>JAVIAB010000124.1:50534205-51269205 GCA_032433765.1 Megaustenia siamemsis | reverse complement strand
CGTCGGCCTCGAGACAGAGAAGTTGTGTGTTCAAATCTCGGCTACACCGGTTGGGATTTTTATTTATGATTTCTCTCTGCGGCAACAACCCCTGGTCTCAGCAAGCAAGACCCGTCTTGAAACGTCAGTTACTCATCGACGGAAAAAAACATGAGTAATTCCGAAGTCTGAGTTATCTGCCTGTGCGGCGAGGGACCCCTATGCGCACGGCTGCCAGGGAAAAATGGATTAACACGCAAATTCAGTTCCTAGTCTCTAGGGACTTCGTCAGAGTTGAAAGCTGGCGAACGTAACAACAACAACAAATTCTGAAGAAAGATTTGATTTCAATCAGTGCTACTTGTTATGTTGACTTCAAGCAACTATTTTAACACATATTTTACGGATTATTGCGTTCTAAAGCATGAACATACAAAAGAATATATCCAACATGATAGATTAATAGAATACGGAACGGAGCACAATATCTACCCGCGACATAGGAAAGAGGCGGATAGACAGCATAAGTGTAATTTTTTTTGTTCTATCTTCTTCTTCTTCTTCTTTTCTCTTTCACTGATACCTAAAAGGTGTCGTGGTTTTATATCATTTGTCGTTCTTGTGCTGCTCGAATTGTCTGAATTAGTGATTTTCCTTTGTTGTTACATGTCTCTGTCACTGCATCTATCCATCTTCTTCTGGGTCTTCCTCTTGGTCTTTTTCCATGCATTCTCGAGAAGAACGCCCTTGATGGTGATAGGTGAGGATTCATTCTGACCAGGTGGCCAAACCATTTAAGTTGTTGTTGTTCTATATATTCTTGGCAGGGTTTTGTTCCTACCATTTTTCTTATGGTTTCATTTGGTATTCTATCTCTTCTTGTGTTGTTTGTTACTTTTCTCAAGCATCGCATCTCACATGTATTGATCTTTCTTAAATGTGATTTAGAAAGGGTCCATGTTTGACTTTCATAGCACAAAGTTGGTATGAAGATGCTATTTATCATTTGTTGTTTAGCTGGCATAGAAATGTTTGGATGTCTTAACAATGGTGAAAGCTGGTATGTGACAGCATTTGCTTTTTGTATTCTCATGTCAATTTCTCTGTCTAGTTTTCCATCTTCTGTGAACATTGTGCCTAAATACTTGAATTCCTCTACTTGTTTTATTTCTTTGTCTTTGATCTTGATGTTTAATGGGTGTCTTAATTTGCTTATTCTTATAGCCTCTGTTTTTGCTGTGTTAATTTTCATACTGTAGTTTGTGCAGCTTTTATCTAGAGATGTTAAATGCTGTTGTAGCAGGTTTTCATCCTCGTATATTAGGCATTGGTCATCTGCGAAGAGTAGCTCATTGATGTTGGAGTTTTCTACCTCTTTTGTTCTATAGAATTTGATATATAGTACAGTCAACTTTCAAGCTAGAAAGACATACATTTCTGTTCTGATCTTGTTGATGTATAACACAGTCATCTTTCAAGCAAAAGAAGACATACATTTTTGTTCTGTTCTTGTTGATGTATAACACAGTCAACTTTCAAGCAAAAAAAGACATACATTTCTGTTCTGATCTTGTTGATGTATACCACAGTCAACTTTCAAGCAAAAAAAGACATACATTTCTGTACTGATCTTGTTGATGTATAACACAGTCAACTTTCAAGCAAAAAAAGACATACATTTCTGTTCTGTTCTTGTTGATGTATAACACAGTCAACTTGGGGGGCTCGATAGCCTAGTTGGGAAAACCACCCGACTGGACTACCGACGTTCGGACAACCCATGTTCGATTCCCGCTGGAAACAGTGTGAATTGTACTCGTGGTTAGAAAAAAAAAAAAATACCCCCACGGTCGACCCAGCCGTTGGAAGAAATGGGTACCAGGGTATTACCCTGGGAAGGTGAGGAATGTTGCCTCGCATGTGAGTGTTGATGCTTGAGGCGACACTATACAGAAATTTCCGAACATTTCTGGATAGGCGGCCGAGCACATATGGGTGTAAACTCGCGTGCTAAGACGCCGGTTCAAGCCTCGTACTTTACCTTTACCTTTACAGTCAACTTTCAAGCAAAAAAAAAGACACATTTCTGTTCTGTTCTTGTTGATGTATAACATACAAGGTCGGATTTAGACTTGGTGAGGTCCTGGCTAAGATCAACTTTGAAGCGTCCCCTTCTCACACCCCCTCTCCCCCCCCACCCCCACCCCCACCCTTTAAAAAAAATTAATGCAAGAAGATCTCTAAAATAGGTTACAATATAAACATATGTGTTACCATCTCGGATAGTGAGGCTCTAAATTGTAACTTATTTAGCCTAGGCCTTAACAAATCCTAGGAAGCCGCGATAGCTCAGTGGTTAGTTAACTGGACTACAAAGGACAAGAGGAAGGGTTCGATCCCAATCGATGGCTTCCAGGTTCACTCAGCTTCAAATGGGTACCAGATTTTTTTCTGGGAAAGTAAAGCGGCACGGGCGTAATACCGACACATTACCCGAAAAATCATGTGCCGAAGGTCTGTAAAATATATGGTCACTAACCATATTCCCTATACACCACTTGGCGTGAAGGGTGTGCTTTACTTTACTCTTTTTAGCAAGTCCTGATTTTATTGACCCAGTTTAAATTTAAAGCTTAATATATATATATATATATATATATATATATATATATATATATATATATATTGTATATAATATATGTATAAATATTGCTTCTGTACAAACCATTATATATGTATATGTAAAGTCAACTTTAAAGCTAACAAGAGGCATACATTTTTATTTTGCACAAATTGGTGTATAGCATAATCTTTATTCTATATTATCTATGTCTTTGTTTTGTACCAGACGAAATATAGCTGAAGTCACTTTCAAGTTATTTTTTTTTCATTGTATAAAAAGGTATTGGTGGATCCACAGTATCTCTTATTCCAGGAATGCAAAATGTTTTAATAATGAGGAATTAAATCGGTCAGAGTAACAAGAACCGAAAGTGTAGTAGTACCAGTCCTGTATAAAACGATGCGTGTTACTATTGGTACACTATTGTTACACTATTGGTACACTATTGAAGGAAAGCGCCTTATATCTTGCTTGAGAATTAACAATAGACCAAACGCTTGCTGTGAGGAGGATGCTGCATGTTTGATAAGACCTACTTTATGATGATAAGCGCATGAATACGTCCAACTAAGACACCAAGCATTACAACAATGGCAAGTGACACGGTTAAGCAGATGATTACCCAACTGTTTGATTAGTGCAGCGGATGGTGAAGCATGGCGAAAAGCAATCATTGGGTCTAGGCAAGATTCACTATCTAACAAGTATTGATCTGTGATCGATAAGCAAAAATAAAACATATATCTACCTATAGCTTTATATATGTATATAATATAATATATTGATGGTTGCTACTTTATATGCGTGGTATATCTCAATTGTTTCTGTTTTCTTTTATCACAAAACATGTATCCCTTACCGACTTGCTAAGTCAGTCGTAAGTTACGGGCTTAACTTAAAAATACACGTTGGGAATAGCCCGGAGATGTTTCCCCGTGTTAGATCGCTAGGTCTCACATGCGATCTTGTAAGGTCTGACTATACAATTTTATAACTTCTTCAAGAAGAAGCAGAATATATAATATATTTTGTTCTCCCTCTCTTGATCTTTTCAGTCGAAAAGTTGACTTGCTAAGTCCTGTCTTATCCATGAAGCTTTATCGTCTTATTTTTTCAGTTATTTTGCTATATCGAAGTCTAAAATCCGCAGCAAGGGATAGAACGATGAAGATAATTTCTATATCGACCGACTGCGCTGTTTTATATTTATGCAAAAGACCAGACTGGATTAAACCGATGCCAGAAGTCGGCTGTAAAGGCTGATATCGTCGTCGGTTCCTGAACTAGTTTATTCATGGACTGAATGTTATCAATGATTGCCTTGTATAAACAACATGGTGTAGGGAAGAAAGTTGGGTGGGCAGGAGACAGGCGGGACTGTTTTTACAGAACTTATGGGAAAAGTCTAACATTCACATCAAGGGTTAAACATAGTTGACATCCTTCTTTATCTCTGCCTCTATCATTTTATTTATCATATATCGTATCAAATTGCTAATCTTATCTATCTATCTATCTATCTATCTATCTATCTATCTATCTATCTATCTATCTATCTATCTATCTATCTATCTATCTATCTATCTATCTATCTATCTATCTATCTATCTATCTATCTATCTATCTATCTATCTATCTATCTATCTATCTATCTATCTATCTATCTATCTATCTATCTATCTATCTATCTATCTATCTATCTATCTATCTATCTATCTATCTATCTATCTATCTATCTATCTATCTATCTATCTATCTATCTATCTATCTATCTATCTATCTATCTATCTATCTATCTATCTATCTATCTATCTATCTATCTATCTATCTATCTATCTATCTATCTATCTATCTATCTATCTATCTATCTATCTATCTATCTATCTATCTATCTATCTATCAGTCTGTCTGTCTGTCTGTCTGTCTGTCTGTCTGTCTGTCTGTCTGTCTGTCTGTCTGTCTGTCTGTCTGTCTGTCTATCTATCTATCTATCTATCTATCTTTCTTTCTTTCTCTCTCTCTCTTAATGCTTCTTACTTTGTACCTTTTTTCTTAATTAAAAAATTAAATTTATCTTTCTCAATAACATCTTCCTTTATCACTTACTCTCTCTCTCTCTCTCTCTCACACACACACACATCGTTTTGTTTCAATCTCTTTGTTCATCTCTTTTTCTTTAATATTCTCTCTCTCTGTTTTTCTCACTTCTGTCTCTCTTTACGTCTCAACTCATACTCTCTACCATTCCTCTCTTTTCCTTGAATATCCTTTCTCTTCCTTATTTCTTACTCATACCCTCGTTCTTCTTCCTTGTCTTTTCATCACCTTCTTCATGAAGAAGGTAATGGTATAGATAGTGGTATTTATATCTCACCAACTCTTTAACTCACATTAGTCTTACCTTCCCTCATTCCTCCTCAATGTGTCTCATTCCATCTATCTTCATATAAAATCGATGTTCTCCTACACTCACTCTTCTTCTCAAAGTAAAGGTTTATGAAGCTACATCTCACATTAAACAAGTAGAAGTAAAAGAAAATAAAGAGCCCCCGTCACGCCAAGTGGCGTGTAGGGAACATGGCGTTAGTGACCATAAATTTTTACAGACCTTCAGCACATGATTTTTGGGGTAATGTGGTCGGTATTACGCCCGTGCCGCTTTACTTTCCAAGAAAAAAATCCGATACCCATTTAAGGCTGGATGAACCCGGAAACCGTCGGTTGGGATCGAAACCTACCCCTTGTCCTTTGTAGTCCAGTTCACTAACCACTGAGCTATCGTGGTTCTAAAGAAGTAGAGACACATACAAAATAGTGGTTCGGTCATCTTATCCACTTATAGATCCTTAACAGCAGTGATGATTGGTCTGTTGCATCCGACAATGTGACGTGAATCTCAAGAATGAAGACAATTAGTGGAACGATATGATATTAATGTCATGACACGAAGTCAAGGTGTACTGTAAATACTTAGATCCAGAAAGTTTATATTGCGGACTGAAAAGACTTTCTTTACTTCTCTGGTTTTGCTGGTTAACTTAAAGTTTTAGACTATCCTAGACGTACTACAATATAATTATTTTATATCAACAAAACTGGGGTTAGAGGCCCCAGACAGCAGCCTAGCTGACAGTTGTCAGCATATTACAGCCTGATTGCCAGGATCGGTGAACCAGAACGATCCAGACCCTACTCCACCTTTTCGTGGTGCCCCTAGAAGCAGACTAACTAGTCTGGTTTTATTGAGAAGGGATCGGAAGGGTAGGTAACCCGGTACTCAAAAAGGTTCGTACTAAAGTGAAATGACTTGGGCCGAAGAGGCGCAACTTTCACAGTTCTACTGGAAATCAACAAATTGTACATAGGCACCCACTTAACGTCCTTTTCAGACCTGTTTTTAACAAACCCACAAAAGTAGAGACACATCTATCGATCTACGTCAGCAAATAGTTAACTGGAAGCTAAAATGAGAGTTGAAGTGAGATCTTAATCATCTTTAAGTCACCTATCCTGCCATAGTGACTTCGCGCCATCTTGTAAATAGTATTAACTCTTTCCGTACGTTTCACCGCACAGTGCGCCATGCCGATTTCGACAGCGTACGTTTCACCGCACAGTGCGCAACACTCAATTTGATTAGTGTGAACCTCATCAAACGATATTCATTTTACATGTCTTGTATCATCTTGATATTGGTGAAATCTAATACCTTGTTCAGTTATCTAAAAATTCATATATAATATGTTATATATGTTAGATAAATATAAATATGTAGATTGATTCTTAAACCATGAAAAAATGTCTTCCGTTGCGTCGATAAAAAGCTTCCGCACGTAAAGAGTTAATAGACAATATTACAGAACTAATGCAGCAAAATCGATGACGACTGACAAATACTTGCTCCGGGATTGTGTTAAGCTAAAGCTCTCCAGAAGTCTTTACGACAGACAGGAATATGTTTAGTACTACATTAAAGCACTACATAAAATTCGGGGGCCTCTGTAGCATAGTTGGGAAAACCACCCGACTGGACTACCGACGTTCGGACAACCCGTGTTCGATTCCCGCTGGGAGCAGTGTGAATTGTACTTGTGGTTGGAAGAAAAAAAAATACCCCCACGATCGACCCAACCGTTGGCAGAAATGGGTACCAGGGTATTATCCTGGGAAGGTGAGGAATGTCGCCTCGCATCTGAGTTTCGATGCTTGAGGCGACACTATACAGAAATCTCCGAACATTTCTGGATAGGCGGCCGAGCACATATGGGTGTAAACTCGCGTGCTAAGACGCCGGTTCAAGTCTCGTACTTTACCTTTACCTTTACTTCATAAAATACAACTTCACAAAATGTTATCATTCCGTTCGCGGCTAACAAAAAAATAGACCTCAGTGATCATAAGCAATCATACTAATTTTCTCAGGCATTTCAGAATATGAAGGTTGGCGCACATAGAAACGTAGCAATAGGTAAATTTGATGGGAAAGATATAGGGGATCAGAAAGATTTGAAATGAGTGGGAAAATAATTAAATGCTATTTTTTGTGTGTGTGTGTGTGTGTGTGTGTGTGTGTGTGTGTGTGTGTGTGTGTGTGTGTGTGTGTGTGTGTGTGTGTGTGTGTGTGTGTGTGTGTGTGTGTGTGTGTGTGTGTGTGTGTGTGTGTGTGTGTGTGTGTGTGTGTGTGTGTGTTGTGTGTGTGTTATGTTTGTGTACTCAAGTTTTATATCGCTAGCGAAGTCCCGACGGAATGAATTTTGCGTGAAAATCCCTTTTTTTATTTTTTTGTTCACACCGACAGTCATGTGCTTAGGTGTTCCGCGCCGTACAGGAAGATATTTGTCTACGTTAGAAGTAATCACATTTTGTAATAATTTGGGTTTTGACGATTTTTGGTAGTTTTCTCCTGCCAATTTTTCACTGGTGTCGGCCATTATTTGGCCTACTCTTTTCGATGTCCTAATTGTCAAAAGTTCTTTATTTAACGTGCCCAGAATGTACACAACACCTTATATTTCTCTTGTTACCGCTGTCCGAAAGTGCTAGACATCGGATCTGACTACCTAGAAACCAGATAAACCCAACGCCATGAAGAAACCACGAATTCGAAGTTAAAATTCCAACCCCCTGTGACGGGATTCGAACACTCAACCTTTTTGTCTACAGCTCTACTATTACTTTCAATCAACCCAGACTCTCCTTCCGCTGAAATTTAAATAATTTTGCACTTTAAAAAAATCTTGTTACATCCCTCCTCCTCATAAAAATCACAGAGGAATCCTCCCTCCATAATTGCAAAAATCGATCTTCACTCACTTGATGTCGGGCTCTTTAACACATTTATATGGAAATGTTGATTGCTTGCTCACCATAGAGAAAGTCAAGCACTTGATAATGTTGATTGCTTGTTCACCATAGAGAAAGTCAAGCACTTGATAATGTTGATTGCTTGTTCACCATAGAGAAAGTCAAGCACTTGATAATGTTGATTGCTTGTTCACCATAGAGAAAGTCAAGCACTTGATAATGTTGAGGAAATGTTTTTTTCTTCTTCCAGTCACAAGTTCCACAAGTTAGAAAAATAGAGACTACTCTATAAAGTAGGGGAGCCGCGATAGCACTGTATTTAGTGAACCTGACTACAAAGGACAAGGGGTAGGGTTCGATCCCAACCGACGGCTTCCAAGTTCATCCAGCCTTTAACGGGTACAAGATTTTTTTTTCAAAAGTAAGCGGCACAGGCGTAATACCGACCACATTGCCCCAAAAATAATCTGCTGAAGGTGTGTAAAATTTATGGTCACTAATACCAAAATTCCCTATACGCCACTTGGCGTGACGAGGGCTCTTTACTTTACTATAAAGTAAGTAAGCAAAACACTGGGAAATAAAGCATTGAGGCATTAAAACAGATGGCAAGAGTTCACAGTTCATTGGATTAGTAGGTTACCAACAAACCAACTGATAATTTTGCATAGGAAGAAATCAACGCTACAAGAAAGAAAATATACATATGCCACTGCAATAAAAATATAGTGGTCAGGGTTGCAGATGCTAGTTAACGTGGCAACTATACAATATGTGAGCTTAAGGGAAAAGGAATATATTTCACTTCTTTAATTCGATAAAAAATACTCAAAACCCACAAGTTGATGTCAAAATTGAAGGAATAGACCTGGAGACAGTTCAGAACTACAACTACCTTGGACATACTATAACCAGTGATGGAAAATGTAAAACTGAAATAAACAAAAGAGTAGGAATGGCAAAATGTAATTTTAATGTCATGAAGAACATACTAATATCAAAACAAATAACACCATGGCTAAAACTAAGAATAGCAAAATGTTATGTCTTCTCAACATTCCTATATGGTGCAGAAACATGGACATTAGACAAGAAAACATAACAGAGATTGGAAGCCTTTGAAGTGTGGATATATAGAAGAATAGGTAGAATCGGATGGAAGGAAAAGAAAACAAAGAAACGATGAAGTCTTAAAACAAATAAAAATGAAAAGAGAACTACTAAACACAATTCAAACAAGACAAATGCGATTTTTGGGCCATGTTAAAAGACACAACAGCCTACTAAGTGTAATCATGGAGGGGAAAATACAAGGTAAAAGAGGCAGAGGCAGACCAACACTAACATAGACGAGTAACATCAAAAGATGGACAAACCAGCCTATGACAACCTGCACCATCAAAGCAAGAGACAGAGCAGAATGGCTCTCCATGGTAGCCAACCTTCGTTGCGGAGATGGCACTCGATGATGATGATGATGATGATGATGATGATGATGATGAATTCGATAGCTGTGAAAAACAGGAAGTCATGTGTGCGCTTTGCGCACGCTAAAGATCTGTTAGTAATTGCAAATCGAAAATAGTCGACCAAAGATGGTGACCGCCTTCCGGTAAAAAAGAAAATTTATAGGGAACAAATCCACTCAAAAACTTCAAAACTCGAAGATGAAAGCAAAAAAAATATGAGTATGTCTGAAGCAGGAAAATATATGCCTGTATGGTGAGGGACACTAACGATGCTGAAAGATAGGAGCACTAACACTGTATTTCTCAAACGTGATGCTCGAGGAGCAAAGGGGATCTTTCATCTTTTGACTTCATTATTTTCTAAATCATCATCATCAAGTACCGTGCCTGCTGGCGTAGGTGGTCATGTCTCTCCACAACTTTCGATCTCGACAGTTAATTATCATTTCTGTTGTTGACCTTCTGCCAAGTCATTCTCTTAAGCTGCCAGGTACCTTTTCTCTTTGCTTCCCTCTATCTCTTCGTCCCTCAATTTTCCCAGTTGTTACAATATAGTCCAACTGTGTTCCCTTCTCAAAACATGACCAAACATGATGATTGTTTCTTCCTAATATTTTCTTAATAATCAGGTAAAGCTTTAACCAGTTATGATCATGTGCTGAAATCACCAACAAGATGTAGATAGAAAGAACCTAATTCAAAAGAGATTGAGAAGGGAGAATAAAACTGGTTATGAGACACGTTAAGTAAAGTAAATAAAAGAGCAGTAATATAGACCTTATTTTAAATCAACAAGAAAATATTATAACAGGAAAAAAAATATAACTCCATGTATTAGTGCATTTTATTTTCCTTTTTGCGTTCGCCATCTTTTACCTTTGACGACGTCCCAAGAGACTAGGAACTGAATTTTACGTGCTAATCAGCCGTTTTTTTTTTCCCTGGCAGCCATGTACACAGGAGTCTCTTCGCCGCGCAGGCAGATAACTCCATCTTCGGGGGTACTCATATTTTTCCGTCCATGAGTAATTGACGTTTCAAGCCGGGCCTCACTATTGAGACCAGGGGTGGTTACCGCAGAGAGAAATCATAAATAAAAATCCCAACTGGTGCAGTTAAGATTTGAACCCACGACTTCTCTGTCCCAAGGCCGACGTCTTGCCTCGAGACCAATCAGTCCTATATTAGTGGATTATAATAGGAGAGACAGTTAAGGTTTGGATAAAACAATAAAGATTACCTCGAAGCAAGAACAAATTGGAAGAATAGTTTGTTCAAGATCTGTGCACCACGAGATGCTTAAACAATGTTGATGATAATGGGGGATGGTGTTAATGTTGTTGAATGTCATAGCGGTGATGATAGCTGTGATTGTGATTTTGATTATGATAGCAGTGGTAATTGTGGTGGTTGTGTTGATAGTAATAGTTGTGATTGTGGTTATGGCAGTGGTAGTGGTGTTGACGGTGTTGATTGTGTTAGTGGTGATAGAAATAATTATATTGGTTATTGTGGTGATGATTATTATGATACTAATGGTGATCCTAAGGATAATGGAGAAGGACCAGAAATACTAAGAGAAGAAGTGGAAGACGCCTTGCGCAATATGAAAGCAGGCAAAGCTCCTGGACCAGATAATATAACTAAAGAAGAGATTGAAGCCATGGGTGATTTTGGAATAGAAATAATAACAAAAATATTGAATGATATCTACAACAGCGGATATATACCAGACGACATGCTCAAATCAATATTCATAGCCCTACCAAAGAAATCGGGTGCGATTGAATGCGATGATCATCGCACAATAAGGCATATGAGTCATATGACTAAGATATTACTAAGAATCATCATGCGATGAGTGCGAAACAAAATCAGTCCAGAAATTAGCGATGAATAGTGTGGTTTTGGTAGAGATAAACGAACAAGCAATGCCATTTATATCATAAGATCTTTAGTAGAAAGAGCCATAGAGGTGAACACAGATCTATACCTATGTTTCATAGATTACACCAAAGCATTTGACAAAGTAAAGCACCAAGAAATAATCAAAATTTTAGAAAGCATAAACATAGACAGCAAGTATCTAAGAATAATAAAGAACATGTACTGGCAACAAACAGCGGCCATAAGAACTGGAAACCAATTGGGAATGTTTCAACAAATAAAACAGGGTGTTAGACAAGGTTGTGTGCTGTCACCAGTTTTGTTTAATATTTATAGTGAGATTATTTTAAGATCCATAAGGGGCATGCCTGGAATAACAATTGGAGGTCATAATATACATAATCTAAGGTATGCTGATGATACAGTATTAATCGCTAAGAGTGAAAATGAGTTATAAGAAATGTTGGACCCTGTAGTGAAGGAAAGCAAAAATAAAGGACTCAGCCTTAATAGCAAAAAGACAGAGGTAATGGTAACAACAAAGAAAAAGACATCACCTCAGTGCAAAATAAAGACAAGTGGAACAATATTAAAACAGGTAAATGAATTTAAATATTTGGAAACTTTGTTAACCTCAGACGGAAGATGTACAAAAGAGGTGTGATGTAGAATGGCTCAGGCAAAAGCAGCTTTCC
The DNA here is from genome assembly GCA_032433765.1 of Megaustenia siamemsis. Taxonomy (NCBI): domain Eukaryota; kingdom Metazoa; phylum Mollusca; class Gastropoda; order Stylommatophora; family Ariophantidae; genus Megaustenia; species Megaustenia siamemsis. The sequence continues at coordinate 51,257,248 of JAVIAB010000124.1, read as the reverse complement.
AGAAAATGAGGAAAATACTATGCAATCCATTTTTCACAATAGAAACTAGAAAAAGAGTTCTTAAATGTTACGTAGAGCCGGTCTTAACATACGGATGCGAATCATGGACAATAGGACAACAGACAAGAAAATCACTGGAGTCTGTAGAAATGTGGTTTTACAGAAGAATGTTGAGAATACCATGGACAGCTAAGAAGAGTAATGAAGATGTTCTGAGAAAGGTCGAAGCAGAAAGAGAGCTAATTTCCAATGTTAGGAAGAGCAATCATCATTTTTTGGCCATGTAATGAGAAGAGAACAACTTGAATATATTGTAACAACTGGAAAAATTGAGGGACGAAGAGATAGAGGGAAGCAAAGAGAAAAAATAACAGACAGCTTAAGAGAATGGCTTGGCAAAAGGTCAACAACAGAAATGATAAATAGCTGCCGAGATCGAAAGTTGTGGAGAGACATGATCACCTACGCCACTAGGCCCGGTACTTGATGATGATGAATGGTGATCCTGCTAACTATATTGATATTGTGATGATACTAGTGGTTATCATGCTAACGATATTGGGTATTGTGTTGATACTAGTGGTGATCCTGCTAACGATATTGGGTATTGTGTTGATAGTATATATTTTTGTGTTTAAGCTCTTACGTTTCCTCTACAAGATAATGCCAAATTAACTCATCTTTTTAATGAGTTACAATAAAAGTGCAGCTGGTGATTGTTGTAGTGGAAATGATAATAAAAGTGGTGACTGTGATGGTAGATTACGCTAATGAATGTGTTAGCAATGGTGATTGTGGTATTGATACTGATTTTGGTGAATAAGATGGTGACTATGACAAAAAGGCGCTAACAATGGTAATTGTTGTATTAATAATGTTACTGGTGAATAAGAAGGTGATTAAGATAATCAAGGTGCTAGCAATGGTAATTGTTGTATTAATAATGTTACTGGTGAATAAGAAGGTGATTATGATAATCAAAGTGCTAGCAATGGTAATTGTTGTATTAATAATGTTACTGGTGAATAAGACGGTGAGTATGATAATGAAGGTGCTAGCAATGGTAATTGTTGTATTAATAATGTTACTGGTGAATAAGAAGGTTATTAAGATAATCAAGGTGCTAGCAATGGTAATTGTTGTATTAATAATATTACTGGTGAATAAGAAGGTGATTATGATAATCAAAGTGCTAGCAATGGTAATTGTTGTATTAATAATGTTACTGGTGAATAAGACGGTGAGTATGATAATGAAGGTGCTAGCAATGGTAATTGTTGTATTAATAATGTTACTGGTGAATAAGACGGTGAGTATGATAATGAAGGTGCTAGCAATGGTAATTGTTGTATTAATAATGTTACTGGTGAATAAGATGGTCACTATGATGATAGAAATGGCGATGATATTGCTTATAATAATTGCGGTGATGCTGTTTAGTATTAGTGGCAATGCTATTGATGATAGTGAGGAATTGCGATGGTGAATATAATAGTGACGGCTGTAATCATGACAAACATAAAACATAATTTCAATTACATATGAAACAATTGCCTATAAACGCCAATACAATTTCCTCTTTCATTATTAAACGTAATTTCCCGTTGCTCTGTCTATTTGTAAAGCGCGAGAGGAAGTCTCTCTTTAAAGAAATAAACAAGTAAAGTGGCCTGTAGAATGTGACTCTAATGCAAGGCAATGAGAACAGGCTAATTCTGAATTCAAGTTCTAATCTTTGCCAGGCGTTGCTTCTAAATGTGGATGCAATGTCAAAGGTTACAGTGTTTAGGAAAAAAAAAACATCAAGAGCCGAAAACAGACTTTAGGGAAGCTAGCGTTTTCGGGGAGTTAGTTATACTTTGTCTCAAAATATGGTTTAATAAGTCTTATATTGTGTTATCATTTGTTTTGAATGTTTCTTTTATGTTTCGTAGTAAAATGTATTCTCAAAACGACATTAAAATGATACTGGAGATTTTAGAAAAGAAAAACAGTAATTGTGTAGTGTTGATCACATTATGCACAAATTGTGTAGTGTTGATCACATTATCCACAAATTGTGTAGTGTTGATCACATTATCCACAAATTGTGTAGAAAGTCGAAAAACTATGGATACTAGTACACACAGCCATCTATAGCAGTAAGGCCAGCGGGATGAAAGGGATTACATCAATTTTCTGACGTTTTCAGCTTTCTCTCAGTTAATGCTCAAGAGGTTTCGTCTCTCCTTCTTCTGCGTCCGCTCGACAACTACTCCTCTTCATCAATAAAATGTTAAATGATCCTTTAAAAAATGGGCGTGTATGAGGTGTAATGTGGTTTGCTGTAGTAGTGTGCTATTTGTGCCTTTCAGCCCAACACATTCGACTTCAGTTAGGAGTTTTTTAGTACAGGGACTTCTGGAGTACTAGGACTTCTGTAGTACAACTACTTCTGGGGTACAAGGACTTCTGAAGTACAAAGAGTTCTGGGGTACTAGGAGTTCTGGGGTACACGAACGTCTGGAGTACAAGGAGTTCTGGGGTACAAGGAGTTCTGGGGTACACGAACGTCTGGAGTACAAGGAGTTCTGAAGTACAAGGAGTTCTGGGGTACAAGAACTTCTGGTGTACAAGGACTTCTGAAGTACAAATACTTCTGGTGTACAAGGACTTCTGAAGTACAAGAACTTCTGGTGTACAAGGACTTCTGGTGTACAAGTACTTCTGAAGTACAAGGACTTCTGGTGTACAAGAACTTCTGGTGTACAAGGACTTCTGGTGTACAAGTACTTCTGAAGACAAGGACTTCTGGTGTACAAGAACTTCTGGTGTACAAGGACTTCTGGTGCACAAGAACTTCTGAAATACAAGGACTTCTGGTGTACAAGGACTTCTGGTGTACAAGGACTTCTGGTGTACAAGTACTTCTGAAGTACAAGGACTTCTGGTGTACAAGGACTTCTGGTGTACAAGGACTTCTGAAGTACAAGGACTTCTGGAGTACAAGAACTTCTGGTGTACAAGGACTTCTGGTGTACAAGTACTTCTGGTGTACAAGTACTTCTGAAGTACAAGGACTTCTGGAGTACAAGGACTTCTGGTGTACAAGTACTTCTGGTGTACAAGTACTTCTGGAGTACCCGGACTTCTGCAGTACAAATACTTCTGGAAAAGGGTGCCATGCCCACAGGCCTTATGAGATCACCATCACTAAAACAGCTTTTCGGTGTTTTGAAAGTCGTGGATGTGTTTTTTTTTCGATTAATTCGAGGGAGCTTGAGTTGGAAGTGACAACATACACCTTTGTTCGATGGTTTTATTTGAAACTGTCTACCACGCAGCCGACATGGCTTGCACTGGAGGTCGACCTTGATAACACGAACCGACAAAGCAAAATTGCTGCATTTCGCCGAGTTTTTACAAAGACTAACGTAGTCGCTTAAATCGTTTCGGTCACTTTGATTTTAAATATGTTTTTGGTTTTGAGAAAATTTGAGTGATAAAGTGACTGTACATTCTCTGTTCGGTGAATCGCTCAGAGTCGTCGTCTGTGCCGATAATAAGGCTCCACGGTTGTCGACATTTTCAACGCGCTTTGACGCGAGCTATGATGTAAGTGAAACGGATATTGGGAACCTCCAACTGCAGTGACACTGATTCCATGAACAGATCAGAGCATAGGGCTGCCTTCCTTCTTTTACTCTTACTAGCTTAGCCAGACTAGATAATCTGTTTCCAGATTACCGGCAGATGGAATAGGGTCTTGACCAGCTCTTTGACCAAGAATTAAAATTAAAATATAAATAATTTCTTAGATTCTTCTTCTAGAATTTGTTTCTGGTCAGCGGTGTCTCTTCTAGGAAAGCAGTCTTACCAATTACCAAACTAACTAGTATGTTCTACCCAGATTTTTGTCAAATTGTACTGTCTCAAATTGGTTGTCTTCCAGTACTAAGATACTCTTCGTACCTCAATTTGTTACTAATTACTACATTTTCTCTCTAGTTTTTACTTTATCAGGTGATACTGTTCATGCATAAGCAAGCAGTTAATTTCTCAGAATAAACATGAAAGTGAATAAAATTTGTTTCCAACATCAGTTCATAAATTACATGATGCGGTAAAGGTTCAGGTCGTCATCATCAAATGCCATGTCTGCTGGCGTAGGTGATCATGTCTCTCCGCAGCTTTCGATCTCGATAGCTATTTATCATTTCTGTTGTTGACAGAAATGACTACGCCATTCTCTTAAGCTGTCTGGCATTTTTTCTCTTTGCTTCCCTCTATCTCTTCGTCTCTCAATTTTCTCGGTTGTCACGATATATTCCAGCTGTTCTCTTCTCATTACATGGCCAATAATCTGATGATTGAGTTATTGAGTTATTTGCGGGTCATCATCATTTCACTCCGAACATGTCCATATGTGCACAGATCCCTTCCTCGGCAATTCCCGCAGGGTCCAGCGACTGACGACTCCAGTCCTATGTTGGTTGATAAGTCTTCTTACACGGCCACTAAGTTTCTCATTTCTGGCTGTGCCCACCTTAACTGCCATTTCCATCATCCGAAGAAGTAACGTGGATCTGTGTTTGTCGAAATCCTGTGCCCTTCGCACATCTCGGAGGGCATTGATGATGTAAATCTAATACCTCCGAGTGTGACTGATGATTGTTTCTTACTAATATTGGAAATTAGCTCTCTTTTTGCTTTGGCTTTTTTTAGAACGTTTTCGTTACACTTCTTTACTGTCCATAGTATTATAGCAAATACTCTCCCGTTTATTTTCTACGGCATCTAGTGATTTTCTTGCCTCTTGTCCTGTTGTCCATGATTCACATCAGTTAAGACTGGCTTTACATAACATTTAAGAATTCTTTTTTTAGTTTAAATTGTCAAAAATTGATTACACAGTACCTTCCTCAATTTTTGGAAAGCTGCTTTTACCTGAGCTATTCTGCATTCCACCTTAGTTGTACATCTATCATCAGAGGTTAACATTGTTCTCAGATATTTAAATTTATTTACCTTTTTTAATATTATTTCACTTGTCTTTATTGTGCATTGATGTGAAGTCTTTTCTTTGTTGTACCATTACTTCAGTTTTTTTGAAGGTTCAGGTAAAAAGATCTTTCTACAAAGATTTCACTGATTGATATTGATTCCACTTTCTCCATAGTAATGTTTTTGTGCTATTGATTAATTATTTTGCTAACCTGGTATACAAAATTGACAAAAATGTACAGCACTTCAATAAGGTCTTTGAGTGTTTCTCTAAGTGTGGCGAAGGGCATTCATAATGCTGGCATTTGTAGAACGTTTGGTGTTCATCTACGTAACCACATTTCTGGACTCCAGTTGTTTCAACATCATTGGTTCGTCTTTCAATAAAATTCCTTTTTAAGTCAATATATATTTTAGTTTAAGCTCTATAGTTTCCTCTACAAGATTATGTAAAATAAACCCATTTGTTTAGTGAGTTGAGAAGACGGTTTCCAGATTCACACAGCCTTAAATAGGTATCGGATTATTTTTTGTGAAAGGAAAACAACACGGGCGTAATACTGACCATATTACCCCAAAAAACGTGTACCAAAGATCTATTTAAAAGATATGGGCATTAACATCATATTCCCAATACGCCACATGACATTACTAGGCTCGTTTATTTTTCTTTTCGTTAATTAGTGAGTAAACCCACACACTCTCTTGAGTTTGAGAGACATCAACATCTTTCATCATTATCATTAAGTACCAGGCCTGCTGCCGTAGGTGATCATGTCTCTCCACAACTTTCGATCTCGACAGTTATTTATCATTTCTGTTGTTGACCCCCTGTCAAGCCATTTTCTTAAGCTGTCTGGTATTTTTTTTTCTCTTTGCTTACCTCTATCTCTTCGTCCTCAATCTTTCATGTTGTTACAGTATACTCTAGTTGTTCTCTTCTCATTACATGGCCAAAAAATGATGATTGTTTCTTCCTAATATTGGAAATTAGCTCTCTTTTTGCTTTGACCTCTTTCTGGACATTTTCATTACAACATCTTTATCTACTCATAATTGAGCCACACTCTATGGGGCATGAGCTGAGAGTACCTAATGTATGTTAGTTAGCTCCTCTCAGAAAGAAGACGGCGTGTATAGCGTAAACCATGGGAAATCGTAGGTCTCGAGGCAAGACGCCAACCTCGAGACAGAGAGGTTGTTGGTTCAAATCCTGGCTGCACCCGTTTGAATTTTTATTTGTGATTTCTCTCTGCGGCAACCACCCCTGGTCTCAGCAGCGAGGCCCGGCCTGAAACGTCAATTACTCATGGACGAAAAAAAATATTAGTACCTCCGAAGGCGGAGTTATCTGCCTGTGCGGCGATGGACACCTGTGCACTCGGCTGCCAGGGAAAAACGGATTGACATGCAAAATTCAGCTCCAAATCTCTAGGGACTTCGTCAGAGGTAAAAGCTGGCGAACGAAAAAAAAAAAAAAAAAAAAATAGCGTAAACCAGAACTCCTTGAGTCTACTAACGAAGTCTCGTCGGGGTTACTTATCTCTTATGTCTACAGTTCAGTCTTCTATGTCGTTCTAACTTCTTGACGTAACGCTTTTTCTAGTCGTTCTTGCTTTCTTTTATTACTGTGTTTTCATGTACGATGTTCTCAGAAGCCATGTTAAACTAGCAGAGGACTCCATTTATCTCAATCTTATTCGATCTTTATTTACCTGAACGTCTCTGCTGATTTTAGAGTAAATCGGTGGCTCATAAAACACAATATCATTTATGTAGAGGCCAAATGACTTTGCCAGGTAAATTATCACAAACGTTAGTTACCAGATATCCGAAATTGTTTATTCATTGGCTGCCGTCTCCACGTCGAAGATTAACTACCATGGTGTGCCGTTTTACTCTGTCTCTTATCTTGATGGTGCACGTTATCATAGGTTCACATGTCCACCTTTTGATGCTGTCTGTCCACTTTCGTTTTGGTCATCCATCTACCTTCTACCTTCACTTCCAAAATTACTTCTAGAAAGGATGCCTCTTCACATGTCAAAAAAAATTCAGTTGTCTTTTTCGAATTGTGTTAATTATTATTTTTTTTTTTTCAATTTCAGCTGGTTCAGAACTTCCTTGCTTTTCTTTTTTCCCTTCCGTCCATATCTCACCAACTGACCTATAGATATTCATTTCAAAGGCTTCAATTTTTCAGCTCTGTATTTTTTTAGTTAATGTCCATGATAATGCACGATACAGAAACACTATACTAAATATAGTGTTTTGTTATTCGTAGTTTTAGTTCCGATGTTAATCGCTTTGATGTGAGTATTTTTTTTTTTGTCTTGTTGTTAAAATTGGTTTTTGCCGTTCCTACTCTTTTGTTTATTTCTGTCTTACATTTTCGATCGTCTGTTATATATCCTATATATATATATTCTTGAACTCTTTCTAGATTTTTTTCCATCTACTTCAATATTTCCTGGAATATTTTTTGCCATTTTCTCTGCTAATAATCATCGTTTTAGTCTTTTAAAATATCTATGTCCAATCCATACTCTTGTCTCATTTCTCACTTCTCAGTTATCTTGAACTGACCTGAGTTTAGTCAATCGCGTGAAACATCATTTCCATAAATTATTCAGCGGAAACCTCAGCACACTCCAGGTATATCTTGGAACTTCTCAGCCGGTACTGGTGGTAGACAGCTATTGATGTGAGCGCCAGTGGCATTTACAGCTTAATATTTCAATACGTCTGAGGTTAAAGGAAAATGAAGAATAAGGAACAAAATTCCCAAACGCGCTTCATAGCTGACTGTTGGTGTCAAAAAAGGTGAACCAGAACTGATCACAAAAAATTGCCAGAACTGGTCCAGGAAAAAGAAAGAAATTGAATGAGAAAAGGAAAGTGGTGCTCTAAAACGTTATGCCAAAGTCGTAGTGTATTGGGCCGAAAGGTGCAGGTTTCACTGTTTGATAAAACTGTAATAAAAATTCTTCAGATCAGATATCATCATCATCATCAAGTAACGGGCTTGCTGGCGTAGGTGATTATGTCTCTCCGCAACTTTCGATCTCGACAAATATTTATCATTTCTTTTGTTGACCTTCTGTCATGCCATTCTTTTAAGCTGTCTGGTATTTTTTCTCTTTGCTTTCCTCTATCTCTTCGTCCCTCGATTTTGCCAGTTGTTACAATATATTCCAGTTGTTCTCTTCTCATTACATGGCCAAAAAATGATGATTGTTTCTTCCTAATATTGGAAATTAGCTCTCTTCTTTCTTTGGCATCTTTCATAACGTTTTAATTACTCTTCTTAGCTGTCCATGGTATTCTCAACATTATTCTGTAAAACCACATTTTTACAGATTCCAGTGATTTTCTTGCCTGTTGTCTTATTGTCCATGATTCAAATGCATATATTAAGACTGGCTCTACATATCATTTAAGAACTCTTTTTCTCGTTTCTATTGTCAAAAATGGATTGCATAGCATGTTCCTCATTTTTTGGAAAGCTGCTTTTGCCTGAGCCATTCTGCACCTCACCTCTTGTGTACATCTTCCGTCTGTGGTTAACAAAATTCTCAAATATTTAAATTCACTTACCTGTTTTTTAAATCATTTTATCATGATCAGATATAGCAAGTCATAAATAAATAAAGGCCTTATTTTGTATTTATATATTTTAAAAATAAATATTTGCATTATTTAAAATTATGTAGTAAAAACGTCATGGAAAATTTAAGACCACGTGCAAAAATGCATGTTAATCCGTACAGGGGTTTCCGAGATGTTTGATGACGTTTGAGGGCATGACTTTTGAGACGGACTATAGTAAGTTACTGAACTACTGTTTGTACTTAAATAATGTTGCTAATGTAAAACATGAACAGCCTTAGGAAGACACAAAAAAGTGAAATTTAATCATCTGAATTCACCAGGAATTCTGTAAACTAAAAACATTGTAGTTATGGGAGCCGCGATAGCTCAGTGGTTAGTGAACTGGACCACTAAGGACAAGAGGTCGGGTTTGATCCTGATCGACGGTTTCCAGGTTCACACAGCCTTCAATGTGTATTGGATTCTTTTTCTGTGAAAGGAAAACGATACGGGCGTAATACTGACCATAATACCCCAAAAATCATGTACAAAAGATCTATTTAAAGGACATGGACATTAGTACCATATTCCTTATACGCCACGTGACATGACTTTGCTCGTTTCGTTTTCTTTTCTTTATTTCAGATAATGTATTTACGAATGAGACTCTGGCAAAAGCTGTAGGGATATCGTCAGTAACTGATTATAATTGAACAAACAAACAAATTAAACGGTTTATACATTTTATTAGAATGAAATCCAAACACCTTATGGACACATGAAAACATCAGGCTACAGGGCAAGAAAACAACCAGGTAAAAGATGGATAGACGGACCAGGAGAGTCACAAAAATAAACCAAAATAGGAGAAACACAAACTACACAATTAACGATCAGCTACACATGCCGCTTCTCCACAAAATGTCATTTAACTAGAAGCTGTACAAAAGCAAAAGAAGAAGTATAAGTTATGTGCATCCATGTTGCATGTTTCCGAACGATAACTTCTCCATTCTACATGTAATTACAGTTATTCGGTGCATGCGTTCTTGGTTACGTGGCCGATATCATGTCCGTGAATGTTTTCTTCTGAAACTTTTGTCAGAACGTACTCAGTAACCTCAGAAATCGCGTTACTGATTATTCCTCGCAACCGTTAATCTTTCTCTGACATCATCCTTGCGTCGTTGCTTAAGAGCAATACAACTCTTTTTTTAAATTTCTGACCATAAACATAAAAATCAAATTAGATGTTCATATCTTAACTGTTTTGGTTTTCATAAAGTATCGGAACTGTCTGTTTCAATTTATAATTGCATTCTATTAATAATTAACAGGGGAGAACATTTGTTCTGAATTTATGCTGAAGTTTGAACTTGGTAATAATCTAATATAGGGTATTTTCCAATTTCAACAAAATTAGATAATTCTGGCCAAACCAGCGAAGTAATTTTCAGATAAAGAGTTGAATTACTCTCAAAGACAACATCAACCTCCTAAACAGGAAAGTTCAAAGCTTCATTTTTCTTACATCGCTCCCAGCCTGTACAGCTTAATAACTGCTCGCACAGAAGCCAGTTACAGAACACTTCACAGTTGTGTACAGATCATGTCTTATACCCGGGAGGTTTGTCTGGTTGTTTCATTTTTTTTTTTTTTTTTACATTTTAACTGAGCCAGGTGACTGACACCGGTTCTTGTTAGCCCCTACCGTTGCAGGATTTACGTGATATTTGTGATTATCCAAGTAGGTCTTACCAGTTCTTTGTCAGCCGTTGTTGATGTGTATTTATGGTTGGTTTCTACTCAGCTCTCGTGAAGTGACTTAAACACTTTTTTTTTATTTTCCGTCTTTCTATATCTTTAGTTGTTTTTTTTTTTTTTTGTTTTTTTTTTTAATAAATATTTTTAGTTTAAGGATTAAAAGTAAGGTTTAAGGTGTGAAAAGTATGGTTTAAGGTGCGAAAGTAAGGTAAACAGTGCGCAGAGTAAGATTCAATGTGCGAAAAATAACGAGTAAGGTGCTAAAAATAAGATGCGAAAGGTAAGGTGCAAGAAGATGTGAAAAGTAAAGTACGGTCTAGAAGTAAGGTGTAAAGTGCAAATAACACATAAAGCCTATCCTACCTTATGCACAAGTTAAGTATGATACTAATGCCAATATTTCAATATTTTTTTCCTATTGTCGACATTGTTCACGGACATACGATCAGCATTACATCTATCAGTTCCACTTGTCCGATATTATGGCCTCTATTTTTAGAAGCTGCTTGAGCACCTATTGTCCAACATGGAAATAATTCTAGAGGCAAAACGGTCACTCCACAATACAATCTTCTTCCCAAAGTTGTGCTACCAATGTCAGACCTAGACCCTCGATGTAAGAACAATAAGAAAAATAACCTCTATCAAGATGAAATGTGTCAGACGAATGACAGGAAACAGCTGAGAGACAGAATCAGAAATGATGAACTGAAAAAAAAGCTAGGAACAGCCCCCGCCATAGAATATATAAAGAAACAATAGTTAAAAGGGTTTGGTCACGTGACAAGGCAGAGTGATAAAAACACAACACATCGAGCCCTCAACATACGTTGCGAGAATACCAGACCCTAGGGTGGACCCTGAAAAAGATGGATCGCTGGAATATTAGAAGTACTAGGAAACATCAGAAGCAGAAGTATGAACAGAAGAGCAAATGACAGAAGAGCAAATGACCACAAATTATATCTACCCTAAAGCTGAAAGGCAAATGAGGAGGAGGAGAAGAAGAGGAAGAAGAAAAAGCTATAGAAGAAGAAGAAGCGTGAGCAACGACGACGTGTCAGTTGATTATCATCACTGTAACTAGAACTCGAAACTAATCAGTTTATGGGGTCTTGTTTTAACAATGCTTCTGTCATAACTTTCATCTAATCTCTACGGGCGATAAGAGCCGTGATAGCTCAGTGGTCAGTGAACTGGACTACAAAGTACAAGAGTAGGGTTCGATCCTGATCGACGTCTTCCTGGTTCAACCAGGCTCAAATGGGTACCGGATTTTTTATGAGAAAGAAAGCGGCACGGGCGTAATACCGACCACATTACCCAAAAATCATGTACCGAAGGTCTATAAAATTTATGGTCACTAACACCATATTCCCTATACGCCACTTGGCGTGACGGGGCACTTTGCTTTTTTTTACTTTTAATTAATTATTTTTTTATTTTAAATACATATTTGTACGTGTGTTGTATGTTTGTTCCTGATGAAAATCTATTGCACCGAAACGTCGTTCTGGTTTGTGTTGTACACTTCTTACGTGAAGCTTTAACCATACATTTTTTTTTCTGTATTCATTTTTTCTATTTCTCCTGTCTGGTAACCACCTTCACAAGCCTGATGAATCTCAAGACCATGTTAGATTTTAACATTTGTCCCATTTGATTACAATTTTCATATGTGAGATATTATTTTTCCGAACCGACATGGAAAACATTTAGTAATTTGTTATCAGTTGTTTTTATTTCTATTTTAGTAGGCTGGGTGTTGAGTACTAGAGACGTTTAGAAGTATTAACACATTTAGATACAAGTATTGCCCGTTCATGACTTTATAGTAGTTAGCAATCCACCCATACCCGAGTCAGTAAGCCAGAGCTGACCAAGATTGATTCCATCTTCATATTCCATCTTCCCCTGCCATATTCCCATTCCATCTTCCCATTCTATCTTTCCCATTCCATTATCCCATTCAATCATCACATTCCATCTTCCCATCCCATCATCACATTCTATTTTCACATCCCATCATTGCATTCCATCTTCCCATCCCATTCCATTTTCCCATCCAATCATCACATTTCATCTTCCCATTCTATCTTCCCATCCCATCCAATCATCACATTCCATCTTCCCATTCTATCTTCCCATCCCATCGTCACATCCCATCATCACATTCTATCTTCCCATTCCAACGTCACATTCCATCATCACATTCTATCTTCCCATTCCAACATCACATTCCATCATCACATTCTATCATTACATTCCATCATCACATTCCCTCTTCCCATCCCATCATCACATTCCATCTTCCCATTCCAACATCATATTCCATCATTACATTCCATCATCACATTACATCTTCTCATTCCAACATCACATTCCATCATTACATTCCATCATCCCATTCCCTCTTCCCATCCCATCATCACATTCCATCATCACATTCCATCTTCCCATCCCATCATCACATCCCATCATCACATTCCATCATCACATTCCATCATCACATTCCATCATTACATTCCATCTTCACAATTGGTCTTGAAAGAAAACCACTCAGACTGACCAAATGAGAGGGATCAAAAAAAAAAAGGTTAATCCTGACCAAGAATATTGTGCGCTGGGATGAAGGGTGCAAAAATAAAAATCATTGCTAACCAAAGAATAAAAAGGCAATGAACTTCTTTTGTAGTATAAGCGAACGAAACTGTGAAAGAATAAGGGAAATAAGAACTCATAAACGCTTGTGGATACAACTAACAACAATAGCCAATAACGTGCTTGATCCATGGCTAAATAATCTAACACTCAAAAGTACTTACCCAAACCTGGAACGATGATGTTCAAGATGCACAAGATGATAGCCACGGGTAGGGGCATGTACGGTATGGCGTTGTAGAGAGGTCCGTGCTTCTCTGTAACCTCCAACATGTCATCATCTTCAGTTGGTGTCGACCCTCGACCCCTTCCTGCATTCACTGACAGGCGACCAGATCTACCAGACATTGTGTGCGACTTTGTAAAGAGTTATCCTGCGACTTTGTAAAGAGTTATCCTGCGACTTTATAAAGGGTTATTCCGGTGTTGGTTGCTATGAGTGATCTCCAATTTGTGGTTATAAAAGCACAGCGAATATTTATGGAATGTAAAAAGTGTCAGATATGCTCAAACAAAACCTTCGTTTTTAAAGGAGTTAGCTAATCTTGATCTTTTTCACAAATGTTGAAATTCTAGTCAAGAAATGGACGCTATTGCATGTGCTACTTGAAACAAAACAAACACTGCTGGTGTTACATTTGTTAAATGTTACTGTATATGGTGATATATATATATAAACTTTAACTGTTATGAACTAAGCATATATTAAGCAATTAATGACAATCTCACTTTCACAACAAAATTTGTATTAAAATAACGGTCTAATATTACCTAAAAGAAGAAATCTGGGAATAAAGGGATCCCGCCATGAAATGGAGAACTAAAAAAAAACAACTCTAGGCCGACCAACCAGCCAACTAAATAAATTGACACAAAAGTGGCTCGGTCTGTAATTTAATTAGCTTATTATGTTGACTCTGTTTTCAAATAGTAAATAAACAAAAAAAAAACCTCATACGCAGAACATTAGAAACTGAGATATATAGTTGTGGCCAGAGTTTTGTGCAAAGAATGGCCACAGATCAATCAATGTGAAAAGACTGTCCTAAAGGTTTCATTGGTCGTGATAGTTAACAAACGTTTTGATAGTCAAAATGCAACAGCAACCAGAAAAGAAAAGGCCGATTTTTTTTTTGGATGGATGAAACACGTTCACACATTACAACGAACACTTATAAAAGCTCTAATGTTAACACTCTTACTTGATGAAAGAAGCAAATCAAAATAATAATAGTCGTTTTTTTTATCTTAATAATTATCAGACAGCCAGTAAAGAAAGAAACGCCTTTTTAACTGACAGTTTGAATGTTTCACGTTGTCTAGCTATGTTGTCTGCATAAGTGTTGTCTGCTCCGGTGTGTCTGCCTCAGTGTTATCTGCCTTGGTGTTGTCTACCTGGGTGTTGTCATCCTCAGTGTTGTGTGCCTCAGTGTTGTCTATATGGATTCATCGATACCATCGTACGTTCGTCTTCTTGGTTGCAATCTTCTCCGAATTCCAGGAATTATCGTCACAGTCAACGTCATCAAGTACCGTGACACGTGCCTTAGGTGATGGTATAAAACCAAAACTTTCTATCCCTTCAGCTAATCCACTCACTTAAACTGACTTGTATCTTTTCTTTCTGCTTCCATCTTTCATTATTTTTCCTGTTGTCACAATAGTAAAGTAAAGTCACCCTCCAAGTATTCTTAGGCTGTAATATGGTTTTAATGATCCTGTTTTTCCATAACCACGGCATACATCTGGATGATGTGTCGGTATCACGCCAAGCCGCCTTTACTTCCCAGAAAATTCTCTGGTGCCAATTTTTAGAGGCTGGGTGAACCCCGGAGGGTTCGAAAAAAATTAACCGCTTCTAGGAACTGAACTCATGTCCTTTTAATGAGGAATCGAGCACACTAACCACTCAGCAACCGAGGCTCATGTCACAGTATATTTTATTTATTCCTTGCTGAACAATACGATCCAATAAATTATTACTATATCTTCCCGGTTAGTGAACTGAACTACAAAGGACAAGGGGTAGTGTTCGAACCCAACTGACGGCTTCCGCGTTCACCCAGCCTTTAATGGGTACCGGATGTTTTTCTGGATAAGTAAAGCGTCACGGGCGTAATATCGACTACATTACCCCAAAAAATCAAGTGCTGAACGTCTGTAAAATGTATGGTCGCTAACACCATATTCCCTATACGCCACTTGGCGTGATGGTTTCTCTTTATTGTACTTTTTATATCTTCCTGTTGTTGGAAGCCTCCATTTTTATTTATTTTATCGTCTTTTAGAAAGTTCTCAATACTTTTCTTTATCTGTGCATTGTTTTCTCAACATTCTTCTGTAGAACTACTTTTCAGTAGTTTCCAATGATTTACTTGTCGTTATTATACTCAATCAAAATATATGCACAGGTAAAAAAAATACTTCCTGTGTGTTACCGGGGCCTCATTATGAGGGAATTAAAGAATAGTGACACTGTGACCTTCCAGGCATGTCGTAAGAGGCGACTAAGGAGGTTGATCGATGGCTTGACAAGCTGTTATTGTAAAAAGTATTGTTATGGAAACAGCGCCATATATTTTAGAGAAGTGATCTCTGCAATATGTGCCACTTTGGCACGCAAGGTTTCTGTTTTTGACATTGTGGTTCTGCCCTATGTGCCGTCTTCGGCCCGAAAGGACAATAGATAGATAGAATAAAATACTAAAAGGGAGAGAATGTTGCACCGCATGAAAGTATTGTCAATGAGTAAAATGTTAACATAATAAATGAACTCTTCAAGACTTTCCAAAAGTCGGAACCGTGGGTCATGGGTAGAAACGTTAAACAAGTAAAGCATCTTTGGGGTTAATTTGAATATTCAAAATGAGGCGTTGAACTCATTATTACCAGGAGCGTTCACTTCTAGCTTGTTTCCTGGGCATCGACACGTCCTCTCGTTATGATAACCCCTTGTGGCACGTGACACGCACTTAAAGTGCAGCTTTGATGAAGCACTGGGTCAGGAAACTCGTTAAAACCTGGTATTTTCTTTAAACTGTTTGGGAGCATCACGTGTGCCACAGTCTTTTGGGGTGAAAATGGAAGACTATTAGCATTCGTTTAAAAAAAAAAAACACGCGCGAGCACAGACACTTTGAACCGGGTGTAAATATTGCAATAAAGTGAGAGATTAATTACACCAGACAGAGATTTTCGTCATTGCCAGTCTTTACAGTCAAGTTCAAGTCTTTACAAATTGTTCCTACCTTTGGCTAATCATTCAGTTTAGTTCTAGTCGAAAGATCATCTTCATTTCACAAAAGTCAGTTCTATAGTGCTCAAATCCTCTCCTCAGTACATTTCCCAGTATGAAACATACTCGCACTCACTAGCGAAAACATACAAGATGACTTCACTCTAGATGCACGAACTCCGTAACGCCGGCTATGACATTGTCTTAGCGCCGTGGTTAGAGCACCGGTAGTCCAGTAACAATCATTTTCAAACGAAAGAAGGAGGCGAAGGCGCACCTCACAGCACCAGAGCTGGAAGTTGTCAGCGACCCACAGATGATGGCTTCCGCCAGGATCGGTAAACCAAAACCATCCAGACCCTGCTCCACCTCTCCGTGGTGCCTCTAGTAACAGACTAACCTGTCTAAGTCTGGCCAAGCGGGTAGATATCGAAGAGGGAAGACAAAATGGTACACACAAATGTCGTGCTGAAGTCGGATGTGTTGGACCGAAAGGCGCAAATGTCACAGTTATACTTCAAACCACAACACAACGCAGACACGCCCACTTAACGTCCTTTAAAGAGCGGATGACAAAGTGGTGTACTCCTTTATTCATCGGATGAACGCAAGCAAGTGAGCAAACAAATAATATCTCCAGTGATTGTGTCCTCATACTGGATTACGTACGTAGATCTTAAAAAGAGACTGAAGCTGACAGTGTAAATCTTGTTCACTTCAACCCAAATTTAATACTGGCAGGTCAGAATTTAGATCTTGGTGAGGTCCTAAGCTAAATGAAACCCTACTCCCCCACCTCACGCGTTAAAAATCCAACACCAGAAAGACAGAACTTTGTTATCCAGTGTTATAAACTGCCTTGTACCCCGTCGGCCCTGGTTACACAAGGAATAATGGGTCTCAATTAAAAATATATATATATAGTTTTACGACACTATTTCTTGTAAATAATGATCAGTGTCGGGGTGTTAGAAAAAGGAAAGCTAATTCAGCTGAAAAATAAAAATAAAAGTGTAATCAAAAACAAACTTAACATTTTTTGACGCTCCTTGAATTACGTGGACCTAAGCTATAGTTTATATAGTCTATGCCTAAATCCGACCATTTAGCACACGATACAGCTTAAGTCAATCAACAATCAGAAATAAAATAAGTCAGAAGGGCGAACAGGCGAACTTAATAGACGCTGGGAGCATTCATGCTAAAGGTTACGAATCGGCTCTCTGTAGTTTGATCATGACAACACTGATTACCGACGAGCTACCAAGGCTACCGACGTTCGGACAACCCGTGTTCGATTCCCGCTGGAAGCAGTATGAGTTGTACTCGCGGTTGGAAAAAAAAATACCACCGCGGTCGATCCAGCCGCTGGCAGAAATGAGTACCAGCGTTGTACTCTGGAAAGGTGAGAAATGCCGCCTCACATCGTGAGTTTCGATGCTTGAAGCGACACTGTTCAGAAGTCTCCGAACACTTCTGGATAGGCGGCCTAGAACATATGGGTGAAAACTCGCGTGTTAAAACATCGATTCAAATGTCGTACTTTACCTTTACCTTTACAACGTTTACTGAGTTCTTCCAATGATGTCATCATTTATTTCATCTATAATGATCTAAGATCGGTTGAACACTTTTCAACTATAATTAAGGAATGAAAATAAACAATATCACGCCCTTCAGAGTAGCGTGAGTGCAATACGCTGATACGGTATTATATAGCGACAGTCTGAAACAGCATCGTCACAATTTTGGGTTAGTGTTGCCAGCACTACTCCATGTTCTTTATTTCTCATAAAATATCCCCGCTTCCAATGTATGACTGTGTGAACCTAGAAGCTAGTTGGACGAGAGGACGAACCATACTCCTTGTTCTCGGTTGACTAATTCCAGTGCTCAAACCAGGTGTTATTATAAATCAAGAAACATGATGAAATAAAGCAATTGAGCGCAAGCATTTAAATTTAAAGGCGAGGTCAAAGAGATTTCCTCTGTTGACACATAAGAAGGAAATACGTCATCAGAGAAATGAATGGGAGCCAAACAAAAAAAAAGTGTTTGTGTTTTACCAAAATATGGAGATGTGTCGTCCTTGACTTCGTCACTAGCAGTCAAAAAGCATTTATTGCCGTTTGGACATGTAGATGGTTTTGCCTCACTGTTATAAGCTGCACTTAGAGACGGATTTACCTGAAAGCTAAATAAACTGCAGCTTAGGACAACACAATCCGAGGGGCCTCAACAATTTTCATATTTTGTGCTGTGACTATGCTTTTTTCACAGCTGTATATGATTAAAAATCGGCTGACCAAACAAACGATATAGAGATATATGTAAATCATCCTTGAATTACTTCTCCATCTGTGAAAATCACTGGGAACATCTGGCAAGAGATCGCATATCATGGAGTGGCTAAATAAAAAATGGCATCAATTTGACGTTGTGCTTTGGAAAACGATGGAGGAGAAAAGGCTCATGGATGGAAAAGATGGAAAACTGTGTGGATCAGTGAGCCTGACTTGTTCATTCTGTGGTCGAGTGTGTTTGTCAAACAAACATTTGTAGAATCAAATACGAGAGAAGCTGTTCGACAAAAACAAAACCTCAATAACAAAAAACAAAAAAAATACACATTAATCTCAACTAAACCGTCTGACAAGACAAGATGGACCATTTATATATATGATTAAATATCGTAAGTAGTTCTGGTATTAATTTTTAAGGTGGAAAGGGGGCGGGGGAGCTCTAAGTTTCATTTAGTTCACGGGCTCACCAAGTCTGTATCCTGCACTGGCTCCAGCATATGTGATACCTGGTGTTGTTATTTATTCAACTTTGCTAGTTATGTATATGTGCATATATCGACGTCAAATCGTGTTACTCCAAATCAAGTAAACTGGAAAAACTGACAGAAAAGCAAGCTTTACAATCAATCCAAGTAACGAAAATATTCCGAAATGTGATCGTAGTTGAGGTAACCTGAGTCCTCTGCTCGTTTAAGTGCTTCAACGCGTTGCAGCGTGATTGTTAAGGGAGAACCATGCAACTAATGCTTTTTTTAGGATTAACTAAAATGTCATCAGCTTTCTCAATTAGGATGACACATGCCATCAGCTTACGAATGGGAGCTGATGATGTGACCAGGAACATGCTGATGACGTACTTCGGAGTTAAGTTGTATCGCAGCCTGTGTTTTAGGGACCACGACGATTGTAAATGTGTACGCCGGTAATGAGAAAGTGGACACACAATAATGACATGTACGCCGGTAATGGGAAAGTGGACACACAATAATGACAGAATCTATTCTCGTTCGAAGAGGAGAACGCCATTTTCTGCGGAGACTTTAATGCTACAGCCAACCGATGGAGTAACAAACAAGCAGGGAGAAGACCTAGAGAACGCACTGGTGTCGGCATATTTAGTGAGTTTGAATGATGGAAGAGCAACCAGAACGACCACTCGAACGGGGGACTCTGATAGTGTCATAGACCTGGCACTTGTGTCTCCCACTTTTGCACCGGTTTGAAAGTGGAGTGTACTAGGATTCCACGGAAGTGATCACTATACATGTGTCATCCTAACTGCGAAAGACAGAAGCACAAACCAGGACATCATTAGCAAAATCAGATATAGGAAATAGGGCGCCCCTAGCGATAAGGAGGACAGATGTACGCAGCCGTCCTGGTGAAACGTAGAAGTCGAGGATTTGGCAGAACAAGAGACAAACTACCAAGACATGGCAGAAGGAATGGAAGAACACAATCTGAGCTCTTGAAGAGTCTGAAGAAAGAGGTCGACCAAAAAAACAATTCACTTTAAACTATATTTCTGTAATATGATATATATGATGTGTGCTAAATAGGCTAAGGATGCCAAGTGGGATGATTACTACTTAAAAAGTGTGCTTGAAATATTGCTATCCATATTCTGGCTCCTTCATCAGAGCATGAATGGCACAACACGACACAGAGGCATACCAGACTACGAGAGGATAGACTAGATATGGCACAAATCAGTTGAGAGCAAATGGAAGGCCTTGTTTGTCCGTTACAGCTACATTGTTAGCAGACTGACCAAAGAAATGAGGCTGTAAGAATGAGGATACGGGGGTCGCCCTCAGAATTGTGTGAGGATGTAGTGCTGGGAGAAGATCTCACACATACAAACCGATGTCATTCACACAAGGAGACAAATAATAATAAATTAATATTATTATAGAGGGAAACTACACATGTGTCATTCACACAAGGAGACAAATAATAATAAATTAATATTATTATAGAGGGAAACTATACATGTGTCATTCACACAAGGGGACAAATAATAATAATTTAATATTATTATAGAGGGAAACTACACATGTGTCATTCACACAACACTTATAAAGTCACACAACACTGCTCCTGGTCCAGGTTTTGCTTGAAAAATCTTTCTACAAATTAAATTTAATTTGATTCGTTATTTATTTTCTATTTTAAGGGGTTTAACAATAAATGTGTCATTTTAAAATTAATTAATGAAATAATGCAGTGAACTCTAATACTTTAATCTACAACGTCGGTACATATTCTGGTACGTTTTTTTTTTAAGTTCTAAAGTTTCTAAAGATTAGTTCAAGACAGACAAACAACTTAGTATGGGTTGATGGTATTCAGTAGGCTATAGATCAGTGTTTCTCAATCAGGACCGTAGGGCCTCAAATGGGCAAAAGATCATTTCAGAGGGGACCACATGAAAAAATAATTGGGGAGCCGCGATAGCTCAGTCGTTAGAGAACTGGACTACGAAGGACTAGAGACGGATTCAAGTTCACCCAGCCTTAAATGGGTACCGGATTTTTTTTCTGTGAAAGTAAAGCGGCACGGGCATAATACCGACCGCATTACCCCAAAAATCATGTGCCGAAGGTCTGTAAAATGTATGGTCACTAACACCATATTCCCTATACGCCACTTGGCGTGACGGTGGTACTTTAATTTACTTACTTACACCATAAGTATTTGACGGACTTTAAAACTGGCCATCCTCAATGACAGATCACCTTTGTGTCTGTGATACCATTACTTTCCTTTCCCACTTCTCTCTGCAACCACCTCCCCCAACCCATACTAGACCGGTGCTTAATGTCGCCGTCGTGTTCTCATTAGTCATGTGCAAGGTGTAGCAGCACATAGAAGGAGTTAAAAAAACTAGATCTACGCATTTAGTCAATCAAAGTATTAAAGAGCGAAGCTTTTGTTACTCCTTTCATGGTTGCCGTGTTAAATATCTTCATCATCATCATCAAGTACCGGGCCTACTGGCGTAGGTGATCATGTCTCTCCACAACTTTAGATCTCGGCAACTATTTATCATTTCTGTTGTTGACCTTCTGCAAAGCCATGCTCTTAAGCTGTCTGGTATTTTTTCTCTTTGCTTCATTCTATATCTTCGTCCCTCAATTTTTCCAGTTGTTACAATATATTCCAGTTGTTCTTCTCATTACATGGCCAAAAAATGATGATTGTTTCTAACTAATATTGGAAATTAGCTCTCTTTTTCCTTTGACCTCTCTTTCTTGTCTGTTGTCCTATTGTCCATGATTCGCATCCATATGTTAAGGCTGGCTCTACGTAACATTTAAGAACTCTTTTTCTTGTTTCTATTGTCAAAAATGGATTGCATAGTATCTTCCTCATTTTTTGGAAAGCTGCTTTTGCCTGAGCTATTCTGCATCTCACCTCTTTTATACATCTTCCGTCTGAGGTTAACAAAGTTCCCAAATATCTAAATTCATTTACCTGTTTTAATATTGTTCCACTTGTCTTTATTTTGCACAAGGTGATGCCTTTTTCTTTGTTAAAAGAAACATTACCTCTGTCTTTTTGCTATTAAGGCTGAGTCCTTTATTTTTGCTTTCTTTCACTATAATGTCCAACATTTCTTGTAACTCAATTTCACTCTTTGCGATTAAGACTGTATCATCAGCATACCTTAGATTATTTATATTATGACCTCCAATTGTTATTCCAGGCATGTCCCTTATGGATCTTAAAATAATATTTATCTTAATATATCTTAATATAAATGATATCTTAATATCGTAAAAATATATTGTGATCGACATTAACTTTGATTTGTAAGTATATAAAAATGTATATGGCAGTATATTTTGTAGGTAGAACATTTTTTTTTAATTACATTTGGATTACATTTGGATTATGCACTTAGAAAATGTATTTATAGCAAGCATTACGCACTTAGAAAATATATTTATAGCATTACGCACTTAGAAAATGTATTTATAGCATTAAGCACTTAGAAAATGTATTTATGTCATTACACACTTAGAAAATGTATTTATGTCATTACACACTTAGAAAATGTATTTATGTCATTACACACTTAGAAATGTATTTATGTCATTACACACTTAGAAAATGTATTTATGTCATTACACACTTAGAAAATGTATTTATGTCATTACACACTTAGAAAATGTATTTATGTCATTACACACTTAGAAAATGTATTTATGTCATTACGCACGTTAAATATATGGGTACTGAGTATATCATGGCCACCTCAGCAAAGAAGAATTATCGAAAATACTTATTTGAGTATATTGGCTACGAATTTATTCCGCCACTGCAAGATCACACAAAAACAATTTGCTTAATTTGCAACATTACACTTCCCATTGAACGTATGCGACCATGTAAGTACTGCCAAAAGCGGTTTGAAATGTCTAATAAGAACAAAGAAATGATAAACCACTGGCATTTTTTGTGTGCCATTTGCGAGATAATTTTGAAGCTAAACAGACCGATGATGAAACAGAAAATGATAGCTAAAGATGAAAAATCTCTAACAATAGGAGAATCTTTGATGATGCCAGCTTGTTTGTTGTTATTGCAGCCGTCATATTTTAAGCATAATAGTTATATGTAACTGTATCGCGTATTATATATATGTATATATATATATATATGTATATATATATATATATATATATATATATAATGTATGAAAGACGGCCGCATGCCAAAAGATATAGTCTACGGACAACTGGCAGATGGCAAAAGGACTAGGGGGCATCCAAGATTTGTAGACGTGTGTAAACGCGACATGAAGACTGAAAATAAACACTGCAGCATAGGAAGAAATAGCTGCAGATAGCAATCTCTGGAAACACAATCTAAAAGTCCACCTCAAATGAAAAGCAGACAGATACGTAGAAAAAGAGAATGCACAGCAAAAGGAAAGAAAAGAAAAAATAACACTTCTAGCGGCGCTGAAAAATCAATAGTCAATTATGAGTGACGGAGGCTACTACTACTACTTACATACATATATATAAATGTTCTGAAAGAGGTCAAAGCAAAAAGAGAGCTAATTTTCAATATTAGGAAGAAACAATCATCATTTTTTGGCCATGTAATGAGAAGAGAACAACTGGAATATATTGTAACCACTGGGAAAATTGAGGGACGAAGAGATAGAGGGAAGCAAAGAGAGAAAATACCAAACAGCTTAAGAGAATGGCTTGGCAGAAGGTCAACAACAGAAATGATAAAGAACTGTCGAGATTGAAAGTTGTGGGGAGACATGATCACCTACGCCAGTATGCCAGGTACTTGATGATGATGCTGATGATATATATATATATATATGTATATATATATATATATAATATTGAGGCCTCCCAGTCTCGTGTGTGTATATATATATATATATATATATATATATATATATATATATATATACATACATGTATATATATATATATATATATATATATGGGCACGGAAAGAAAATAATGCCTGAACTGATGGTATAAATAAAGTCATAAACATTGCTATAAATGACCTTCTAGTGTTGGGATCAGCGAGTGTATCAAGATTCAATTAATTTGCATCTTATGATCACTGAAACTCACAACTCGGCCTGGCCTACTATGATCACTAAAACTCACAACACGGCCTGACCTACTATGATCACTAAAACCCACAACTCGGCCTGGCCTACTATGATCACTAAAACTCACAACTCGGCCTGGCCTACTATGATCACTAAAACTCACAACTCGGCCTGGCCTGCTATGATCACTAAAACTCACAACTCGGCCTGGCCTACTATGATCACTAAAACTCACAACTCGGCCTGGCCTACTGAGCAAGGATTCAAGATGGAAAGAGATCCCGGACTTAAAAAGTAAGGGAGTCGAATGTGTCCGGACCCCAAAAAAGGTGAAGCATCGCGGCTTTGACGTGAACAACGAAGTAGTACAACAGTGTTTGTGTGTTCTCAGTTTTATAAGTAAAGTCGATGGCGGAGAAGAAAACAAGTTCTTACACGTATACGTTCTATATGGAGTCCATCAGTTGAAGATGATGATCTCTTCCTATAAGTTCACCTGTTACGTGGGCATGGATACGTTTTATCAATAGTTTAAGGCAAAGTTAGGCAGCCGCGATTGCTCAGTGGTTAGTGAACTGGACTACAAAGGACAAGGGGTAGGGATCGATCCCAACCGACGGCTTTCGGGTTCACCCAGCCTTAAATGGGTACCGGATTTTTTTCAGCTAAAGTAAAGCAGCACGGGCGTAATACCGACCACATTACCCCAAAAATCATGTGCTGAAGGTCTGTAAAATATAGGGTCACTAACACCATATTTCCCTATACGCCACTTGGCGTGACGGGGGTACTTTACTTTACTTTAAGGCAAAATCGTGATATTTGCGCCTTTCGGCCCGACACATCCGTCTTCGAAATGGTATGGGTTTCTTAACAATTGTTTGCCTGGGAAGTGACAATTATGGCCTGACTGTTTTAGATTTGTAGCTGACAGGGGTTCTTTAACGTGCGCGAATGCACACGGAAGCTCCTGTGTTTTTTTTTTGCCGTTACCTGAGAGGGACCACTCTCACTATCCAGAGACCAGTCGAAGGTAAAGCCACGAAGAAACAACTGATCCGAAGTGAAAAATTCCCTCTCCCCACCATTATTTTGAATTCCCTCTCCCCACCATTATTTTGAATTCCCTCTCCCCACCATTATTTTGATTGAAACCAGATTTGAACCCGACAATTTCCCGGCCAGAGATCGACGTCTTAAGTTCAAACCAACTAGACCCCCGAAAATGATGATGATGATGATGATGACGCTGATGATGATGATGATGATGGTGATGGGCAAGGGGTAAAAAATGTAGAGTCTTCCCTCCATACTTGAAGGCATGTGGATAACATGGTGTTAGTGCCCAAATTTGTCAAACATCCAAGGGCACATTTTATGGGTGATATGATTGATACTGTACCAGACAATCTGCAGACAAAATCTGCTACCCATTTAAGGCTGAGTGAACCTAGAAGCCGTCGATCGAGATAGTAGTTCATTAACCACCAGCCACTGCATGTTCATGATAATGATTATCCAAGGTAATTGGCGATCTGCAAGATTTCTAAAAAAAAATAATTTATTCAATTTTAAGTATCACAAGCCCCGATTTTTGGTGGTAAGGAGAAGAGAGAGACAGGGACAGAGAGAGAGATAGAGAGAGAGATTGGATGTCAATGAAGCTATTAATACACAGAACCTCGATTTAAATTCATGGCCTACTCGAAACGAAACTGTTCAGACTTGTCACTGTCAATGGTGCCAGAATATGTATGGCCAAACTGTTCTTCGAGATGTCAATAATATTTCCATCATTATCACTCCTTTTTGAGGGGTTGCCGTCGTAACATTCAATTTAAGGCAATCGCCTCACAATCAGTACGTACATTTTGGACATTTCCTGTGAGCTTGATCTTATGGTATTGTGAAAATGAGTGGCTAGTACTATCGAAGAGAAAACGATAAAAATATGTCCTTTTTTTAATTTGAGCAAGTAACACCCTTGCGAGTGAATAATTGACAAGGTTAAGCTGTGTGATGCTGCCAGTGCAACATTTTAAAAGAAAGACACAGCTTTGAAATAGTAAAAAATAAACTATCTGGTCTCTCTGCAGAAAAAATAAATGCGATCAGATATTTCTGTGTGTTTTTTTTTTTAATAAATGCTTCTGGAAGTAAAAAATTTAAAAAAAAATATAAAGTGCTCCGTCACGCCAAGTGGCGTATAGGGAACATGGTGTTAGTAACCATAATTTTTACAGACCTTCAGCACATGATTTTTGGGATAATGTGGTCGGTATTACGCCCGTGCCGCTTTACTTTCCCAGAAAAAATCCAGTACCCATTAGAGCTGGGTGAACCTCGAAGCTGTCGATCATTATCAAACCCGACCTCTTGTCATTAGTAGTCGACACCACGGACAAGGGGTAGGGTTCGATCCCAACCGACGGCTTCCGGGTTCACCCAGCCTTAAATGGGTACCGGATTTTTTTCTGGGAAAGTAAAGCAGCACGGGCGTAACACTGACCACAATACCCCAAAAATCATGTGCTGAAGGTCTGTAAAATATAAGGTCACTAACACCATATTTCCCTATACGCCACTTGGCGTGACGGGGGTACTTTACTTTTTTTTACTACCAATTAAATGTACAAAAGAGGTGTGGTGCAAGATAGTTCACGCAAAAGCGGTATTTCAAAGAAGGAAAGAGACGTTCATCATCATCATCATCATCATCATCGAATCTCATGCCTGCTAGCGTAAGTGATCATGTCTCTCCACAACTCTCGATCACGACAATTATTTTTCATTTCTGTTGTTGACCTTCTGCCAAGCCATTCTCTTAAGCTGCCTGCTATATTTTCTCTTTGTTTCCCTCTATCTCGTCGTCCCTCAATTTTTCCAGTTGTCACAATATATTCCAGCTGTTCCCTTCTCTTTACGTGGCCAAAAAAAAACCATGATTGTTTCTTTCTAATATTGAAAATTATGTCTCTTTTTGCTATGAAAATTGTGCTATGAGTTCAGAACGTTTTCTTCACCTTTCTTATCTGTCAATGGTATTCTCAACATTCTTCTGTAAAACCACAGCCTCCAGTGATTATCCCGACTGCTGTCCTATTGTCCATGATTCACATCCATATATGAAGACTGGCTCTACATAACATTTAAAAGCTCTTTTTCTTGTTTCTTTTGTCAAAAATGGATTACACAGTATCTTCCTCATATTTTTTTTTTTTGAAAACTGTTTTTACCTGAACCGTTCTGCATCTTACCGCTGTTGAACATCTACCATTTTAGGTTAACATTGTTCCCAGGTATTAATAATTATCTACTTGTTTTAATACTGTTCCACTTGTCTTTATTGTGCATTGCGGTGTTGTCTTTTTTTCTTTGTTGCTATCATTACTTTTGTCATCTTTTCGCTATTGAGGCTGAGTCCGTTATTTCTGCGGCAGCCCTGCTGCCTTGCAGGTATGCTCGGGAAAGTAAAATGCTAAGGGAGGGTACCCTAAAGCAAAAAAAAATAGGGGGCCTCGGTAGCCTAGTTGGAAGAACCACCCGACTGGGCTACCGACGTTCGGACATCCCGTGTTCGATTCCCGCTGGAAAAAGTGTGAGTTCTACTCGTGGTTGGAATAAAATATACCACCGCGGTCGACCCAGCCGCTGACAGAAATGGGTACCAGGGTAGTACTCTGGGAAGGTGAGGAATGCTGCATCGCATCGTGAGTTTCGATGCTTGCAGCGACACTGTCCAGAAGTCTCAGAACACTTCTGGATAGGCAGTCGATCACATATGGGTGAAATCTCGCCTGCTAAGACACCGATTCAAATCTCGTACTTTACTTTTACCTTTACCCTAAGCAATCCCACTGCCTTGTTGGTGAGACTTTTTAGTCAAAAGCTAGCGGAGTCAACCATAAAAAATCGACGGAAGGCAACAGAAACCCACTGTCATAACTGCTTTGTATAGTCATGGGTCGGCACAATTTTAGAAAGGAACATTAGGAACTAATCTTAGAGGATTGGAATGCTAAAAAGGGGAGGGGGCAATTGAAATATATTTTGAGAATGGAAATATTTGAAGAAAGAAAAACTAGAGGGGAAACAAAGAGTAATGATAGTAAACAATTTGAGATAGGTAGTAAATCAACAGCGAAAACTCTAAACAGCCGAAGAGATAAAAAGTTATTCATTACAAAAGTGTAAGCGGGCACATTATTTGAGATGGTTAACTCTTTACATTCAATTTTCTTCAAATTATTAACGAAACTTCCTCACTGGTGATCACTCTATTAATTATTTCTCCCTATGAATTCTTCCTCTTTTTCTACATTTCAACTCCCTGCTGCGCACAAGTCTTCAGCAAATACTTTCCAAGTCGTCCTGTTTAGTACCCTTCTTTTAATATCGTACTCTATGTCTTTCCCATTCTTTTCATTTGCTTTCATCTGTTTTGTCCAAGTATATTTCAATTTTACTCTTTGTCTCTTTCTCTGGAGATTTCAAAAATAGAAGCATGTCGTGTAATACTCTCGGTTAGTTTACACAGAGTGTGTCCTATCCAGCGCCATCATTGTCCATTGTTTTGTTTTGTTTTTTTCTGATACTTTCCCATAGCTCAATGTTAGTAATTGTGTCCTTTCATTTCCTTTATTGTGTTATGCTCAAGCATCCATTAATTGAAGTCTGTATCACTGTAACGCGTTGTATAATTTCCAATATTAGGAAGAAACAATCATCATTTTTTGGCCATGTAATGAAAAGAGAACTGGAATGTATTGCAACAACTGGGGAAAAATGAGGAACGGGGAAATAGAGGAAAGCAAAGAGAAAAAATAGCAGACAGTTTGGGAGAATGGCTTGGCAGAAGGTCAACAACAGAAATGATAAATAACTGTCGAGATCGAAAATTGTGGAGAGACATGATCACCTACGCCAGCAGGCCCGGCCGGTACTTGATGATGATCATTGTAACTGTCGCTTTTGTTGATTTCAATGACTTACAGCCATACAACAGGACTGGTTTTAAATTGAAGATGAATATTTTAATTTTTACATTGAACTTAATTTCTTTTGATTTCTCAACATCTTGGAGAGATCTTCCATTGCTTTCTGATTATTTTCAAATGCATTAATTCTCATCACTTTGATCTTATTTATTTGCTTTCAGT
This sequence comes from Megaustenia siamemsis, assembly GCA_032433765.1. Lineage (NCBI taxonomy): Eukaryota > Metazoa > Mollusca > Gastropoda > Stylommatophora > Ariophantidae > Megaustenia > Megaustenia siamemsis. The sequence continues at coordinate 51,227,956 of JAVIAB010000124.1, read as the reverse complement.
TCTAGCTTTTGTGACTTTTCGTCAGTCATGTTTCTATTATCGTGCATTCGTTTATGATTATTTGAGAGAAGAGCATCAACAAAGCTAAGATAATCTGGTCGCTTGGTCAGTCACCACGGGATTCCACTCCTATTTTTTATGTTATTCTTATAACCCAAGTTATGGTTCATAGGAAGAGAAATGCAGACGTACTTGTCTTACTCTTGTTCTTATTTCAAATGACTATGTAAACTTATCATCATGTGCAACACTACACTTCATTCTTTTATACATTGCTTTTATGAGCTTCAGTCTTCTTAGTGAGTCCATAATAACTTACTAACTTAAATAGCATTCCTCAGTTCAAACTATTGATGGCTTTTCATAATCAGTGAATCTAGATTACAGTGGAGACTATAGTTCCAAGCTTTATTCAACAATTATATGCAACGTGACTATCTGGTCTTTTGTCAAAATTATACAGGCATCTGCAAGAACTATTTTAAAAAGTAAAATGTATTACATGAAGCGACATTGCAGATATATAGATAATAGTTCAGGCGATTTGCACATGAACTGTTTTTTTTTTTTCGAAAAAGCTGTTTTTCTTTTGGTTAATATCAAATATTTCTCTTTTAGTCTCTCCGTGGTGAATCTAATTAATGCTTGTCTTAATACTGATAGCCGCATAATTTCTCTGTAATTTGTATGTTCTTGTTAATTTTCTTTCTTTAATAGTTGAATCGTATACCATTTGTTCCAGTTTTTAGTTATTTCTTATTTTCTTTTATCTCATTTTACCTTACAGTTGGTGTAACATCCAGGTAGAAATGTTAATATCTGCTTTGATGGCTTATGATAGAATGTTATCTGGCCCTGCGGCTTTGCTATCTTTTAGAGGCTTGATGGTTTGTTTTCTCTCTTGTTTGATTGGGTTTCCACAGTTAATTTGTAAATCCTTTTCCGCTGGCAATATGTCTAGGGAATTTTGTGTGGGCCCTGTTTGTTTACAAGTACTTCTGTAACATTATCTATATGACTGAAAAAAAGAATGATTAAAAACTATAATGAGAAATAAGTTGATAGAGAGAAGAAGTGATAAGATGTCAGACAGAAGAACTCGTCCAGCGACCAAATATATATATATATATATATATATATATATATATATATATATATATGGCCCTTTTCGTCTTGTCAGACGGTCTAGTGGAGGCTATTGTGTATTTTTTTGAGGTATTGTTTTTGCCGAACAGCTTCTCTCGTGGCTAATTCTACCAATGTTTGACAAACACACGCGGTTTGTAGCGACCAAATAGTTAAAGTTAAATCTCCGAACAAGATAATAACAGGTTAAGCTAAGAGTTCGTTCAGAGGTTAGGGTCAATTACAGAACAAGACAATAATAAGATAATGAGACCTTAATTAGGAGAGGCCACTAAAGAGAAGGGTTACTTGTCGAGAGAGCAATACTTAAACATTGTGCACAGAGACAACAGTTAAGTAATAGATAGGACTGTAACTATGTGATCCAGTAGGAATGTAAAAGTTTACATTAGGTGTTAACCAATAGTCCACACTCTCAATACGCCAATATAATTGCATACCATCATCATCAAGTAACGGGCCTGCTGGCGTAGGTGATCATGTCTCTCCACAACTTTCGATCTCGACAGTTATTTAGCATTTCTGTTGTTGACCTTCTGCCAAGCCATTCTCTTAAGCTGTCTGGTATTTTTTCTCTTTGCTTCCCTCTATCTCTTCGTCCCTCAATTTGTTCAGTTGTTACAATATATTCCAGCTGTTCTCTTCTCATTACATGGCCAAAAAATGATAATTGTTTCTTCATTTTGTCAATACTGCATACCATATTTCCAGAAATTAAGAGGAAATATATATATATGATCATGAGAGTAAATGGGACATTTAATTAATTACCAAAATATATGCATCATGAACAATATATGATTCATCTACGATCATCACAAGAGGCCAGGATATCTCGCGAACAAACATTGATTGAAAATTATATGCTCTCAGTTATTACATTGTCGAGGGATAAATATTGTGACGTCGTGATCACCATACAATTTGCCTGCTTTATTTCGTCCTCTTAAATCCTTCATTATTCCTTTATCTACTGGTGGTTATACATAACATCTCAAAATACGACCACGCTTCAAAGTGTAATTTCCATATTCTCTATTGTTCTATTGTTCCATTTTCCCAAGTCATCACGTTATATTATTGCTGTTTTCTTCTCATAACATTGACAAACAAAGATGATTGTTTCATCCTAATGTTAGAAATTAAGCGCTTTTCTTTTAGAGTGTCTTTATTGCTGTTTTTAGCCTTACATGGATGGTATTCTCAACATTTTTCTGCAAAGAAACCACATTTCAGCGGGCTCCAATGATTTCCTTGACTACTGTTCGATTGTCCATGATTCACTTCTATTTGTCAAGACTAGCTTCACATAAAACTGAACAGCGTTTTTCTTTCTCTTATTTCCATTGACAAAGAAGGGATGCCCAATGTTTCCTCCTTATTTGGAATGCCGCCCTTTTCTGAGTTATTTTCATCTCACCTCTACAGTTATTGTACAGTTCTTTCATATTTATTTATTTGCCGGTTGCTTCCTCTGCTCCTTTAGCTAATTTATCGATATATTTTCTCTTATCTATTTTTAATCATCTTCTCACGTCATAGATCGTCTCCATGTATGTTTCCTGTGCCTTGGCTCTACTATTTCACATTCTGCTCTTATTTGTATCCACTTGTTCCTTCTGTAGTTTAATTTCTCTGCTGATTCTATATCCATCCCCCTTTTTTTTTTAGAATTCTCTTTTTCCCAGAGTTTCTTCAAATCCCCCCGCCTCCCATATATGCTTAGCCTGTTTCCAATAGTTTTCTGTATTGCTGTACTTTCTAATTGTAAATGAACCTGGCAATTGCTGGGTATTGTGATTCTAGATTTGCCTTTTTTTCCTGTTCTCAAAGAAATCTTACGTTAAAATACTTTCTACATATACATGTTTTTGTAATTTAAATTTTACTTAATTTAATATTTTTTCCCAACAGAAAATGATGATTGAATGCTACATCTGCACGTCTATAAACCTTTACAACATCTAAAAATGATTTAAATTGTGTGTTAACACATATGTAATCAATCTTGTTTTCTTTTACAGGGTCTGGTGTCTTGTAGAGTCAGTTTAAAAAAACAATAGGGTCGTTAGAAAAGACAGAGGAAAGAAGGAACAAGGAAAGAGATACAAATAAAAGCAGAAAGGAAAATACTAGAGCTAAGACACGTGAATTATACACTAGGACAAACAAAGAGGTGAGAAGAAGATTAAAAGGAGGTAAGTGAAAATATATAAATGAATTAGCTAAAAAAGCAGAGGAAGCGGCAGGTACACTACTATATATCTTCTTTTATGTTCAAAAATTGTTCCCCCTAATGTCATTTGATTAAATGCACAGAAGTTCATAAATATCTCGTATTTCTTATTTATTTCCCCGAATCCATGTTTTCCCACTATTTTTTTAACCCCCCCCCCCCTTCCTACCTTTGTGCTTATGTCTCCCTTCAAAATTATTAAATCTTTGGTTTTCCTTCTAACCATCTAACATTGCATTTGTTTGTATAACATTTTTTAAACTGAATCTGGTTTTTTTTTTTTTTTTTCATTTTTTGGAACTTAGCATTTTATCATATGTATTTAACTTGTTTAGCTTTTGTTGTTTTTAACTAAAGTTCTTATTAATCCAGGCCCTCTTGCTTCTCGTTCTCTCAATGATTTATGCAGTTCTCTTGATTACATTATAGTCACACGTTTACTATGCCAAGCTCCAGGTGTGCTGATGATACACTCGTCTCTCCTGTATTTAGCTTCATACTTCCTGTTCCTAACCATCGCACCTTGTTTCGCACCGATCAAGAACTGTTATGCTATCTATTATGTTTTATATATTTCTGCAGCTGGCTGTGTAACTTTTCCTTGCTAATATAGAACATGCAGATTCCAGGTACCAATTCTGGATGTTCTCCTAGTAGACAAAAATGTATAGGCAAAACTAAAATCCTTGCGGCTTTATATAGTTTGCGTCATATATCTCTCATGTAAAGAGCTCTTACCCCTCTTTGGCGACGAAATAACACTTTTACATAAAGCTTTTAAATTAATAATAATTATAAGTATCTTAACTTTCACGCACACGTTTTTGCAGCTTTTCAAAAAAATATTTTTACAGAATGGAGTAGCCAGTCCCATACCCAACTCTCCTAAATCGCCTCTTACGACATGTCTGGTAGCGTACAGCGCCCCCTTTCTTTGATCCCCTTTCGGGTCCAGGCATTGCACAGGTGATTTGATTGTTCTGGTTTAATGATAACGGTCGTACATAAAAATGCCAATAAACATGCTCCTGATGACGTCATAAAGTGTACAGCATACATTTAATGCCTGGCATTGCTAGGCAGCTAGGACACTTCGCTGCTAGACTTGTTTTGTGTTTTTTATTTTGTTTTGTTTTTTACGGGAAAGAAATAATATGCGATTGTGTGTTTGTAAAAAGGTATTTTTCTCGATTTTATCGGCAGATAATCTTCGCTTAACTGAAATGTAGGATTGTATATATGTAAGGAAGATTAGAGAAACTAGCAAAAGGACAGAGGTGAGAGAGAGAGAGAGAGAGAGAGAGAGAGAGAGAGAGAGATAGTTATTGAAGTTAAGTATGGAGAAAACAGAGAAGAAAATGTAAACCCTACGAAATATAGAAAAACGAAAAGAGAAAGATGTGGGTAGAGGGCTAGAAGAGTCACAAAGTTTCCGCCGGTATTACGGTATTTGTGCAGCTGAACTGAAACCATCTTCAATGCTTTAGCTAATGTGTGGTGGGTGTACACTGTAACTGTAGTGAGTGAACTGAAACCATCTTCAATGTTTTAGTTAATGTGTGGTGGGTGTACACTGTAACTGTGGTAGGTGAACTGAAACCATCTTCAATGTTTTAGTTAATGTGTGGTGGGTGTACACTGTAACTGTGGTAGGTGAACTGAAACCATCTTCAATGTTTTAGTTAATGTGTGGTGGGTGTACACTGTTACTGTGGTAGGTGAAGTGAAACCATCTTCAATGTTTTAGTTATGTGTGGTGGGTGTACACTGTTACTGTGGTGAGTGAACTGAAACCATCTTCAATGCTTTAGTTAATGTGTGGTGGGTGTACACTGTTACTGTGCTGTGGTGAGTGAAGTGAAACCGTCTTCAATGCTTTAGTTAATGTGTGGTGGGTGTACACTGTAACTGTGGTGAGTGAACTGAAACCATCTTCAATGCTTTAGTTAATGTGTGGTGGGTGTACACTGTAACTGTGGTGAGTGAACTGAAACCATCTTCAATGCTTTAGTTAATGTGTGGTGGGTGTACACTGTAACTGTGGTGAGTGAACTGAAACCATCTTCAATGCTTTAGTTAATGTGTGGTGGGTGTACACTGTAACTGTGGTGAGTGAACTGAAACCATCTTCAATGCTTTAGTTAATGTGTGGTGGGTGTACACTGTAACTGTGGTGAGTGAACTGAAACCATCTTCAATGCTTTAGTTAATGTGTGGTGGGTGTACACATGCTGACTAGGGGACCTCATAATTACGCAGTTGTCCGATATGCAATAAAGATGATCGGCCGACTAAACAAAAGCGAAAAAGTTAGATAGATGGACAGAGAAAATTTAAAGACTAATAAAGAAGGTAATGAAAGAAAAGCAAATAGAAAATGCGAATAAGGCAGCAAATAATGGGCATTAGATATGCAACTAGTTAAGCCATTAACTCACGACTGACTCAGCAGGTGGGTAAGGGATAAAAGTTTTATGCTCAGAGAAATCCCAGAAGATGGAGATAGATAAATAACCAACATATGCATCAGAGATGGAAAGAATATGTTGAAGACCTGTTAAACATGACAGCAACTTCCAAAAAACCATCAAAAACCACGCAAGAATGCACAAATACTGAACCCAACATCATGAAAGAGGAAATCGAAGAAGCAACCAAATATGCACCAAGAAATAAAGCACCAGGGATAGAAGGTATACCAATAGAAATAATAGCAGCAGCAGGGGAAACAGGAATGACATGGCTGCACAGAATATTCAATGCAGCATGGCACCAACAAAAAGCCCCAGAAGGCGGGTAAAAGGCAATCATCGTACCAATATGGAAAAAGAAAGGTAGTAAAAGAGACTATAGTCAATATAGAGGTATATCTCTTCTCAGCCATGTAGGAAAGCTATACGCCAAAATCGTGGGAAAAAAGGCTGAGGCCAATAATAGAACTACAGTTAAGCGTTTCTCTGATGGGATTTAGAAGAAAAAAAAACAGAGTAAGCACTGACGCTCTACTTACATTAAAACAGCTGGCAGAAAAAACGACAGAACACAATCAAAATTTGTACATAGCTTTCATTGACCAGGAAAAAGCATTCGACAGGGTAAACAGAGAACAACTGTGGTAGATAATAACAACATACGGAGTAAGCCAGCATCTAACCAACCTAATTAAAATTCCCTACATCAACAGCAGCTGCATAGTCAGAACAGCAGCAGACTACACAGACCACTTCGAAGTTAGATCAGGTGTAAAACAAAGGTGTGCACTATCCCCCCTACTGTTTATTACATACATGGACTATATATGCAAGTTAGCCAACCCATAAGAGACAGAGCAGATCAACGAGCTTTTATTCGTAGACGATCAGGCACTAATACATGAAAAAATAGAAGACCTACAAGAACACTTAAATAAACACAACAGCACAGGCACAAAATACAACATGAAAATCAACATCAACAAAACAGAAGTCATGAATGTCGCCAAAAATAAACAGAACATCAACATAACTATAGAAGGAAGACAACTTAAACAAGTAGAGGAATTCAAATACCTAGGAAGTCTAATGACAAACGACAATTCACAAACAGCAGAGATAGAAACAACAAGATGCAACAAAGTTTGTCAAATCATTGGACAGCCATCACCACTATTGCCTAACAAGGAAATAACTCTGGAGGCAAAACGAGCACTATACAATACGATCTTCATCCCAGCGTTGTGCTACCAATGCCAGTCCTGGACCCTAGATACAAGAACAATAAGAAAATAAAATCTAATAAGATTAAATGTGTCAGACGAATGACAGGAAACAGTCTGAGAGATTAGATCAGAAATGAAGAACTGAGAAAAAAGCTAGGATAGGCCTTGCCATAGAAAATATAAAGAAACAAAAGATAAAATGGCTTGGCCACGTGGAAAGGCAGAGCAATCAAAACACAACACAGCGAACCCTCAAGAAGTGTTGCGAGAATACCAAACCCAAAGGTCGACCACGAAAAAGATGGATCAATGGAATATTAGAAGCACTAGGAAACATAACAGCAGCAGAGGCGAACAGAAGAGCAAAAAATCGCTAATTATATCTCCCCTCAACGGTGAAAGGCAAATGAGGAAGGAAAGAAGAAGAAGAAGATATGTTAAACGATACCAAGTTGTTATTCGTGATCGTCTTTGTCATTGATGCTTTGTTTCTGAAAGGCTGGAAAGGTCATAACGGGCATAACAGGTTCATCTGAGCGCAAGTTTACAGTTGCAGTATTTGCGTCTTTTAGTCCAATACATTTTACTTCAGTCTAGTACTTTTAGAACGAGGTTGTCTTCTCGTTTAGATCCCTAATTATTCTTCAGACTGGTTGGTCTTTTATTCCGAAGGCCACAGTAAGTGTTGCGGTGTAATTTTAATCAACTGAGGATTACTGATTGTTACGTCAGTGTCAGCTTGGTTAGCTGATTGTAAGCCGTCTGGTGGTCCCAAAATGAGATAAGAAAGAAAGAAAGAATGAAAGAAAGAAAGAAAGAAAGAAAGAAAGAAAGAAAGAAAGAAAGAAAGAAAGAAAGAAAGAAAGAAAGAAAGAAAGAAAGAAAGAAAGAAAGAAAGAAAGAAAGAAAGAAGAAAGAAAGAAAGAAAGAAAGAAAGAAAGAAAGAAAGAAAGAAAGAAAGAAAGAAAGAAAAATGAATGGGAAAGAGTGTGATGAACAGATGAATTAAGAAAAACGATAGCATAAATATCGTTCTAATGATTTAAATACATCACTGTGGATCCTGGAAACAAAACTCGATTCTTTCTGCAATTATCTTATCTCAACTGCTATGATAATCAAAAACTCTCATTTATATGTGACAATGTTGATGCAAAATGGCGAGAATAAATCATTGAAATCTTATTATCTACAAATAAAATATTCAGAAAACAACTTTTTCAAGATGCAACCAGATCCACAACGGGAGAAAAGCTAAAGGAGCTAACAATATCCAATAAGAAGAAAAAGTGGATGAAAGCTTCATACAAACTCGGTTAGACCAGACTTATTTGTAAGACGGTCATTAGATGTCCTTTGATGGACATTTAGAAACAATTGTGGCTTGAAAAAATATCAAGAAAGCTGAACGGCCAGGGAAGTAGTCCTAAACAAATATTTACTTAGGACACGACTGATATTGGAGTGTACAGCGTAAAACTTAATTTAGCCTAACTGGGTAAGCGAAGAAAGAAGGATAAGAAGAATATTTCACTGAACTTGCAGAATTAGGTGCCAGTGTTCCTACCTCTACAATAATACGGTAACCATGAGTGTTTATCCTTCCAAAATTTGGCTTACGGGACTTAGTAGTACTTTGTCTAGCCAGCAAACTGACATGGAACATTATATTGTTAATGATCTAGGCAAAGAAAATTGGATATAATTGTGTGGATACAATGAAAAACAACAGCTTTGACTGTTTCAGCTTTGCGAACTGGGTCAAGAATAAATAAAGAATCAACGTTTCGACCAATAGTTATTTAAGCGGAACGGAAACCAACAAAACAGAATTCAAGCTTTATATCTCCAGCCAAGTCCAGTGGTCAAGTGGGCAATCTTGCATGAATATCACTTTTTTACAATTTTTCACACTGACAACTGTCTACTCAGGTGTCCCTCGCTATGGAGGCAGATATTCTCAAACTTCAGAGATATTCTTTTTTTTTTATTGTCGAGATTATTAACGTTTTTTTCTTTTTGTAGATTTTTCTTATCAACTTTGCCTGGGTAGTGGTCATTTTGACTACTCACTTTGAATACCAACCACCGAGGGCTCTTTAACATGCACAAAATGCATACGGAGCCACCTAGTATTTTTATTGTTTTTTTTGTGGCCGTTATCTGAGAGAGCTAGGCATCGGGTCTCACTTCCCAGAGACAGGGTGACAGTAACGCCACGAAAAAACCACGGATCGAAGTGGGACATTTCCTTACCTGTGACAGAATTCGAATCCGAGACCCTCTTATTAAGAGGCCGACATCTTGACTCTAAAATAAAATCTAAACAGTAGCCAATCACCTAACTCCATAATGTAAATACACACAAATTGATAGGTCATTAAGGAACAAAATTAAGCGAGAGCTATTATAAATATGTGTATAGTAAAGATGCATGAAAACTGTAAGTAATATTGAAAGAAATGAACATGGAGTATAAATAGAATAAAGAAAGGAAAGAATAAATAGAGAATAAAGAAACAAACGAAAAGAATTAATCCCAATTGGGTGTATAGAACCCAACTGAACTATAATGTTGTTCTTCAAAGTGAATCGACTACGTTCAACAGAGTAGCATTAGATCATGCCAGTAAGACATTCCTATTTTTATTTCCTCATATATATCTTTCAAAGTATAACTGATTTGTCCCGCAAGTCTCACTCAGTGCTACACCTGAAGAAGAGAAGCGAGTTATAACTGACTGTTGGCATCACCTTGAACCAGGAACCATAAACCGTATTCACTATCTCCCGTGGGAAGTTGGGAAAGAGATCATCAAGTCTGGCTAAGCAATTCTGAATCGAAGAGAAAAGCCGGACCAGTTACTAAAAAAAAAAATGACACGTTGAAGTCGGACAAATATATCCGCTTGCTGTATACCACGAAAGCAAAACGCAACTCCGTTTACCCTTTCTTATCTTACCATCTGACTTCTCCTCTATCTGTCCACCTCTCCCTATACTTAATCATCCGACATGTAGTTATAGATAATTGTACTTCACCGTTTGTTGTCGTTATCCCTGTATTCTGAAGAAGACCACAGGCCGAAACGTCGGTATTGTGTTGTGTTCCTTCCTTGTAAAGCTGTCACCATACCTTGGAGTGTTTATCACACCCCACTACTGGCTCCTTGCTACCAGCTTTACCGCAGCATTGCGATTATTTGCCTGTTCCCTACCTTTTCTATTCCCAATTTACATCCATTTAAGGGATGTGAAAGACAAGAGAAAGAAGTTCATCCCACCACAATCGCATCGATTAGTAGATATGGTACTAGCGTCCACATTTTCAGCCCATCGGTACAATGTAATAGTAATGTTGAAAGTTCCCTGGACAACTAAAAAGACCAACGAGGAAATTTTCCAAGAGGCCAAAGCAAAAAGGGAGCTCCAAAGAAACATCAGAAAGAAACAATCAACATTTATCGGGTACATCATGAGAAGAGGAAAGTTGGATTACTTGGTTACAACTGGCAAAATAAGGGAAAGAGAGATCGCGGTAGGCAGAGAGAAAAAAAAATACTAGATAGCTTGGTGTCATGGCATGGAAAAAAACAGTCAACAACAGAACTGATACGATGCACGCTAGATAGAAGAATGTGGAAGGACATGATCGCCTACGTCAACCGGTATGGCACATGATGTTGATGTTGTCAGCACTAAGCCAAAGCCCTTTTTTTTCTCCGAAAAAAATCTGTGATACTCATTTACGGATGGGGTTTGGGAGAAATCAGCCCAGACCTATTGTCATCAACAAAAGACTTAACTGATGATTGCTCTACCCGTGCAAACACGACAATAGAGAAACATCATTAGTTGTTAGGATAAGCGGGAATAAACAGCAAAATAACTTATTTTCTTACAATACCCTTCCATGTACCGCCATCCTCAGTGACAACAACAACCAGTTTTCTCATCTAAGAATACCTTTTATTTCTCACACAAACTATATCTGGTTTAATCATACATGGGTACGTTTTTAAAAATCACACTAACCAGGTATTGTTTTTTTTTCATATATGATATATGGAAAAATGTATAACCAATATATACACGTTATAATTATCACACAAACCATTTAATGGTTTTTTTTTAATATGTGATATATGGATCACCAATCACCACCATCATGCAGCATAAAAATAAACGAGACAAATCTGAAACAAGTGCAACGTTTCAAATACTTGGGCACAATAATAACATCAGATGGGAGATGCACCATAGAAATAAAAAAAAACAGAAAAGCTCAGGCCAAAATAGCATTTCAGAAAAATGAAAAATATCTTATGCAACAAATCTATGTGAATAAAAATGAGAAAGAGAGTTCATCGGTGCTATATAGAACCAATTCTGACCTATGGAAGCGAATCATGGACTGTAGACAAACAAATGAAAAGACGATTAGAGGCCACAGAGATGGGATTTCTCAGAAGAATGTTGAAAGTTCCCTGGACAGCTAAAAAGACCAATGAGGAAGTTCTCAAAGAGGCCAACACAAAAAGGGAGCTCTTAAAAAACATCAGAAAGAAGCAATCAACATTTTTCGGGCACATCATGAGAAGAGGAAAGTTGGAATACTTGGTTACAACTGGCAATATAAAAGGAAAGAGAGATCGCGGGCGACAAAGAGAGAAAATACTGGATAGCTTGGTGTCATGGCATGGAAAACAGTCAACAACAGAACTGATACGATGCACTGTGGATAGAAGATTGTGGAGGGACATGATCACCTACGTCAACCGGTATGGCACATGATGATGATATATGGATACGTTCTTAAATATCACACAGAGCACGTAATGGTTTTATCATATGAGATAATTGGGAACGTTTTTAATTAAATATAACACGTACCACGTATTGGTTTTATCATATATGATGCATCGATAAGTTGTTAAATATCACACAAACCACATATTAGTGTATTACAAACACTAGGAAACATAAGAGCAGCGGAGGCCAACATAAGAGCAAAAGACCGCTAATTATATCTCCCCTCGACTCTGAAGGGAAGGGAAGAAAACAATTTTAAAATTCCTTTTATTTCTCACACAAGCCAAGCTTTGGTTTTATCATATAAATATGAATGCCGTATGTTTCTCATACAAACCACACAAGTTATAAGTTATTCCTCCTATAAACATACCTGTTATCCTGTCCTCGAGATATACACTAAATATAACTAACTTCCAAAATACCGTGTTTTTAACACCCGAGATTTAACATTGTTTACTCAAGAAATGAAAATGTTTAGTTAACGTTAGAAACTCACAAACACAGACCAGAAGCAAAGGTAACAAAACTCAATTGATTGCGCAATTACGCGACTTAAATGAGCATGTTATCATGTAAAGAATATGCAAAGAAAACCGTCTGTCCAATAGCAACGTGTTTATAGGTTAATACTGGCTTTTTATAGCAGAGGCAGGGAGAGAGAGACAGAGAGAGAGAGACTAGCGTCTAAAAATAAACGAACAACAAACGATGAGCTTTATAACGCCCCCTGGATGTGTGCGCTGGGCCTTTAGATACGCAAAAACTAAGCAAAACAGCTGGAGTTATCCTTTTTTTAATTTGCATTAGGTTACATGTTATCATTGTTCTATAATTACACTTGAACATATGTATTGCAAGTCTGGGTTAATATTTGCATTACTGTCTGTGAATCGTTGCTTATTTATTACTTTTACGTGTTAATATGTATTGTGGTGTATACATGTACACGACATACACTAATTTATTTCTATAAGTTCCATTCATAATTCATCCCATTTTTCTTCCACTCTCCGTACACACCCCCCTCCCCTTTTCCAACCAATCTATTAATGTTAATCTCAGCGAAACGTTTCCTTCCTGTCTTGTAAAGTTCAGGCCAGTACTAACGCCAGCTTTAGCTAAACCTTTTTCATTTTACGTTTTATTTTAAGATAATTAAAAAGGTAAAAGTAAAGAGCCCTGTCACGCCAAGTAGCTTATAGAGAATATGGTGTTAGTGACCATAATTTTATATAGACCTCCGGCACGTGATTTTTGGAGTAATGTGGTCGGTATTACGTCCGTGCTGCTTTACTTTCCCAAAAAAAGATCCGGTACCTATTTTAGGCTGGGTGAACCCAGAGCCGTCGATCAGGATCGAATTGTCCTTTCTAGTCCAGTTCCCTAATCAAGGAGCTATCGCGGCTTCCATTTTAAGACAATATTACACATTTATTTTCACATAATGTACCCATTCTCTCTTATCAAATTAAGAACAATATTAATGTCGATTTTAATTAAAGCTTTTATTCCTGTTTTTTCCCAAGTTAATAGCAACGCTAACATATCCTTCGTACGTATGTTAAGCATGTACTTCATATATTTTGAAGTTTAAATCAAAATGCAGTGACTTTGACTAAAGATTTCTTTTTTTTTTCCTTTTTTTTTTAAAACTCAGAGCAACATAACATTTATTTTAATGAGACATTTTCTTCTCGTCGTTTGATGTTAGGAGCAATACCAGCGTTACTTACTTTACTTTGAAAATAGGTCGGCCTGGTGTAACACCGACCACACCACCCATTAAATGCCCCATTGGTCACTGTAGAATATAAACATGAACCTTCCCAAATCGTCTTAAAGAGCGAAGGAAATCCTGTACCTTTATTACTTTTGCTTTTACCACATCTCCTACCTACCGTTTGAAGTTCAAAGAAGCTCAATGGTTCTACTGAGACATCTTCCTACGTCGTATGATTTGTATTATCATTTCCTTGCAGTGCTTAGATGTAGGAAAATACTTACGTGGTGTGACAACGGTTTTTAAATATCACTGAAATAGTCAAAATTTCATGAAAATGGATTATTCTGCACCAGACGTGGGCTCTGTGTGCATCTTAAAAGTTATGAATCAACAGTTTGAATATTTAGGATATCTTATGACTTATAAATCAACAGTTTGAATATTTAGAATATCGTATGACTTAAAAATTAACAGTTTGAATATTTAGAATATCGTATGACTTATAAATCAACAGTTTGAATATTTAGAATATCGTATGACTTATAAATTAACAGTTTGAATATTTCGAATATCTTATGACTTATAAATTAACAGTTTGAATATTTAGTGTATTTTATAAGTTATAAACCAACAGCTTGAATATTTAGTATATCTTATAAGTTATAAATAATAACATTAACATTTGTTTATGATATAAGATAAGATCAAATATTGTGTATCTATCAATATATTGCAGAGTCTCTGCCATTTTGCAGGGTTTGCTTGAGGGTTCCTATAGGGTCGAGAAAAGTAACCAGATACTCGCAAAAACTGCCACTTGATTCACGTACTGCATTTTATGCCCCAAATAAAATAAACAAAACATTTCTTCTACCTGGTAATGGAACAGGCTTACTTTTGATTTGCAATTGTTTAATGTTCCCCACTTGGCCATAGCTCCCACTTACGTATTTGTGCTTTTCAACATTGTTTACATATATAACATATTTTTTTTTCTCTTTTCTTCAGATGCAGAAACTATCATGTTGTGTTATGACCACTATAGTCAATGAACAAGTGATAAGCTATCTTTCAAGGTAAACGTCATAGATGTTACGTGCATAACTACACATCAAAGATGTTATGTTTCAAACTACACATAATAGATGTAATCTGTGTTACTACACATCAAAGATGTTATCTCATAACTACACATCAAATATGTAATATTTCCTGCAACACATAATATATGTTATCTACATAACTACACATCAAAGATGGTATCTTCTTTCAAGCTACACATTAAAAAATGCTATCTCACAAACTGCAGCATAAAAGCTATCTTTTAAAGTATACACTGAAATAGTATTGTCGAATACACAAATATTGAACACTAGAATACGGACATTTATATGTCCTAACATTTGTTGCAAACGTATTTCCTCTACTTTAGGTAAACGAAAAACAGAAAGATATATTACTATTTTATCAACAGCTATTTATCATTTTATTTCAGCGGTCTGTTCGGAATCCCACGCTAAAGTAGTCGAAATTTGACCAGAAAGACAGAATGACAAAAAGATGTTCACAAATCGTGGTTTTTGTTAACTGCCACCTAAAAGATAGAAGCGGGAAAAGCAGACTTGCAACCTTGAATTGCGCTACTCGGGAAGAAATATCTGCTCACTGGCAGGTACGGAAACCCGTTGGAGTCTTATTCTCATACAGAGAGTCTGGAATCCTACTCTGATCTGAGTCTTGATCGCAGATATAAATATATATTCTCATATGAGATTTTTATAGCGTCGTGCAAAAGTTGAAATTATAATATAAGACCAAATCGGATTTAAAAAAAAAAAAATTACCAGATAGGTTAAATTTCCTAGCATGATAAAAAAAAAAAAAACAGTTGCTTTATGTATTATACTTTATGATTGTGTGTTTTCCTATATCTCAATATATGAAAACATCATCGTTGAATGCCGTCTCCTCGTCGAAGGTTGGCTACCATGGAGCGCCACTCCGCTCTATCTCTTGCTTTGATAGTGCAGGTTGTCATAAGCTGACTTGTCCATCTATTGATGTTACTCGTCCACGTTAATCTTGGTCTATCTCTGCCTCTTTTACCTTGTATTTTCCCTTCCAAGATTACTTTTAGTAGGCTGTTGTGTCTTTTAACATGCCTAAAAAATCGCATTTGTCTTGTTTGAATTGTATTTAGTAGTCAACATATGTGAATTACATTATATTTATTTAAGAATTGTATTTAGTAGTCAATATGTGAATTACATTATATTTATTTAAGAATTGTATTTAGTAGTCAATATGTGAATTACATTATATTTATTTAAGTGTTGTTGTTTTTTAATAATGTGTGCTCTTAGTGAAGAAGTGGAAGCAAGAAGTGTAATGGTTAGCGTGCGTAAGTTAAAGCGAAGTGGATTAACCCATCTCACGCGCTACACAGTAAACTAAACTGAAAACGTGTTATCTGTCTCGCTGAATTGAGGAAGGTGATGGCAGCGAGGAAGAGTAATGCTCTTCTCGTCTCTAAATGATGTGGCCAAGTAGAGGTCTTCCCTGCGCACTATGTTGTTAAAAGCAGTGGCGGAGGTGTATAAGAAACTTGAAGAGTCCAGGACGTGAAACTGCGCTTATAGGTTGACCTTCAACCTAAAAATTTGCAATATAAATATTACTGCAGCTTACGCTATGTAAAATAGTTCTTTCAATAATATTCTGAGATTGTCATAATCATAATTACATGAAAATATCATCGGATTTTTTTTTTTTTTTTGCATTGTAGGTTGTTATAACAAGAACATGGTTTTGTTAATTAACACCTCTTGCAGTTTTGTTCAAGTTTTTTTTATATATAACGACACAGCGCAGTGATTTAAGGTTAAACTTTCTTCCTTCCGTCTATATTTCTATGTATAACTATAAAGAGAGACCAAAAAAAAAAGGTCAAAGATCAGCTGAACCACTGTTGTTATGGCAACCAGGGAAGATATTACTGAAATAGTCTACCTAGTTCTCATACACGTTGCAAGGCTGACAGATGGTGTATGGTTGTAGAAAGTTTTATCTGCATATATTACACATTAGTAGACCAACCAGAGTTGTACAATATCTGGTTGGTTTGGATCGGTGCTACAGTAAACCCGTTGATGGCGTGTAGGATTGATTTCATCTCACTTCAGGTCCGTAATGTCAATGTATAATTGTTTTTTAGTCATTCAGATTACTCTTTACCTAGAGGCAAAGTCGCCTCCCGGCAGTAGAGCTGGAAGTTGTCAGCGACCCAAAAGTGATGGCTTGCGCCAGGATCGGTGAACCTGAGCCATACATACCCTACTCCACCTCTCCGTGATGTCCCTACTAACAAACTACTCTGTCTAGTCTGGCCAAGCGAGAAGGGATCCAAGAGGGAAGACAACCCGGTACTCTAAAATAACATGCTGAAATCGGATGTGCTGGGCCGAAAGATCCAATACCACTTTTACCGCAAACCACAACACAACGAAGACACGCCTACTTAACGTCCTCTTAAGGGCGGATGATGAGGACGTGTATTACTTTAGTCGTTAGGCGAACGGAAGCAACCATCTGCATAGACATTGAAGTCTTGGTACAGTAAATAATTGCAGTGCTGCGGTAAAACAAGGATCAAGTTGTGGGGTGTAACGTTCACTCCTTCAAGGTAGTTGTCACCATGACAACTTTACACAAAAGTGACACAACAAATCATGGACAATAGGACAACAGACAAGAAAACCACTGGAGTCTGTAGAAATGTGGTTTTACAGAAGAATGTTGAGAGTACCATGGACAGCTAAGAAGAGTAATGAAGATGTTCTGAGAGAGGTCAAAGCAAAAAGAGAGCTAATTTCCAATATTAGGAAGAAACAATCATCATTTTTTGGCTATGTAATGAGAAGAGAACAACTGGAATATATTGCAACAACTGGAAACATTGAGGGACGAAGAGATAGAGGGAAGCAAAGAGAAAAAAAATAACAGACAGCTTAAGAGAATGGCTTGGCAGAAGGTCAACAACAGAAATGATAAGTAGCTGCCGAAATCGAAAGTTGTGGAGAGACATGATTACCTACGCCAGTAAACCCGGTACTTGATGATGATGATGAACACAACAAAATACTGATGCTTCGGCCTACACGCGGCCTTCTGAAAACGAGAGAAACACAAACGGAGAAGGAAATAAAGATAAACTCTGCTACATCTATATTGAACAGGGCAAAGTAAAAGAGAAATATGGAGGGATGAGAATAACAATTGAAATATCTATATATATCTTCTACCTTTTTAGCTCCCAGTGGAGCATAGGTCTTCAACAAACATGTTTCAAGTCATTCTGTTTTTTGCGATTCTTTAAAGATCATTTCGTGTTTTCCCCATCATCTTCATCTCTGATTCTATCTGTCTTCTCCAAGAATTCCTTGGTCTTCCTCTTTGTCTTTTCCCCTGGGGATTCCAAAAAAGGGCATGTTGTGTAATACTCTCAGTTGGCTTCCGTAGTGTGTGTCCTATCCAGCGCCATCGTCTTCGCTGTATCTCTTTATCCACCCGTTATCCATATATATAAAGTAGGTTTACAAATATTTTTAAAATTAATATGAGACTTAGCTTGGATTCTATCCAGAAGCACACACGCTGTGTGGATGACTAAGTCAAATATGGATGTGATGAGACGTAAGGAAGGAAGTGGAAAAAACCCTGCCATTAATGGCATTATAGAAGCAAGGCGCCTAACAGCAACAGAGCTGGAAGCTGTCAGCGACTCATTGCTGGTGGCTTGCGCCAGGATCGGTCAACCAGAATCCATCTAGACCTGATACACACCAATTCGCGGTACCTCAAGAAATAAACTAACTAGTCTACTCAGGCCAAGTGAGTAGGGATCGAAGAGAGAAAGCAGCTGGTTACTCAAAAAATGCCGTGCTGAAGTCGGATGTGTTGGGCCGAAAGGCGTAAATATTACAGTTCTACTGTAACCCGCAACACAAAGCATCTACACCCGCTTAACGCCATTTAAGGATAAATGACGAGGACAATCAGTTCTTTTAGGAGTCATCGGGTAAACGCCATAAAGAAAGAAAGAAGTAAAGGGAGGGAGGAAAGAAAGAATGAAAGAACGAAGAATAAATTAAACACATTTCTGAGAACACCATCAATGACTATGGGATTTCTCAGAATGGTGAAAGTTCGCTGGGTAGCTAAAAGGCTGATGAGGACATTCTCAGAGGCCGACTACAAAATGGGAACTCATAAAAAACATCAATCTATCTATCTTTCGTTCGCTCGAAGTATTGTCTATATCAGCAATGTCGTTTCCTATATGAATTTTACTGTCTTTTGTAATTCTTGCAGTGGCCCATATAGTTTTGTATGTAGTGTTGTATCTATGGGCCAATGGATTTTCCTCAGTCTACTATATTCAGTTTCTCAGAAGAATGTTGAAAGTTCCCTGGATAAAAGATAAAAGGACCAATGAGGAAGTTCTCAAAGAGGCCAACACAAAAAGGGAGCTCTTAAAAAAACATCAGAAAGAAGCAACCAACATTTTGTTGGGCACATCATGAGAAGAAGAAAGTTGGAGTACATGGTTACAACTGGCAAAATAAAGGGAAAGAGAGATCGCGGACGGCAAAGAGAGAAAATGCTGGATGGCTTAGTGTCATGGCATGGAAGGCGGTCAACAACAGAACTGATACGATGCACTGTAGATAGAAGATTGTGGAGGGACATGATCGCCTACGCCAACCGGCAGGGTACATGATGATGATGACTATATTCAGTGCAGTCTTGAAGTAAGTGTTCAGCAGTCTGGGGTGCCTGTCCACATGTACAATTAGTTGATGTGCCGATCTTGAATTTTGTATACATGTAACTGTGGAGTCGATTGTGTCCTGTTCTGAGGCGTATAATGATAACTTGTTCATATCTATTCATATTATGAAAGGCATCCAGATTTGGGGCTTGTGGTCCTCTGATTGATTTGATTACATGTTTCTTATGATGGTATGTAACCGGTGTATCTAGTTGTGTGCCTGTTGAACCTTCCTTTGCCAACTGATCTGCTTTCTCATTTCCTGGTATTCCACAGTGAGATGGGATCCACTGCAGGGCAACCCTGTGGTGCTTGCAGAGTTCAGTCAATAAGGTCTGCAGATGTGGTAATTTTCTGGATTGTAGTGCCTGGAGTACTGATCTTGCATCTGTCAAAAACACTACAGGCTGTGGGCTAAGATTACTGTTCAGCAGTTTTTCTATTGCCAACTTTATTGCTTGTATTTCTGCATCATAATTGTGACAATATTTCCCTGTTACTATTTTATTCATATCCCTAGTGTTATTTGGGTACTCTATATATGCACCTGCTCCCCCATTCTTTACTGCATTCTGTGCTGATCCATCTGTGTACACACGAATCCATAGGTCTTGTGGGTATTCTTCATCCAGGAAACTGAGAGTTATTGTTTTTCGCTGTAGACTATTCTGTTCCTCTTTGTCAACTATTCCTTTCACTTCTGTCCGTATTTGAACTGATAATCCTGATTCATCTGTCCAGGGAGTCTGTTCTGGTATGGGCAGTAGGGGGTTAACAGCTCTTGGCATGTCTGGTGTTTGTCTACTAATACGCTAGGCTTGGTGGATAAAACTGCTTCTCTTAAGTCGTCCCAATGCAAGATTTTGGAATCGGTCCTTCATTGGATGTCTCGGCATGCCTACAAATTGTTCTGCCTGTATCAGCACCTTTGTGTCTCTCCGTTCTCTCAGTGCTGGTATCCTCCACAATTTCTCCATCTCCAATATTGGTGTTGATTTCATTGCTCCTGTGATGACCCTAAGTGCCTGGTTTTGTACTTTATCCAGTTCTTGCAATGTGGTATTTGATGCTGAGTACCATGCGGATGATCCATATTCTAAATGTGGGCGTATACTCTGTTGGTAAACTTTACTGAGTATTTTCCCACTCGCACCCCATGTGGTTCCACACAACTTTCTTAGAATAGCCAATTTCCTCCTTGTTTTTTGAGTTGCCTTATTTATCTGCTGTTTCCAAGATAGTTTGTTATCAAATGTAACTCCGAGATATGTAGCTTGTATGTCTTCATTCACAGGCTCATTGTTTATGTAGATGGCTCCTGCTTTTTGTTTTGGGGAGAGTGTGAAAAGTGTAGTACTGCATTTGTCTGTATTGATGCTGATACACCATCTATTTGTCCATGAATTCAGTGCATTCATAGCTCTTTGTAGCAATTTGGAGGCCACTGTTGCATACTCCTCTGTGCACCACATTACCAAGTCATCTGCATACATTGCCACTTTGATGCCATGTGGTAGTTCAGTAACTAGGTCATTGATGTAGATCAGAAACAGTGTTGGAGATAGTTCCCTGTGGAACGCCCTGGCGCAATAAAACCTTTTTACTCTTAAGGCCATCCAGTTGCACTCTGGCTCTCCTGTTATGCAGGTATGCTTTGACGCATTTGTACATCCTGCTATTTACTCCATAATTTATCAGTTTCTTCAAAAGCCCTTCCTTCCATACCATATCAAATGCTTTCTTTAGGTCTATCCATGCTGCTAGTACCAGTTTCTTTTCTTGAAACGCATCTTCAATTTCCTGGGAAAGATAGTTTGCCTGATCTTCGGTAGAGTAACACTGTCTAAAGCCCGCTTGTTGTGGGACAAGGAGATTTTCACTTTCCATGTACCACTGCAGTCTGAGATTGATTATACGTTCCATTGTTTTACACAAACAGCTTGTAAGGCTGATTGGTCTATAGCTGGATGTCGTTGAACCATCTTTTCCTGGCTTTAGTAATGGTATCATAATTGCTTCTCTCCATGCCTGTGGCACTCTACCTGTGATCCAGCAAATGCTGTAGATCTGCAGTAGTTTTGCTTTAGCTGCAGTTCCCAAGTTCTTAATCATTTCATTGGACACTCCATCACTGCCTGGTGACTTTTTCATTTTATAAAAAACATCTGAAAGAAACAACATTTTTCGGACACATCATTAAAAGAGGAAACGCTGGAGTGCTTGGTTACAACTAGCAAAATACAGGGAAAGAGAGAATGGGGATGACAAAGTGAGAAGATACTATATAGATAGCTTGGTGTCAAGGCATGGAAAACAGTCAACAAAAGAAGATTGTGGAAGGACATGATCAATTACGCCAACCGGTATGGCACATGATGATTAGATGTAAATGACATGAATTATTGGGGATACCCTCTCTTAAGGTTGTTTGTTATCAAAAACATCATTTTTGGAAGGGTGTATGAGTTGTGCTGAAAGTTGAGAAATCTGCGCCCATTGGCCTGGAACATCCTTGTTCAGCTTGGATGAGATTTGCTTTTAACAATTTTTTCCTGGACAGTGGTCGTTTTTCTTTGGCCAGCTCTTTGATATTTAACTGGCAATGGGTTCTTTTACATGCGAGAGTGGATACGAGACTTCTTGGTTTTCGTCGTTTTCCTAGAGGGCTAGACCTCACATCTTATTATCCTTAGACCAGGGGTGGGTAAAAACGAAGAGGCAAATAATTGTAGTGCTGCTGTAAAGCTCGAGCAAGTGGTGGGGTGTAATGTACAAGGAATATCATCATCATGTGCCATACCGGTTGGCGTAGGTGATCATGTCCCTCCACAATCTTTTATCTACAGTGCATCGTATCAGCTCTGTTGTCGACTGTTTTCCATGCAATGACACCAAGCTATCCAGTATTGTCTCTCTTTGTCGCCCCCGATCTCTCTTTTCTTTTATTTTGCCAGTTGTAACCAAGTATTCCAACTTTCCTCTCCTCATGATGTGCTCGAAAAATGTTGATTGCTTCTTTCTGATGTTTTTTAAGAGCTCCCTTTTTGTGTTGGCCTCTTTGAGAACTTCCTCATTGGTCTTTTTAGCTGTCCAGGGAACTTTCAACATTCTTCTGAGAAATCCCATCTCTGTGGCCTCTAATCGTCTTTTCATTTGTTTGTCTACAGTCCATGATTCGCTTCCATAGGTCACAATTGGTTCTATATAGCACCGATGAACTCTCTTTCCCATTTTTATTGACATAGATTTGTTGCATAAGATATTTTTCATTTTATGAAATGCTATTTTGGTCTGAGCTATTCTGCTTTTTATTTCTATGGTACATCTCCCATCTGATGTTATTATTGTGCCCAAGTATTTGAAACGTTGCACTTGTTTCAGATTTGTCTCGTTTATTTTTATGCTGCATGATGGTGGTGATTGTTTCTTCGATATAACCATTACTTCTGTTTTCTTACTATTCAGACTGAGACCTTTCTTGTTGCTTTCTTTCACTATTATGTCTATCATTTCTTGTAGTGCATTCTCTGTCTTTGCTATTAAGACTGTGTCATCCGCAAATTATTTATGTTGTGACCGTTGACATCAATTCCTTTTTTGTCTACTATTGATCTCATAATATATTCGCTGTAAAGTGAAAACAAATCCGGCGACAGAACACAGCCTTGTCTGACTCCTTGCTTTATATATTGGAATTGTCCTGTTTGGTTAATTCGTATATCTGCTGTTTGTTGCCAGTACATGTTTTTTTTATGATTCGCAGATCCTTGCCATCAATGTTTAATATCTCCAGCATATTGATTATTTCCACATGCTTTACTTTGTCAAATGCTTTCGTGTAGTCTATAAAGAACATATATAGACCTTTTATCAATGTTCTTAAGATGTATGTTGCATTATTGGTGCCCTTTCCTTCCACATTGTTCCTCACTTATTTCTGGTTTTATTTTGTTCCTTACACGTCTCATGATTATTCTTAGTAATATTTTAGTCATATGGCTCATGAGACTAATAGTGCGGTGGTCTTCACAATCAGTGGCTCCTGACTTCTTCGGGTATGTGTCCAGTGTTGTATATGTCATTTAGTAATTTTGTTATGACTTGTACTCCCAGCTCTCCTAATGCATTTATCTCTTCGATTGTTATATTGTCAGGACCTGGAGCTTTGCCTCTTTTCATGTGTTGAATTGCGTCCTCCACTTAACTCTGCATTATTGGTGGTCCTGTGTCTTCATTTGAATTGTTTAATTCTGGTCTTTCATCATCATAGAGTTGACTGATATATTCTGTCCATCTTAAGGAATATAGGCCAGGGGTAGAGCCACGAAGACATAGGTTCGATTTTGTAAAAAATCCTACCTCCTGTGGTGGGGATAGAAACCGAGACCTTGTCCACAGGCTGATGTCTTACTTCTAGACCACACATTCCCTTGCAATTGAATGGAATCTTAGTTTGGAGTGTCTTATGTTTCTTTCAGTTTTTTTTCCTGTCCAAATATATAGGGTGTTTATAAAGTCTCACTACACTTGGTATCTAGGTCAATTTGAAAAAAAATGTTTATGACGTCATCACAATATGTGCTCAATGGTAAGTTCACTTGTTGCGACAGTTTTCTTAATGACTTGTCTGGACTTTTAAGGATTCTGTCTTGGATATCTAAACATATTTCATCATTCACAGCAGGCCTACCAGATCGTGGAGCATCTTCCACATTTCCAGTAGCAATAAACTTATTCAACAAATTTCATTGACAGTGGGAGCACATATTGTGATGACGTCATAAACATTTTTTTTTCAAATTGACCTAGATACCAAGTGTAGTGAGACTTTATAAACACCCTGTATAATATCATTGTACCTAGGAACTGGTGTGTCTTTTTCCGAAACAAATTTGAAAGAATCAAGCAAAATGATTACAATATTGATGTTTAATATCATAGGGTCCTCACAAACCGGCAGCTATTTGACCCAGGAGTGTAGAAGTGGCTTCAGTACCTTCATTATGAGGAAAGTAGAGAATAGTGACACTGTGACCTTCCAGGCATGTCGTAAGAGGCGACTAAGGAGGTTGATCGATGGCTTGACAAGCTGTCATTGTAAAAAGTATTGTTATGGAAACAGAGCCATAGATTTTAGAAGTGGTGATCTCTGCAATATGTGCCACTTTGGCATGCAAGGTTTCTGCTTTTGAGATTGTGGTTCTGCCCTATGTGCCGTCTTCGGCTCGAAAGGACAATAGATAGATAGATAGCAAGAGCACTGTACAAACATGCCATCAACATTAGATGTAGACACAGATAGCACTGTACAAACATACCATCAACACTAGACGTAGACACAGCACTGTACAAACATACCATCAACATTAGAAGTAGACACAGAGATAGCACTGTACAAACATGCCATCAACATTAGACTTTGATAGAGAGTGAAATTGGGGGGGGGGGGGGTGTCCCAGAATAAAAATTAGATACAGCAGCAAAATGCTGCATGTGGCAAATAATCACACACAAAAATAATAGTAAAAAAGGGAAAAATAATAGTATAAAGGGAAAAATAATTCTATAATGGTTTACAATCCAGCATATTTATATCACTAACACTGGAGATGGGGTGTGTGTGTGTGTGTAAGAAGCAAAGGGGAATCATCACTCTTGTAATTTCAGAGTTATGCACATGCATCTGTGGTTGAAGAATCGGATTTATCCACTTGCACCAGTGTCCGCCATAGTTAAGCATAGCCAGTGTATGGTTCTTGGTTTTCGTCGTTTTCCTAGAGGGCAGACCCTACATCTTACTATCCTTAGACCAGGGGTGGGTTAATGGAAGAGTGTAGGGTCACGAGTGCTGCACAAACTGCCTGTAGTTCCTTGAAAACTATGACAGATTGTAACTAATCCTCATTCACTGCTTTCTCGGGACATGAATTGTCATCTCACATGTCAAAAACAGCATGTTGAGTTATCAGTACACACAATAACATTGAAACAATGACTATTACATTAATACCAGAAACAAGAATAATAAAAGATTGATTTGTGAAACACTGCCAGATTTAATCAAAACAAAGACAATATAAAACGTGTATCTCTTTAAGCTGGTAATACATCAGTCATCAGAGCAGAAGTTATGTAAAGAATTTTAAACCCTTGTAGATAGAATTCAATAGTTTCAAATTCTGTTCAACAGTGAAATTATTTTCTTTTAGAAAGGTTAGTTGATTTTTTTTAGTTTCTCTATAGTTACTCTAGCTATAGTTTTATCCTTGACTTCAACCATACTTTTCTCTGATTGATTTACAGTAACATATCCTTTGTCTGAAGCTATACTTCAAACAAAACATATAAATTGTACACAAAACAATAACACATGCCACATGTTTACTATTCAATTTGAATGGACTTCCATCTTGTGCACTAATAAATGTCTACCTGTGTTAGATAAACCATATTTTTAGATACCAAAAATTTTATATACTTATTGGGACAATTTAATTTTAAACTATATTTTTTATGTTGATCTAGGCATAGAATTTATGAATGTCGCTTGTCCAATGCATTACTAATACATATCAGACATAAAGATGTGTGAGCAAACAAATATATATTTGGTTTACATCACCACGGATAGTGGTTTCTAACAAGCAATCTATCCCCAGCTCAACTCATAACAAAAATTCTGAACAGATACAGGTAAGACTATTTTCATGCTGTTTAGCATTGAGTACTTCTATATATATATTGTTTCTTGCTTATTCTTTGTTTTCCACTCAGCACTATGTAATTTTAAATGATTTTCAGTTTTCCCACCGTAATGAACCATTTGATTTTCTAGGTGACCAGGGTATAAAGAGTATGGTCACATCTGTGGTTAGTCTCTTCTTCTTCTTCTAAGCTCCCTGTGGAGCATAGGTCTTCAACAAACACTTTCCAAGTCGTTCTGTTTTTTGCCACTCTTTTAAAATCATTCCATGTCTTCCCAATCATCTTCATCTCTGCTTCTATCTGTCTTCTCCAAGAATTCCTTGGTCTTCCTCTTTGTCTTTTGGTTACACTCTGCAAGATATAATTTTCTTTTGTCAACAGATATTTATATTAATTGACATAACACTGAACACATCTTTCTTAATTCCACTGAAAGGGACTATCTGTGTGTAATTTACAATTAGATGAGCAAAATAAAAACAAAATAAGCAAAAAATTGAAAATCTGAGCAATACAAAAGATTGTAATGGGGGTAATGACAAACTTTATATTTATACCTTCCACTACTAACTTACCCATCTTCCTTGTCATACCTCAAGCTTAAAAATGTCAAGTGTCATTCACGTTATGTAAATATGTAGGACAAAAATTATTTTTATTAAAAAAAAGTTTTTTTTTTTCCTTTTCAAAAAATGGCAAACACACAAAAACTAGGAATTAAAAACCATGGTAATGAATGTGATGAAACTAATTATGTACAAACACAACTTGGATGATGCCTTGCATTTGTTGTGTCTTAATATGGTCCTGGAACTCTTCCCTGCATTTGTCTTGATAAAGGTTTCAAGTCATCAGCAGGACCTGCCGCTCCTCCTGTTGAGCCACTATGAAAACAGAAGGACGAATGTAATTATTTCACACACATTTTTATTATACTATTACATCAATTTCATGAAAATAAAATTAATAACCATATTAAAGGCATATGAACTTAGATCAGTTATAATTATTCGAAGGCACCGGCATCACTGCAAACGAATTATAATCCGTAATTTCTCAATTGCCAGTGCCAGAGAAATCATCAGAATTAACATTTCATCAAATAGAATTCAGATCATACACAAATATACTAGTCATGCTTGCTAACCCTTTCACTTCTAAGACCTCAGTTAAAACCTTGACCTGCGGTGTTTTGACCTGCAATATTTTTGCTCAGACCAGAACACAGTGCCAAATGAGTATTTTTTTTCTTTGGTCAGCACGTAAAAGTGTTGGACATTTATGGCGACAACTATTTTTATTGCCTGAAAGAATATACACATTGTAACTCATAATTTATCCTACATTAGCATACACTTAGCAATATTTAAATGGTTGATAATATTTCTCCACAAATATTTTGCAAGTAATCACATAAAAAGAGAACTGGTATGAGGATCAATTTATGTAAGACATCAGTTGATGAAAATCAGTCTCAGTCGATGACTGGGTAGACCCTCAAACCATCTTATTCATTTACAGAGCTACATATTTCTAGTTTGTTTTCACTATTGCTTCTTGAAAAAGAACATCAATTCTTCATGAATACAAATTCAAAAATGTAGTCATGTAGTAAAACACAATTTTCTTTACACAGCAACAAATACTAAACAAGCATGGCGGTACAAATTTGGGTGAACACAGGGAAAGCAACTACCGACACCACATACACACTACATGAAATTTTTTATACATCTTCAATTGAAAAGATATTTTTTAAAAAGTTCAAAGGGCATAAGATCCTGAAAGTGTGAAAATAGGACAACACATTCAAAAACAGCTACAGCTTTCCTGTTATGTTAGACAGATATAGTAATTAAGATGAAATGAATGTACACATCTAGGGTACAAACAGATGTACATGTCATTAGTGGTGAAAGGGTTAAAATTGGAGCTCCTTACATGCTATGACATCTTTGTCAAATATGTAATGTCCAACTGTTGATTTAATGTCTATGATTATCATTTCTGTCAAGATTTTAAAACTTTTTGCATGTTGTGTCAGCTTGTATCAGGACTGTAATATTTGCACACGTTGGCCATGCACAACTGACAACTGTTTTTACTAAGACAGTTTTTTCACATGAGAAGGTAACTCTCACAACAGTTCTCTTTGTTTTTATTTTTTTTTATCATGATAAATAGTCAATGTCTTGGTACCATTATCTAGGAACAATACCTTACATTGCTAATCTTTCAGTGATGTTTGATATTTTACTGATCCAAGCTTTTGATTCTACTTTTTAGTTTTTTTTTTTCACTGACTCTGTATGCTAATGATTTCAAGGGGATGACGTATGATTTGGATGGGGATTTTGAGAGGAAAGAAATCATTTTAAACGGCTAACTATTTGATTGGTTGTTTCTTAATCCTAGATTATGACACCTATAACTCACCCAGTTAGGATACTGTAGTAAAAATTACCACTTAAATGTAACATTAGGTGCTCTATAAAATAATAAGTTCTCTGAACTCTTGACACGGATGTATTACAATATCTATTGGTGCGGTCGCTGTAAGTGTGTTTAGCGACCGCATAGCGTTATTTGCTGTGTATCCCCGAGTCATAAAGGGCTATATGACCAGAAAATTTCCCTGGTCACATGGGAAAAAAGAATTGAGGGGGGGGGGGGGGGGGGTTGTTGTTGCAGCCAATTTCTTGAAAAACAAACTTTTTTTTTCATTACACAATGTATCTCTGTAGCAGTGATCTCCGCAATATGTGCCATTTTGGCACGCAAGGTTTCTGTTTTTGAGATTGTGGTTCTGCCCTATGTGCCGTCTTCGGCTCGAAAGGACAACAGATAGATAAATAGAATGTATCTCACAATCTCAACAACAAAAATTTAATTAAATTCCAACAGCAATGGAAACAAATTAAACACTTAGAGGTCACAGGAAGTGGTAATAGGAAGGTGCACGAAACGGGGTTATGTTTGAACATGGAAAAATGTCATATAATGAGAAATCTGTGTTTTGATGCAGTAAATTTTACTACGGTATCATAACCTAGGGTTAATGTAACCCAGAACAGGTATAAGCCAACTCATTCACTAGTCTTTCTCAGGTTCATCACTACAAATGTAATAATTTTTATTTGGTTGATATGCTATTGTCCAGTGATCTTTTTGTAAACAAGAATGGAATAGTTCATCTCTATGGGAACATTATATAACTCACGAAAGCTTGTCACCATAAGGATCCATGTCAGTCATTCTGTGAAAAGAATCAAAAGAAAAAAAAAATTACTTCACTTCAAATTCACACAATTATTTATAAGAACACTCTTTAAAAGCAAGTGGAGATAGGCGAGTAACAATATATGCAGATATTCTAACAGGATTTAATAAATTTGAATGAGTCAGGAATCATCAAGTACCAAGCCTGGTGACGTAGGTGATCACTTCTCTCCACAACTTTTGATCTCGACAGCTATTTTCATTTCTGTTGTTGACCTGCTAAGCTATTCTCTTAAGCTGTCTGGTATCTTTTTTCTTTAATTCCCTTTCTCTTTGTACCTCAATTTTTCCAAGTTGTTACAATATATTCCAGCTGTTCCCTTCTCATTACAAGGTCAAGAAATTATGATTGTTTCTTCATAATATTGGATATTAGCTCTTTCTACGAGTCAGAAATCTATTAAAATGAGACCTATTAAAGTAAAGGCGTTTTAATAACATATTTATAAGGTAGAAACATGAACACACACACACCACACAAAATATCTCCGTCAAACAATATTAGATAATCACCCCTCACATGTTTAACAATAATTGCAGTAATAAAGTCAGAAGGCAGTTGGACTTGACTTAATCCCTCTTAATTTTAACTGTGATCTGGTTTTTCTTTAACTCCAAGGAATCCTCCTGGCATTGCAGTTTCAACCATAAAATGAAGCACTAACCCTGGCACAGTTGATGACTAAAATGTTTATTCTTGTTGCTGTTTAGGTTTGTATTTAAATTTAGTCTACACCTCCAAAGCATTTGAGAGTTATTTCTCTTGCTGGATATCTGGTACATTTCTAGAGCCAGCATATTCATTGTTCTGATATTTAAAAGTGCTTTGTCAATGATTAGATATGTTGAGATATACAATATATCTTTCACATGGGGGCAATGTAATAAGAGGTGAGCCACTGTTTCAACAGTGAAGGAAAATATAATATTATAGAGATAGTTGACCACTATCTATGATAAAACATTTACGTTATACCAGGGCGCAACTCTTCCTCCCTCGACTTTATTTCCTTGCTTGCGCCTCTTCAAAAGTCGTCCTTACCAATATTTACCAAGGGTGCTTCCGCACAATGATGGACTCTCGATATGACTGGCGCCTAACTTGACAGTCTCTCGCGCCAGTGATGTACTGCTGTATAGTGCGACTGTGCCCACCAATGGCGTCGCTCACTTGACTGTTGCCTGGCTATATGACTTGCCGCAAAACTGAGACAAGGCTGCCATGATAATAACCAGACAGCAACGCCCCCCAGTGGCATCCGCTCACCTTGATGATCAACTTGATTGCCACCGTGCTGAGAACAATGGCCAATGGATCATATAGTGTAGTCTCCGTGTTAGGGCATGACAATTTTCCCAGCGTTTGCTACGCCTGGTACAGACGATGACAGATATTGCTATAAAACATCAAGGAACAATTCAGAAACACATTCCTGAGTATTTATTCATCTTCGGAAATCATTTCACAGATGACAGTTGTAATTACACTTGGGCCAACAATTCCTCCCCTGTCACACACACTCTGCAGCCTGGCTGCGACACACACAATAGTTTGACGACCAGGGTTCAACTCCCCTAACCACAAAAGTAACTGGATAATTATGCAGACGACAGGGTACACTTCCCCCTCGTTGTAATCATAATTGACTAGTTTGTTGGATGCTCAGGGTACACTCCCCCTCGCCAACCTGATAATTCACTGGTTAAATCATACTCCTGCTTGCCCTGTCCTAGCTCCAGGACCAGTGCGAGCTCTTGCGATACTTATTGCTAATTCTGGTGTGCTACGACAAATCTGCCCTTGAAGTTAACAGGGAATTGCTCCCTCCTTGAAATATTTAGACTGTTCGTTGCACCTGGGCGCAACTATATTTCGTGTGGACTTCCTCTGAAATCCACTCAGTGTTTAATCACATCTGGATCACACTGTGCATGTTCTACGACACGTTGACCGAGCGTTCCCTCTCTGAAAAGACTCATCCCGCAATACAAATAGGTTGTGTGCTACGACACGTCTTATCAGCCTTTCCTGTCTGAAAAGACTCTTCTCTAAATGCTTAGTGTTACTGTACTATGACACTTTATATTAATGACACCATTACTGTCTCTAACTCTGTCTCTACCAGCGAACTCATAATCGTTCACTTCTCTTTGGGAATTCCCTTCATAACTAGTCACTAATTAGTTAACACTGTCCTTCTTACTGTGAACCACCTGTGTGTCTTCCGTCCTTTACTGGAACACTGCATTACAACACTGCTATTCTATCACTGACACTAACTCATTACTTGAGTCTACAGTTCCTACTCTATCCTGTTACTGAATAACTCAAACATGATCACAGTACCAGATGTAACAAACTAACACACAGCTGTCTGCATCTGATCCCAGCCAGGTCTCAACTCTAACTGAACTCAACTATCCTTTGTACTGACTTAAAACCCTCGATCTCGTTTTCGTATCTCTCCTAATTCCTGTGTTGCATGACCTGTTCACTGTCATAATTTCCACGTGGGCCTACTGAGCTCTTTTAATTCCCCTTCCATTTAACACGCTCGCAATTTATAACTGCTATCTCCTAGAGTACTTTCAACCCATTACTGCCCTCCGCCTGCTTTAGCGTGTCATAGTAAGAAGACTTGAAGAAATGTACACTATTCTACCATATAATAAAACATATAGTTCAGAATCATGTCTCACCTGCGTCTGTCATAATAATCATAGTATGAGTCACGTTGTGGAGAAGATCTACGGAAGTAGTCAGGTGACTGTCTGCCAAAGTCTCTGTACAGCGGCTCACGTGGAGGTGGGAGTGGTGGCAAACGTCGCTCATAAGGATCATATCGGTAACGGTCATATGGT
This sequence comes from Megaustenia siamemsis, assembly GCA_032433765.1. NCBI lineage: Eukaryota > Metazoa > Mollusca > Gastropoda > Stylommatophora > Ariophantidae > Megaustenia > Megaustenia siamemsis. The sequence goes on along the minus strand of JAVIAB010000124.1, from coordinate 51,195,663 downwards.
AATGGAGGTAGCAAACGTGCCCTGGCATAGTAGTCAGCATAAAGGTCTGGGTAGTAGGGATCTCTTTCATATGGGTTATACCTGTCATTTCCTCTGCCACGGCCTTGACCTCGAGATCTTGAAAGTATACATAAAAACACACATACAGATTATTTTTGCATATACACTGATGAACAAATCTAAACATTCAATTCATGCTGAATTGTTCACTCTAGTTTCCTACCACACATAAACTGTCACAACAACGTATGGTCTCTTTTCTTCTATCATATATACAAGTCTTTAACAGATAAAACAACTTAAGTATAACATTGACACTATCTACAAATACATATTACTGTTATTGGGTAAAGCAATCATATTTCTCCAAAATTCTTGAATATTTTTTCCCTGGGACTTGCATTTAATATCACATCTATTATGGTGATTATTCATTTACACCACTCATTCATGGTAGGTTATGTCACAAATTTGTACAATACAATTGTTATATTCTGTGTGATATACTAGTTTAGAGTTCGCTTTGATGGTTTTCAGCAATTTAAAAAAAAAAATAATGGACGAACCAGTTAGTTTATTCTGCTGCTTCAGTCTACAAGGTAAACAGTACAGTGAGTGTGTATTCAACTCTACAAGTTACCACCATGTTAATTTCTAGTCTTGTGATCATGATGACCAGACTGCTTTCACTGACTTATCCATAAAATATCTGTTAAAAAAGCATCGACAAACTGCAGAGAGCACATATGGATTGGCAAATAGCATGAGGTACATAGAAGAATTGATAAGTGAGACTGATGTTGTATAAACTCTAACTATGTGGAAAAATGCTGCACCAGATGCAGTACAGTAGGTACTTTCATATATTTTCAAAAAATATTTGTTTGGTCGTTTTCCGTCGCCTCTCTTCACAAAAAAAGTTCTTTGACAAGAAACTTGAATATCCGGATGTAAAATACAAGCATTCAAAATGGTGCTGTAGAACCTGAATAAAGCATTACCAAATCAACCAACTACATACCACAGACATGAGAATTGTGAATGCATCTTTTGCTGAAGCTCTCAAGAAGTGACTATATGGTTATTTGTGACACGCAAAGACATGGTGCTAATTAACTAATTGGTGGCAAATTATAGAAATTAAGTGGCTGGAAACTATGATCTCAATATGATGTGATAACTATTCCTGATACTCTTGGTAACCAGACATATCAATGCCTACAATGACTAATGCTGGATTTTTTACTTATATCTCTAATAAATCTAACAATTTTTGTAGCATTATTTGTTATTTAAAATGTACACAGGACAAGAAGGTGTAAAGATTAAAATATGTGATGTACTGTCAATATGTTCTTTTTAATGAAGGTGTTATGCCTGTGTCAACCGAGATAATTATTTCTACCACAAATTTTTTTGTGGCCTTCTGCAATCAGTTCCAACAATTGCTGCTTTATATTCTATTGGACAACATCCTTTCTGTCTGTTTCTAAATCAGAAACATTTATCCAATTTAAATCCTTCAGTTTTGTTTATTTAATATTAATTTGTTAATGCTACAAATATATACAAAGTATAAACAAATTTCAACAGTATGATATACTAACGGTCCTCTTGGACATTCCTTTGACCAATGGCCTTCTCCACCACATCTGTAACATTCTCCCTTGCCTCCCATGCCAGCTTTCTGTCTGACTTTGCTTCGTGATACCTGCCAGGGCAAATTGTACAAATTGTGAGATTAACCAACATGTAAATGTTAAGTTACATAGCAACAGATGTGTTCCAAATAAAATAACTTACTCAAACCAAAAAGACTTTGCCTTTACAGCACAATAGTGAAAACAATAGCCAGCATTGATTGGGCATCTGGCTTGAAAACAATCATCATCATCAGATTGCATGTCTTTGCAGAACATTGCATTCATCATAATGTGTCTGAAAGAATCTGTCTCTATCCAGATCTCCCACTTCAGTTGTCATCTTCAAGGTCCCCTTGATGTCTTGAAACCACCTTCTTCTTGGTCTGCCCCTTATGCATCGATCAGGAACTATACCTTCCAGCTCACTGCCTTTTGACTTAGCCATAGTATTTTAATTTTCTTCGTAAAATGGTGTTTATAAGCCAGCTCTTTGCAATGTTTAAATCTTTTAGTAGTAAGTCTTCATTGCTCTTTTTCATTATCCAAGGTATCTTAAGGATTTAGCATTTTGTTTTAACAGAATCAATTTTCTTCCTAGCTGTTTGCAAGATTGTCCATGATTCACAACCATCTGTTGCTATCGGGAAGATACATGCCCTCAGTAATTTTCATTTTACTGCCTTGCTGGTGTTGTGTCACATGTTCATCATGGCATTTAATTTGTGCATTGCTATTGCTTATCTTCTTTTGATCTCTTTCTGGCAGTCTCCATTGTTAGTTACTACACTATCATCATTGAGTGCCATTTCCACTAAAAGGTTGACCACCATGAAGAGCCATTCCGCTCTGTCTCTTGCTTTGATGGTGGCAGGTTGTCATAGGCTGACTTGTCCATGTTAGTCTTGGTGCTCTGCTCTTTTTCCTTATATTTTCCAAGTAAAGATTACTTTTATTAGGCTGCTGTGTCTTTTAACATGCCCCAAAGATCTCATTTGTCTGGTTTGAATTGCGCTTAGTAGTCCTCTTGGTCTACGCTCTATGGACCGGCTACGGCTCGAAAGGTCGATAGATAGATAGTCCTCTTTTAATTGTTCTTGTTCGTTATCTTTTCTTTCCATTGAATTCTTCCATAAATCCACACTTCAAAGGTTTCGATTTTCTGTTCTGTTTTCTTAATGTCCATGTTTCTGCACCATACACGAATATTGAGAAGATACCCACATTCTTTCCATCTTGTCTCTGATATGCCTAAAATATTGATGTTTAATCGTTCTGCTTCTAAAATAAGGTTTTCCAATTTCTCTTCTTGGTGGAGAGTCCTAAAACTCCATGTACATATTTGCAGATCTTTCTTCTGACATAATTTAGAATTTCTCTCCAAGGTTTTCTTTATTAAAGTACGTGATGAGCCCACCAACTCTTCCACTGTGGTCAGTCATATTCGTCTTACATGCCCTGAATATGCCTATTATGTTTCAATATATCTTATATCCTTTTAGATGTTTCTTTGAAATTAGATGAGCATTACAATCTTTCACTTCTGTAGGGGTAACACAAGCGAAGTGACATGCAATTGCTTCTATAAGGTCAGAAAGCTAAAGCTGATCATGACAACACATTAACATCTAAATGTGCACTAAAACAAATTGGCTAACAAGGAGAGAATGCTAGAACATCCAGATATATTAGTGGTGGTGAGTCTTGTTCACATAAAAGGCTAGTTGCATTACCTGCCAGAATGACTAAACAACTTTCTTCAATAGAACTCAGGAAATCAAGCCATTTCAACCTCCAACATCAATATCTTAAGTCAAAAACTGGCGGTTTGTGTCAAGCTGTGGCATTAACAACTAAACTCAAAACTAAGAAGAAAAAAGATTTTCAGTATACACATAACTAAGGCAAGTAGAAATATTGTTACCTCTACTCTAATGTTTCTGCCGTGATGAACATAACCATCCAATGCCTCTGCTGCTGCCTTGGCATCTGGCTCCTTTTCAAAATGCTAAAAATAAAATTATATAAAACATAATTTAACTGTAAATAATGAGTGTGTACCATGTTTGTCATTGTGTATCATTGTCTTTGAAACAATAGTAGTAATGTCAGCTGATATTGAAACTCTGTTTAGATTACATATCTGCTTACCCTAGATTACTATAACTTTCTGTGAGTCAAGTTTTCACAATATCGCTGTAAAAATTACTACCACTTAATTGTTACATTTGGAGTTTGGAAAATAAGATTTTCTTTGAACTTTGCTACACAACTGTGTATTTAGACAAGCAGAGACATGGGAATTGGATCCTGTAATCATTTCCTGGCTTACATTGGATTTATGGCCTGAAATCCGACCCCATCACACTGTGGCTACAGGGAGTGTTAAGTTGTCTATTATGGTGGTTGTCAGTATGTCAATCCAGCCTTGTGCTAGGCTCCCTCTATAAGCAATGTTCGCTCGCTGTCTCATTTTACAAAGGTAAAATCTAAATATCCAAATGTATTAACTGTATCTTATTGACTTAACAATGACACCATTTTCATCACTATGGGAAGAGAGAGCAAAGTCATTCATATTCCAGTAAAAACTAAGTGGTTGTTGACAGCACCTTAAACACAGGACTTCGACAACCATGAGTCCACGTCACTCCTTCGGATGAAATAGATAGAGTTAAGATGGGCACAGCCAGAAATGAGAAACTTAGTGGGCATATAAGAAGACTAATCAACCAACACAGAACTGGAGTTGTCAGTCGCTGGACCTGCGAGACTTGCTAAGGAGGAGATCTGAGCACCTATGAACATGTTCGGAGTGCAATGATGATGACCCGCAAATAACTCAATAACCTTAAAATGTATCATACTTATACAAAAATGAAAGTTGAATCTAAAAATTCATACCACTGTACAATATCTTATGTTTAACCCTAGATTACGATACTATCGTAAAAATTACTAATTAAAAAATTGATAGTTTGTGGTATTCAAACATTACCCCTTTTACTAAAGTTACATTACTTTTGAGAAATAAGCTAGGAACAGCCCCCGCCATAGAATATATAAGGAAACAACAGATAAAATGGTTTGGCCACGTGACAAGGCAGAAAGAACAAAACAACAAAACAAGCCTTCAACAAATGTTGTGAGAACACCAGACCCAAGGGTCGACCACGAAAAAGATGGGTCGATGGAATATTAGAAGCACTGGGAAACATAACAGCAGCAGAGGCGAACAGAAGAGCAAAAGACTGCAAATTATTTCTCCCCTCGACGCTGAAAGGCAGATGAGGAAGGAAAGAAGAAGAAACATTACTAATCTCGTGTACCTTCCTAATTACTACTTCTGGTGACCCCTGAGGGTTCAATTTGTTTCTACTGATGTAGGATTCCTCCTCCACCTCCCCCCCCAAACCACCAAATTTTGTTAAATACAATCCTATAATATGAAATATACCTACACCTACTACAGATACTGTATTATTATTATTTTTTAAATAACTCACAATAAATCCATAATCCTTGAGAATGTCAAACTCCACAACATTGCCATATTTTTTGAAGACCTGCTCTAACTCAGTCTTGTCGACATCATCAGGGAGGTTGCCCACATACAATTTTGTGCTTGGCATTATAAAGGGTGATCAGCACCACTGAGGAAATAACAAATCAACAATAATGATTTCTTATAACTGTACACAGGCAGCAACAATAACAGCTGAAAAGCATAAAAGTACCGACAATGATGGGCAGCTCTTTAAGAAGAGAATTGCATAAGAAAGTAATCCGATCATCTGTGGATGTACTAAAAAAGCATTTTGCCCTTTAGCTTCAAGATATCCAGTAAACAGCATCTTGCTGCATGCTGAGATTGAAAGCTCACTGGATGGAGAGTATAATAAGAACTACTTTAAAAAACTGAATGCTAATAGCAAAGTATTAGTAAACAAGGCAGGTTTGAGCTTGAAGATGTATTTTAGACTTACATTATGAAATCTAAATTTATTACTGGTCGACAGTGATATCTCTGCACATAAATATATAACTTGATATACGAATACAACATGGATTCAATAGTTTAAATTGGTAATTTCCCTTTAAATAATACAGTATCACACATTATGTCATCATTATGTGCATGGCAGAAGGTGACCTTTGAAAAAAAAAAAAAGAACAGCATTCATGGTATGCTATGGAGTGTAAACATGGCTTGGCGTACAATCATAAAATACAGCAGAGCAATGTAGATAAGCAATATAAATACTTAACACAAATTTTCTTAGGAGGAAAAAAAAAAACACTCCAATAAATTGTTATAGAATCATATATCTTGTCTAATCTGTGTTGCTCTATCTATTCATTATCCCTTTCAGCCCAGAAAGAACCTATAAGTCCTGCTTCACATTTGCTACATAACCTCAGTTAATAAGCATTGTTTCCTGGCTGGATTTGTAGGTCCAGCAGACTATATCACAGGGTGGCGGTGGCAGCATTACCTCCAGGAAGGGGTTCATTTACTTTTCGGCTTATCCATTTATGCAATATAATGTAAACATGTCAAGACTTCAGAGTCTTACTTCATATATTTTAAAAAAATTTAGAATTTTTACCATTTTTTATACAGATGATGAATGATGTACTGGTGTCAGGGGGTTATTACTGTGATTGAAGAACATAATTTATTTTAAAAATTGCAACAAAAAAAATCAGGGCTGAAAGGGTTAAACAGTTTTCGGTGCACCAATTTTTAGTGCATGCATTAAATGTATTTTTTTTTTCAAACTCACTATTCAACAATTTATATAATAATATAAAATCTATTCTCATATAAAACATCAACAAAGCGATAAATGCTTGGATGGCCATTTTTCTGTTATATAACTCAGAGACATTGGGTGTTGAATTATACAACTAAACAAAAGTTACTAACATTTGTTAACTGACGAAAATTATGAACATCTGACGGTATGAAAAGAACAGAAATGAAGATATATGGGAAAGAACAAAGCAAGGGACAATCAAGCAAGAGAATAATAACAGAAAATGGAGGTGAAATGCACACACACTAAAAGTATCTAGCAGCATAGCAAGATAGGCATTGTCATGGAAGCCACAGGAAAAAAATAAGGCAAAATTAGCCCTAAAATACATATGAAAGTCATGGAAACCCTTAATAACACTGACCTAGACTGGAGAGAAGTTGAGAAAATGTCCAAGAATAGATTGAGAGAAAGTGTCTAAGAATAGATTGAGAGAAAGTGTCCAAGAATAGAAAGAGAGAAAATGTCCAAGACAAGGAATAGATGGAAAGGTCTATGTACCAAAAAGGGGTCTAAAGGGAATTTGATGGATTGATAAATGTTTACTTCATTTATATCCATAAGAGTTGATATATACTCCTGATTTTAAAAAAAAAAAAACATTTCAATGACCATCTTTGTTCATTCTTTTCTACGTCTTTCCTTCCTCATTTACCATTCAGTGTCGGGGGAGATATAATTTGATCATCTTTGCCTCTACTGCTGTTATATTTCCTAGTGTTTCAAATATTCTGGATCCGCGATAGCTCAGTGGTTAGTGAACTGGACTACAAAGGAGAAGAGGTAGGGTTCGATCCCAACCGACAGCATCCGGGTTCACCCAGCCTTTAATGGGTACCTGATTTTCTTCAGGGAAAGTGAAGCAGCACGGGCGTAATACCGACCACATTAGCCCAAAAATCATGTGCCGAAGGTCTGTAAAATATATGGTCACTAACACCATATTCCCTATACGCCACTTGGCGTGACGGGGGTAAAGACTTTACTTACTTTTCAAATATCCATCCTTTCCATGGTCAGCCCTTAGGTCTGGTGTTCCCGAAGTGTTTATTAAAGGCTCACTGTGTTGCATCTTGATCTTTCTGCCTTATCATGTGGCCAAACCACTTATCTGTTGTTTCTTTAAAAATTCTATGGCAGGGGACTGGTTGGTCTCGAGGCAAGATGCCGGCCTCGAGACAAAGTGGTTGTGGGTTCAAATCCCGACTACACTGGGATTTTTATTTATGATTTCTCTCTGCGGCAACCACCCCTGGTCTCAGCAGCGAGGCCCGGCTTGAAATGTCAATTACTCAACAGTAAAAAAATGAGTACCTCCGAAGTCAGAGTTATCTGTGTGTACAGGGACCCCTGTGCACACGGCTGCCAGGGGAAAAATGGATTAACACGCAAAATTCAGTTCCTTGTCTCTAGGGACTTCATCAGAGGTCAAAGCTGGTGAACGAAAATAAAAAAAAATTATATGGCGGGAACTATTCCTAGCTTTTCCCTCATTTCTTTATTTCTGATCTTTATCTCTCATGCTGTTTCCTATAATTCTTTTTGCACATTTAATCTTGGTAGTGGTTATTTTTCTTATTGTTCTTGCAGTTAGGGTCAGGGCTGACATTGGTAGCATAACATTGGGATAAAGATTGTATTGGAGAGTGCCCATTTTGCTTCTATGATTATTTCCTTGTTGGACAATAGTGACGATAGCTGTCCAATGATTTGACAAGCTTTGCTGCATCTTGAATCTATTTCTGCTGTTTGTGAATTATTTTTTTGTCACTAGACTTCCTAGATAAATAAATCCCTCTGCTTGTTTTAGTTGTCTGCCATCTATCGTTATACTGATGTTCTGTTTCTCTTATGTGATATTCATGACTTCTGTTTTGTTGATTTTCATGCAATTTGTGCCTGTGCTGTTGAGTCTGTGTTCTTGGAGATGGTCTTTTTTCCACGTATTGATAATCTGCATATAGACATTCGTAAATCTCTGTATCTGAAGGATTTGCCTTACACCTGATTTAACTTCAAAGTTGTCTGTGTGTGTGGATGGTTATAGTTCTCTCTGAAAATGGAAAGGGTTCTTGAGCTAGACAAATATACAGAGTTCCAATGGTAAAGAGTTGATTACAGGAGGTGATTCTAGATGATGAGATTGATATGCTGAATCTTCATTGAAGAATTTGTTTTGAAGTCTACGGAAAGCTACATCTCACGGAGTAGAGTTGAATTCAAGAGAAGATTCCCTTCAAGAGTTTGAGTGGAGAGTATATGATATTTTTTAGATGATGCTATATTATATTTTGTGTACAGACTTATTATGGAGTATTTCTGATAATGTATGGCTTTGGCATCTTGACAGACGATTGGTAGCAACCAATCATGACAAGTCAGTTTTTGTCCTGCCACTTAATATTCTCAATCTTTTGAAGACAACGCACATGAAAGTTGTGTAACCTTTTCTCCTGCCCTACATAGGTAGTCCAAGTTTCTGATTCGCATAGAAAAAAGTGTACTAAGCACACAACTTTGATAAACTTGAGTTTTTGTCCTAAGTGTTAATTTGATATTGGCCCATACTCTATCTATACATTTACCAAATGTCAAAGCTGCTTTTCCAATTTGGGAATTTATTTCTTCTTAAAGGGATGATGGTTCTTCTTCTTCTTTCTTCTTTTCTCTTTCACTGATACCTAAAAGGTGTCGTGGTTTATATCATTTGTCATTCTTGTGCTGCTCGAATTGTCTGAATTAGTGATTTTCCTTTGTTGTTACATGTCTCTGTCTCTGCATCTATCCATCTTCTTCTGGGTCTTCCTCTTGGTCTTTTCCCATGCATTCTCGAGAAGAACGCCCTTGATGGTGATTGGTGAGGATTCATTCTGACCAGGTGGCCAAACCATTTAAGTTGTTGTTGTTCTATATATTCTTGGCAGGGTTTTGTTCCTACCATTTTTCTTATGGTTTCATTTGGTATTCTATCTCTTCTTGTGTTGTTTGTTACTTTTCTCAAGCATCGCATCTCACATGTATTGATCTTTCTTAAATGTGATTTAGAAAGGGTCCATGTTTGACTTTCATAGCACAAAGTTGGTATGAAGATGCTATTTATCATTTGTTGTTTAGCTGGCATAGAAATGTTTGGATGTCTTAACAATGGTGAAAGCTGGTATGTGACAGCATTTGCTTTTTGTATTCTCATGTCAATTTCTCTGTCTAATTTTCCATCTTCTGTGAATATTGTGCCTAAATACTTGAATTCCTCTACTTGTTTTATATCTTTGTCTTTGATCTTGATGTTTAATGGGTGTCTTAATTTGCTTATTCTTATAGCCTCTGTTTTTGCTGTGTTAATTTTCATACTGTAGTTTGTGCAGCTTTTATCTAGAGATGTTAAATGCTGTTGTAGCAGGTTTTCATCCTCGTATATTAGGCATTGGTCATCTGCGAAGAGTAGCTCATTGATGTTGGAGTTTTCTACCTCTATGTTATTATTTGATTTGTCCTTGTTGTTGGTTGTTTCCTGATTTATTTTGTCCATATATATGATGAAGATATGATAAGATGATGGTTATAAACCATAAAACTGAGATAGGTGAACTTTCTCAGATTCAAGCGGTATGTTATTTAAAGATATTACTGCGGGAATAGCTACATCCTGTTGAAGCACCAGCCTTCTGGATACATAATGACAGGGAGAATAAATCACATGATCTAGCTAGATGAGAGAATACGTTGAAAATAAATAAGTGCTAGACTTTTTATGGCCTAAAGATTTGTGCTTATTTTCTTACAGAACCTGGAGAATGAACCATATGGGTTGAAAAGTGTAACAAGAGAGTAGCTGTGACAATAAACTTTTAAAACTAATCAAAGACAGTTTTTTTTTCAAACAATGACATGAAACACTGAGGACAAGTGCTATTGTTTTATTTTTTTCTGAATAAAGCAAAATGATAAAGAAAAACTAACACACTGTGCAGTGAGGCAAAATAACTACTGGGGCAGCTAGCCCCTCTCCTAAAACATAAAACAATGTTTGTCAACACACACAAAAATTATACAAAGCACTTTTTATCTCCATTCTATGTTATATGTGCCAAACATGGTCACTCAAAACAAATCAGTAATAAAAGTTAGTAACTACAGAAATAGGATGTTAAAAAAGGTTGTAGGAGTGACCAGAAGAGACAAAATCAGAAACAAGGTTATAAGACAAAGAATTGGCATAGAACCAATTTTGAATCACATAAAAAAAACAAGATAGAATTATTTTCCCACGTGCAGAGTATACCTAGTGGTGTCATACCATGGTATACACAAAAAGAAGAGTATACAGAACTTGAGGCAAAATCAGACAACAAAATGAGGTGACAACATCAAGAGACAGTATTAAGTGTCAATGGCGAAGGTTGTAAGAAGAGCAAGAACCAAAAACTTTTATCTCCTTTGTCACCAATGGTAGCGAAAAAAAAAAAAAAGAAGACTAATCTACGAAATTGTGATATACAGTTTTTGTTTAAATATTATAAGCAAGCTTGCTAACAAAGAATGTGTGAAAATATAATGTTTAATAATTCAACAAAAATACACTGAGTAAAATTAAGGAAAACAATGCACTGAAATTATGAGAAATTTTAAGTTAGAAATCAAAGATTGTGAACCTGCAGTCTTTGAGAAAGTAAAACATTTTACCCCCGTTTGGTTTTTTGTGTGATTATCAATAATCATTCGTCTAAAAATAAAAAGATTTTCCACCTAAAATGTAATATCGCTTCTTGAATTTTGTATAAAATTATTAAAGATTTAACTGAAAACGAGTGACGACAAATGGTTTGATATCCAAGACAGGTAATTTCACCCAAAGAAGCAAAATAATTATGGGGTACACATTAAGATAAATTATAATCTACAAAGGATGCAAAAAATTTAAAACATTTTCCCACAAATTTTGAAGAGCTTCATGCAATGCATAAATCATTTTTTAATCCTACATTCTGTATCAAATTAAATCATTTTAAGCTAGATCTATTTCATTGTTCTCTAGTATGAATGTATGTGGCCTGTGGCGTCTTGGCAGACGGTAGCAATCATGATAGGTCAGTAGTTTGGTAAAGCATTAGTGTCTCATACTGGGTGCTGCTTTACTGAACATCATCTCTCGTCACTGAATTTGTCAATCCTGGACAGACAGATCCATCCACAGATCGAGCAAGGTGTATTTGTGGTACCTGGCCTTGTCTCTTTTCTCTTTTCTGAATTTGATATCAGCACTGCCTCAAAAGTTTCTGTGCCATTTTTTATTTTTGCTCCCCATGTGCTACGATCCGCAGCCACATTTTCCTAGTTCCTATCACTTATAGAAAATTCCCTCAAGAAATCCCTGCAAACATCCTTATATCTCAGCACTGGTCTTTTTCCATCCATGTTTGCCATACAATATTTGTTTGGGAATACGATTGGGAGTATGAATGTATTTTATATATATATATATATATATATATATATATATATATATATATATAATATATATAAATAACCTTCTAATCCCTCAAATTTATTCTTCAGTATTAATCTCCATAGCTAATCCCCCCCCCCCCACCACCACAAATCAATTAAAATCAACAAAAAATATGCATCCATAAAAATCTACCCTTCACCATGACTTGATGAATATCTTAAAAATACAAATTACAAATCCAGTATAATTATGGAGAACACAATGAACTATGAACAAAATGGCTATAAAACTCAACCAAAATGGATTCCAAGCACATAGTTAAATAGTTACAGTAAAAATGTAGATCTAATGCACATGGCATAAGAGCTATATATAGGAAACATAGGATATTTACTAATATATACATTAGTGTCATTAGTAAGTGTCATAATTTTGCATTAATTTGCCATTTTACAGTTAAGACAATGTATCTTCTTAAAATTAATCATAATAAAATACTATTCTTAAAAGTTATTACAAGTGTAATATTATAACAATGTGAATGAACACCTTTAATTCTTCAAGTTCATTATGTAATATAAATGGTGATGCAAAAATCTGTAAATACTGATGTCAAAGATACTAAATTTGTTGATCACTTTAATTTAGTTCTAATGGGTTGATATATGGGTTCTTTCATTGTGTTGTTCCAAAATAAACTCTGAAGCAGTAATCATGATACTAATAATATGCATAAAGCCATATCAATATTGTCAAATATTATTTTCAACAACAAAAAATAGCAGAGTATCTAAATCAGTTGTTCCTAAGGTGAATGAAAGATATGATTATCAGCATTGGACACAAAGTTAATGCAATAAGCAACAAAAAGATGAGATAATAAGCATGAAGTGTGACTATAAATGTGACTGATTCTGATTAACAAGATTAGAGAAGTCACATCTGGAACTAGGTTTAAATGCATATGTTTCTTAGAAGTACACTTTATATTGCTTATATTCCTATCTTTAAAGATGTTATCAGTCACATAATCTTTCACTGTACACCCACAGATAACACATTCTTTAAATAATTTTCTTTCTAAAAGCATATTTGTAATACAATAATAATATATGAAACTTTATTCATAGAACTGTAGCTGGAGTTAACCTTGATCACACTCCTGCTGCAATGTGTTCTTTATCTATATGTTGCTATGCATTACAAATTTGATTATACGAAATGTTGTCGGAAAATGTTTTTATTTTTATAGTAACCTCATTATGCAAAATGTGAGTTAAAAAAATGTCTGAATATAGTTTTCACAAATCAAATTTGTTTAGGAATGCTATGCAGATATGGTTGTGAAGTGAAAACTCATCTGAACAGACACATACAAAAACATAACATACACTTTAATGTACATTTAAGTTGAACATGTCATATACTACAGGATAACTCACTCACCCCCCCCCCTTAAAAAAATAAATATTTTAAATAGGGCTATAAAGAACTAAAGAGGAATTTCAGTCACATTTTAAATAAATACAAACTGGCAGCTTAAAGACAAAAAATGATTTTTTTAATTGGTTCAAATGATCTCAATTACACTCATCACCACCTCTAATCTTTTCAACATTTTTCACTATGTTCGTGACAAGAGCAACTGTACACTCAAAACTAAGAAGGGTTAATTAACTAAAAACTAATTTAAAAGAGATAATTGAATTTAAATGTGTGGCAACAGTTTTAATTTCAGATAGGTGATATAATATTTTACTACAGAACTGTGATTCAAGTTGAGGAAAGGCTGTTTTCTAATAATGAAAACTGCACAACTCATATTTATAATGGAAATAAGATCATAAGACTATAAGTCTATGTGCTTTACAGAAGAATAGTGAGAAAAGTAAAGCTTATTATACCACACAGTTACACAGGGCCTTGTTTACCATATAATATATAACAACTACTTTCAATTCTGCCTGGCCACACTTTGTGACTGTGACACAAATTATTATAATTAAGAGACGCTGGCAACGGGGGAGGGCGTTCCCAAAATGTCACCCAAAAAACTATCAAAATTATGTTACTATTGCATGTTTTTACTTTTCTAACAAGAAAAAACTGCATGGACTAATAATAAATAATTTAATATACCATTCCATTGATCATCTGTGAAGTTTCACCACTGACAGTGTTCTTTTAGGTTAATAAATCAAAAGTTATAAACAAGTCACCATCAATAGCGAACATTACCTTTAAAAAGTCAGTATGACCTCCTACATATTTAAAATGAAGAGAAAATTATGTGTTGCAGATATTTAAAAATAACATCCGTCCGTAATAACTATGTAGATAACAATTAATTTTCTTCTGAAACAGATACTTATTATTTTCAAGCATTTATTCATTCTTTTTTTTTCCAATAACACAATAGGAATACTAGATATTTTAATATCTAGGTCAGGTTACTTGTGCACATGCGCCAAAATTACAGTTCAGCTGCTTTCTAAAAATGCCATTATAAATTTTAACTAATTTAGTTGATATGCTATAAAGGGAAACATTTAAGAGAATAACATAAAATTGTCAAATTAATATAATTAAATTCTCTTTTTAAGTACTTGCAGGAGATGTTTTTTCAAAAAACATTTGAAACATTTAGGAACTAATTTTACCGAGGTATAACAATCTTTTATAATCTATCAAATCTATGCACTGCGATAAAACAAGGGACACAGCTAAAAGTTCTGTAACAAGTGTAACAAGGCCCCGTGACCAACATCCTAAGGAGATAATCATATTTTAATATATTTAATGAGAGTAGGACAGCTGAATAATAAATTGTGCCAACTAAAAAAAAAAATTAGGACGAAGGAAAAAAGATACCAGTTTCATCATGAGTTGTTATGAGCTATTGTAAACTAGAATGGAGAGTTGAATAAGAACTTAAGAAGTCAACAAGAGAAATGATCATGAACTGGATGCTATTCATTTTTTTTTTTAAATAATAAACACGATTACAAATCATCATGGTACTTAATTATATCATTGAATACTCTGGTCTTGGGATGTCACACGGTATGAAACTTGAAACTACTTCCTTGTACTTGAAGTAAGTTGAAGGGTGTAAAAAAAAAAAAAAAACCATGTGACTTACCTTTACTTACTGCTGTTTTTTTTAGTTTAGTAAATTTGAGTTAAAGTAAATAAGTAATATACAGTCAATTATATAATAAATATTTATATATTATTAAATATATATATAAATAAAGCCATTTAATTAACTTTTTCTTGAACTACACAGAAATAAAACATTCAACCTAAAAAAAAAATGAATCATTTATATCACACTATGACTATAACTATGTGCATGGAAGCCTTATGATGAATTAGAATAGATGGAAACCAAGAAAGTAGTGATACAAAAAAAAATAAGATGGGAAATAAAATATCAATTATGATTGCCCAGAACACAAGACTACACACACTACTGACTACTGGTTTGTACCTTTTTGAAATGCTGAGTTGGTCCAGTGCACGATCTGGATCATGTTTATTTGTTTAGGTCAATACTTTGTTTGTCAAGACCGGGTCTTAGACCCTTTGCTTACGGTTAACGTCTTTGAAAGCCTCAGGCCCAAGAGCCAAATTTTTTCTTCCATCAGATCAATTAGTTTTAAATCATGAAAAACCAAAACATTTTTATATTTTACCAAAAAAAAACCAATTTATTGTATAAAATATGTATTATTGTATTATTAATAAATTATATTTATTAATTTATTTTATTTACAATAATAATTATACAACGATGGATGGATACCCGATATAGGATATATTATATTCGGATATTGGACCCGTATGATGCAAATGCAGTCTAACATTACCAAATTTCTCGACAACGACAAATGACTTCGTCACGACAGAACACTCGACGAGAAAGCCCAGTTGAGTACATCGTCGAGGTAGTAGCGACGCGGTAGCGGCTCCGCCATCGTCATCATGGCCGTCTACGTTGTGTTCCGTCAGAGCCAAACGCGTCGTTGAACCTTGGCCGTAATTGGTGAAGAAGCCGTGTTATCATAGGAAGTGTGGCTGAAATTTAAAAGACAACCGTAAAATCTTACCACGTAACCACGAGAAATGCTACTATTTCGTTTATATTTTTTTGACTCGATAAGTAGCCGTCGACTCGTCGTATCGCCGCGTTCAGCGTTTCCGTGCCCGTTCCGTCTCGATTGAGTTTCAGTTTAATAAAAGTTACTACTTCCTGTATGTGCTCAAACTTGCAACTTAAGACTTTATAACATGGAGAAAAGAAACAAACAATTTGTGTAACTAATATACAAAGACGTGAGGTGGATGAAATATATATATATATATAATGTACATATACTAGCATGGTCACGCCTATTTAATTTTTTAATATAATGTTAAATCGTGTGGTTGTTTTTCGTGTACTTTACGTTTAGCTCCACGATTACCCCGTCTTCCCGGGGTGCGGCAAGATGGCGGTCTATAAAAAATAATCAATGAGAATGGTTTCATTGTTCTGTCTTAACCGACACATTTTAATTATAACATCTATTTTGGTTGTGAATGAAATGGTAGCTAACCTTATGATTCTTCGCCGATTTATTTCTCAATTCACCTATTACATACTTTATGAGTGTCTGGAACATTTATGGTAACTTATTCTTTATTTTTCTGATACTCTCTGATATGTGTGATTTAATGAAGTCGAGGCCTGCCCGCTTCCATTCTTCCTAAACCTATCTTTCCGTCTTATTCCATTCACAGTTATTTGTACAATAGTTTTTGCCGACCTCGCCTTTTCGTGCCACAACGTGCGATCGTAGTATATCACAGTATATAGTCAGTCTAACAACCGCAGCACGCCTTCTCTCATATTTCAGCAGCACAGAAGTCATAAGTATAAATGCCCGACTGAAGACCCCACGCGGCCAAAAATAAAAACAATGTCGTTATGGAAGCTTTTGATATCAGAATTCATGGACCCAGGTCACACACTATACGTAGACATTGTCCATTAATATGTACATCTTTTTCCTGACAACTACAAGATCACAGAACACATGCACTCTGTAGCACTGGCGTAATCCCCAGAAGAGTTTTTATTATTTTTCTTTTTAATTATGAACAATAAGAAGTTTACTTTTCTTTCCACGCAGTTGTTTATTCATCTTTTTTCTTCTACCTTTCAGCTCCCTATGGAGCATAGGTATTCAACAAATACTTTCCAAGCCGTTCTGTTTCTTGCCATACTTTTGAGTTCATTCCATGTCTTCCCCATCATCTTCATCTCTGCTTCCATCTGTCTTCTCCAAGAATATGTTGGTCTTCCTCTTTGTCTTTTTCCTTGGGGATTCCAGAAAAGGACATGTTATGTAATACTCTCATTTGGCTTCGACAGGGTGTGTCCTATCAGCGCCATCGTCTTCGATGTCTCTCTGGTATCTCTGACCCACTGGTATTTGACTGGTACTTTTCCATTATTACATGTCAGTGACTTTGTTCTACTATTTCCATCCCGTTATTCTGTGCAAGCATCCATTAATGAAGGCCTGTATCTTCCTTCATGACTGTCATTTTTGTTGTTCTCCATGTTTCATGGCCATATAATATGACTGACTTAACATTGGGGTTGAACTTTCTTATTTTTGTATTTAACCTAATTTCTTTAGATTGCCGTGTTTCCCAGTGCAACAAATGCTCCTCTTGCTTTTGATATCCTTATTTTTGGTATCCCTCTTTGTCTATATTACAGCCCAGATATATGTCATATTGTGCGTCTAGTAGAGGTCCTATTATTTGATTATTGCCAACTGTATTAATTCTCATAATGTTGGTCTTATCTCTATTTATTTTCAGTCCTAGCTGTTGTGATCTCGCACCTGTTGATGGTTATGTGATAGGAGAGTATAGATAGAGTGACATATAGCTTACTCTTTTCTTTTTTTTTCATATGCCAATAATTCCTTAACGTGCTGAACGGAAAAACGGGACATCTTGTCAGTGTAAGTCTCCGATAAGACTAAATATTCAAACTCACAAACTTGGATATCATGGATCGCTGGGAAAATGTGGTCCGAACCAAACATCTACCCTAAACACTGCAGCAAAAATAAAGAGAATGGGCGGAAATTAATCTCATTAACTCATATATGAGATCGATCGATCGATCCATCCATCCATCCATCCATCCATCCATCCATCCATCCATCCATCTATCTATCTATCTATCATCTATCTATTGCTATCTATTGTCCTTTCGAAGCCGAAGACGGCACATAGAGCAGAACCACAATTTCAAAAACAGAAACCTTGCGTATCAAAATGGCACATATTGCAGAGGTCACTGATCTAAAATCTATGGCGCTATTTCCAAAACAATACTTTTTACAATGACAGCGTGTCAATATATGAGATACAGAGAAACAAATGAGATCTTCTGGGAATTGTCGAAATGGGACAGACTAACTGTGGCAAACTGCGTGAACTAAGTGGCGAAGGTCATAAAATACATTGCACTGGGGGCGAGACAGAACACGTGATGTTAATGGGATGAGTGGTAGTCAGTGATTCGTAGCGTTAAGTTCTCACTTCCTTCCCCCTCTAGATAAACCGAATAACCCAGTCTGGTCCAGCTTATAGAATTTGCTAGGAGAGGCAGCCCGATACCCAAATCATCATTATGTGGGTCATACCGGTTGGCGTAGGCGATCATGTCCTTCCACAATTTTCTTTCAACCATGCATCTTAACAATTCTCTTGGTGACTGTTTTTGACATCAAGTTATGTAGTATTTTCTCTCTTTGTCGTCCGTGATCTCTTTTTCCTGTTTTTTTTTTTTTGCCAGTTGTAACCAAGTATTCCAACTTTCTTCTTCTCATGATGTGCCCGGAAAATGTTGATTGTTTCTTTCTTATGTTTTTAGGAGCTCCCTTTTTTGTGTTGGCCTCTGAGAATTTCCTTATTGGTCTTTTAAGCTGTCCATGGAACTTTCAACATTCTTCTGAGAAATCCCATCTCTGTGGCCTCTAGTCGTCTTTTCATTTCTTTGTTTACTGTCCATGATTCGCTTCCATAGGTCAGAAATTGCTCTATATAGCCCCGATGAACTCTCTTTCTCACTTCTATTGGCTTAGATTTGTTGCATAAGACGTTTTTCATTTTCTGAAATGATACCCAAAATATCATACTGAAATCGGGCGTGTTGGTCTGGATGGCGGAGATATCGCAGTTTGTTGCAAACTACAACAAAATCGACGCACCTACGCCCACGCCACTTTTAAGGACGGATGATGAAGAAGTGCAGTCGTCGGATGAAGATATAAAAGAAAGTAAACTATTTAATCTAGTTTATCCAGTCTTCAGCAGGATTAACACCATACAGTGCAATTCATTGAACTTCACCGTTATCTGGGAATCAAAGATACAGTGGACTTAAAAATAAAATAAAGGAAAGCATTTTTCCATAAAAACGAGACAAGATGAAGGTGGTTTCTTGACATGAAAGAGACCTTGAACCTCACAACAAAAGTGGTGGGAAATCTGTCTAGAGACATTATTTCCAACGGGCAGTCAGGAGCTTAAAGCTCTGCAATTCGGTAATGTTTTCTAGGCCTATGTTACAACAACATTTAGGGATGTCAACATTGTGGAGAACTACAATCAACATGGCACATTTCATAACACAAGTACGACAGATATTATTTTTTTTCATACTCTCTCTCTCTCTCTGCGATCGGGACCCAATCAGAGTAGGATTCCAGCTCCTCACATGACGTCAGCTGTCAGGTTAGGTGTGTTACAAACAGAACATCACAATTAGAGTCTGCCAGATCCACTCTGATTGAACACCCGTTAAAAACGTTGCACTGTGTTCTGCGCCAGTGGCCCAGTGCATCCGATTTCAGTCAGCATTTTATTAAGGTTTGCTTTCCCTAGCCTTTGATTGTCCCCAATCTTCCTGCAAGGCAGCAGGTGATCTTTTCTGGCGGGGGATTCTGCCCTTAGATGGTCGGCCCTCCCAGGTTTACGAGCATCATCTGCCCGAGTCACTAGAGGTGACTAACACAGACATGCACACACAAAGATATGAGATGTGACAAACGCAGACATGCACATAACGATACGAGGCATGACTAACACTGACATACATCAAGATATATGACACATGTCTAACATGGACATGCACACAAAGATATGAGATATGACCAACATAGATAGGCACACACAATGATATGAGATGTGACTAGCATAGCCATGCAAACACAAGGATATGAGATGTGACATGCACACACAAAGATATGAGATATGACTAACATAAACATGCACACAGAGATATGAGATATCACTAGCCCAAATATGCACACACAAAGATATGACACATGGCTAACACAGATACACACTAAGATATGAGATATGACTAAACACATACACACTTAAAGATATGAGGCATGATTAACACGGACACTCCAAGATATGAGATATGACTAACATGGCACACACGAAGATATGAGCCATGGTCAGCACACACACACACACACACAAGCCAAGATATGAGCCTTGGCTAGCAATGAAAAACACCAAGAAATGAACCATGTCCAGCACGGAAACACATTAAGGTATCCATATGCTTGGGTTTGTTGTAGTCGGCAGACTCTTCTTAACGTGGGAATCATCGACATACGAGACGCCGGCCCCCATGAACTGTTAACAGATATCGTCCAAACAGTTGTACGGAGATTTGAGAGTGCAGTCTGACCCGTAGAACGTTCCCTTGCATGAACAGATCCCGGTTGACTGTTCACAGGTGTCGTTGAAACAGTGGTCAGGACATTTAAGAGTGCAGTCTGGCCCGTAGTACGCTTCCTTGCACGTACAGTCTACACTTTCAGGGTCACATATGATGTCACAGCCATCAGAACACGTCTGTTTGCACTGTAGCCCAAAATTACCACCAGGACAAGTGTCATCACAGGTATAGCCAGGATGTTTGCAATGTTGGCATTTTCCGGATTTTCCTCACATAAAGAACTGACACTTTTTTTCATACAAGATTATTTAAACGCGAAAGTTTAAAAAAGATCTACGAAAGGTATCACCGTAGTACTTGCAAGTCCTACTGCGATGAAGATTCTAGAGAAAGATATCTTAAACTTATAGAATCTGCTGAATAAAATAAGTTGATATTGATGATGACGAATGCATTCAGGATAATTATAATTGGCATAGCAGGTGAACTTCTACTAAACACCATTGGGAGGAGAAGGTATGATATCAGTTACCTTGAATTTTGTGATTAGAACATTTTGATCGAATAATATGGTTGGTTGGTTGCCTTCGCCCGATGACTAAAGTATTCTAGAGTATCGTAGTAGACTAGAATATTCCTCTTCATCATCCGCCCTTACAAAGACGCAGTGGACGTGTCTGCGTTGTGTTGTGGTTTGCAGTATAAATGTTATATTTGGGCCTTTCGGCCCAACACATCCGACTTCAGGATGCCATTTTTGAGTACGGGGTTGTCTTCCCTCTTCGATCTCTGCTAGCTTAAAAAGGGGGTAAAGTACCCCCGTCACGCCAAGTGGCATATAGGGAATATGGTGTTAGTGACCATAAATTTTACATACCTTCGGTACATGATTTTTAGGGTAATTCCCTGCTAGCTTGGCCAGACTAAACAGGTTAGTCTGTTACTGGAGGCACCACGGAGAGGTAGAGCAGGGTCTGGATGGTTTTGATTCACTGATCCTGGCGCAAGCCTTTCAGCTGAATAATATAAATAAGTAAATAAATAATTCGGACTGGATAGTAGTAGTAGTCGGTCAGTCATAATTGGCTATAGATTTTTCAGCGCCCCTGGAAATGTTTTTTTTTCTTTTATGAGAAAAAGTAAAATCCGTCATTCTGAAAAGACAAGGAAAACACGAAATTTGTAAAGAGACTAGAAAAATAAGAAAAAAAATTTGAATAACGGTTTTCAGGGCTACACCTCATTCTTATTAACCTTTATTTGTTAACAGATAGCTATCTTTGTATTTCGCACAATGAGTTTCAGTTTATTATGTTTGCTTCCATTGCCTTTTGGGGTTTTTTTTTTTTAAAACCATATGGAAGTGAAGCAAGATTTCATCAGCTGTAATTACCACCAGAATGAGGTGGAGCAGGATCTCATCAGTTGTTATCACCAGCACAAAGAGGTGGAGCAGGATCTTATCAGCTGTGATCATCACCATAAGGAGGTGGAGCAGGATCTTATCAGCTGTGATCATCACCATAAGGAGGTGGAGCAGGATCTTATCAGCTGTGATCATCACCATAAGGAGGTGGAGCAGGATCTTATTAGCTGTATTCATCACCATAAGGAGGTGGAGCAGGTTCTTATCAGCTGTATTCATCATCATAAGGAGATGGACCAGGTCCTTATCAGCTGTATTCACCACCATAAGGAGGAGGAGCAGATTCTTATCAGCTGTGATCATCACCATAAGAAGGTGGAGCAGGTTTTTATCAGCTGTATCACCATCATAAGGATATGCAGCAGATACTTGTCAGCTGTGTTCACCATCATAAGGAGGTGCAGCAGGAACTTGTCAGCTGTGATCACCACCATAAGGAAGTGGCACATAATCTTATCAGCTGTGATCACCATCATAAGGAAGTGGCGCAGAATTTTATCAGCTGTGTTCACCATCATACGGAAGTGGCGCAGAATCTTATCAGCTGTGTTCACCATCATACGGAAGTGGCGCAGAATCTTATCAGCTGTGTTCACCATCATACGGAAGTGGCGCAGAATCTTATCAGCTGTATTCACCATCATAAGGAAGTGCAGCAGGAACTTGTCAGCTGTTATCACCACCATAAGGAAGTGGCGCAGAATCTTATCAGCTGTATTCACCACCATAAGGAGGTGCAGCAGGAACTTATCAGCTGTGATCACCACCATAATGAGCTAGAGCAGGAACTTGTCCACTGTCAATGGCACACATAGCGGAAGCATTAGATATTAAAAAGATGTATAGAAGTCTCTCTACCAATGTTTATTGAAGAGAGTTGGAAGCTGTCACCCATAGGTGATGGATTTGTGCCAGAGCCTATGAAATAGGACCAACCAGAGCCTACTCCAGCACTTTGTAGTACCTCTAGAAACAAACTAACTTGTTTAGTTGGGTCAAGCGAATAGGGTTCGAAGAGGGAAGGCAACCTGGTGATTAAAAAACACAGTGTTGAAGCTTGATGTGATGGGTATAGGGGTACAAACCACAGCACAATGTGTCTACACCTACACAACGTCCTTTTACGGACTACCAATTCTTTTAGTAGTCATCTGGTGAATGCTGGAAAGAAAGAAAGAGGTACAAGTAGGATGCTATAATTTAGATGATGGATTATGAGTGTAAAGGTAAAGTACAAGACTTGAATCGGTGTCTTAGCATGCGAGTTTTCACCCAAATGTATTCGGCCACCTATCCAGAAGTGTTCGGAGACTTCTCGACAGTGTCGCTTCAAGCTTCGCAACTCACGATGCGAGGCAGCATTCCTCACCTTCCCAGATTAATACCCTGGTACCCATTTCTGCCAGCGGCTGGGTTGACCGCGGGGTTATTTTTTTTTCTTTTCCAACCACGATACTATGCAAGAAAATCAAATTTAGAATATTCAACTGAAACGTATTATCAACACTTACCTATGCATACAAAAGCTGGAAAATATCAAAAGAGATTGAGAAAAAAACTATCACTTTTGAAGACTGAAGAAAAATACTCTGTGTATAATGAAATGAATTCAAGACTAATATTGAAATAAGAGAAATGGCCATGCAACCAAAGATCTCATCTACAATTGAGGAAAGAATATGGGCATATGTCCAACATGTGTTGAGAAGAGACAACAAGAAAACTAAAAAAACAGGCTCTTCTATGGGAAACACCGGGATGCAGAAATAGAGGAAGACCTAAAGAGAACACTTATAAGAGACGCAAAATTGGCAGGTATAGACTCATTAGTTAAAATCGAACATCTCGTCCAGAATAGAGAAGGTGATGAAAAACATTACAAGCCCTATGTGACGTAACAGCGCATGAAAGATCAAGAATATTTTAATTTCCCCCATAAGATGTTCTTAACAAACCCATATATCTTTAATGTTTAGGTCCTTTAACTGGTCTTCATTTTCCTTTTTCAATAAGGTATCCTATTAATTTTTTAGTAGCATTTTGTTTCAAATGAGCCAATTTTTTTCATTGTTGTTTGCAATATTTTCCATGCTTTACAACCAACTGTTGCTATTAGGAAGTTACATCTCCTTAGTATTTTACCTTTACTGCCTTGTTGGTATTGTGCCACATGTCCTAAGTGGTATTATATTTTTATATTGCTATTACTAGTCTTCTTTTGATTTACTGCTGGCAATTTCCATTGTCAATTATTACAGATCTGAGATGCTCAGTTTGTTACAATTCCAAATTCTTCACAGCTGATGATTTTGAGTTGGCTTTTTGCTTTGTCTGTGGGCATTATATTAGTTTTTTGTATAAAGATTTTGGTCTTCACTATGCTTTTTTTTTGACAGACTCATTTAGCTTCTTTTTTATTTCTTTGCACTTAAGAAGAGAATTATGTTATAAGCTTACTTAAGTTTTGGTATTTTGTTGTCATTAATAACTGATGTACCTGGTATCTGTAATACCAAGAGAAGACGGTGGTCACATGTTGGTCATGTGATTAGAAGAGACAACAAAAGAGTATTGATAGATAGATAGGATAAGATTAGATAGATAGATAGACGTGTGTAAACTATAACAATTTCAAGCTTATTTTATTCTTTTTCCTTGACCCCTTGCCATCCAAAATTTTCAGTAGTATACCTCTACATCTTATGTAAAGACGAAGACAGGAAAGTTTACTTGTTTGTTTACTATTTTTTTGTAAACATTGGCTATTTGTTCCCTGTATCTTTAAATATCAATTTATTGAAATTTTTAGTTTCTTCAAATACACTTTTGCATGTAGTGATTACACCTAGATATCTATAGGAATTACAATACAATAATGAAAAAACTGGGTGTTTCAGACAAAAACAAAAAGTTCACTTTAAAAGGTATCAATGGGAGGTAAAACAAACAAAATGCAAATCTCTAAATTCCCCATGAAAGTGACTAGTCAGTATAGCAAATTTGACAGTGAATACACAACAAATGAGACACCATACAGTAACCTATCATATAAGAAAAGCTTTTCTAAAATTTATGTAGACAGACACAAGCTATACTGCACTTGAGTCCATCTCCAGACACACTGACCTATATATTCAGATAGGCGAGAGAGTAAAGTTGAGAACTGTGCATTTCTTCTACACTTGAACACAATTCACAATGTTTGTCACTCTTTCATCCATTCATTGGACACTGTATAGGTCCCACACATAGAAGTTAAATCACTTCCACACAGCCTGGTTTAAATGAGCATCAAATGGCAAGACAAGATTCCAGATACCACCATTTTGAACAAAAATGATATCCCTAGATATGATACTATTCTGATGCATGCACAAACCTGTTGGGTGGACCACATAGTCTGCATGCCAAACAACCAAGTGCTAAAATATTATTACAAAGAGAGCTGTAGAAAGTTAAATGCCTTCAAGGTGCACAAATGAAACACTTAAAAAATATGCTGAAGACTTCATTAAAAGGATTCAGTATTAACTTTGACACATGGAAAAATATAGCACAGGATAAAGTTACTTTGTACACATCTCTTCGACGTGGAGCTAACAACCTATGAGACAACTTAATGAGTTAGCAACAGAATAACAGAGACATGCTAACTAGACAGGTGAAAAATATCTCTCACCAGCTGCAACTCTCACCTGTCCATGCTGTCCTAGAACATTTAAAACTTAATATTATTCAATTCTATTCTATATATGGAATCAGTTTCATTGCAGTCGGGGCATCCCATAATCACTCCACCGTCCATCCTGTCATTTCCATTTCTCAAATCGTATGCAGATTGATTGTTCCTAAAGGTTTAAAATATCTTTAAAAGAATTGAAAACTGCTAGAACAAAAATTCAGATAAGAGAAGGAGTATCTAGGTTTACGCCCTATAGGCTGGCTACGGCTCGAAAGGTCAATAGATAGAAAGGTGTTGGTTATAGATCTCATTTTTCCCTACTTAGCACTCCAGATCAACCAGATCCCTTTGGCACCTTTAGCCTCCCCAGTCTCTCAATATATACATGTCATGCTGACATAATCATCATCAAGTACCGGGCCTGCTGGCGTAGGTGATCATGTCTCTCCACAATTTTCGATCTCAGCAGCTATTTATCATTTCTGTTGTTGACCTTCTGCCAAGCCATTCTCTTAAGCTGTCTGTTATTTTTTCTCTTTGCTTCCCTCTGTCTCTTCGTCCCTCAATTTTTCCAGTTGTTACAATATATTCCAGTTGTTCTCTTCTCATTACATGGCCAAAAATTGATGAATGTTTCTTCCTAATATTGGAAATTAGCTCTCTTTTTGCTTTGACCTCTCAGAACATCTTCATTACTCTTCTCAGCTGTCCATGGTACTCTCAACATTCTTCTGTAAAACCACATTTCTACAGACTCCAGTGATTTTCTTGTCTGTTGTCCTATTGTCCATGATTCGCACCCATATGTTAAGACTGGCTCTATGTAACATTTAAGAACTCTTTTTCTTGTTTCTATTGTCAAAAATGGATTGCATAGTATCTTCCTCATTTTTTGGAAAGCTGCTTTTCCTTGAGCCATTCTGCATCTTACCTCTTGTTTCTATTGTTCTTCGGATGATGGAAATGGGAGTTAAGATGGGCACAGCCAGAAATGAGAAACTTGGTGGCCGTGTAAGAAGACTTATCAACCAACATAGAACTGGAGTCGTCAGTCGCTGAACACTGAGGGAATTGCTGAGGAGGGGATCTGAGCACCTATGGACATGTTCGGAGTACAATGATGATGACCCGCAAATAACTCAATTCTATTGTCAAAAAAAGATGTACAAAAGAGGTAAGATGCAGAATGGCTCAGGCAAAAGCAGCTTTCCAAAAAATGAGGAAGATACTATGCAATCCATTTTTGACAATAGAAACAAGAAAAAGTTTTTAAATGTTATGTAGAGCCAGTCTTAACATATGGGTGCGAATCATGGACAATAGGACAACAGACAAGAAAATCACTGGAGTCTGTAGAAATGTGGTTTTACAGAAGAATGTTAAGAGTACCATGGACAGCTAAGAAGAGTAATGAAGATGTTCCGAGAGAGGTCAAAGCAAAATGAGAGCTAATTTCCAATATTAGGAAGAAACAATCTTCATTTTTTGGCCATGTAATGAGAAGAGAACAACTGGAATATATTGTAACAACTAGAAAAATTGAGGGACGAAGAGATAGAGAGAAGCAAAGAGAAAAATAACAGACAGCTTAAGAGAATGGCTTGGCAGAGGGTCAACAACAGAAATGATAAATAGCTGTCGAGATCGAAAGTTGTGGAGAGACATGATCACCTACGCCAGCAGGCCCGGTACTTGATGATGATGATTGTCAGAAATGGATTGCATAGTATCTTCCTCATTTTTTGGAAAGCTGCTTTTGCTTGAGCCATTCTGCATCTCACCTCTTTTATACATCTTCCCTCTGAGGTTAACAAAGTTCCCAAATATTTAAATTCATTTACCTGTTTTAAGATTGTTCCACTTGTCTTTATTTTGCACTAAGGTGCTGTCTTTTTCTTTATTGTTACCATTACCTCTGTTTTTTTGCTATTAAGGCTGAGTCCTTTATTTTTACTTTCTTTCACTATAATGTCCAACATTTCTTGTAACTCATTTTCACTCTTAATGATTAAGACTGTATCATCAGCATACCTTAGATTATTTATGTTATGACCTCCAATCGTTATTCCAGGCATGCCCCTTATGGATCTTAAAATAATCTCACTATAAATATTAAACAAAACTGGTGACAGCACACAACCTTGTCTAACACCCTGTTTTATTTGTTGAAACATTCCCAATTGGTTTCCAGTTCTTATGGTCGCTGTTTGTTGCCAGTACATGTTCTTTATTATTCTTAGATCTTTGCTGTCTACGTTTATGCTTTCTAAAATGTTGATTATTTCTTGGTGCTTTACTTTGTCAAATGCCTTGGTGTAATCTATGAAACATAGGTATAGATCTATTTTCACCTCTATGGCTCTTTCTACTAAAGATCTTATGATATAAATGGCATTACTTGTTACCTTATCTCTAACAAAACCACACTGTTCATCGCTAATTTCTGGACTGATTTTGTTTCGCACTCTTCGCATGATGATTCTTAGTAATATCTTAGTCATATGACTCATAAGGCTTATTGTGCGATGATCATCTCATTCTACCGCACCCGATTTCTTTAGTAGGGCTATGAATATTGATTTGAGCATGTCGTCTGGTATATATCCACTGTTGTAGATATCATTAAATATTTTTGTTATTATTTCAATTCCAAAATCACCCATGGCTTCAATCTCTTCTTTAGTTATATTATCTGATCCAGGAGCTTTGCCTGCTTTCATATTGCGCAAGGCATCTTCCACTTCTTCTCTGAGTATTTCTGGTCCTTCTCCATTATCCTTAATATTTACTTCCATTCGTTCATCATTATAAAAATCTTTAAGTATTCTATCCATCGTTCCCTTATGTTTTCTTGTTCAATCAACAGTTCTCCTTTGATTTTAAACATCCAGTTTTTGATTGTGTTTTTCTTCCTGTTAATTCTTCAATTTGTTTGTATGTAGCTTTATCATCTCCTTTTTGTTGCATTTCAATCTCTTTGCATCTCTCTTTTAGCCATGCTTCTTTTGCTTCATTGCATTTTTGCCAACATAATAGGAACATTGAAATACAAAGAACAAAATGAAATGAGTGGTCTTCATCACCTGTGATGGATGAACAAACATTGGGTAAACTAAAAATGTATTTAAAAAAACGGTTCTTCATAATATTGTTCCTTTCAAAATGTTCCTCTAAAGCAGAATCGATTGAACATTTGAAAACATATTGACATGAAAGTATATTTTTTTAAAAAGTCATTGCTTACCAAAAAAGGTAGAAAAAAACAAATGATGATTTCACAATTTTTTATTACAAATAACTAATTTTTTTCCCCAATTTCAAATGAAATCAAACAAACATTATCTTTGCATGTTAATTTTAGAACAATTATCAAAAAGGAAGGGAGCCACATTAGCTCAATAGATAGTGAACTGGACTACTAAGTCAAGAAGGTTGTTCAATTCTGAATGACAGCCATTAGGTTCACCCAGCCTTAGATTGGCATGAGATTTTTCTAGGAAAGTAATGTGTTTTGCATGATGCTGACCCAATCACCCATGAAATGTGCAGTTGGTCATTACAAAAAATAGGGCATCTATACCATATTCCCCATATACCTTTAGGTGAGTAGGAAATCCTAAAACCTCAATCAAAACAAGTGACTGCTGATTACACTGAAATAATTCAGATTTGACTTCATATTTAGAGGTAATGTTAACCACACTCTGTCTTATGCCACAACTATGGCTGAATGTACAGATCAGACTATGGTTGACAGTGCTGATCTAATGGGTCAAGAACCCTATATATACCTACAGTCAACTAACGTATTATTCATACTCAGAAGTGAACTTTGCATATTAGTTTGGAAGATGTATTGTCTAGCCAATAGGCTATGGTAACAAAAGAAAATATCAGGAAATTTGTTTGTTATTATTTTAGGTTTCTCTAGTTGTTTTGAAGTCTTTCCTTGATTGTTCAACATTTCAGTTTGACTAATAACCTCCCACAAAAAGACACACAAAAAAAGATCTTAGGATGTTTCTTCTGACGACGTCTTTGATGCCTTCTTCTTTTTATCTCTTTTCGACTTTGGCAAGGAAGAACTAGAGACATTGGTTCCAGATATTGCAGCATCATTGGTCTTGTTTTCCTCCTTGCTAAAAATAACTGCTTCAGTAGATTTGGTAGTGTTCTCTTGATCAGAGGTAGAAATTTTAGTATTAGGTACAGCAGTTGTAGGAGGCTTGATGTGTTCTGGGAATTTTTCAATTTGATGCTGTAGGTAAAAATGATGAAAGAAAGCATAAGTAAACCATCTGCATAAATATTTTTTTTAAACTCTGATTTACATAATGTCTGTCACTCTTACAGAAAGTACACAATTGCAATATTGGATGTATTAAAATGATTTGAGCAAAGGAAACATAAATATGAAACATACTACCTCTTTCTTTTGCATTCTTGATTGATAAATTAATCAGCTATAATCACATCAAATGATGTCTTTCTTTCCTCCCAGTTATAATGTGGGCTGGGATTGGAAGGGGATAGTGTGTGATATGCTGGTTACAGATGTGCCTTCTGGCCCAGTATGGTCAACTTCAGCACCTCTCAAAAGAAGTCATTCCTATGAGCTCACATCTCTAATGGCTATAAATGTGACTGAACTGAAACTCTGTTCGCTACCTAATCAAAACCTTCAGAAAGATTCCTGTTGAAAACAGGGCCCGTCATACTTAGAATCCTCTGACCAGATTCAGCGTTGTGGTTCCTTGTGGGATTAGAAAACAGGCTCAAACTTTTCTTATTACCAGATAGTTGTGCATTCAAGTGTAGCAGAGCTCAACAACAACTTTGTAGAAGGGGGATTATTATGCCCCCTTTTTAATTGCTTGAATCTGTAATCGCTGATCGCCTTGCCGTGTCGTCTTGATGTAACCCCGTGATCTCTGTGGTTCTTCCGTACTTCGCGCTGTATCTTGTGGTTACCGCTCTGACCCCGTCAGTTCGTTCGTCGCCAGTCAAGGATACTGCTGGACTGATTCGATAGACTCAACAACAACTGTTTGATAACATAAATGTTCAGCCTTTATTTCATTCACAGTACATGCCCTCGAGTTTCGAGGGAACACATTGACATTGACTTCCACCAATCGAAATTCGTGGGCTTATCATACACCATACACTGCAACACTTTCGTTCACGTTCCAGACAAATAACAAAGTTCAGCTGACCACAGGACAACTGCCGGAATTGAGTGGCGCGTTCCCCGTGCCACACATCAATGGACAATTTTAACAGTTCAATTAACACATCCGTGGCTGACTTGCATAGTGAACTCAATGTATAATTAAATCAAACGCTCTTGCTCTCACCTTCCTTGTAGTTTACAAAGTTTAGTACATCACACACATTTGGCTAACTTGAGTGGTGAGTTCAATGTATAATTATATCAAGAAACGATGTTGCTCTCACCTTCCTTGTAGTTTACAAAGCTCAGCCAATAATAACACATTTAGCTGACGTGAGTAGTGATCTCACTGTCTAACATCACTGGAATGCTCTGAATCTAGCATTTCTTGTACTTGCCAATAGCTCCGCTAATAAGAACACATTTAGCTGACGTGAGTATTGATCTCACTGTCTAACATCACTGAACGCTATGGTTCAGCATTTCTTGTACTTGCCAATAGTTCAATTAACTATCAGCACACTCGCCTGACAGAGTACTGTTGTCTCCCTCGTTAGAAATTACTGCTTCATTGACACTGTTTGTATTTCGTGCACTTCTGGTAGCTATTTCACTGGGCTGTCTACCCTAATAACTGCTGTATTGCGTGCACTTCTGGTAGCTATTTCACTGGGCTATCTACCCTAATAATAACTGTTTCGTTACACTTACTTAGGCTACACACTACTTGTACTATCACACACATTTATGACTAGTTCCTATGAAGACGGGAAGGCTAACTGTCTACCTACCGTCTCGACCAACTCTCTGACTACTCTTGTCTTGCGCACTCCTGACAACTCACTAGTCACATGCGCATTCCCTTAATTTCACGAGATTTTCTCATCTCTCTGACTGACTCGTGTTCACTATTTCCTCGAGCACTTAAACACCTATCAGCCCTCCTTCCTAATTATCCCCCCTTTGTTTAACATCTTGCCCTTCACTCACTAATTTACCTATCACTGCTATGCCCTATTTCAAACTTGCTATTTCTATATTCTGTTTCAACTATACCCCCTCTATACACTGTTTCATTGCCTTCTATCTTCTCCGAGTTATTGAAACACTCTTAATAACTTTTTAACTCCCATTCCCCTCTTATTTACATTCACTCCTCTTCAGCTCCTATCATGGATCTCCTCTACCCTTACTTCCTTTCCCATAACTACTCTTCTACCCTTTTTACTTATCTCTTCCGTATTTTGTCTCATAACTATCATATCTGTGATAACCTTTATTATCATCTCTCCCTCTATCATAATGTTGCTTATATCTATTATTCCTTTGATCCCTTGTCCTATCCCTTCTAAAATCATACACACCCGGTTGCACCTCGTATCTATCCTTCCATATTCTATCATCTTGTTCACCGTATAAATCATTGTTTCTATATCCATAATCATCAGTTTGATTCTCTCTTACGTCGTTTATATTTCTCTTATATCTGTGATAACTTTCCCTCTTATTTACTCTACTCTTACCATTATACGGTTGCCTCTTCTCTTCCACATCAGATATATCCTTAAACATTCTTTCCTCTTGTTCTCTTGCTTTAACTGCCCTTTCTCTTTTCTATCAATCTACTGTTACAACTCGCTTTCAATAGTTTCCCTACCTATACACAATGTCAATACCCCTGAGTTTCCTCCCCACTCTTACCTGTGATTTATTATCTCCACTAATTATCTCTATGTTTGTACCATTTTCATTTTAGTACACATTTCATCATACACATCTTACACCACAAAAAAATATGCATCTATGGTTGTATTGTAACCGTCCTGCATTACCTCACAACACTTCCACTCCCTTACAAAAAAAAATGGTATACATCAACATATTTCTATCATTCCTGATTCATACACTTCTTATTTGTTGTCATTTTTCTCATACATTGTTTTCATTCTATAGCATCACCATCATGTGTGTCCTGCGTCGTATAAACCTACTACACTGAACCCCTATGTGTTTACCTTTATATTTGTCAGCCCTCTCTAATGTGTCTCCCTTTCCCTCTCTTCCAACTCTAAAAAAATTCACTGGCCACACATGATCGCGATTTGTTGTAAACACTCTTTTTTTTTTACAACTATTCTTATTACTCATTTACTCTTATCTATCATCTGTGGAGCAAAAAAAACATTTAATAATACATTACTACAATCTTTAAGATATTTAATTACACTCTGCTTGAAGATCCTTGAAATTTCACTATCTCTTGTCCATGAATGTCTTACTCCTACACAACTTACTATATATTACCGTCGTACTTCTCTGTCGTTGTGATCTCCCTTCTTTGCTTAACACATGTTCTGCTTAACACATTTTCTGCTTAACACACACAATCCATATTGAAATTTGTCAACGTGCCCTAACTTATAGGTACCTGTGTGTGACCCATTCACAGCGCAGTTGTACTCACTTGACCTGACGTCGTTCACGGCGCCAATTGTAGTAGAGCTCAACAACAACTTTGTAGAAGGGGGATTATTATGCCCCCTTTTTAATTGCTTGAATCTGTAATCGCTGATCGCCTTGCCGTGTCGTCTTGATGTAACCCCGTGATCTCTGTGGTTCTTCCGTACTTCGCGCTGTATCTTGTGGTTACCGCTCTGACCCCGTCAGTTCGTTCGTCGCCAGTCAAGGATACTGCTGGACTGATTCGATAGACTCAACAACAACTGTTTGATAACATAAATGTTCAGCCTTTATTTCATTCACAGTACATGCCCTCGAGTTTCGAGGGAACACATTGACATTGACTTCCACCAATCGAAATTCGTGGGCTTATCATACACCATACACTGCAACACTTTCGTTCACGTTCCAGACAAATAACAAAGTTCAGCTGACCACAGGACAACTGCCGGAATTGAGTGGCGCGTTCCCCGTGCCACACATCAATGGACAATTTTAACAGTTCAATTAACACATCCGTGGCTGACTTGCATAGTGAACTCAATGTATAATTAAATCAAACGCTCTTGCTCTCACCTTCCTTGTAGTTTACAAAGTTTAGTACATCACACACATTTGGCTAACTTGAGTGGTGAGTTCAATGTATAATTATATCAAGAAACGATGTTGCTCTCACCTTCCTTGTAGTTTACAAAGCTCAGCCAATAATAACACATTTAGCTGACGTGAGTAGTGATCTCACTGTCTAACATCACTGGAATGCTCTGAATCTAGCATTTCTTGTACTTGCCAATAGCTCCGCTAATAAGAACACATTTAGCTGACGTGAGTATTAATCTCACTGTCTAACATCACTGAACGCTATGGTTCAGCATTTCTTGTACTTGCCAATAGTTCAATTAACTATCAGCACACTCGCCTGACAGAGTACTGTTGTCTCCCTCGTTAGAAATTACTGCTTCATTGACACTGTTTGTATTTCGTGCACTTCTGGTAGCTATTTCACTGGGCTGTCTACCCTAATAACTGCTGTATTGCGTGCACTTCTGGTAGCTATTTCACTGGGCTATCTACCCTAATAATAACTGTTTCGTTACACTTACTTAGGCTACACACTACTTGTACTATCACACACATTTATGACTAGTTCCTATGAAGACGGGAAGGCTAACTGTCTACCTACCGTCTCGACCAACTCTCTGACTACTCTTGTCTTGCGCACTCCTGACAACTCACTAGTCACATGCGCATTCCCTTAATTTCACGAGATTTTCTCATCTCTCTGACTGACTTGTGTTCACTATTTCCTCGAGCACTTAAACACCTATCAGCCCTCCTTCCTAATTATCCCCCCTTTGTTTAACATCTTGCCCTTCACTCACTAATTTACCTATCACTGCTATGCCCTATTTCAAACTTGCTATTTCTATATTCTGTTTCAACTATACCCCCTCTATACACTGTTTCACAAGGAGGTTGCACAAGTTTAAAGAACTGCAACCGTTACTCTCCTCCTTCTTATCATTTACTGCTTTTTAGTTTGTCTATAATTGTCCCATGTTATTGACTAGCTGGCAGAACTAATCACACTGCATTCTTGGAAATACTAAAGGTGTTAAGATCTCTTTTATTAGAGGAAATAAAGTATGCTTAAGCTCAGTAGCTAATTAAATGCCAGTTAACAATCCATTAAATCACTCCTTGTCATACAACGGGCCATTGGAAAGTTTCTGGACTGTAACTGCCATGACGTAACTACTTCATATTAACTCTTTCCGTACGTTTCGCCGCACTGTGTTCCATGCCGATTTCGGCAATGTACGTTTCGCCGTATAGTGCGCCAGGCTCAATTTGATTAGTGTGAACGCCATCAAACCATATTCTTTTTACATGTCTTGTATCATCTTGATATTGGTGAAATCTAATACCTTGTTCAATTATCTAAACATTCATATATATGTTATATGTTAGATAAATATAAATATGTACATTGATTCTTAAAACCATGAGCAATTTTTTCTCTGAAATCTCGTCCGTTGCATTGATAAAAAGCTTCCATACGGAAAGAGTTAACGAACTGGTCCAAGAGGACTTTCACTGAACAATTCATCAGCACTCTCATATGGTTGGAATCAGCTATGAAGTCTGTCAAAAGATTATAACAGAAAGCTTGAAAATACATCACGTTACTGCAATGTTTGTCCCCAGGCTCCTGACATTTGATAAAAAACACAAAGCTTTTAACGCATGCCTGTGTTGCTTGAAACAGATAATGATGACGAAACTTTCACCCCTAGGATCATCATGGGCGATGAAAGTCGGATTTACAGCTACAAACCGCAGTCAAGACAAGTTGTCATGTGGAAGAGATCCTAGTCACCAAGACCAATGATGGTGTGGTAGGTCCAGAGCGGAAAAAAAAAAAAATACACGCTCGTAATTTTTATTTCGGCATCAGTGGCATCATTTGCCTGGCATTTGTTTCTCTCAGGACTACAATAAATTCTGAAATCTACTGCTGTGTTTTGAGAGACTTGAGAGGAGAGAAGATCTGTGAAAAAACTAAAACTGTAGCACAAACATAAATGGCTTTTGCACCATGATAATGCACCACCTCACACAGAACTATGTAATTTTGTATAGAAAACAACATGCTTGAGGTCCTGCACCGCACCCTCTGTGTTCAGCTGACCTAGCCCCCTGTGACTTCACACTGTTTCCTAAACTGATATTGGAGACTGAAGAAGTGTCACTTCAACAACAGAGATGATGTCATATTAGGAAAACAGACAACTTTGGATAGTCTTGAAGAAAAATACCTCCACTGTGCCTTTGAGGGATGTAAGAGGTGCTTTGGACCATTGTGTACACTCCCAAGGAGACTATTTCAAAGGTGACCATGGCCAAATTTAAATATAAATTTGGTAAGCCTGTAATTTTTTTTTTTTTTAGATATAGCCAAGGAACTTTCAAATAGCTCTTTGTACCACATTTGATCTCAAAAGTCAGTCTCTTGCTGCTATATGCTTACCAGAATGGTAATCATTGACTGACTATAGTATATCTTCTCATCTATAACTAATTTCACCAATAGTTTGTGTTGTCTGACCAAAAATTCAATCAATGGCAGCTAAGATGAGAATTACTGATAACATTAAACATCTCACATTAAATCCGTTTTTTTAAATGCAGGTTATGTCAATCCATCTAGAACAGCAGACGAATTTAAAATATAGGTCCTCAAACAAAACAATGCAACTCAAGAGTTCACAAGCCATCAGTATTTTCTTTAGAAAATTACACAATTGAAAGTTTAAAATCAACAAATGGATGAAAAGCAATAAAATGTTGAAGTAAGGGAATCCAAATCTCAAGTATTTAGACAACTCTTTTTAAACAATATTAAAACAATGAAACTGTATTTAACAAACAACAACTGAAATGCAAATTCACCTTTGTGACTTTCATTGCTATGCCTTCTGGTAAATTCCGCTGGATATATTCCAAAAATGTGTTAGCTGTAGATCCAGTAATGTTTTTAATCTATATAAAAAAAAATGCTTCTGTGTTGAGATATATGTATAAATAGAACAAAGTTAAATTAGTGTTAATAAATATGTTTATGTTAATTTATATCCAAAAGTTCTTCTGCAGCAAATATTCAACTGACTTTACAAACTGCTACATTGTTTCTAGCCCCAGTCTTTTTCTTTCTTTTTTTTTTTTCAGTTCTCATTTAACAAAAAATCAGAAAGGCAAATGTGTATGTATCAAAAGGAGGGGTAGGATAAGAAGAAAAAGTGATTGGTAACACTGTACTACAGATCCTATAGAAACAACATAACACATCCAATGTATTTTGGACTAACAACAACAGTTGGTAGGTACAATGTTGTGATTTGGTAGGTCAAGGACATATGATCCATAAAGCAAAACTAAAGTGTGGGTACTGCTCATCAGCAGCTCAACAGTAGACTATCAACGCAGAAGATAAGACATCCAAAAGATCTCAGCTATGTTTCTCTTAGCCTTCACCTACTTCTTTTACTACCTAAGTACACCAAAGAGTTACCTTGGGCAAAGCCTCACTTAAGAAAACATTCACTTTTTCTTATATTGCTAGCAAAATTCTTTAGCGTTCAAGTCTTGTGATCATGCAAACTTGACTCTTTATCCTGTTTCACAGGGGAGAGGTAAGGGCTTCATCATAACACACAATGGTCAGTACTCGTATATATATATATATATATATATATATATATATATATATATATATATATATATATACGCATGTGTCCTGATTTTTCCCTTAAACCTGCACTGTGGCTGACACACTCCATCTTCAGCAGGCTTGTTCTTGGTTTGATGTAGGAGTTTTCCTTCTCATAGGGTGGCTGCCGACTAGGGCTGTTGGGCCCACCCTACCCATGGTTTCTGGCTGGGTGTTCTCCCATAGCCTTTCTTTCTCTCGGTGGTAACTACAAGGCAACAGTGGTTTGTTTTCCGGAGTATCCTTCCTCGTCTATAAAGCTCTGAATGTAGCTCTTATTTGCATGACTAGCTCCATCGTTAGACATATTGGGGATTTTTTTTTAGTTGGTGCAACAGTTCCACCTACTCCATCTTGGCAGGAGAGGCTTTTATCTGGTCTTTGGTTCATGAAGTCAGATCTGCAGTCCTGTGATGAAACTGATAGTACTTTCCAAATGTTGATGGCTGCCCTAGAGTTTCTGCCTAGTTCAGCACCCTCTTTGATGCAGTGCTTCTGCTTCCTTGTGGGGTTAGCAAACAACCTCAAACCTTTCTTATTACCAAATAGTTGTGCACTCAATGAGGTTGGACAATGATGAAATAACTGCAACTGTTACACCTTCTCCTTATCATTTACTGCCTATTTAGTTTATCTAGATAAGTCCAGCCCCAAATCTAGTGGTATCCTGTAGGAACACCATTAAAAAAAAAATCCTCAACCTTATTAAAAATATGGTATTTTTTTGTAGAGTTCTCCAATCAGGCCCACTCTATTTATCTCAATTCATCTCTACTTTTCACCAAGGTATCCACTGTCTTCCAGCTCTTTTCTGGATCCACAGAGCACCATTTATTAATTTGATTTAGAGTTGGCTTCTTACTTCATGACCTATTCAGCTCCAGGATATACCAGCTATCACTGTGTGTATTTCTTCTCTACTGCACTAATCTTGGATGCTGATCTATTTGTCAAAAATAAATACTATAATGTATTTCTTTACATTAACCAAGTGAGGTAATCCAAAAGAAATATTATTTCTATAGCATTATAAACTCACCTCAAATACTTTATAATTTGTTCTCATTTCATACTGATGGAAGTGTTTCTTGTGAACAAACACTGATTTCATTAAACTCAGTCTGGTAATTATTTTAGGAGGCTCATATCTAACGATGAGACAAACATTTCTTATATGAGATTCTGACTTTTATCAACATACTGTACATAATATAAAAAAAAATGTAGTTATAAAATATTAAAATACATGGTGGCAGGCCAGTGGTTAAACAGGCTTGTCAACCTAAAAATTACAAGGATGGACATGTATATCCAGTTATAAATGGACACTTGACTTGTAAAGTTACAAGAAGTAAGAACTATAACTGATGACATCACCAATACATGCTTATCATTTTTCAAACATGGCATACATTTTGTTACAGGACTACCTTTAAGAATTTTATTTTAGGACAACAAGCTAAATAATCAACATAATTCTGGTAAAGTGACCAGCAAAACTAAACTAGATATGTCAAATAAAATTTTAAAAATATAATAGATGCTAATCTGTTTACAAGTTGTTATTTATTTACACTTAAAGTTAACCAAAAAATCATCTTTATGCTAGGATCAGATCTAGTTGTAATTTGTACAACTATGTGCAATGTATATGATTTGCTCCAACAACTAGTTTAGATAGATTTTGCTGCATATATGGGTGGTATCTACGAGAATGTCTAGACTAATAAGTTCTCATATTTATATAACCAAAAAAAGAGAAAAAAAAGAAAAATGCATAATGCAACATAATAAAAACATAATATAAACACTGACATCTTATTTTGTATAATTTTTCATTTATTATTTTCATCTTATTATTTTTTTTTTACCCAGAATTTGTTTTAATATTCTCAGAATATTTAAACTTTTCAAGAGTAATTGCCATTACATTAAACATATTTCAACAAATCAAAGGGGTTCAAATATGGTCATAATGACACCACAATCAGAGTCCAGTAAAATAAATGGCAGAGCTATTTAAGGAAGACTCTCCACAGCACTTCAAGTAGAAAATAATGAATACTATTTTCAGCATTGGTTTCTTCAGAACTTGCAAAGAATGTTGCATTATTTGTCAATTTCTTTTGACACATTCAAGAAACAAGAAAAAACTGACTGATTGCACAAATACAATAAAAAAGTTAACTGAACACAAACAATAAAAAGATAGAAGATATGTCTTTAATTTAAAGAATTGAAAACTAGACAGAAAAGAAAATTAGGAACGTGCTGCAGTAAACATTCACCTGGGAAACAAATTAAACATGATATTGGAGAGCCAGTGAAGATAGTAACTAAAATATAAATAAAATCACAGTAGTTTTGTGATTAAGTCACAGCATTAAAGTGGAAGAATCTTGTTACTGCCCTGCAAACTGGCATAAGGTACACTAGACACTACTGACTGCTTTGTCAGTAACTATCAAAAGAAGAAGACTTTCAGACAAATCATAGATCAATTTATCAATGACTATCTCAAAACTTTCAGCAACCACAACAATATCATGCCAAAGCTATCCCCCCCCCCCCCCCCCCCCCCCCGTCTTCTATGATGTAACCCTTATCCTCTCCTCTGTTACTACTCTTATGATAATCTAAATTTTTGAGGGGGCTACCTGCTAATATTAAGCACCTGTAAGTCCGAAGGCTCAAGGAAAATCAGAAGCCATAAGGCTAGATAAAAATACACTTGGACAGGAAAATTCCCTCTAGAAGCAGGACATGACTGAGTCTGAGATCTAGGAGGTACTGAAAGTTCACTCCCAGCCTCAAAACCTGATCATCTAGACTGATGGATTAGTCACAAGAGGTGTGCAAAGTGATTGTGGAATTGTTGTGTATTCTAATGGAAAGTTAATAGAGAAAGGTGCAGGAGCCTACAAGACCGCTATCTCCAGCACATGCATGGAGACTGAGGCTGTGACAGAAGCTATCACATGACTGGTTAACAGACCATCACATGTAGTCATCTTGACTGACTCACAAAGCATGCCTCACAGGATTGACAAGGACATACTTTGCAGGGAATGGGCGCACCTACTTGACACGTCTTATGTTAACAATAAAACTTGGATATACTACTCTGGACGTGGAAGTTTGTGGCAATGAAATAACGACAAGTTGGTGGATTCTGCCATTGTGCAAAAAACCTTAAAAATGGACATGTAAGACATTGTGGAGGCTTTAAAAGAACACCTCACACAGGAAGTTGACATGTCAATGGAATGGTGGAACATGGTGCCATGAAGGGCAAAAGCAGGAAAAGCATCCTCAGTGTAAAAGAATGTAACATGGTCAATCAATGTAGGACTGGAACAATCAGTAGACAAACACTTCAATAGTTGCTGGAATGGGCGGTAAAGTGGATATGGGAATGCCCCAGTAGCAGCGGCGCCAGTCCAAACTAAAGACTGAAATTAAAGAGTAATAAAAGAGAAATTATATTCTCAACATTTCCTGTATGGTACAGAAGCATGAACATTAGACAAGAAAACAGAACAGAAATTCAAAGCCTTTGAAATGTGGATTTATAGAAGAATAGGAAGAATTGGATGGAAAGAAAACAAATGATGAAGTCTTAAAATAATTAAAAATTAAAAGAGAACAACCAAACACAATTCAAACAAGACAAGTTAGATTTTTGGGGCATGTTAAAGGACACATCAGCCTACTAAAAGTAATCTTTGAAAGGAAAATACAAGGTAAAAGAGACAGAGGCAGGCAGAGACTAATATGGACAAATAACATCAAAAGATAGACAAGTCAGAAAATCACAACCTGCACCATCAAAGCAAGAGACAGAACACAATGGCACTCCATGGTAGCCAACCTTTGATGCGGAGATGACACTCGATGATCGTGATGAATACATAAATCCTGCAGCAACAGAAACTAACAGCTGCTAGCATAACAAACTTAACTAATGTAAAAAACTGACTTTTAACACTGCTTCGCTTCACATGTAGATATAATATAAAACTTGTACATCTATCTTGTATATCACACAAATAAGAATTATGATTCTTGTAATAAATATTATCATTAGTTGTCATCAAAATTCAACAATTACATGTGTTACATTTTTTTTTACACATTTGGTTTCTGACTTACATTTTTGCAATATGTATCTCCAGTTCTTTTGCTGCCATTGAAGTGAATTTTTCATAACTGTCAAGGATTGTTTTATCATGACCTTTCACCTCTACAGTAATGTGTTTATATAGTTCATCCTGAAAATATTTAATTCACTTGCAATAAATGGCATATATATCAATTGATTATTCATGACTGATATATAAATTTATGTCTGGCCAGTTCCCCAGCTTTCACACCCCCCCCAGAAT
This sequence comes from Megaustenia siamemsis, assembly GCA_032433765.1. Lineage (NCBI taxonomy): Eukaryota > Metazoa > Mollusca > Gastropoda > Stylommatophora > Ariophantidae > Megaustenia > Megaustenia siamemsis. Next base: position 51,153,591 of record JAVIAB010000124.1, on the reverse strand, counting down.
CTCTTATTTGTCACTTCGCTTCACTCATCGCTAGGGTACTTGAGCTATGTCAACTCAGTCTGCTTACTTTTACACCCTCAAGGAACCTCAGTTTTTACCTGCGTCATGCTTGACTGCATCACAACCCATCTGACCTCTGGTCTAACTCACGTGACTGACCAGCCAGGAGGCTCTTCCTCTGGCATTCGAGAGCCGTACAAGCTGTCTCATTTTTATGTATTATATATATATATATATATATATATATATATACACACACACAAATATATATATATACACTTTCATATTTCCACATTTCACCTGTCCTCCAACATGTAGCACATATCTCTCTCTCATTTCATAATCTCATCTCTTATCCCTCCGTCCACTTCTCCTTAACTTACCTGTCCCAATCATCCTAGATGAAGTTTATATGTACCTCTTCGTGTGTTGTTGTTCTCGTATTCTGAAGAAGGCCGAAATGTCAGTATTCTGTTGTGTTCATTTTCTGTAAAGCTGTCACCATATCTTATAGGAGTGTGTATGTTACACCTTACTACTGGGTCCTTGCTAACAGCTTTACTGCATTTATTTGCCCGTTCCCCCCTCCCCATATATATGTATGGTACAGAAGCATGAACACTTGCACAACTGCATACCAAGAGGGTGAAAATAACCATAAAAGAAAAACATTAGGGTGATAATAAGAGCATAAATACTTGTAATACCTTATTTGAAGTTGTTGCACTCTGTACACTGGAGCTCAACATACGTGCTTGTACATGGTGCAGGTGTAACTTGTGGCAGCTATTACTGTTTAGCAACGTTTTTAAAAATACCTGCACCTGTAAAAGAATTTCAAGGTAAATTCTCTACTGTACTCACTAATCAAAACAGCAATGAATATATTTATGCAGGGATCAAGGAACATGTGGCAGTGCGGTGGATATCACTGTTTGACTGGCTGAAAAGTGGGCACAGTGTTCATACCCAAGGTAGACAGACAAAAAGCATTTTTTCCATTGAGAGTGAGATAAAAATCCTGAGTCTTATGTGTTGTGGAGACTGCTTTAACCAAGCGGCCTTTATTTCTCTGGTCCCCTAAAAAGCCCCCAACATACACCGTCGGAGGTATATTTGTATACTCTCTCTCTCTATATATATATTTTTTTCTGGGAAAGTAAAGCGGCATGGGTGTAATACCAACCACATTACCCCAAAAATTACATGCCAAAGGTCTGTAAAATTTATGGTCACTAACACCATATTCCCTATACGCCACTTGGTGTTACGGGGTACTTTACTTTTTTTTTACTTACCTTTAGACATGTAAGTGAACTTGTTAATAAATAAAAATAAGAACAATGCTCTAATACAATATATGGTAAAGTCCTAGTTTAGTCACATAAACTAAAGTTTGGAAGAGTAGTAATGTCCCCATGAGTAACTTTCCATCTTTCTTCACATCCTCTTGTGCCTGTTCAGGTGTCAAGGGAAATACAAAGTTCTGGATCTCACCATTTTTTTGTGGCTTCACTTATTGTCAATTGACATTGATGTAGTGTTTTTTTCTTTGATGTTGTTTACCCATCTTAATCTGGATCTGCCTCTTGCCCTTCTCCTGTTTTAATATATGCTTTGTGTGGTAGGAAATTCTTTCTAGGTGGGTAAACCAGTTTATTTGTTAATTCTGTATGTAGCTTAGAATTGGCTCAATGCTTACTCTTTCTCTTATAATATCGTTTCTGATTCTGTCTTTTCTGATTACTCCAAGCGCTTTTCTCAGATATACTCAAATGGTATTGTTCATCATAAAGGAGAGATTTGACAAATCTCTCCTCTATGATGAGTGACACCACTTGAAGCAAGTAACTTCACTTGAAGTTAAGTAACATTAACATTCATTGCACTTCATATACTATACTTTATTTGGACTCCTTTGTAGAAAATAGAAACAACACGAGATGAAATCATAAATATAACCTTAAAACTCAAACTCTAAATGGCTTAACTTAAACATTTTTGTAGATCTACAGACTTAGTAGTCAAATCAACAACTTCGTGACTACACTGACTACACTATGACTACTAACTACTGTTTTACTGGCACTACTACTACTCAACTACACTACTGGTCTAGTGTTACTATTTGTAAGTCATTAAGTCTAAGTCACTACACTTATTTACTTCATACTTACTTAATAGTACAAACAACTACATTACATTAGATCAGTCACTTCACTACTAAGTAGTAGTAGTAGTAATAGGTGAAAGAAGTGTAGTTAAGTAAGCGAGTGTAGTGATGACAAGAAGAGTAGTGAGTGTAGTGATGACAAGAAGAGTAGTGAGTGTAGTAGAAGTTACTATAGTTCTGTTACTTTTACTGTTGTCAACAGTGTGAGTGTTGATGTTGAGTTACAGTAGTGACTTAGTTCACTTAGTAGTCAGTAGAGAGAGTAGTGAGTGTGTGGGTAACTCAACTGTGTTGTTGCGTCTCAAATAAACTTTATAAAGAGAGTTCCCTCGCTGCGGTTAAATAATATTAAGCTAGGACTTTACCCAATATACATTTATTTAATTTAAATCGGTTCAATGCACTCGTAGTTTAGATACTGTAGTAAGTACAAATTATGGTTATTCTCATACCGTTGATGAAACTCTCGACCTCATACCGGTCACCGCCATATTGGAAACATTACCATTAAAATTTTGGATCGGATTCGAATAAAGAACAAAAGATACTCATCATCATCATGAAGTACCTGACCTGCTGTCATACAGTGATTTTCTTGTCAATGTCAGTTGTCCTATTGTCCATGATTCGCATCCAAATGTTAAGACTGGCTCTACGTAACATTTAAGAACTCTTTTTCTTATTTCTATTGTCAAAAATGAATTGCATAGTATCTTCCTCATTTTTTTTTAAAAGCTGCTTTTGTCTGAGCCATTCAGCATCTCACCTCTTTTGTACATCTTCCGCCTGAGGTTAACAAAGTTCCCAAATATTTAAATTCATTTACCTGTTTTAATATTGTTCCACTTGTCTTTATTTTGCACTGAGGTGATGTCTTTTTCTTTGTTGTTACCATTACCTCTGTCTTTTTGCTATTAAAGCTGAAGAAAAAGTAAAGTACCCCCGTCACGCCAAGTGGCGTATAGGGAAATATGGTGTTAGTGACCCTATATTTTACAGACCTTCAGCACATGATTTTTGGGGTAATGTGGTCGGTATTACGCCCTTGCTGCTTTACTTTCCCAGAAAAAAATCCGGTACCCATTTAAGGCTGGGTGAACCCGGAGGCCGTCGGTTGGGATCGAACCCTACCCCTTGTCCTTTGTAGTCCAGTTCACTAACCACTGAGCTATCGTGGCTCCCAATTAAGGCTGAGTTCTTTATGTTTGCTTTCTTTCACTATAATGTCTAACATTTCTTGTAACTCATTTTCACTCTTAGCGATTAAGACTGTATCATCAGCATACCTTAGATTATTTATATTATGAGCTCCAATTGTTATTCCATGCATGCCCCTTATGAATCTTAAAATAATCTCACTATAAATATTAAACAAATCTGGTGACAGCACACAACCTTGTCTAACACCCTGTTTTATTTGTCGAAACATTCCCAATTGGTTTCGATTTCTTATGGCCGCTGTTTGTTGCCAGTACATGTTCTTTATTATTCTTAGATCTTTGCTGTCTCCGTTTATGCTTTCTAAAATGTTGATTATTCCTTGGTGCTTTACTTTGCCAAATGCCTTGGTATAATCTATGAAACATAGGTATAGATCTATTTTCACCTCTATGGTTCTGTCTACTAAAGATCGTATGATATAAATGTCATTGCTTGTTCCTTTCCATCATCATTGAGTGCCATCTCCGCAACGAAGGTTGGCTACCATGGATCGCCATTCTACTCTGTTTCTTGCTTTGATGGTGCAGGCTGTCATAGATTGACCTGTCCATATTTTGATGTTACTCGTCCATGTTAGTCTTGGTCTGCCTTTGCCTCTTTTACCTTGTATTTTCCCTTCCAATATTACTTTTAGTAGGCTGTTGTGTCTTAACATGCCCCAAAAAATGTCATTTGTCTTGTCTTAATTGTATTTAGTAGTTCTCTTTTTATTTTCAGTTGTTCTAAAACGTCATCGTTTGTTATATTTTCTTTCCATCCAATTCTACCTATTCTTCTATAAATCCACATTTCAAATGCTTCAATTTTTTGTTATGTTTTCTTGTCTAATGACCATGTTTCTGCACCATACAGGAATATTGAGAAGATGTAACATTTTGCCATTCTTAGTTTCAGCCCTGTTGATATTTGTTTTGTTGTTAGTATATTTTTCATGGCATTAAAATTACTTTTTTCCATACCTATTCTTTTGTTTATTTCAATTTTACATTTTCCATCATTGGTTATAGTATGTCCCAGGTAGTTGTAGCTCTGGACTGTCTCCAGATGTATTCCCTCAACTGTGATATTTAATTGTAGGTCTTGAGAACTTTCTTTGTTAATGATCATAGTTTTAGCCTTTTTGATATTAATTTCAAGTCCATATTTTTTGCTTTATATGTTTATTACATTAAGCAATTGTTGTAGGTCTTTAGGATTTTCTGCTAGTAGAACAGTATCATCAGCATATCTTAGGTTATTGATTATCTTTCCATTAATGTTTAGGCCTGACATCTCTGAGATGTTTTTAAAGATTTGCTCAGTGTATAGATTGAACAAACTTGGTGATAGGATGCTTGTTCCTTTATCTCTAACAAAACCACACTGTTCATCGCTAATTTCTGGACTGATTTTGTTTCGCACTCTTCGCATGATGATTCTTAGTAATATCTTAGTCATATTACTCATAAGGCTTATTGTGCGATGATCATCGCATTCAATCGCACCCGATTTCTTTGGATGCTGATACACAAACACTAACAAAATACTGAGATAGGTTCATTGGTATTACCTCTATTTCTCTTTCTACTAAAGATCTTATGATATATATGGCACTGCTCGTTCCTTTATGTCCAACAAAACCACACTGTTTATTGCTAATTTCTGGACCTATTTTGTTTCGCACTCTTCGCATGATGATTCTTAGTAATACCTTAGTCAAGTGACTTATAGGGCTTACATAATTAGTATAGAAATATCCAAAAAGTTAACGGCGCGTCTTGAGATCAATAGACTGTCGCCAAACACACTAGGGTGTGCTGAAGGCCGGACACAGACATTACGACTAATCTATCCTTTCATAAGATATACGCAATGCTTGATAAAAGAAAGTGGAGTCAAAACTGGTAACCATAGTTCTGAAAGATGCCTACAAAAGGGTGGACTGGAATGCTGGTATTTTACCTCTGCGAAACAGGTTCAGATTTGCGGCCCCTGAGCTGGTCAGCATTGTTGCTGATGCGAAGGAAAGTGACACCATGTTTCTGTTCCTGGACATCGGAGCCATACTATATCCCTACGGCTGCCTCACGAGTCTTTGTTATCACCGTTATTGTTCAACGTACACAATGCCAGAGTACCGCAAATGAATAGCGTGAGACATGGCCGAACTCTTGTCACTCCAGAATGGCTTGGCCGCATCAGGAAAATGTAGATCAGGTAATCATTTAACGTAATAACAATAATGCAACCATAAACTCAAACAAGGCTTCATGTGGTGTTCGTTGATTCACAGAAGGATTAAACACTCTCACTAACATGCGATGTTGAACGCCTCGTTTTAAGCATTCACTGGCGGACAAGCTATCAGTTAAGCCGCCGACGAGGCGCCACACCTGCCAAAACACTGACGTCGGGGGCTATTGTCGCCTCGCTTAGCTACCTTTAGTGGCGACAGGCATAAAGAAAGTTTCACCTATTAAGTCGCCGACACAGGCCGGGGTGATCAAGTCTATTGTCGCCTCTGTCGCTCCTATTTTCTTTTGAATGTGTGTTGCAATTTTGGTCGTGTGGTGCAATAAATTGCTTAACTTTTAAATTACATGGAAAATATATGTATCATCACTCATCATCATCAAATCATAAAAATGAAATTTATTGTTGTAAAATGGAATGTTTTGTTTTAAAAACGAAACAAAGATTTATAAAAAAAAAATGCGATGTTGAAATGTAAACGTTAAATTGAGTGACACTGTCTGTGAAGCAGTGAGTAAAAGGTGGGGGGACAAATGGAAGCGTATGGGATAAGTTGAGGGGAGAGTGAGAAGGTGTTAACTAAAAAGAGAATCAGCGAGTCCACGGGGAAAGGTGATTAGTAGTAAAAAGAATGGAGAAACATCGAATAGCACGGGAAAGAATAAGACGCAATTGGGAGTGAGGGTGAAATGTAAAACGAGGTATGATTGGTCGAAAGGAGGGAAGTGAGGAAGAATGATAGGTTGGGAAGTCAGTCGAGCTAAAACGAGTGCTCAGTGCGGGCGGTTTTGTTGTTGTTTGGCAAACCGGTATCGTGAGCATAGTGAGTTGTGGTGCCCATTAGGGGTTAGAGTTAGTCAGTTGGTGTACGGCGGTCGAGTAACACGGACAGTGCTGCAGATCCATGGGCAGTCAGAATTGTGTTAGAATAAGGAGTTCTGAAACTCGAAACCAACGACCAAGGTAGGGCTAGATAGAGTTCACAGATTCATGGACAGTTAGACTTGTGTTAGAATAAGGAGTTATGAAACTCAAAGCCAACGAACAGCGAGGGCTAATGAGCTAGATAGAGTTCACAGATTCATGGACATTAGAATTGTGTTAGAATCAGGAGTTATGAAACTCTAAGCCAACGAACAGTGTAGGGTTAGTGAGCTAGAGAGAGTTCACAGATTCATGGACAGTTATTTGGTTATGGTTATTTGGTTATGGAAGGCCTCGGTATCACTGCAAACGAATTAAAATCCATAATTGCTCAACCGCCCGTGCCAGCGTAATCATCCGAATTAATATCTCATCTCCCAAAAAGGTAACTGTAGTCCCCATCGTAGCAGTCTCAGCACACGCCAAAAGACATAAGGCAAAACCGCGTAGAAAGTGAACACAGCCAACTGTTCCCTTTCAAACGATATCATCACTCATCGTAAACAATTGGAATATCGAAACATGATCAAAACGGATGAGACACACAGGTCACGGTGTGCACAGAGCACTTAACTCAATAGCTCCTGCAACAAGCCGGACTTGGAATATGAGGAAACTGCAACAAGGAACACTTTTCATGCATAGCCTTCAATTGTTCCCGCAGCCTATCCACCATATACCATGGAAGTTCACGTCCTCTTGAAAATGATGATCGTCGTATTTTTAAAAAATGTATAGCGCTTTATGATGTTAGGCCATCGTTGTTGACTCCATTTCCGAACATATAGACACACAGTTCATCGTCAGATTATCCCTGTCGCACATCAAACAACAGACCTTCAGATTAGCGTACGGCGGGTTATCAAACGTGATCTTGTCAACTGTAAGTGTCTTCAAACTGTGTTGTTGGTTTTGTTACTCAATGAGATCATAGCAACATGGACAAATACAAATTAACTTAAGAGAAGTTGCATAACATGGACCTTTTGACTTTGCTTTTAGGTAAAACAGTACTCTACAACACATCTTCATCCCGGTGTTGTGCTAGCAATGGACACTTAGTCTCAAGAACAATATGAAAAAATAAGCACTACCGAAATGAAATGTGTTAGACGAAAGATAAAAACACAACACAATGAGCCTTTAATAAAACTTGAGAGAACACCAGCCCCAACTATGAAAAAGATGGATTGATGGAATTATTAGAAAGAGTAGGGAAAAAAATTAGGAGTCCAACAGAAGAGCAAAAGATCCATGGATGGAATACTAGAAACACCAGGAAACATAACAGCATGAAAGGTTAACAGAGAGTAAAAATCCTCAAACTATATCTCCCCTGACAATTAAAAAGAGGAAAGAAATAGGTGAAATTGGAACTGGAGCGATGTTGGTGAAGAATTACTACCATATTGTGACCTCTATGCGCATTTAGGTGTCCCGTTTTTTAAACTCCTTATACATTTTGATTAACCAATCGTACATTTGTTCATTAAAAGAAGGACAACTCAGATTGTCACTACCTCTTCCTACTCCCCACAAATGGAGGAGAGGAACGATTCTCAAAAGCCCTTGGGATCACCACTAGAGCAGTGGTAGATACCAGAGCCAGCTTCACGCTCAGAGGAAGTGACGCAGCATCGTCATCGTGGTTAATGTGCCGTCCAGATTTACTCGACGTCTCGGCAAGACCTTTTTTTTAATAACTCTTTATTTCGTTTTTAAAATCGATACATTTCATTTTACAACAAACAAATTCATTTATGTGATTTGATCATGATGAATGATGATACATGTTGTAATTAAAAAATAAGTAATGCATTCACACCACACGACAAAGGGTTTAAAACCAGGAGCGCTAGAGGCGCCAATACAGTTTATCCCCTGACGTCTGTGTCGGCGGATTCAAAGATAAATTTCTTTATGCCTGGAGTCTATTGTCTGCCGCCACTGATATGTTGCACAACGAGGCGACAATAGCCTCGAGCGCCCCGACGTCTGTGTTCTGGGATCTCGTAGCTGTATTGATATTTGGCTTTGATGTCGGACGTTTATCCCTTGTCGCCACCTGGAAGTACCACCTTTTTTTCCCAGTCAGGCTGAGTCAGCTTGTTATTATTTATCTCTTTCGTTCGCATACGTTCATTCACAAAGGTAAACTTTTGCAATTTAAGATATACATTGTTCTTTGGTTAAAAATGTGTAGAAAAAGATGGGAATTAAAATTCTTACATTCGTACATAGCCTCATTCCTGCAAGTCCATATTATATGTCTGTATTCTGATAGTAGTATAAGTAATTTTGTATAGAGATCTTGTGTTGTTGTTTTTGGCAGTGTGTTGAGCATAATAGATCTGTATGTGTCGACTTTTTGTGTTGTGTGTAATTTTAGTATCTGTTGCAGTGCCCTTCTCGCCGGTATGATTGTACTGCATCTATAGAATAGGTGCTCTTCTGTTTCTTGAATTTTTTGTCTGCAGAGGGGGCATCGGGGTGTCCGTCTTAATCTGTGGGTTGGTCTCTCTGTGGTGGGTGTCATGTTATATATAAGTTTGTATGTGACCTCCCTTGCTTTGGGGGTGATGTGTGAGTTGTGGAGGTTTGAGAATGTGTTGGTGTAGTCTGTGAGAAAGTATTTTTGGCCTCCCTTGATTCTGTGATGTAATGGAGGTGTTTGTTCTCTAACTAGATGTTTGTAGATGTTGTTTGTCCCTTGGTGTAGTAAACTGTCATGTCCTTGGATGACCTGTATACATGTTTTGTAATATGTAGGTGTGGTGCCGAAATGGTGAGGCAATGAATTGTTGAGTTTTCTGAATCTGGTTAATCTCAGCCCCATGTAGTAGTGAACAAAGGTGTGGTTGTCTGGTTGGTTGATGATGCGACTTATATGATTTATTCTGATAGCTTTTATTTTTGTGTGTATGTCCTGTAGTGCGATCCCTCCCTGTTTTTTGTGCTGTATCAGTGTTTTTTGTTTTATGCTGTGCATTGTGTGGCCAAATACAAAGGTCCTTATCAGTTTGTTTATCTCTTTGATTGTTGATTGCGGTGGGTCGAAGACTGTGGCTGTGTAAATCAATTTGGGGATGATGTATGTGTTGACTATGATGCTCCGGCCAAAAATTGTTGATGTTTTGTATTTGTATCTCTGTAGCATGTCTGTTATTTTTGTGATTAGGTTCTGCCATGTTGGTTTGTGTGTTTTATTTGGGTTGCATGGATATGTTATCCCGTATAGTTTTAGGTTGGTGACCGGTGTTAGAGCTGAGGGAAAGTCCGCTTTGCTCTTCCACCTGCCTATACCCATAATAAAGGATTTCTGTATGTTTATTTGTGCCCCGCTGCCCTGCCCGAACTCTGTGAATGTACTGAGGATGTTGTCTATTGATCTAGTGGTTGATGGAAAGAAAACAGTGTCATCAGCGTAGGCTAACAGCTTCTGTTCTCCTTTCCCTGGTATGAGTGTGCCTGCTATGGAGTTGTTTTGTCTAATGCTTTCTAAGAGTGGCCCTATAGTCAGTACGTAAAGTAAGGGGGATAGAGAGCACCCTTGCCTGACTGATCTTGTTAACCTGAAAGCCTCTGTAAGAGTTTGGTTCACTAGGATCCTGCTCTCATGTCTAGCATAAAGAATGTGAATCCACTGTCTGAAATGTTCTCCTATATTACAATTGAGCAAAGTCTCGAGGAGGTGTGAATGGGCTACTCTGTCAAAAGCTTTTTCTTGGTCAAGAGATAAGATAGAGGATTGACTGTCTTTTTCGTGTGTGTAAGTGATAATGTCTCTTATAAAGTGTGTGTGCTGGTGAATGTTTCTGCCCTGAACACTACATTGTTGATCTGTATGGATGAGAGACGTCATGAAAGGTTTAAGTTTATTTGTCAATGTCTTTGTTAGTATATTGTAGTCTGTGTTGAGAAGTGAAATGGGTCTGTAGTTTTTTAGAAGTGTTTTATCTGTGTTGTCTTTGGGAAGCAGTGTTATGTAGGACGTGTTTAGACTTGGCGGTAACTGTTTCTTTGTGAATGAGTGTGTGTACATTTTGAGGAGAAGAGGACCTAGGATAGGAAAGAAGTGTTGGTAAAATTCTACTGTGAGGCCATCAGGCCCTGGTGATTTGTTCTTTTGCATTGCTTGTACTGCACTTGCTATGTCTGCTAGTGTGAGTTCTGCATCGAGCTTCCCTTTTTCTGAGTCTGTTAGTTTTTTTGCATATTGCATGAATTTGTCTTGTATGTGAGGTTGTGTGTTACTTTCTGTGTATAAGTTCTGGTAGTAGGTTTCAAATGCCTTGGTTATATTTGGGGTATCTGTTTGTATGTTGCCGTCTGAGTCTGCTATTTTCCTTATTTGCCTGTTGCGTTGTATATTCTGTTCTATTCCCAAGTATTGTTTGCTTGGAGTTTCCTGAGTGATTGTCCTTAAACCTGTACGCAGTAATGCTCCTTGAAATCTATGATGTCTGTACTGTAGCAGTTCCTCCTCTAGTGTCAAGATGTTGGGTGTATGTTTGTCTATTTGTTTTGCTAGATGTATGGCTTCTTCTAACATTTTCTCGTGCCACTGTCTGATCTTGTTTATCTGTCGTGACAGAATTTGTGTTCGTTCTCTTATCGTGTCCTTCAGGAGTTCCCAGTGCACCTGTACGTCATCTATGTCTTTGTGGTCGGTGTACAAGTGGATGAGTTGTGTTATGTGTTTGACGTATGTTTTGTTCTGTAGTAAAGTGTTGTTGAACTTCCACACTGGGTGTGGTGACTTTCTGGACTGAGTATTTGGGTGTGTACTGTTAATGGTTGCAATGATTGCTTTGTGGTCTGTAAACTGGAGCGTGTCTGCAATGTGTCTAGTGTGTGTGATGTGGTGGTTTGCTGGTGCGTATATCCTGTCTAGTCGTGCTGCCCTGTTGTGACCAATATTCCTGTGTGTGAAATCTCTAATCTGTGGATGTGTGTGTCTATATGCATCTGTCAGGCTGTGGGTGTCAATTATCGTCCTTAAGAGGTTCAGTTGATTATTGTCGTTTTTATTGATGTACCTAATCTGAGCCTTAACCTCTCCTCCAGACACATCCATGTCTGTGAGGACGCAGTTAAAATCTCCACCTAATATTATGTTTGTCCCCATATATAAGGTCGTTAGAGTGGTATCCAGTCTTTCGTAGAACATGGGTTGATGTGTGTAGTTTGCTGGTGCATGTATGCAGACGATAGTATGTGTGTGTGTTTGTCGTCATTTCTCACTTGCACTATAGCCATCTTGCCGTTGCTGTCTCTGTCTTTTTTCACAATGGTCCATCTGTCTGATGTTTGTAGTATTGCTACACCTGATCCTACGTTGTGTATGGCTAGACTAAAACAGGAGTGTTGTATGCCTATATTTGTTGTGATTTGTTGCGCATGAAAGTCTGTGTTTATGTTGGTTTCTTGTATTAATATAAAGTCTGGTTTGTACTTTCGTGTCAGTTGGATGATATGTTGTGTTTTGGACCTGAGGCCACTAATGTTTAACAATAAAATTTTAATGTCCGCCATGGTACCAATATAATTAAAATGAGCTGAAATTTATAGTAAACAAACAATTGAGAAATTGTTCTTTATCAGTGATTATTGGGCTCTGATGTTTGATCTTTTACTTTTCTTTGGTGTTGTTTTTATGCTCCAAACAGAGTTCTCCTCGTCGTCCGTGTCAATGATTAATTGACCCGGTGTTGCTGGGGACTTTGACATATCGTCGCTGTCGTCTTCCGCGTCTCTGTGTTCTTGATGTTCTGGCGACTCTGTGGCTCTGCGTTTTCTTCCTGCTAGGACTTCTGCAAATGACGCCTCTGTAGTGTTTTCTGTCTGTTCTTGTGTCTCTACTATAGCTGTTGTCTGCGCGGGTTCCTCGGGGGTCTCCACGTGTGCTGTTTCTGGTGTAGTTCCACAGGGAGGTGTAGGTTCTACCTGCGTTGTTTCTGTAGCAGCATGCTGTTCTGTAACTGTTTGTGTTCGGATTGTTTGCTTCCGCGTTGGGCACTGGCTTTCTCAGTGTGTGTCTAGGCCACAATGCGAGCACTGTGTCCGCCTTCCTGGGAGCGTAATCCAGACCTTATGGGATCTGGGATTCCTCCCTTTTATCTGAATCTTGGCGTAGTGCGGCACATTTTTGTCCTTGGTAGGCTTGTATTTGAATTGCCACGTGCTGCTGTCTGCATCGACCTGCCTTATCTCCGCTCTCTCGTCACCCGTCATAAATCGTACGAAGGTTTCTAGGTTTTTCCTCGGCAGCGTTGGTGGCACCCATTGAACTCACCCCACTGTTCTTTCTGACTCCACGTGCTGGACACTTAACTGAATATTCGGTGTCTTTAGTGCTATTTCTAGTTGGCTAAGTCTTTGGTAGTGGGCCACGTGGCCTGCAGCTTTTAGGGTGAAAAACCAATTCCGTGGATTTTCGAACCTGTAAAGTGACGCCACATTTGTGCCGACACCAACAGGCCCGACAATGACACTTAATATACTCGTGTAGTTCATTTTGAGGGCATCTGGCCCAGTGATGTGAACTGATAGCGTTCCTTTTTTGTGGATTTCTCCACCTTCCAGTTCGCAGTCATTGATTTCGAATATAGCAATTGGTATGGCCATTCTGACGATACAAGTTCTAAATATGTGATCTGTATGTAAGATGAGAGCAAACTCGAGTACTTACTGTTTCATACACACACAAAAAATACTCCACGAAATCCTTTTAGAATATGAAGTAATCTCCCAAATTGATTTCTCCTCAGTTCAAAGTCACAATCTTAGCGAAAATCTTAAGTCCAATCTTCGAGTCTGGCTGAGTCGGCTTTCTCAAGTTGTCTCGGCAAGACCACCTTTAGAAATCCTTTAGGAACATGCTGGTATTTAACAGATAAAATTCTCCTAAGTTCAAAGTCACAATTTTAACAAAATCTTAAGTCTACTCTTCAAATCTGGCTGATGTCTCGGCAAGACCACCTTTAGAAATGATCCCTAAAAGTATGATACCTGTATGGTTTATACTACCATATTGTGACCTCTATGCGCATTTAGGTTTCCCGTTTTTCAAACTCCTTATACATTTGTTCATTAAAAGAAGAACCACTCAGATTGTCACTACCTCCTCCTACTCCCAACAAATGGAGGAGAGGAACGATCCTCAAAAGCCCTTGGGATCACCACTAGAGCAGTGGTAGATCCCAGAGCCACCTTCACGCTCAGAGGAAGTGACGCAGCGTCGTCATCGTGGTTAATGTGCCGTCCAGATTTACTCGACGTCTCGGCAAGACCGACCTTTAGAAATGATCCCTAAAAGTATGATCTTAATCTGTAATCATATACATGTTTGGCCACCACTTTCGGCTGATGTAATAAATTACAGCTTTAAACGATTTCAATACGCTTTTAATAAAGCAACAAATATTATATTTTCTAAATCTCATTTCTAAAATCATATCAGGTAAAACACTGTATATTTTATCTCTCCAGATACTTACATTCAAGATCATTAAACCTTTCTCAAAATTTATTGGCAATCTCAGAAAAATATCCATTTATTTTTGGAAGCAAAGTATGCAATACAAATGATATTGTATTTATCACGGGAGATAATAACTACTTGTTAATTAATTAGTCTTTATTGGATTATCTTTCTTCGATTCAGAAATCGTGGATGGCCAGTTGTCGAATCGATAACTTGTCGCCTTTTTGTAACGATACGATAGTGGCTTTCTGTGACTGCTGAGATTATGTATGCGTCATTACAAACAGGTGCTGTGTATGTCTAAAAGTACAGCCTCGTTGGAGGAGGAAATAGCACCAGAGGCAAAACAGGTTATTTTTTGATTGGTGTTAGTGTAAGGATTTCTAGAGTTCGCAGATTTGCGTGCAATCAGAATTGTATTAGTGTCAGGAGTTATGAAACTCTAAGACAACGAATGATTTACATGATAGGAAGCTAGACAGCTTTTACAAATTCATGCTTAATGATGCATGCAATGTTATAATGTAGTTGCTGCATCCAGAAGCAATGAACAAAGTAGGTGACAGGAAGAGAGACAGCTTGAGTAGAAGTTCAGGCTCAGTGATGAGTGTGAGCTTAGAATGTAGTTGTGAAACACAGTAGCAACGAACAATTTACTTGACATGGAGCTAGACAGCTTCACAAATTCATGCTCAATGATGAATACAATGTGGTAATGTAGTTGTGGCATCCAGACGCAACGAACAAAGTAGGTGACATGAAGAGAGACAACTTGAGCTAGTTCAGGCTCATTGATGAGCACAACATTAAATTGTAGTTGTAGGTTCCGAACCAACTCGAGTGCTGGCAAATGCACGAGTAAACAACAGTGGGAAAGTTAGCAGCATCGACCAGTGGCCTACCAAGTGAAGGCGTCATTTGGACTTAGTGTGAGGAGTCAGAGGCGGAGCATGTGGGCGCCTTGTGGTTGTCATACAATGTGAGAAGGGCCTGAGACATGCTGTGGGTATGTTTGTGTAATTGTGATGCAAGGTGGAAATTCTTGCAAATAAACATCGAGTGTATATGTTACCTGGTGTTCATTAACTATTTCCTAGCATGCAATATGTGTACGTCTGTGCCTAGTAAAGAACGAAACTGGCTGGGTCACCAAGCACAGGCCCATGAAGCAGAAGCAGTCGAACAGCGCGAAGTACCAGAGTATACAACCACATCGATCCGGGGGAGGGGGTGGGCAAGCAGCAGTTCAGCCCTTAGCCGAGCTGACGGGTGTCAGTACCGAAAGGGCAGTGCAGCGCCAATGCAGTGTCCAGGCAAGGCGAGCTTCAAGATTAACCAACATCGAGTCCACGAATAAGTCAACCCTTACGGAACGGGTACTGCCCTGTATCAAGTGGGCTGATACGGGGTCAAGTCGAGCTGTCTGGTGCAAGACACCACCGGCAATCTACGTGCCTGCAACGCCACAACAAGCGTTGATGTCAAGGGTGTTCAATTCGAGCATAAGTTCTAGTTGAGGTCAGCAGGCTACAGAGTGCTGTGTGATTTAAGAGCATATATAATGGTATATTGGGAACAGGTCATCATTGGAATACCGGTCAATATGGTGGCTAGACGGCAAGAACCATTGCCATTGAGGCATATTCTGAAAAGTGTTCCTTGTTGCAGTTTCCTCATATTGCAAGTCCGGCTTATTGCTGGAGCTACTGAGTTTAGTGCTCTGTGCACACCGTGAGCTGTGTTTCATCCAGATTGTGTTTTGATATTCCGATTGTCTACGATGAATGATGATATCGTATGAAGAAGGACAATTCAGCTGCGTTCACTTTCGGTGCCGCTTGGCCTTATGTCTTATGGCGTGTGCTGTAGATGTGCTATGATGGGGGCAACTGCCTTTCTTTGTTTGGATCTTTGCAGTGATACCGTGGCCTTCGATTGCTATAACCATAACCAATCTTGGCAACACCATTTACCAGGTCGATTTCTTTCAATCACCACGCTAGCAATGACAGTGAATGTTATTAAGAAGGCAAGGCAATATCTATGTCTTCCTTGACAACTCACTCCTTGTAATAGTTTATCAGCTGTTTATATATCTTATTTACTTAAGCCATGAAGACAACATCATATATTTTAATATTAGTTTCGTTACATAAATACAAGGCGATGCTGCTCACAATCTGTCGCTGTCATTACCTCCATTTGTAGCCAAGTCCTCCTTTCTAGCTTTCAAAACGACTTGATCTACATGCTAGGTAAAACACACGACTTCAGTCAAATTGCATTTCTATGCTGTTGCTGACGTAATGCCACGAGTTGATATGACATGATCCTTCTGTCTTGTCGAGTGTTGTGGGCCGTAATGGCTTTCTTTATATTGCTGGCTTTTACTGGAGAAGTTGGAGTTCGTATAGTTCCAGAGTGTGAAGGGAAATTACTTGTTCTGCTTAATGGTACTGCAATCTATCTATCTATCATCTTTTCGAGCCGAAGACGGCACATAGGGAAAAACCACCATCTCAAAAACAGAAACCTTGCGTGCCAAAATGTTACATATGGCAGAGATCACTGCTTCCAAAACCTACTGTTTCCATAACAATACTTTTTACAATGACAGCTTGTCAAGCCATTGATCAAACTCCTTAGTCACCTCTTACGACATGCCTGGAAGGTCACAGTGTCACTATTCTTTACTCCCTCATAATGAGGCCCCGGTAACACACGGGAAGGTACTGCAATACTAGGTCTTTATATCAGTATGAGCCACCACTAGAGGGAGCATGGTGATCCTAGCTTCTGTTAGCTATAGATGGTCCAGAAGAGGATTGAACCCATACTCCATGGCTCAGCGCCTTGCCCGGAGAAACCAAATGCTGGAGCACACAGCCAACTAGGCTATATAAGGAGCTTCGGACCATCTATTGTTCTTTGTTTTTATTCTGTTGTTGATTATTTGTGATTTAGTTTCCCAAGTGCTCTAAACATACCTCTTCTCTAAAACGATTCACTGATTTATCACCTCGTAAGTTCCCCTCCATAATATTCATTTATTATTATGTGTCTCCCTTCTGTCAGCTAGTCTGTTTTGACGTCCGGTGTTGCAGGGAGAGACGGGACGAGGAGGTAGATACTGCCCTAGGTCTGGTCAGCTGACCTTGCATGTTGCGACCTCAGGTGCTCTCCTGCACTTCTAGGTACTTCATTGCCTGAGTCCTGTTTAGAACATTTAATCAAATACCATCTCTCAATATAGTTGTTTTAGAGGGAAAAAAAATGCATTACAGCTTCTTTCGTTATCATAGGGTTAACCAGTGATGAAAAATAAAAAAATAAAAAAATGGTATGTAAGAAGCTTTACGTGATAAGTGGATGACACAGACTAAACAACGTTTCGGCCCAATAGGCCTTCATCAGGAACAAACAAAAAAACACGCACAAAACTAATAACGATCCTGCTTCACTGCACCATCTGTTTAGTGGTGGAGTTCTGCCTGAAGCTCTCCGGTAATTGTTATCGTCTTTACCCTGGTGATACAGCACAATACTATGGGCATAAGACATTGACCACCCCAACCAGTGATATATTGCACCATGAATCTTACACTTTAATCAAGATTAGAAAACAAACATAATAAACATTCACACATCCATGTGCAAATGTAAAAGATGCACACAAATGTACTTATGAAAACAAATAATTACAGAAAAAAAAAAGCTGATGAAATTCAAGATTTGATCAAAAGCTCTTTATTTAAGGTTAAACAAATAAGTAACATGCCTTCACAGTCATACTGATTTTTAACATTTATTTTTTTTCTCATTAGTTCATTTGACACCCGAGTCAAAGTCTGCACCACAAATAAGAAATTGTGCATTTCTCTCAGTATTGAAATAGTGAACTCATCTTCAGAACATTAGATGACATATAAAGATATGTATACGTACAGTATAATTTGTCCGACTGGCATAATAGTTTAATTAAGAAATGAACATTTTTTCTACCAATACAGTGCTACTCAAATCTGTACTGAATGAGTTAAAGTATAGATCTGATTTGTAATCTAAGTGCTGATATATACACTGCACTGTCAGTCATTTTTTTTTTTATTTCTCTTTTATTGACCAAATATAAAAAGTAAAAATAGAAAAGCAAGGCATAAACTAGTCATGTAATATGAATAACATACCGTATAAAGCAAATTGCAGAGCTTTGTATAAGCATTCATCTTTTACTCTTTGCTTTGAGGTACATAAGAATAATAAAAGAGATTGAGAGAAGAGAAAGAGGGAGAGATTATAATGAAGAATTAACACAAATAATACAAACCTAAGTATCCTTAGTATCCTTTTTCTTCAAATTTATTTCAAAGGTCCTGAAATTCTGAACTCTTAGATATCTCAAACAAATATTTCAAATAGAATAAAACAGTTATTTCTATTATTCTAAGTGGGGATAAGTACAAATATAACATGTCACTTGGGGCAACAAGTAAAGCTATAGTATTTCTTTGAGGAATAGTCCACAATAACAATCTGCTAGATCTTTTTATAATTGTCACAACTGTTGTTACAAAGAGATATTCTTTCCCTACGTCATCACTTCTTCAGGACTATGTTAAGTACACAAACAAATTTAAATAATAAAATGAAGTACATTAATCAAGTATAAATAATAACATCTTAATTTTGTAGATTATCTATAATAAAACACACACATACAGGTTATAATAAAAGCTAAAAAAACATTTAACATAAATTTGCATGAACAAAATATAAATATAATAAAAAGTAAAAGATTGATTTTAAAAAGAATCATTAAGATTTTTAAAAATATTGTACATGTCTCCCTATTAGGGGAACAAAAATGAAAAAAACAAACTCAGGCATCTTCACAAATTCTAAGTGACAGTCGTGTTAAATAAGCCATCTAGTACTGATTACTTAAATTATAAGTGACAGTCGTGTTAAATAAGCCATCTAGTACTGATTACCTAAATTATAAGTGACAGTCGTGTTAAATAAGCCATCTAGTACTGATTACTTAAATTATAAGTGACAGTCGTGTTAAATAAGTCATCTAGTACTGATGACCTAAATTATAAGTGACAGTCATGTTAAATAAGTCATCTATAGCTCGTTTCAAATCACTTGCCCAACTTCAAAACACTATTACTCTCTAACCGTTTGTTAAATACTTTTGAAATTTTCCAAATGTTATTAGAATGCAAAAGACCCTTTAAATGTATATTTAACAAATATCTTGCAGCTGCAGTTTTCTTAAAGCGGTGAATTTCTTTGATGTTTGTCAAAATTGTAAATTGTGAACCCCTAAATAATAGAAATTACCGTAGTTGCTGGTCTATGATTAATTTTCACTAGGTAAAGGCGTGGCCGTAATGGGGAAATAACTGAATAAGGAAAAACACCAGGAGAATTATTGTCTTCTCAGTTCGAGGACGGACGATAATATCAAGGTATACCTGTATGTCCAATTTTCATAGTTGTGTGGTCCTGAAAAGGACCGTTTGTTGAACTAATTTAAGGTAATATAGGGGCCAACATTGTGGGGGCTATATACTTTCATTCTGAATCAGACGAGTCTAAAAGATTAATAACTGTTTGGGGTTGAACATTCCACAAACCATCATTTTTCCAATATTCCTCTTCCTGTTTTAAGACGTGGTCTTCACATTTAGCCCAATAATCTTTGTCTATATTTAATAAAGCGAGATTAGCAAGAGTCTTTACATAGCATATTTTGAATGTTGTATTTTCATCTGCCACTTGTCCTTTTAATTTTGCCCAGATTAGTTCTATTGAATTTAAATGAGCATGGTAAGGTGGCAGCCTCAAACTTATATGACCGTGCTCTTGGATAATCTTATCTATTTGAAAAATCTTTGTCCTCTGTTTTTGCTTTGCTAGAGATAGTAATTCAGATTTTAAGTACATGTTATTAAATTGTATGTGCTCCTTTGTGAGCCATATCTTAATAGCATCTTTTGTACTGGATGACGTCGGGACTTTATCTTCAAGTGCAACAATATTGTGGTACGCTGCATTTTCCATTATTAGGCAAGATGGTCGATCTAGTGATGGGAGAACAGAATTTTCAATCCAATGTCTAAATATATGACCATTCATCTCAGAGTGATAATCCCGATTGTCTATGGATTTTGAAAGAAAAATGAGCTCTGCATTCTGTATTAGTCCATGTTGTCGACTACCTGCATGAGCAATTATCAAGCGCTGTCCTTTGCTGCTAGGTATTAATCTCTTAATCTTTCCATCTGATGACTGCCATTCCCTTTTGTTAGTGTGGTGAGCATTGATCCATGTTTCATCCAAGTACACAATATCATAACCTTGCTTGCGCACCTCTTTTACTTCACGTAAGTACTTGCTTCTCATGACTACTATATGTGGATTCTCACAGATGATGTTTCGTCCATTGGAATACTTTCTGAATGTAAAGCCTGCAGCTCTCACATTCCTCCATAATGTAGACTTTGATATTTCAATACTGTTGTTCTTTTTCAGCGAAATTTTTAATTTTCTTATTGTAACAGTTTCATTCATACCCAACATTTTGCGAATTTCACTTCTAATAAGTTCACTGTCGAAATTATCCAACATTTTTGCTCTTCTTTGTGATTTTGTATATTTTGAACATTGACGGTCACGTGCTTGAATCCAACGATTAAATGACCGTTTAGATAAATCCAAAATGTGTCTTGTCCTATTCTGAGGGTTTTCTAAAGAATGAAATAATCTCCCTCGTTTAGCCTCTTTGCAAAAATAGTCATACATTTTTATTGCGATGTTTTGTAAACTGCAGAATTTCATTTTAAGACTCATGATAAATGTTATTGTTCCACGTCTACACCTATGAATGAACGGAAATGGAACACACTATTTCTCGTGTTTTTTACAAGTGTCTAATTGTGTCAAACAAACCACGGGGAAAGCGTGCAAATACGTCAATTCTACCGTGTATGGATTTGTACTCGCTATTTTTAGTTTAAAATACTGTAAACATTAAGTTTTGACTACATCAATGGGTCGTTATAAATTTATATAAATCAAATAAGCAACAATAATAACCAAATGTTTTTTTTTAATGAAATTAATTCCCTGTTGGGTTCTAATCATTATAACTTTACATGCAAATTTTGAATATAATACCACAAGCGGTTAAAAAGCTATCGATTTTAAAAGTTGGGCACGAGTTATGAAACAAGCTATAGTACTGATGACCTAAATTATAAGTGACAGTCATGTTAAATAAGCCATCCAGTACTGATCACCTAAATTATAAGTGACAGTCGTGTTAAATAAGCCATCTAGTACTGATTACTTAAATTATAAGTGACAGTCATGTAAAATAAGCCATCTAGTACTTATTACTTAAATTATAAGTGACAGTCATGTTAAATAAGCCATCTAGTACTGATTACTTAAATTATAAGTGACAGTCATGTTAAATAAGTCATCTAGTACTGATTACTTAAATTATAAGTGACAGTCGTGTTAAATAAGCCATCTAGTACTCATTACCTAAATTATAAGTGACAGTCGTGTTAAATAGGCTATCTAGTACTGATTACCTAAATTATAAGTGACAGTCGTGTTAAATAAGCAATCTAGTACTGATTACCTAAATTATAAGTGACATTCGTGTTAAATAAGCCATCTAGTACTGATTACCTAAATTATAAGTGACAGTCATGTTAAATAAGCCATCTAGTACTGATCACCTAAATTATAAGTGACAGTTGTGTTAAATAAGCCATCTAGTACTCATTACCTAAATTATAAGTGACAGTCATGTTAAATAAGCTATCTAGTACTGATTACCTAAATTATAAGTGACAGTCGTGTTAAATAAGCAATCTAGTACTGATTACCTAAATTATAAGTGACAGTCGTGTTAAATAAGCTATCTAGTACTGATTACCTAAATTATAAGTGACAGTCGTGTTAAATAAGCCATCTAGTACTCATTACCTAAATTATAAGTGACAGTCATGTTAAATAAGCTATCTAGTACTGATTACTTAAATTATATTGTGAAGGTGATTATGTCTCTCCACAACTTTTTATTTTGACTGATATTTATCATTTCTGTTGTTGACCTTCTGCCAAGCCATTCTCTTAAGCTGACTACAAAATTTTCTCATTGCATCCGTCTATTTCTTTGCCTCTTAATTTTCCCAGTTGTCATAATATATTCCAGCTGTTCCCTTCTCATTGCAAGGCCAAAAAATGTTGAGTGTTTCTTCCTAATATTGGAAATTAACTCTCCCTTTGTTTTGGTCTCTTTCAGAACATTTTCATTACTCTTCTTAGATGTTCATGGTATTCTCAACATTCTTCTGTAAAACCACATTTCTATAGCCTTCACTGATTTTCTTGTCTGTTGTCCTATTGTCCATCATTCATATCCATATGTTATGACTGGTTCTACATAACATTTAAGAACTATTTTTCTTGTTTCTATTATCAAAAATGAATTGCACAGTATCTTCCTCATTTTTTGGAAAGCTGCTTTTGCCTGAGCCATTCTCCATCTCACCTCTTTTGTATATCTACCATCTGAGGTTTACGTTGTTCCCAGATTTCCCAGAGAAAATTATTTTGGCACTCAGACCTAAAATTGTGATTGTAAAATTTGAATGAAAAGAAACTCACAACAGTATATAATAATTTATACTGACATAAACATTTATAACTATTAACAACCTTATTTATTTACGTAATAATGGTAAACTAAATTTTTTTTTAAATTTAACATTACATGGCATTTTAAAGGTCAGTATGATGGTCACATAAATGTGGCAAGAATTAAGTAACCAATCCTTTGCCCATCATACCTTAGCAAATGTTTCTTTATTAAAATTCAGGAAGATTATGAGTGATGTAAATAAAATATTGCTGATGGTTAATTAATTATAAAACAGAGTGAGTGATGGTACAGTTAACCTACAAATTGTTCCTGTGTTGAACAAAATCAGACACCTTGAACTTGTTTTTTTGGAATTTTGGATGAGATTGTTTTTCATTGCATTTTGCGCACAATTTTTAAAAAAAATATGTGGTGTAAATAATTTTGGGTTAAAAAGCATTTTATTAGTTCCTCCAAATATGTAAAACAACAGATGTTATAGAAAACAAATCTTTATGAAAATAGCATTGATTGTACAATATTATATAAAATGTCTAAATTTATACACAAATAACTAAAATGATCACATTCTAATACTGCACAATCTCAATTATAATTCCACATAAAATGGTCAGCAGAAATGGTAATCATATGTCTCTAGATAATAAAAGGTAAAAATTAAGTTCATCCTGAGATTAAAGGTACAAAATTGGAAGACTGAGTATTAAAACCATCTTAGCAATAAATAACACATTATTTGGAATGGAACATCCAAGGTCATAGTATAGATATACTGAAGAACAGTGAGAGGAAAGGAAAGCTTCTAAAAGAGATAAGAACATTTGGAGTCACAGGCCAAGAAATAGGAAGGTAGATTTAAGTACATTTAGGCCGTGACCCCAAGAAGGTTTAACTCCGGTTGAGATATATCATCTCTTCATTAGTTCTTGTTTACCTCCTTCAGTACATAAGGTTTTTATCAAAGGAAGAGATTTCAGAGACATAATTTGTTATGGACCTTATGGTTTTTTAATTATCAATCTACATTCTTTATCTAAAACATAAAATATTGTATATGAATTTTTAGATATGAACAAGTAATTAGATTTTACTGATAAAAATATGCTGTAAGACATGTAGAAAGAAAAATGGGGGATAAATGACCAAACAACAAAAAAAATGAAAATGCAAAATTGAGACCATAACTGCTATCATAAATATCGAGTCAAAGTAATCTAATATGAATAATTTTGTGGAAAAAAAAAACAATTAGCAATACATCTTCAAACAGTCTTGGAAGTTTTATTGATGTATAAAAATAACTTATCTTTTATCATCAACAATCATGATGTATTGATTTCTCCTTCATTGCAATTTTACTGATTTACACTGATTTTTACTGATTACAAGAATTCAGCATGAGACTATTTAAAAAAAAATAAAAACCCAGATCAAAATTGCCCAAATAACTGCTCCTGTTGTTGCTTAGCTATTACCATTATTTAAAACATTTTTTAAAAAGTTAATTTACTGGCTTTTTTCATCCATAATCAATTGAATTCTAGCATGAAAATCAATAATAATTAATGCCATTTTGATCAGATGAATTTTGTCAGTGATAAATGTTGCTAATCCAAAAGGAAAATCACACTCTTTTACACAATTTCTATGTAAACACAATATGTACAAGAAGAAAGGAACTCTCAGTAAAAAATGTTTACAAGAAACTATATAAAATAACTTAATATAAAAGTAGGAATATGTTTATACACATTAAATTGAGAAAGGCGCAGGGTGACATTGACTGTGTTGATATGGGCTTGACCAAAATGAGCATGATGTAGGCAGGGTGCTTCGAGACATATGGAAAGAGTTAATACTCATAGCTGTTTGTTATTATCACTTTAGTTGTGTATCTCATTTCCAGAAATACAACTTGCATATGAATCTTCTTTCTATGGTACATTCAATCTGAATAAAAGTCACAGATTGAGTTTTAATAACATTTATTGCTTAAAAACTGAACATCTCTCACACCAGCAAATGTCAAAGCTGTTAAATTTTGAAATGTTCATTCTTATAATCATTAATCCACAAAAATATCACCAGCACCAATGTGTATTAAAGAACAAAATTTACATTTTTGTGAAGTGCCACAATGTGGAACCACTCCAATGAAGTATTAGTTTTAATAATAAGGGGAATGTTTCAGGTTATTTTCACTCATGAATGCTGTAGATTTTCATGTCATTTTGCCTTTAAAGCAATCACTCATGCACTGCTTATTCTAAATTCTGTATTACTCAATTTTGTGCTTATCATGAATTCTTTTCGTCTCCTTGTGTTGATACCTTTGGGCGAGGTAGATGGCATTATGTATACAGGCAGTGAAGATGATAAACTCTGTTAAAAGGGTTGTCCAGCTTGCTATGAGAGAGAAAAAAAAATAATTGAAAAAGTGTCAAAATTAATGACAAGATAAACAAGGGCACTTATGAAAAGCACAATCTTGTTAAATATTTAAATATGGTCTTTTTATTTAAATTTTACCTATTATATTTACTTTTTTTGTCTCATGGTTTGCTTGTGAAGAAGATACTGATAAAAACAAACACTAAGATAGATTACACATCAAGATACGAAAGAATGAAAGAACAAATGAAGTATGCATACATTATTAAATCATTGTAATAAACGGGACTGTCAATGTGCAGTTTCAAATAAAAATTGTTCAATAAAGAAATATTTTTATCCTTCCAGACTTCACATAGGGGCTCATGGTGATTTTTGCCATCCATCTCTATTCTGGGCGAGATGTTTGATCTTATTTAATGAGTATAACTTTGCATATCTTAAGTGGTTCTTTTCCGTATCTCTAGGTTACCTCTTTTTCTGTATCCTGATGTTTCCCATAGAAGAGTCTGTTTTGAAATTCTTTTGTTGTCTCTTCTCAACACATGCACGATATATCTCCATCTTCTCTTTCTAATTGTAGATGAGATTGTTGGTTGCATGACCATTTCTCTTATCTCTATAATAGTCTTGAATTTACTCTACTGTATATAGAATATTCTTCTTAAGAATTTGTCTTCAAAAGCATATAGTTTTTTTTTTCTCAATCTCTTTTGATGTCTTCCAGCTTTCACATACAATAGGTAAGTTTGATAATATGTTTGAACTGAATATTCTAGGTTTTGTTTTCTTAGTATTTTTGATTTTCATATTTTGTCCATCCATCACTTAAAAGCAGATTATATGTAGATGGTCAATTTAAAACAATCACTTTCTAAAGTAAATTTGAAAATACATTTCTCCATGTGGGTGAATCTCAGTTTTGCTCCACTGCTATTTACCGTGTCAGTAGAAATTTTAACATAAAAAATATGCATAAAAATATCACCTTTTGTAACCAATTTGGATACAAAGATCCAACCAGCATCCTTTCCAAAGAAAAAATAAAGGACTTGCAGGCAAGAACTCAAATAAACAGGGAAAATGAGGATGACCTTAATTCTTAGGTACATAGCAGGACCTAGGTTTGACTTCTGCAGAAAGAAAAAAAAATGCAATATGATGAATTTTAGACTCTATAAGAGAGATTTTATAGTTAACTTCTACTTGCAAAAAATCTTTCCTCACATAAATTGATAGTTGATAATATGTGGAGGTTACTATTTTTATTTGAAATATTATCTTTTATCACATGGTACAGGAGGGTGGGTGTTCTACTGGCAAGATATCAGACTCTGGAGAAGGTGTTGGGTTCAATTCCCACCCCTTTTATACCCTCCCCATGACTGTGGGTAGTGAGATCCTATGTGTAGCCCTGGCAATAATCCCGTTTGCACTCAGCACATGTTAAAGAACCCTTGACAGTTGAAAATAAAAAAGAGTAGGCCAAAAATGGCTGATGCCCAAGCAGAATTGATAAGAAAATACAAATCTACTCAAAATGATAAAACTCTTGACAATAACAAAAATGAGACTACCTCTGAAGTCACAGAATATCTGCCTATATGATGGGGGACACCTACATGGCTGCAAGTGTGAAACAGGAAAAAGTGATATTTCTGCAAAATTTAATCCAATGGCTCATTGCTAGAGCTAAAGCTGACGTACACAAATAAACACACAATCCCATTATTGTCCCCCATGTAAAAATAATAAATCTTTATAAATTATTTTATGGTAGAATGAGTGTACAGTTAATGGTGTAATGCTTTGATAGATATATTGCAGGTCCACTAGGTAGGTGCTACAAGTGAAATATAACCCACTATTTCAATATGATGGTTGTACAGCCTGCAATTCATTTCAATTAAGACTCTAGTCTGTTTAGATGTTTATTGACTATTGCTCATCCATACTTCAATTTGTAGATGAAAATCTGGTCTGTGTTTAGATGAAAAAATAAATGTTAAATAGTACTGGGCAGCTAAAATAATAAAGAAACAGAACAACATATAACTTTTAGGCTACAAACCTTTCTTACAGGACAACAAATTCAAACAAACAGGACAACAAATAAACATGGTATGCTCCTTGTTCAACATGCAGCTAAAATAATAAAGAAACAGAACAACATATAACTTTTCGGCAACAAACCTTCCTTACAGGACAACAAATTCAAACAAACAGGACAACAAATAACAAATAAACATGGTATGCTCCTTGTTCAACATGCAGCTAAAATAATAAAGAAACAGAACGACATATAACTTTTCAGCTTCAAACCTTCATTACAGGACAACAAATTCAAACAAACAATCAAACAGGACAACAAATAACAAACATGTTATGCTCCTTGTTCAACATGAAGGTTCAGAAGTGTCAGAAGTTGCCAATACCTAAGAATATCCAGGTCTATTGATATACTTGATATACTTAGCTGGACATCAGTTGCCAAAAGAGGCAGAAAATGGCAAGGTGATGCAAGAAAGAAGTGTGTAGTAAAAAAATATATACAAGAGAGAGATGAGAGAATAGCCACTACTAAAGGATAAAAGTAAGAATACCTAGTGGGGAGGGGGGAAAGAGGGTATAACGAAAATAATAGAGGAAATAGTAATGTTAATGGTTAATAAACATAAATACATAAGAAAGGGGGATTCATGATAAAGAAAACAGGTTTGGATAGAAAAGAGTTAAAGGAATAAAACCCTCTAAAAGTAAGGGTACCCAAAAGGGAGGAAAAGGTTTTGGGGAAAATAAAGAGAATGGGTGTAGAAGAAAAATAATAGAGGAAATAATGATATGAAAATAAACATAAATATATAAGAAAGAGGGATTCATGATAGAGACAATTAGTTATGATAGAAAAGAGTGAAAGGACTTAATACCTCCCGAACAGAGAGGTGCTAAGATGGGCAATTAGTTCTGTAAGCACCATCGTAGATAGGCATAGAGACTATTTGCTAGACGGCCATTCACAACTTTCTAACACCAAATTTTATGAGCTTTGCCTTAGTAACCCCAATGTTTGGAACAATAAGTTAGTTCGGTCCATGATGTTAGAACTGATTGATGGCAAACTTCTTCTTTGTGACCCCTCTAGAGTAATTTCTTGCATAAACATCCGTGATCTTTTTTTCCCCATTTTATCTTAAATGTGTTAACTCAAAAAAATAAATCATAAGGACTCACCATTTTTTTAAATATGTTGCGGTATAACACCATGCCATACTATCATTTAGCCAAATGGAAAATGTGAAGTTTCATCATCATCATCATCATGTACCCTGCCGGTTGGCGTAGGCGATCATGTCCCTCCACAATCTTCTATCTACAGTGCATCGTATCAGTTCTGTTGTTGACTGTTTTCCATGCCATGACACCAAGCTATCCAGTATTTTCTCTTTTTGTCGTCCGCGATCTCTCTTTCCTTTTATTTTGCCAGTTGTAACCAAGTATTCCAACTTTCCTCTTCTCATGATGTGCCCGAAAAATGTTGATTGCTTCTTTCTGATGTTTTTTAAGAGCTCCCTTTTTGTGTTGGCCTCTTTGAGAACTTCCTCATTGGTCTTTTTATCTGTCCAGGGAACTTTCAACATTCTTCTGAGAAATCCCATCTCTGTGGCCTCTAACCGTCTTTTCATTTGTTTGTCTACTGTCCATGATTCGCTTCCATAGGTCAGAATTGGTTCTATATAGCACCGATGAACTCTCTTTTTCATTTTTATTGACATAGATTTGTTGCATAAGATATTTTTCATTTTCTGAAATGCTATTTTGGCCTGAGCTATTCTGCTTTTTATTTCTGTGGTGCATCTCCCATCTGATGTAATTATTGTGCCCAAGTATTTGAAACGTTGCACTTGTTTTAGATTTATCTCGTTTATTTTTATGCTGCATGATGGTGATGTTTGTTTCTTCGATATAACCATTACTTCTGTTTTCTTACTATTCAGACTGAGACCTTTCTTGTTGCTTTCTTCTACTATTATGTCTATCATTTCTTGTAGTTCGTTCTCTGTCTCTGCTATTAAGACTGTGTCATCCGCATATCGCAAATTATTTCTGTTGTGACCGTTGACTTCAATTCCTTTTTTGTCTACTATTGATCTCATAATATATTCGCTGTAAAGTGAAAACAAGTCCGGTGACAGAACACAGTCTTGAACTTTCACCTACCTAAATTTCATGATACTTTGTGAAACATTTAATGTAGATAAATAACATAGAGAGCATGCTAAAGTTTAACAAGAGATTTAACAAGAGATTTAACAAGAGAAGACAAAAGATTACAGAGAAAATATTGAGTAATTTATTATTCTTTATACAATATAAAACTTTCAGACTTGACCATGAGGGTACCTGGGTACCGATCTCAATCTCTAACTGCGTTTATTTTCCCATTGATATTTTGATCAATTTCTATTTTTGTAACACATGCATTGGAAAATAGATTTCCCCCAAACTTTCTGAAAAATTCTTGTGAAACCCGGAGAAATTGAGCTTTGGTGTATAGTGCATGAGACAACACAGAGACTTCGTTTGTAAAATAGGATTCTTCTATTATAGGGCCTATTGTCACCACCCATAACTGGTACAATACTATAAACAAAAAAATGAAATATAAAACCAACCCTACATATTTATAGCAAATTTGTTCTATGATAACTTTGATTATGTTCATTACTTTAAAAAAAAAAACTAATAAATTGTGCTGCCATGATGTGTTTTAACACAGTGAAATTAATTATTAGAATCCTCATATGGTGATTTTTTATCTTGGTTATCATGGCAATGGGGTGATGCTAGCATAAATAACATTTTAAAATTTAGTCAGTTGTATATCCATTTAATATCAAAATTAACTTAATTATGCCATTAAAATGTTTTAAGAAATGTGTACTGTATGACAGTGCCTCAAATGAACATGATTTATTTAATAATAAACTAATAACATGTGATTAATTTGAGTGAACTTGTGTTACTAAGGAAGCTTTTCAGATTTACATTTTATCCGTAACTATTTTATAAAAATAAATATTTTTTAAAACTGTGTTACATGTCAAAGATGTCTTTACTCATAAAATGTGTGGGAAAATTAAAGTGTAGCCATGTTTATGGTGCATGTCGCGATTAAGAGACATAGAAACAAAGTTGAACGCATTTTAAAAATAACTGTCTAATATTTGGTATAGCGTGGAATGAATTAAAAACAAACAAGGAAATTAGAGAAATCGCCAATCAACCACTAATATCATCAGTAATCAAGAAAAGACGTTGGGCGTATGTTGGAAATATGATGAGAAGAGATAATAATCAGATAGCAAAGCAAGCCCTCATGTGGGAAACAATAGGTAGGAGGAAAAGAGGCAGACCCAGAGAAACACTGAGAAGACCATTGATCAGAGAAGTAAAGGCAGCACACAAGGCAACAGAAATAGGCTCCCTCAATGAGATTGAAATGCTTGCACAGAACAGGAACAAATGGCAAGATTTGATAAAAGATCTTTGTAAGGATTGAGACTGCTAGAAACAAAATTTAGAAAAAGAGAATCTGGGTCTATGCCCTATGGGCCCACCACGGCTTGAAAGGTCAAATGATAGTTAGATTAAAAATATCTGGTGCCAGATGATAATCATCTAAAATTGCTCTAATTAAACATAATAATACTGAAATGTATCCTTAGCAGCTCTAAAAATAATATTTATTTGGTTTGAACATTGTCTATAAATAAAAACCCTTACCAATTTTATTCCTACAGCAGACTGCTCCAGTTGAAGTGCTATAACTTCCACAAGACACATCAGGAAATTCCCAAAGCACCAGATGAACAATTCTTCTCTGGCACCATGCCAAAAGTAAATAAATAAAAATACCAAGCCAGAAGCAAGGATCTGACGCAGAAGACCAGCTCTTGATCCTCCCAAAGGAATGTATATATAAGTTTTAATGAAGTTGTATAGTCCCACATCAAAATGTTTCCACATGTCTGTGAAAGAATACACCCAACTGATACAGCGTGGCACTGCCAGTGGGGTTAAACCATCAAATCGTGCTAGCTGGATAGGTAGTCCATACAAGACTATGTATTTAACCATGAAAAATTGTCCCTGACAATAGCCAATGGCTGATACAGCCCAGACTGACAGCTTTGCAATCAAATTTGGGTGTAAGCTGAGAGCACTGTAGTATAGAAAATGAAACTGAAAGTCAATAAAGAAAACCCAGAATGCTAGTTTAACCACCTTTTTGACAATGTCACAAACATCTGGTTTGAAACTTGAAGATGTGAATGACACTTTTATTTGAATGTGGAAATCTCTATATAACAAAATGGGACCATCAAAAAGTGTTGGTAAGTAGAATGAATAAAATAATAAATCCAGCAGAGATGGATCACAATCCAATGTTTCAAAATTTATATTCTCACAAGTACTAGATGGTTCATGACTTTTATGACATGACTTCTGCTGATGAAATCTTTCAGTCACACACTTGTTTCTAGATTCAATTGTACTGCCATTTGATCTGAATATTTCAGTTTGTTCATGTTGTCTGATTTCACATCTTTGTGTCTTTACAATTGTCTGTGCTGCTTTATATTTTCTGTACATTATCTTTTCTATAGAAAAACTCAGAAGATGAATATAATAGAAGGCTAATGTGACGTAAAACTGACATTCCTCGTCATAATTTGAGAACTTTAAGTACTTGGCCTGTGGAGATGTACAAAATAAAAATTATTATGAGACACCTTTAACATAGTATTCTCTCATGTCTATAGGAAGCAATTTTTTAAAGTCATTATTACACCACTTTTACAAACAACCTTTGTTCCACATCAATTACCAGTTTCTATTTCTCGGCTTAGTATTTCCTGGCAGTTTGCTGCATTAATATATCTATGTTGTCTTAGCCTTTTCTCCTTTCTGCTCATTCAATAACCATAAACACTTTTTGAACTTCCAGTCAATATGGCGGATGGGCGACTGGAACCGTTGAGGCACTGTCTGAAAAGTGTTCCTTGTTGCAGTTTCCTCATATTCCAAGTCTGGCTTGCTGCTGGAGCTACTGAGTTTAGTGCTCTGTGTTTCTCATCCAGATGGTGTTTCTATATTCAGATTGCTTATGATGAATGATGATATTGTATGACGAAAGACAGTTCAGCTGCGTTCACTTTTGGTGCTGATACGCCTTATATCATTTGACGTGTGCTGTGTTTGCTATGATGGGGACTGCAACTGCCTTTCTTTGTTTGGACATTCAATAAGATGTTAGTTCGGATAATTCCACTGGCACGGGCGGTTGAGCAATTATGGATTTTCATTCATTTGCAGTGATACCTGGGCCTTTATATAACTATAAACACTTTTCATGAGGCAGGATTTGTTCTTTATAATTCTTACTGAAAAGTTTTTTTCCCTAATTTCCCAGAAAGTTGTACATGGTTCTTTTGATTTGATGAAATATGGTATCTTCAAGGCCTATTAAATTTTGATGAACTGAAACACCATTCTGATGTCATAGGCACACCAAATAATCAAAATGATATGAGATCTTACTTCCAAATATCTTATTCACCTATTTTGCCAATGTGATTTTTCTTTCTGTGAATAAATCAGAGAAAGATGTGAGAATTATCTGTATGGATAAGTGTGTGTGAAAAAGAAATAAACCGGAAGCATTTGAAAATAAATGCCTGAGGAAAATACTTTGTATACCATGGAATGAGTTCAAGATTAGTGCAGGAATAAGATAAATGACAAAACATTTTTAAAAAATCAATGATAATCAAGAGAAGGTGGTGGTGTCGTATGTTGGCCTTGTGATAAGAAAAGAGATCAAGAGAATCTCAAAGCAAGCCCTCAAATGTGAACCACAGGATAAAAGAAAAGGAGGCCAACCTAGAGAAACACAAAAAAGAACATTATAATGAGAGGCAACATCAGCAGGCAAAAGCTCCCTCACCAGAACAGAGCAGTGTGGTGAGACACAATGCCGATCCTGCAAAAGGTCTGACAGTTGAAAGATCGTAGATGGGTGGTGTGTGGGTAGGTAGATAAATAAACGTGTACGTGTTAGCATTTATTTATAAAATATCTGCTCTAAATCTTACTGAAAGTAATTTTTAATTATTGATAATGGCAGTCAGAACATCACACTAGTTAACTCATATATTTTCTTTAGTCATGGTGGAATATTAGGCTGCAATTGCCAATGGTCTTCCTCTTTGCTGTCTGCTTTATTTCTGTTCTTGATAACCAAAGTTGATTTGACCTTCTCTTTTAGTGTTCCAGGTTATCGTAGTGCCAAAACTCTTCTCTTCTTCCTCAATGTTAAAGTCAGTGTCTGTTTAGTTTACTAATACTGTTTGTTGACTGATGCTGTCAGAGCCAGTGAATGAGAAAAGACTAGACTATACTCCATCTTCATATGATTGTTCTAGAAACAGACCAACAAGCCTGGCTGAGAGAGTAGTAATAGAAATTGTAACTCTGTATTATCTTCTTCAATGAGATCTCACTGTGAGTTTAAGTGCTTTTAACTCATTCGTCATGTACCATCTGAGCACCATTTTCAAACTGAGTCGTAAATGTGGCTATTAATAGCTGCAGCAAGCACAACAATCACATCTCAAGAAACTGCATTGTGAGGGTTATGCTGATGAGGGCAGCCAATATTAACGAAATCTTGGTGAGATTAAACCTGTCTATCAATGCATGAAAAGTCTAGTACTGGTAGACTACATGGTTGAAACTGAAAGTATTCAGTGTATAGGTAGCGGTTGCCCTGTGGAGAGCAAAGAGGACAGTGGGACAAGCTCACATAACCCACTGTAATTTTTTATCCTCACACCACTTGTCTTGTCATTATAAAGTCACTGGAGCAGAGAAAAGAATAAGGCTGACATTGCACAACTTTTCCTCACTGTAATTCAATTCTTGCACAAGTCAAGCATCTCTGAATATATTCAAACAATATATGATGACAGCAAGGTTCTCAAAAACAGAGAGACAGACAACAACAAAAAAAATGGTAAGGGAAAACCAGTCTCAAATTTATGCAATAAGTCAGATACATTGGGTTTGAGTGCTAAAATGTCTCAGATTGACTATATATTGGGACACAATGCAACAGATGCCCTTTTCAAATTGAATGAAGAATTGTCAAAAATGTTTACAAGATGACAATATATGGTATGAATAATATACTGGAGCCTTCCTCTACAAATCTCCACAGCTCAATCTAGATGATAAATTACTATGTAAGTTTGAAATATATTGTAAAATGTGCCATGAAAGCCAACTACAAGCATTACAAAACAAGCTATTTGGAATACACAGGAAAAATGAAAGCAGTAAAGACAGAAACATAAGGAGACAAAACTATGAGAAAGAAATGATAAAGATTTGGTGTTGTTGTT
The DNA here is from genome assembly GCA_032433765.1 of Megaustenia siamemsis. Taxonomy (NCBI): domain Eukaryota; kingdom Metazoa; phylum Mollusca; class Gastropoda; order Stylommatophora; family Ariophantidae; genus Megaustenia; species Megaustenia siamemsis. Next base: position 51,119,014 of record JAVIAB010000124.1, on the reverse strand, counting down.
AGTGTTATGAATCCAGGGGCCTGTGAGCTAAAACCCCTCAAGTTCTCTCCTTGTTTTTTCCATGGCCATAAATTCAGATATTCATCTCTGCTGTTGGAGTTTATGATTTGTTTGGACAATTTCCTGATGTGTTGGGGATAACAAATACATTTCACACAGAGAAGACTATGAGAGATAGCAAAAAGCATAAAGGAATGGAAAGCTCTTGTTTAAGGTGTATGCCCCAATAGGGAGTAAAAATAAATCAAGAATCAGAATAGAATGGAAGAGAATATTGTAAAAAGATGCTACAGACCTGAATATCATATAAAATGTTATAATTCAATGAAGATATCATTGCCACTTCCACCAGCCACATAAATGAGATACTTCCAAAAAAGGAGACTGCATACATTATCAAGGCCAAGATGAATTGTAGCACCACAATTCTTAAGCCCAAATATGTGCAGGCTGCAGCTACATCATATATAAGCAAAATGCGAGAGTGAAGCTGTGGATAAATTAAAAAAAAAGAAACTTTAATGTTGGTAAAAGTAAAGTAAAGATCCCCATCATGCCAAGTGGCGTATAGGGAATATGGTGTTAATGACCATAATTTTTATAGACCTTCGGCACATGATTTGTGGGTTAATGTGGTCAGTATTACACTCATGTTGCTTTAATTTCCCAGAAAAAAATCATGTACCCATTTAAGGCTGTGTGAACCCAAAAGCCCTGGATCAGGATCGAACCTGACCTCTTGTCCTTTGTAGTCCACTTCACTAACCACTGAGCTATCGTGGCTTTAATGTTGGTGCTTGTACAATAATAAGAGTATCAATTCAAATGTATATCAGATGAATTGGCAAGTACAGAAACAAAAATATAAATTCAACAAAAAAATAAACAAACAAGACATTTTTGCCAAATATACTTATTTGTTATAAATTATATTTCTTCTGTACTCAGGTTAAAGTCTAGCTAAATTTGCATATCCATTATCAGAATGAAACACTTAGTTTGGTTCAAGTTGGATCACAGCCCTGTGACATTTGCTTAACTCTTACACCGATATGTCTGGTCTGAAGTATGTGTTCTTGGGATCAATACTCCAGATTCAACACTTCTATTTGTTGGTGTGGGATATTCTTACTCAGTATGTAGTCTACAATTAAATGTTTTAATGAGCTGCTAATGTCTATTAGTAAAAAAAAGGCTGACCAAGAAACTAAAGGGAATACTGGGACTAAAAGCAACAACAGTAGAGATTAGCCCCCTTGTCAAGGTGGAGCGGCTCACCTAGAACAAGGACAAATTTTGAGATACAATGCAGATCCTGTGCAAGTCTGACGCTATTAGTAAAGATCATTGGACATGGAGAGTCTGGAATTTCTGTCCATTACACTAAGGCAAATGCCCATTGAAGATAAATGTTCAGGATATCTATATCTAAATGTTTTCTAGCTCATGCCTGATATTGTGAAGTAAGAGTTCATTTCTTAAATTTTGTATTGATGTAGTCTTTTCCATCCTTTGGAACTTTTCAAAGATGAATCAAGGGTTACAGGGGACAAAGTACTAAGTCCATATCAATTGTTCAGACAATTTCTGTTTTCATCTGTGAAGACAAAGGCAATACGAATACAAACATCTTGACATATATAATATTATATGCCTCATCTTATTATTGTCAATACTATCTACCTATTGTTCTTTAGAGCCAAAGATGGCACATATGGCAGAAATTCTAAACTTTCTATGTGTAATGATCTTTGTTATCAAATGTCAGACCATGCACAGCACCCACATTATATCTCACCACACATTAAAGTCATAGTCATTGACTGGCAAATCAGTCAATGAGCTGTTGCTTGATCCACATCATCCTTCACAGGGTGCCCTATATCTGACTTAACTCTAACTACACTGTTTTCATTGGTCTGTCACATGGGGGCCTCGGTAACCTAGTTTGGAAAACAACCCTACTAGGCTACTGACGTTTGTACAACCCATGCTCGATTCCTGCTGGAAGCACTGTGACCTGTACTCGTGGTTGAAAAAAAAAATACCCCGCGTTTGTCTCAGCTGCTGGGAGAAATGGGTACTAGGGTAGTACTCCGGGAAGGTGAGGGATGCCGCCTCCCATCATAAGTTTTGATGTTTGAAGTGACACTGTCCAGAAGTCTCCAAACACTTTTGGATAGGCGGCCAAGCACATATGGGTGAAAACTCGTGTGCTAAGACGCTGGTTCAAGTCTCGTACTTTACCTTTACTTTGTCTTCATGCTAATGACTTCATGACTGTTTTCACCATTATTTCTTTTTATGAAAACTCCAAGCTTCAAATGTCTTTTACAACATTGCATTTTCCCATGTTTCTGTAATATTTTTTTTTCATGCATAAAGCGTTGTTTCGCTTGTACTGCAACTTCCAACTTGAGGGACCCTAATCATCACATACTGTGTATCTTTATAAAATGAAGATATATAATATTAAATGGGGCCGCTGTAAAGTTGATGAAACATGGAAAAATAAATATAAAATTGCATACAATAGCTTCATAAAGAATAGTAACACTGTGACCTTCCAGGCATGTCGTAAGAGGCGACTGAGGAGGTTGATCGATGGCTTGACAAGCTGTCATTGTAAAAAGCATTGTTATGGAAACCGAATCATAGATTTTAGAAGCAGTGATCTCTGCAATATGTGCCATTTTGGCAGGCAAGGTTTCTGTTTTTGAGATTGTAATTCTGCCCTATGTGCCATCTTCGGCTCGAAAGGACAATAGATAGAGATACAACAGCTTCACTGTTGTGAAGAAAAAAAATTAGACAAAAGAAAACAAAAGTACAAAACTATAAATGTTTCACCCACAGGCCCTCATCAGTATGACAAGACAACAAATAAACACATGGAAGACAATTATGTAGATAGATTTCTGTCTAGCTTCAGTCAGAGCCTAAGGAACCATCGCCATGAGTGGAGGTTCATAGAGGAAGAATGAACCACTGACTGGTAAGTGAACAGTAGTAAATGGTCACTGCTAATCACGTGACTTCCAGTGTCATGGCGACTACGTGTTGTCGTTTTTATAATTCGGCTCTTGCTGAGATATTTAAATGATTTATGCAACAGTCTAGTTGTCAATTTATGTGTAGCTATTCTCCACTTCGCGTAATGTTTTACTTCTGACTGGAGGATGGACTGCGAACTTTATCGATATTTAAGTGGGTTTATTCTTTATTTGTGTCGTGTGTTCGCGGTTCGATAGGCAAGCACATGGTTCGACAACAATGGCATCGATAGTCGCAGTCGGGTGTGTTCAACCCGTATGTGAAAAGTCTGCGACGGTGGATGGGGCGGAAGAATTAATTGAAATAATCAACGGCCCAGAAAGCAAAAACAGCAAAATGTGGTACACATGAGGCATTTTCAGAACACAAAAGGCGAAAATGGCAGACCACCGTGAAAGAGATTGGAGCCTCATCATGTAACAATCCAAAGAAAGCCATGGAGAGAAATTCTAACTATGGAAACAAAAGATAACAAATGATGAAGTTTTAAAACAACTGAAAATAAAAAGAGAACTGCTAAACACAATTAAGACAAGACAAATGAAATTTTTGGGTCATGTTAAAAGACACAACAGCCTACTAAAAGTAATATTGGAAGGAAAAATACAAGGCAAAAGAGGCAGAGGCAGACCAAGACTAACATGGACGAGTAACATCAAAAGATGGATAAGTCAATCTATGTCAGCCTGCACCATCAAAGCAAGAAACAGAGTAGAATGGCGATCCATGGTAGCCAACCTTTGTTGTGGAGAGGGCAATGATGATGATGATGAATCATGTGATATAAAGCTGTGCTACCTTACCACTTTTTCATTTTTTAAAAATATTGTTGTTAACATCTGCCACGTATGACTTAATTTAAGTACCATAGCCACCTTCAAAGTTCAAGGTTATAAAGTTTCATATAGCAGAAATCTTACTTATAACACTTTTTTTTATAAAGTTGCCAAATGTGTATAGGATGAGATAAGCAGATGTTTAGGTAGTCATTTTTGAGAAGACTTCTACAAGATCTCTTGAGACTGGTACCCAAATCAAACCACTTTAACTCCCCTGATCACCAGGCCCCCAATGATATCCTTGCTAGTCACTGGTATGGTTTTTGGCTATGTTGATGATCTCAGGCACTGGAGAACTGACTCACAACCTGTCTTGGTTCTCTCCATCCAAAAGGGATCAATTCCTTTCATTCCCTTCTATCATTGCCTGTTTTTTTTTCCTGCCGTACCCCTTTCTCTCTCTCTCTCTCAATGTCCCCTCGCTAGGGATCTTTTTTTCGTTATCTTTTAATAGAGGTTCTCCTTTACCCCTATCTTCATTTACGTATTCTTGCCATATTCCACTGTTCCTTTTGGTAAATTGCTGTTCTTTCTGCCCTGCATATGATTATGGCGTAAATGATATTCCATGAGAGGCATGTAAACCCCTCCTTGATATCGAATCGCCCATTGAAGAACAGGATGGAATTGGCGTAAAGCACGTGGTTGCAACTGTTGCAGACTTGACATCCACCAAGGATGGGTTTACATGCGAATCACAAAATATCATTTACGTCATAATATGTCAGCATTGCTAGATGATGTATATAGGTGAGTCTGGGTGACACCTAAGTGTCAGATTTTGTGAGCATCTTCATGATGTTGAGAAGACTGGCAGTCCGATGTCATCCCATTTCAATTCCCCAGGCCACAGTGGTAAATCCGACATTCAAGTTACTGGCATTGTCTCATGTCACTCCAGCAATCGTAACCAGTTCGCCCATTTCTCCCTTGAGAATCATCTCATAGTCCAATTGGTTTGCTGTCCCCAGAAGGCGTTAACATATCGCTCTCCTACACATAGGATACCTGTTACATATTTCTTACCCTTATGCGCAGCCGCACCTATATATGTGTGTATATTTGACTGCATGTACACTTGCACATTTAGACATTGATGTGCTTTGTGGTTATATATACAAACATATGCATTTATGGTTATGCATGCATGTATTTGTGCACCACTTTTTTTCTATGTGCACATGCACGGCTGAAGATATACACAGATTTATATGTTTGCTGAGGTACGCCAATATTATTTTCCATGTGGATTCACCTTTTGGGAATGAACTCATATTAGCGTTTCCAACCATAGTAGAGTCTGGGTTCTTGTACCCACCTCCACATATTTTTAGAACCCTTCCTCTTCTACTGCATTTTACACCTGGGTCTTGCCCTGTCCGCCTGCAAATATTAATTTCAGTCCAGTCAGTGCCTGATCAAGCTCAAGACCACAGGTAAGTGATTTATTTTCCTTTTTTGAGAGTCTAGTATATTATCACCATGTAGTTAAATTTCTGTTTATATCCCTAATATTTCTGTATTCTTGTTAGTTATTCCAGCTGAAGGCCTTTATTGGGCGAAACATTGTTACACTTTTCTTTTGTTACTTACCTACATAAAGCTGTTACCATACCACTTTTTCCTTTTTTTAACAATTTTAATTATTATCATCAGCTTTACAGCATCTTCACATTTTTATTCATCTTTATGCCTTTACTCCTGTGGCAGATATTGTATGCCATATATTTATATTCTGTTCGTTGTGGGATTGTTATTTTTATCCTTTGTAGTTACTACTTAAAACTGTGTGGTGACTGACTAGGCAGGTGGCCTTTACTTATCAAATATAACATGAAATAGCAATTTGTGGACTACATTTAATCAGCAAACAACAGAAAACATAAAAATGTATTCACTGAAATAGACTTGACACTGCCTGGTTGCCTTTAGTGTAGATGAATTAAATTTTACTTGCTAGAAACTAATGAATTAAATTTTACTTGCTAGAAACTAATGAATTAAATTTTACTTGCTAGAAACTAATGAATTAAATTTTACTTGCTAGAAACTAATGAATTAAATTTTAATTGCTAGAAACTAACTATTTCTATTTTCAAAATGCATGCCACAACCAAACTGACCTTCTCACTGACTTTAAAGTAGAAACAAATCTGAGATAGCAACACATGAATGATGTTCAGGAACAGTAACTTGTACCATGCTCTTCGCCAAACCCACCATTCTGTATCAGACTGATCCTGAATACAAATAGGCAAAATTGATGTGAGGCATCATATTCTATTATGGCAGATTACTAATTTTAATTAAAATGGAAAAAAAAATCAATTAATTTCACACAAGCAGTTGAGTAATTTCTTATGCTGATTATAGTTCTGAAACTTAAGTTAACTCTTTCCATACGTTTCGACGCACTGTGCGCAATGCCGATTTTGGTTGCGTACATTTCGCTGCATATTATATCAATCTAAATTTTATTAGTGTGAACCATCATCAAACCATATTCTTTTTACATGTCTTGTATCATCTTGGTATGGGTGAAATCTAATACTTTGTTCAATTATCTAAAAATTCATATATAATATGTTAGATAAATAGAAATATGTAGATTGATTCTTAAAACCATGAAAAATTTTGTCTCTGAAATCTCCTCCATTGTATTAATAAAAAGCTTCCAGGTGGAAAGCGTTAATTCTGCTGAACATTATGGTATGCCTGATTTATTCTTTTGGATTGTTTAGGCACTTAAATTATCATGTTGTCTTTATCTCTACACATACCATCCAATAATGATGAAGAATAACAACTTGTTTTTTTAGGAGATGGGGGAGGGGAGGGGGAAGAAAAAGAGTATAACAAGCTGTATTGAAAAGAAAAAATAATTGTATTTTGTCATCAGAGGAATATAGAAAATAAGATAAAATAAACCATTAAAATGAACCTTTTGAAAAGTTGCTTTTGGTTGAGTTTCATTCATTGAAATAGCAAATTTGTCTACATCACTACAGCTTTAGTTTATGAAAATATGTATCAGAATTGTTTTCTGGGAAATGAAGCCATCATTTTCCACCTCATAACAAGCCACTGTAGACTTCTAAGCCTCCTTTACTGCCTAGGAATAACCCACACTGATGAATGCCATTGTGGAAGATGGGCCCAGATTCCAGAACACCTTCTTTGGTCATGCAACATTTAAGCTGAACTTCGACATCATACCTGGCCCAATGACACAGACATACAAGAAAATTGAAAGACAATTCAAACATCCTGAGAGGACCAAAAACATTGTCCTGTCAAAAGAGGTAAAAAACATAGCATGATCAACAGCTTCTTGAATGCTGGTAAAGTGGTCAGTAGAAGAATTTACTGACCACTTCACCATCTGTGGCTTTAAAATACGAAAGCAAGGACATTTATTGAATCTGCATGTATTATGACTTGTAAGGCTTTTCTTCCTCATCTCTGATTCCTCCTCATTATTGTCCTCCCTTAACAGGGCATTAAATTGGCACAGATGCAATGTGTTGTCATGTACAACAAACAGCAATATTTTGTGCCCTTTGGGCCCAACACATCTCACCACAGCAAGACATTTCTAGGTACTAGGTTGTCCTCTCTTTTCAACCCATATTTGCTTGACTATACACATTTTATAAAGTTTTCAGATCCTCCAAGTTGAGATATCATAAGATCTTGATCAGTTCTTGTTCCGGTTCAGTGGCAGGTGAGAAGCTATGAGTCCTTGATCACTTTTAGCCCAGGTGCTGTTGGACATCACAAAATCTACGCTTATAAGCTGACTGTTACAATTTTATTCTAAGCTTTCCCTAAGTTCAAATACTTAATAATTTCCACGTAACCTTTGGTTTTATAATCCCAAGTTTTCTATATCTGTCTTATCATATCAATTTGTTATCACTAGGCCTATGTAACAATTTGTTAAAGAATATGTTCAACTAACCATTATCACATTTGTCATATTAGCTTTTTAACTTATAGTTTAACCATGCACATGAGATATTATTTTCCCCTGTAATAATTCTTTCAGCATCTAATGTGAACAAAAAATATATATATGTATATAAAAATCCAACCTGAGTTCTATCAAGCCAGCTCCAGCCAGGGAGAAGTGTTGCATGTATGAGTTTGTTCTTGGTCACTATGAAAATAACAAAATAATTTATTTTAAAAATAACCAACTAGTTTAACAACAGAATTAGTTTTACAGAGGACATAATATTTATTAGTAGCAATGAAAACATGATGCAAGAAAAAGTGCAAAGGTACATGATGCAACATCTAGCAGAATAAGACTTGAGATCAATGAAGAAAATATAATTGTAATGAAAAATCAAATTCGCCCAGAAGAAAAAATATACATGGAAGGAAAATATGTGGAAGATGTAGGCAACTTCATATACTCAGAAGTTGCATAGATCAAGAAGGAGGCACAAAGAAAGAAATTAGAATCAGAAGAGCAATAGTGACAATAATGTTCAGAAACCTTGAGAAAATATGAAAATCAAAACTCCTAAACACAAAAAACAAAACTTAAGTTTTTGAAATCAAATGTATTATCCACCTTTATTTATACATGTGAGAGCTGGAAAACTGCTAAAGAATTATAAATTAAATTAGATGCACTTAAAATGAAATAAAGAATTAAACAAACCAATATATGGCTGCTTCGTAGACAACACCAAAGCTTTAGATTGAATACACCATAAACAACTTATAGGCTGCCTAAGAATACATCTAGGTGACATAGACATACTAATATGTAATTTATACTGGGAGCAAACAGCAACAATAAAATATAACAAAGAGAACTCTACACCCATTGATATAATAAAAAAGGAGTAAGACAGGGATGCGTCCTATCACCAAGCTTGTTCAATCTATACTCAGCGGATACTCAGGGATGGAGACTCAGCGATGGAGACTCAGCGTCTCCAGCTGGTAGCGAGACTCAGGTGTTTAATGGCCGGCACAGACCATTTTGTCCGACAGATTATTCATGACTTCAATAGGCAACTCTATACTTTTATGTCCTCCCAGCACAAGAAGAAGATCTCTAACCTCCGCCTGCCCTCCCCTACACCCGCCACATCGGCCCCCAAATCTTTAGTTTTTTGCATACCCCCTGACCTCCATCTCTCACATAATGAGAGGTCTGTTCTCTCTAAAGGTTTAAAATTTATCCCCCTTCGTCCTTCTAGTGACCACCACAATCTTTGTAAGAATGTCCATGATTTCCATAGGCATATGCGCTTACAGCTCCGTTTCTCTGGCACTACTGCTACTTCCTCCTCACCCACCCCTGTATATGAGTTTTCTCGCTTCCACTCCCGGAAATCGGATTGGACACCATGACCCGGCGCATCAAAGGCCTTGGATCACTACATAAATGTCACCTCATGTGAGGTACAACAACTGTGCCCTAGAAAACTTCACCGCTATAATTTATCTCCCTCTGAACTTCGGGCCCTCTCTAATCTCCGCCGCCGAGAGGACATTGTCATCAAACCAGCAGACAAGGGGGGAGCTGTGGTAGTTTGGCATAAAGACTTATACATTTCAAAGGGCAACAAACAGCTATTCAATACCACGTTTTATAAACCCCGCCCTGACGACGCCACTGTCCTCCACAATAAGCAGGTCCAATCTACCATCAAGGAACTGATCCGAGACAACCTCCTTCCTCCTAGTGCATCCCACCTCATTATCCCTAATAGTGGTCTTGGGAAACCATCTTTCTACATGCTCCCCAAAATTCACAAAATCAACAATCCAGGACGCCCCATCGTATCTGTGTGTACTTGCCCGACTGAACACATATCTGACTATCTAGACAGTGTCTTCCAGCCCATGGTAGTTAGTCTTCCCTCATATGTCAAGGACACAAACCATGCATTGAGTATCTTCTCTTCCATCTCTCTCTCCCGTGGTCGCTCATACCGACTTTTCACCCTTGATGTTTGCTCTCTCTACACCTCTATTCCTCACTCCGACAGCCTCCTGGCTCTACGTTTCTTTCTTGACCAGAGGCAACACCCCTCTGTTGATACTGCCACTCTCTCCGCCTTACTGAGCTTGTACTCAACCTCAACACCTTTGAGTTCAATGGTAACTTCTATGACCAAGTTAGTGGAGTAGCCATGGGCACCAAGATGGGCCCCAGGTATGCTTGCCTATTTATGGGTTACCTTGAGCATCAAATTCTCAATTCTTATCAAGGTCCCCTTCCCATCATATACCTTCGGTATATAGATGACTGCTTCGGACTTACTAATCTACCTGAGGATGACCTCTCCAGGTTTATCGACTACATTGGTAGCTATCACAAAGCTATCAAGTTCACATCTTGTATATCCACTTCCACTGTTACCTTCCTAGATCTTACTGTTTCTTTGGGTACCTCTGACCTCCACACCTCGGTTTTCTATAAACCCACAGACACCCATTGTTATCTTCTCTATACTTCATCCCATTCACCTTCTTGTCGTGATTCAATTCCATTCTCACAGTTATTGCGTCTCCGTCGCATCTGCCAGGATGACCAAGATTTCCTCCTACAGGCTCACCTAATGTTAAGTTTCTTCAGCCGCCGGCTTTATCCAGACTCGATCCTCCAGTCTGCCCTCAAGCGGGTCCTCCTTATCTCCTGTCCCGAGGCACTCACTCCTTCCTACCGCGCCCCCTCTGAGAGAACTATACTCACCCTCACATATCATCCTCACAACTTAGCTGCTGTGAAGATACTCAACTACTACCATTCCATTCTCCTCTTTGATCCTACTACCCGTCTACTTTTTAGTGATCCCCTGATGATCGCTTTCAAGCGCGACAGGAATTTGGGAGATATTCTGGTTAGGAGCCATCTCCCTCGCTCCGACCCTCAACACTCCGGTACGGCCCCTTGTGGTCGGAACTGTATCACCTGTGCCTATGTGCTCCCTACTGACTCGGTCTTATACCCTAATGGACAGTTTGAGATCAAGCATGGCTTCACATGTGTGTCCCGTAACATCATTTATGCCATCATATGCCAACGATACCACATGACCTATATTGGCGAGTCTGGGAGAAGATTAGCGGAAAGATTTTGTGAACATCTACGAGATGTCCAACAGAATACTGGCACTCCGGTGTCTTCCCATTTCAACTCCCCAGATCACAAGGGCAAAGACGACATCCGTATCACTGGTATTGTCCTTTGTCACTCTGGTGACCGCAGACGATTTGCTTTGGAAAATCGCCTCATAGTCCAGTATGGTTCGCTGACCCCACGAGACATGAATGTATCATACTCATACACATAGTTTCCTTTCGGTTACTCCTTCCCTTTTGCACAGCCTTCTCTACTGCCTATGTTTGGGTTCTTTGGTCCATCTACTATGCTATGCTATTCATAGTTCTCCTCCACTAGTCCCCATTGAGACACTTCGGTGTTCTCCTATATATCTTTTTTCTGTGCTACTTACCCCTCATATGTTTTAATGTACCCCACTCTCAGACTTCTCTCTCTTTCTGTCTTTTGAGTACCTGTTAGTCTACTGTTCTATTCTTTCTCCTTTGTGTTTGCACACTGACCGCGGTGATACTCCTCTGGTTCTGTGTGCATTATGCGCACTCTTCTCTACATATATGATTATCCCCGTATAGATGTGCACATGCATGTATGTGTTCATATGTATAGAGATTGGTGTATATATATATACATATATATATATATGTATGTATGTATGGGTGTGCTTGTTGGTATGCATATATATGTATGTGTATGAATGTGTATGTATGTGTATGTATGTATGTGTGTGTTGATATGTATAGGTATGTGCATGTCTGTTTGTACGTGTACATATGTATACACGCATCTGGGGGTGTGTATACATGTGTTTATGGGCCCTTAGATACTTTCAGACATTATCAGTGTCTTTGCAGTCGAGGTAACCTAGACAGCGTTCCCCTCACTCGTGTATTTTTAGAACCCTTCACCTGACCTGAGGGCGGTATAATTACAGCCACACTCATGTGACCATTTCCTTTTTATTCTGACCAAGGTCCAAGACACGGGGCACAGGAAAGTCATTTTATTTTCTTTAACATATTTCGATTATTTTTGTTTTGGATGTTTCGTTACTAGTTAGCTATGTAGGATTAGTTTTATTTACTTACATATCCGTGTGTTTTTTGTTTGTTCCTGCTGAAGGCCTATTGGGCCGAAACGTTGTTCAAATCTGTGTCGTCTACTAATCATGTAAAGCTTCTAACATACCATTTTTTTCTATTTTCCCTTGTTCAATCTATACACTGAGCAAATATTTAAAAACAGCACAGAGGTGTCAAACCTAAACATTAATGGAAAGATAATCAATAACCTAAGATATGCTTATGATACTGTACTACTAGCAGAAAATCCTAAAGATCTACAACAATTATTTAATGAAATATACACGAGAAGCAAAAAATATAGATTAGATATGATAATCAAAAAGACTAAAACTGTGATCATGAACAAAAAGAGAAGCAAAAAATATGGATTAGATATGATAATCAAAAAGACTAAAACTGTGATCATAAACAAAGATAATAGTCAAAAACCTACAAGTGGATATCAAAGCTGAAGGAATAGATCTGAAGGCAGTTCAGAGCTACAACTATCTTGGACATAACCAGTGATGGAAAATGTAAAACTGAAATAAACAAAAGAATAGGAATGGCAAAAAGTAATTTTAATGCCATTTAAAATATCTCTATCTATTGACCTTTTGAGCTGTAGCCGGCCCATAGGGCATAGACCAAGATACTCCCTCTCTTATCTGAATTTTTGTTCTAGCAGCTTTCAATTCTTTTAAAGATATTTTATCAAATCTCACCATTTGTCTCTGTTCTGTGCAAGCAGCTCTATCTCATTGAGGGAGCCGATTCCTGCTGCACTTGCCTCTCTCATCAATGTTCTTCTCAGTGTCTCTCTGGGTCGACCTCTTTTCCTCTTACCTGTTGTTTCCCACATGAGGGCTTGCTTTGCTATTCGGTTATTATCTCTTCTCATCACATGTCCAACATATGACCATCATATTTTCTTTATTACTGAAGATATTAAAGGTTCATTGGCGATTTCTCTAATTTCCTCGTTTGTTTTGAATTCATTCCACACTATGCCAAGTATTTTCCTTAGACATTTATTTTCGAATGCGTTCAATTTTGTTTCTATATTTTTTTTTGTTTTCCAGCTTTCACAACCATACGTAAGGGTTGATAGTACATTTGATTTGAATAGTCTAAGTTTTGTGTTTGTGCTGATGAGTTTTGATTTCCATAACTTTTCAAGGCTTCTGAAAGACATTGCTGCTTTAGCTATTCTGATTCTAATTTCTTTGCTTGTATCCCCTTCTCGATCAATGTGACTTCCAAGATAGATAAAGTGATCGATCTCTTCCACTGGTTTGTTTTCCATGTATATTTTGTCATCTGTTGGAATTAAGCTTTTCATGACTTTAGTCTTTTCATGATTGATCTTGAGCCCAATTTTGCTGGCTATTGATGATAGTTCATTTGTGTTTTCCAGCATCGTTTTTATCTGACTGCAGATGAGAACTATGTCATCAGCAAAGTCGAGGACCTCCAAATGGTCTCCTTGTATCCATTCGATGCCTTTATTACCAGTGCAGCATTTCTTCATTATGAAGTCCATAACAACTCCAAATAACAAGGGTGATAAAATACATCCTTGTTTAACCCCATGTTCTATTGGGAAACATTCGCTCAGTCCTTCCTCTGTTCGAACTGCACATGTGTAACCATCATACATGTCTTTAATAAATAATATTTATGATTTTTGATGGTAAGCCATATTGATTCAGAATTTTCCACAAAGAATCTCGATTAATACTGTCAAATACTTTTTTGAAGTCGATGAAGTTAAGTACAAAAGGTTTTTGCTTTTCAATGTGTTCCTCCAATATAAGTCATAGAGTAAAAATGTGGTCAAGGCAGCTTCTCAATTTTCTAAACCCAGCTTGTTCTTCACGCATTACTGTATCTATTGAATCCTTTATTCTATTTAGGATAATTTTGCAGAATAACTTGGAGGCAACTGACAAAATTGTCACGCCTCTCCAGTTGTTGCAATCTCTAAGATTACCCGTTTTTGGAATATTAACAATGATTCCTTTTTTCCATTTATGAGGCGTCTTCTCTGCTTTCCAAATGATGTTGAACATTTTCTGGAGATGTATTAAATTATGGCTATCAATTGCCTTGAGTATCTCAGCTGTTAACTTATCCTCTCCAGCAGCCTTGTTATTGGCCATATGCTTTAAGGTGGTTTCTATTTCGCTCAAGGTGAAGTCATCTAAATTGACATCTAATTCTGCTGCTGGTGTTTCAGCTTCAAAATCGATTAAACTGTGAAAAATATACTAACATTAAAACAAATAGTACTACAGCTAAAACTAAGAATAGCAAAATGTTGTATCATCTCAACATTTCTGTATGGTGCAGAAACATGGACATTAAACTAGAAAATAGAACAGAAAATTGAAACCTTTGAAATGTAGATTTATAGAAGAATAGCAAGAATTGGATGGAAAGAAAAGAAATCATATGATGAAGTCTTAAAACAGTCAAAAATTAAAGAGAACTACTAAACACAATTAGAACAAGACAAATGAAATTTTTGGGGCATGTTAAAAAATACTACTTTTCTACTAAAAGTAATATTGAAAGAGAAAATACCGGGTAATAGAGGCAGAGGCAGACCAAGACTAACATGGACAAGTAACATCAAAAGATGGACAAATTAGCCTATGACAACCTGCACCATCAAAGCAAGAGACAGTGCAGAATAGCGCTCTGTGGTAGCCAACCTTGGTTGCGGAGATGGCACTCGATGATGATGATGACGAATATTAAATTACGTCAAAAGCAATAAAACATTTTTAAAAAAAGAGCAAGCTGTAGCCACTGGTCAGATCAACTTTATAAAATGTAAAATTTCTACCACCATTGAAACGTTATTGAAATTAATCAATTGTCTGAAATTACCTTAGAGATCATATCATTATTGGTATGAAGTTCATGCGTCATGTTGAGACCCTCCTATTTTGTCAGCAAAAGGATTGCAGTTGGCTACTAATGGGCACCGTTAAATTACAATAATGATGGTTCTCTATAAAAGAATTAACAAAATGCAAATTTCTTTGCTTTTAACTGTGAAACAACAGTACATATCACTGAAATAAATCTGGTAATGTGTACTTACTTTCTCCTTCCAAAAACAGAACATAAATTGAGTATGTAAGGCCAGAGACACCAACAATCCAGTAGGTACATCTTTCCCACCAGGGCAGAACATCAACAAACATCCTGACTAATACAGCAGATTATCTTATTAAACATCTTATTAAACAGTTATATAATCTGCAACATTTATGCTGCATGTAAATTATTTTCAAAGCAACAACATCATTACTTTTAACAATTGTCCAGGTGTGGTCAAATTACCATTACCCATATATAGACAGCGAACAAGTGACTGAGATATCATATGTATCTTTGAGTACCGAATTGGTGATTCAGATGGGTACACATGTTGCTATGTAGAGCCAGTCTTAACATTTGGATGTGAATCATGGACAAAAGGAAAACATATAAGAAAATCACTGGAGGCTGTAGAAATGTGGTTTTACACAAGAATGGTGAGAATACCATTGACAGCTAAGATGAGTAATGAAAATGTTCTGAAAGAGGCCAAAGCAAAGAGAGAGAATTTCTAATATTAGGAAGAAACAATCATCATTTTTTGGTCATGTAATGAGAAGGGAACAGCTGGAATATATTATGACAACTGGGAGAGTTGAGGGATGAAGAGATAGAGGGAAGCAAAAGAAAAGACACCAGACAGCTTAAGAGAATGGCTTGGCAGAAGGTCAACAATAAAAATGATAAATAGCTATTGCGATCGAAAGTTGTGGAGAGACATGATCACCTATGCCAGCAGGCATGGTACTTGATGATGATGAAGACACATGTTGCACTGACCACATGACAGATGAAGATCCACTGCAAACATGTTTAATGTATAAAAGTTAAAGAAGTAACATATAGTAGCACTCAGTCTCTTTCCATGAAAAGTTTTATGGTGATAGGACAATAGAGTGGATTGTTGTCTTTCTCAAAATAATCTATCTAGACATTTAAAGTGATTGATGTGAAAAATAATTACATGAACTATAAGATTGGATAGAACAATCAATGCAGACATATAAAAAAAAGCAAATAAGAAGAATTATGTATGCCATATATTTAGACAAAATATCATAAAATCTTTGCTGTACATCCAATGAGTAGAGATGAAATTAATATAAATTATGGAAAGCAATGTCTTTAGTGCATGAATCCATGAATATTATTTGTCCTAAAGTGTCCATAACATGGACATCAATGTAAATGACTAGTGGAGGCAAAGGCGTGCCTCACAGCAGCAGAGCTGAAAGATGTCAGCGACCCACAGCTGATGGCTTGCGCCATGATCGGTGAACCAGAACCATTCAGACCCTGTTCCACTTCTCCATGGTGCCTCTAGTAACAGACAAACCTGTCTAGTCTGGCCAAGCGAATAGGGACCGAAGAGGAAAGACAACTCAGTTCTCAAAAATGTTGTGCTGAAGTCGGATGTGTTTGACTGAAAGGCGCTATATTATCACAGTTATACTGCAAACCACAACACAAAACAGACACGCCCACTAAACATCCTTTTAAAGGCAGACGACAAAGAGGTGTATTCCTTTAGTCATTGGGCAAACGCAAGCAAGCAAATGACTAGCAATATTATTTTCTTTTTCTTCTTTTCTCTTTTCACTGATACCTAAAATGTGTCATGGTCTATATCATTTGTCGTTCTTGAGCTGCTCAAACTGTCTGAATTAGTGATTTTCTTTTGTTGTTACATGTCTCTGTCACTGCATCTATCCATCTTCTTCTGGGTCAACCTCTTGGTCTTTTTCCATGCATTCTCGAGAAGAACGCCCTTGATGGTGATTGGTGAGGATTCATTCTGACCAGGTGGCCAAACCATTTAAGTTGTTGTTGTTCTATATATTCTTGGCAGGGTTTTGTTCCTACCATTTTTCTTATGGTTTCATTTGGTATTCTATCTGTTCTTGTGTTGTTTGTTACTTTTCTCAAGCATCGCATCTCACATGTATTGATCTTTATTAATTGTGATTTAGAATGGGTCCATGTTTGACTTTCATTGCACAAAGTTGGTATGAAAATGCTATTTATCATTTGTTGTTATACATCCCTTATACATTGTACAAGGAAGTAAAGAGAGTTCCTTTCGCATCTTATGGTGTATAGGAAATATGATCTAAGTGCTTATATTTTTCAATGACCAATGATACATTTTATGGGTAATATAGTCTATGTATTGTAACAACTGGAAAAATTGAGGGATGAAGAGATAGAGGGAAGCAAAGAGAAAAAATACCAGACAGCTTAAGAGAATGGCTTGGCAGAAGGTTAACAACAGAAATTATAAATAACTGTCAAGATCAAAAGTTCTGGAGAGACATGGTCACCTACACCAGCAGGCATGGTACTTGATGATGATAAGTCTATCATACCAGACCGCCCTACTTTCTGAGAAGAAATCTCTGGCACCAATTTTCAGAGGCTATGTGAATTCCAAAGCAGCATCAATAGAACAAAAATTACCATATCTAGGAATTTAATCTACAGTCTTTTGGTCAGTAGCTAGCACCCTAAACTTTCAGCCACTACTGTTGTAAAGGATATCACCTTTCGTCTGTTTTAAAGAGAGTTGCAGTTGGATTGACATTCTCATCATGTCAAAGAAAATCTCTACTATAAGTCAAGTGAATGCATCAGGCTGAAAGGTGGATATGTCAGTCTGCTAAAGACTATAAGAAATAAAACACTGTTTGCAGAGAATAAAGAAGTTAATAGCAAAAACCATTGAAGTCTTAATAGGTCTAAGACAAATCTGACAAATTAAAACAAATCATCATCTACTAAAAATGAGATGGAATGTATTAACATAATAAATGTTTTAAAATTACCAATCTAAAAATATGATTTCAAGAAAATATAATTTCTTTGCTAGTAGGTGGTGCAAAAGAAAATACATAGATGAAAACAAATGATAAACAATTTATTTTATTTATAAAATATTTACAAATTAGAGAACAACTGTGGGAGATACTAACAACATACGGAGTAAGCCAACATCTGACCAACCTAGTTAAAAGTCTCTACATCAACAGCAGCTGGACAGTCAGAACAGCAGCAGAATACACGGACCACTTTGAAGTTAGATCAGGTATAAGACAGGGGTGCGTACTATCCCCCCTACTGTTTATCACATACATGGACTATATATGCAAGTTAGCCAACCCATCAGAGACAGAGGAGATCAATGAGCTTTTGTTTGCAGACGATCAGGCACTAATACATGAAAAGATGGAAGACCTACAAGAACACCTAAATAGACTCAATAGCACAGGCACAAAATACAACAGAAAATTAACATCAACAAAACAGAAGTCATGAATGTCGCCAAAAATAAACAGAACATCAACATAACTATAGAAGGCAGGCAACTAAAACAAGTAGAGGAATTCATATACTTAGGAAGTTTAGTGACAAACGATAATTCATAAACAGCACAGATAGACTCAAGATGCATCAAAGCTTGTCAAATCATTGGACAGTTATCACCACTATTATCGAACAAGGAAATAACTCTAGAGGCAAAACGGGCACTGTACAATACAATCTTCATCACAACGTTGTGCCACCAATCGTTGTGCCAGTCCTGGACTCTAGATGCAAGAACAATAAGAATAATAACCTCTACTGAGAGGAAATGCGTTAGACGAATGACAGGAAACAGTCTGAGAGATAAGATCAGAAATGAAGAACTGAGAAAAAAGCTAGGAATAGCCCCCGCCATAGAATATATAAAGAAACAACAGATAAAATGGTTTGACCACGCGATACAGCAGAAAGATCAAAGCACAACACAACGAGCCCTTAATAAATGTTGCGAGAATACCAGACCCAAGGGTTGACCACAAAAATGATGGATCGATGGAATACTAGAAGCACTAGGAAACATAACAGCAGCAGAGGTGAACAGAAGAGCAAAAGACCGTAAATTATATCTCCCCTCGACGCTGAAAGGCAAATGAGGAAGGAAAGTAGAAGAAGAATTAAAAATTCAGTTTCAGAATAAAATTAAATTGAAAAAAGCACTAATACTAATTATATTTTCTAAGAACTTCGCACTCCTGTCTTCCTTTATCAAGCATAAACAGCCTTACATTATATTACCTGATAGTAACTCTCAGTAGTGTGGCTGCTAGGTTATTTTTGGACTGTCTCAACTTCTGTAAATAAAGATATAATGAAACTTAAAGCTTACAAAACACATAAAAGTTATGATTTTTGTGGAATGCACATTGTATTGTAATGAAAGATTGCTAGCTCAGTATTCTTAATTTTTTTTCAAGATTTCCTTTTTTTAATATCTTAAGCTTACTACCATTCTTAAGTCACAGAGTCACAGAACATCTATTTACATTTGCTTATTCACATTTATTAGTATTCTCACACTTCTATGATGTTTGGTATTCTCTGAATGCATACATGTATGTTTTTCTTTTTGTTTGTATCCAGATTCACTCCATCATGTTTCTCATATGCCTCAAATAAATTTGTTCATTCTTTCTGCTTAAAGCATAAATTGTAAAGTTTTCCATCCTAATAAAGAGTCTTAGAGTTTCATGTATATTTGTAGATTCTTCTTTAGTTTTCAATTGATTTTTCTGTAATATTTTTAAGCATGATCTTGTGTGCAGGGCTGATTAATGCCACATTATGTAATTATTGCATTCTTTCAAAATGGCCTGTTTTGATTTTGAAATAAATTTGTTAGTTTCCAATCTTTCTGCCATATTCTACTGTTCCAAATCTTTTTACATAATGCATGGTATACCTTCTTGCTCTGTATACCTTCTCTAATAAGGTCTGCTGCTGTCTCATCATATATAATATAGGTACTAAACACTCTTTTGCCGTTCTTCTCGAGAATGCATGGAAAAAGACCAAGAGAAGACCAAGAAGAAGATAGATAGATGCAGTGACAGAGACATGTAACAACAAGGAAAATCACTAATTCAGACAGTTCGAGAAGCTCAAGAATGACAAATGATATAACCTTGACACCTTTTTGGGACCAGTGAGAAAGAGAAAAGAAGAAAAAGAAGAAGAAACACTCTTTAAACAATTTTGGCTCATTCTATTTCATTCATATAGGTTTTTAAATGTCTGTATTTTTCACACTGAAATGAACCTACTCTATTATATGGAAGTAAGTCATGGACAATAAGCAATACAAAACAAATAACATTAGAGGCACATGAGATGTGGTTAATCAGAAGAATACCATGAAATCCTGTAGAGCAAAAATTACAAATGACGAATATTTAAAACAAGCTGGAGAAACCAGAAATATCATCAAATCATAAGGAAAAGATAATCTACATTTATTGTGCATGTCATGTAAAAAGAAGGCATTGAAGACACTATAACAACAAGCAGACGAATGGAAATAAGAGCTGAGGAAAACCAAGAGAAAAAATATTACTCTTCTTATCCAAATGACATAAATGATCACCGATTGAAATTATAACATGCATGAAGGACCGAGTTATGGGGAGAGAGATAATCACATATGCCAGCTTGCATGGCATCTGATGATGATGATTTTTCACACAGCAACATATGATTGTGAAACATGGACAATTGACAGATCAGCTGAAAAATACAACAGTACATTTGAATGCAAGTTTAGAAGGTCAATTTTGCAAGAACTTAAAATTCCCCACAACATTTTGAGAAAAACTACTTATCTTATTATCCTATTTGTGTGATTTCCCAGGGGTGGGAATTTACAGGTCTGGAGTCCAGTGCAATCACCATAAGATGTTCAGGTCTAAGTTTTTATTTCATCCCCAATAGAAAAGAATTTTTGACCTTACCAGGGTATGACACAAGTTGTCCTGGTCTGGACCATGCCAGGTTATCAGCAATGAACACAAAAACAAGAAAAATAAAATATTTCATCAAAAAAAGTTAATTAGATGAGGACATATCACGCAGGACAGAGATATCTTCAAAGTTGCTGTTAGTGCCATCTGAGTAGCTGTCATCATCATCATCATCATCATCTGGGTGGTCAAGTTCCAAAAGTATATTTTTAAGTAGATGAAAATATTTATTTGAAATTTATTTGAATTTTATCTCAGCTTGAAAATTTAAAACAAAAAATACTCCTTGGAATGATCTTATTCAAATAAGAAGACTCTTGTTATCACAAGAAAACATAAAATAAAAAGGAGGTCTTCACCATGAATTAGCACACACAGCACACAGTGTGACACAGCTAGCAGTGTTAATGAGACCTCAAGGCAATCCACTCGCACTCAACTGTGACTTAACTCTTGAGTGTGGCACTTAATTAAGAAATGAAGCAGCTGGTTACAGTCATCAAATTGAGTTATCAGTTATTTATTTTCGCCTTGTACTTAATGCTTCAACAACACTAAATATAAACTTAAGTCAAAGTAAAGTTACATTTTATTTATCTATGACGATCAAGGAACGACACCCCCCCCCAATGATAAGATTCAAAGACTGTTAAGACATTCATTAACTTAAAAAAAAAAAAAAGAAACTTTGATTGACTGAAGAAATACTATGAAACTAGGTAGTTGGGAAGTTGAATACTAACCTGAAACAGAAAAGTCAAAGAAATAGAATTTATCATAAATCAATTTAAATGACTTATTTTTGACGCAAATCAAATAAAAAAGTATTATTTTTTTTATTGTACACCAAATATAATGATTATTTTGAAAATGTACACCAAATGTAATGATCATCATCATTGAGTGCCGTCTCTGCAACGAAGGTTGGCTACTATGGAGCGCCATTTTGCTCTATCTCTTGCTTTGATGGTGCAGGTTGTCATCGGTTGATTTGTCCATCTTTTGATGTTACTCGTCCATGTTAATCTTGGTCTGCCTCTGCCTCTTTTACCTTGTATTTTCCCCTCCAGGATCACTTTCAGTAGGCTGTTGTGTCTTTTAACATGGCCTAAGAATCGCATTTGTCTTGTTCTAATTGTGTTTAGTAGTTCTCTTTTCATTTTTAGTTGTTTTAAGACTTCATCGTTTGTTTTCTTTTCCTTCCATCCAATTCTACCTATTCTTCTATATATCCACATTTCAAAGGCTTCAATTCTCTGTTCTGTTTTCTTGTCTAATGTCCATGCTTCAGCACCATATAGGAATATTGAGAAGATGTAACATTTTGCTATTCTTAGTTTTAGCTCTGGTGTTATTTGTTTTGATGTTAGTATGTCCTTCATGACATTAAAATTACTTTTTGCCATTCCTATTCTTTTGTTTATTTCAGTTGTACATTTTCCATCACTGGTTATAGTATGTCCAAGGTAGTTGTAGTTTTGAACTGTCTCAAGGTCTATTCCTTCAATTTTGATATCCACTTGTGGGTTTTGAGTATTTTCTTTGTTTATGATCATAGTTTTAGTCTTTTTGATATTCATATCTAGTCCATATTTTTTGCTTGTCGTGTTTATTTCATTAAGTAATTGTTGTAGATCTTTAGGATTTTCTGCTAGTAGTACAGTATCGTCAGCATATCTTAGGTTATTGATTATCTTTCCATTAATTTGTAGGCCTGGCATCTCTGGTATGTTTTTAAAGATTTGCTCAGTGTATAGATTGAACAAGCTTGGTGATAGGATGCATCCTTGTCTTACTCCTCTTTTTATATCAATGGGTGTAGAGAACTCTTTGTTATATTTTATTATTGTTGTTTGCTCCCAGTATAGATTGCATATTAGTCGTATATCCATGTCATCTAGATGTATCTCTTTTAGGCATTCTATAAGTTGTTTGTGGTGTACTCTATCAAAAGCTTTGGTGTAGTCTATGAAGCAGGCATATATTGGTTTGTTTACTTCTGTGTATTTTTCGATTAATGTTCTCATGCAGAATATGGCTTCTTTTGTCCCGCTATTTTTCCTAAATCCAAATTGCTGCTCATCTAATTCAGTATTGATTTTATTCTGAATCCTTCCTTGTATAACTTTTAGCAAGATTTTTGTAACATGGCTCATTAGGCTTATTGTTCTAAAGTCACTGCATTCAACTGCACCATTCTTTTTAGGCAATGCAATGAAAGTTGATGTTTTTAGTTCATTTGGTATGTATCCTGTGTGGTATATGTCGTTGCATATGTCTGTAATCACTTCAATGCCAAAATCTTCAAGTGCCTGTATCATCTCTATCTGTATGCTTTCAGGTCCTGCTGCTTTTCCCCTTTTCATTGTTTTTATAGCTTTTTCCACCTCAGATTTTAAGATTTTATAGCCTGATGTACATTTTATAACTGGTTTCTTGTCCCTTTGATCATGAAATAGTTCTGTTATATATTCCTGCCATCTATCTATGATATCCTTATTGTCTGTTAGCATTTTTCCTTTTTTGTCTGCAATGCATCCACCTTCTGTGGCTTTTTTATTTTTATTAGTCATTCTCTTTATTTCTGTGTGCATTCCTCTTAGGTCTTGTTTGCTTTCCATAGTTTCTATTTCTATACATTTTTGGCTGAGCCAGTCTTCTTTTGCCTTTTTGCACATTTTGCGTATCTCATTATCTATTTTATTGTATTGGGCAGTGTTCTTCGCTTGTCTCCTTTCTTCCATTTTTTCTAAGATGGTGTTAGTTATCCATTTTTGTTTTTTGTTCTTTTCTCTTTTGGGTAAGGTGTCGCAGGCTTTTTGTATGCTTTTCTTTATGCATTGCCATTTGGTTGTTACTTTTTCATCAGGATTTTCTCTTCTGTATTGTTCAATTCCTTCCTCTAGCAGCTTCTGGTATGTGTTCTTTACTTGTATTGTATAGTTATCTTTAATATCTTTTTGATTTAAAGCTGTTATGTCGAGTGGGTTTGTTGATGAATTAGATTTTTGCTTGT
Source organism: Megaustenia siamemsis (assembly GCA_032433765.1). NCBI lineage: Eukaryota > Metazoa > Mollusca > Gastropoda > Stylommatophora > Ariophantidae > Megaustenia > Megaustenia siamemsis. The sequence continues at coordinate 51,095,027 of JAVIAB010000124.1, read as the reverse complement.
TCCTCTTTAGTTTGATTTTCATTTTAATCATTACAGGATTGTGATCAGAATTAATATCTGCTCCTGGGTAGGTTTTGGCTTTCTTTACGCTGTTACGGAACCTTTCTTTTATCATTATGTAATCTATTTGATTCCTCTTCCTATCTCCAGGGCTTTTCCATGTGTATAGTTTCCTTTTCTCTTGCTCAAAGTAGGTGTTACATATTATCAGCCTGTTTTCTTCACAGAATTGTATTAATCTTTCTCCTCTGTCATTTCTTTTTCCTAAACCATGATTTCCTATAATTGTCTTATATCTACCTTTTCCTACTTTAGCGTTCATGTCACCCATTACAATCAAGATGTCTGAAGATTTCACTTGCTTCATAACTTTATTTAGGTCTTCATAGTATGCCTCTATTTGTTCATCTGTGTAGTCTTGAGTAGGTGCATATGTCTAATGTCTGTAATTGCTATGTCGAATGGTTTTGCTTTCAACTTGAGTAGTATAATAATCCTAATCCTATCACTGTATGTCCAGTGGGTACTTATATATTTTTGTAGCTCTCTTTTTATCAGTATTCCTACCCCCCTTTGATGTTCTGTTGTGTTTCCTGAGTATATAAATGTATATTTTTCGTCTTCAATGTACCCACATTCTGGTAATGATAATAATTTAATTTAATTTAATAAAAAAAGAATTTGGCAGAAAGATTAAGATTTGATATAGTACGATCACATGCAATAATTATTAATTTGGTAGATCAGCATGCAGCTAAACAAATTTCTTACATTATTTACTCTCATTCGCCTCTTCATCATAAAGTATCGAACATCCTGAAAACTTAAAATAAAATTCAAAGACGCTGGCGAATCTCATTTCTCCAACACAAGCATCCATGTCATGTTTACATTTGATAGGATCTTCAACTTATTCACCTTACAGCACAGAAGAGCCAGGCCAAAGTGGGAAAGATAATTTAAAGGGAACAGGCAAATAATTGCAATGCTGCGGTAAAGCTGGTAGTGAGGAGCCAGTGGTGGAGTGTGCTAAACACTCCAAAGTACGGTGACAGCCTTACAAGGAAGAAACACAACACAATAATGACGTTTCGGCTTGTGGCCTTCTTTAGAATACAAGGACAACGACAGTAAACGGTGAAGCACAATTATCTATAACTACATGTTAGATGATCAAGTGGAGGGCGAGGAAAGTAGGATGTTGAAATAAGAAAGGAGAGGGAAGAGAGAAATGAATACTACATGAGGAGAATAGGGTGGGCGTCAATATATATATATAATAGAAAATTTAAAGTCTATTTTATTTCGTAGAACCAATTCTGACCTATGGAAGCGAATCATGGACAGTAGACAAACAAATGAAAAGACGGTTAGAGGCCACAGAGATGGTATTTCTCAGAAGAATGTTGAAAGTTCCCTGGACAGCTAAAAAGACCAATGAGGAAGTTCTCAAAGAGGTCAACACAAAAAGGGAGCTACTAAAAAACACCAGAAAGAAACAATCAACATTTGTCGGGCACATCATGAGAAGAGGAAAAAAATTGGAATACTTGGTTACAACTGGCCAAATAAAAGGAAAGAGAGAGTTCTCTTTCTTCTATCAGTTGACCCTAACGTATCCTGTCACATCCTGTGCGACGATCATTCATGAACAGCACCCAGTGCCGTAGTCACTGTTACGCGCGAAGAACTAGCAGGATTTATAAAAGGAAGAAGCTGCCTTGATCATATTTTGTTTCACCCTAAGAATTATACTAGAAGAACATACAGAAAAACAAGAATTATACTAGAAGAGCATATAGACAAACAAGAATTATACTAGAAGAACATACAGAAAAACAAGAATTATACTAGAAGAACATATAGAAAAACAAGAATTATACTAGAAGAACATACAGAAAAACAAGAATTATACTAGAAGAACATACAGAAAAACAAGAATTATACTAGAAGAACATATAGAAAAACAAGAATTATACTAGAAGAACATATAGAAAAACAGAGACCACTCATAAATTCATTGATTTCAAAGAGAATTTTCGACAGCTTACACAGAGACTCATTGTGGAACATACTCAGACTATATGGTATACCAGGGAACATGCAAATAATTGCAATGCTGCGGTAAAGCTGATAGCGAGGAGCCATATATGGTATACCACCAACAATTGTTAGCATCATCAAGGATCTGCTTCTCATGTGCAGCTCGCACAGAGGCAAGATGGAGAGAATGGCTCTAGATTGATACCGAAGTGAAATAAAAATGTATTTAATCTTCTTTGTCATTTGGAATTGTTATTGACTTCATTATGCTGACGTGCTGTCATGATCATCAGTGAGCGCCGTCTCCTCATCGAAGGTTGTCCACCATGTGTTAACATGCCCCAAAAATTTCATTTGTCTTGTTCTAATTGTGTTTAGTAGTTCTCTTTTCATTTTTAGTTGTTTTAAAACTTCATCGTTTGGTTTCTTTTCTTTCTATCCAATTCTACCTATTTTTCTATATATCCACATTTCAAAGGCTTCAATTCACTGTTCTGTTTTTTTGTCTAATGTCCATGTTTCTGCACCACATAGGAATATTGAGACGATGTAACGTTTTGCTATTCTTAGTTTTAGTCCTGGTGTTATTTGTTTTGATGTTAGTTTGTTCGTCATCATCATCATCATCATCATCGAGTGTCGTCTCCGCAACGAAGGTTGGCTACCTAGGAGCGCCATTCTACTCTATCTCTTGCTTTGATTCTACCTATTCTTCTATATATCCACATTTCAAAGGCTTCAATTCTCTGTTCTGTTTTCTTGTCTAATGTCCATGTTTCTGCACCATATAGGAATATTGAGAAGATGTAACATTTTGCTATTTTTAGTTTTAGCCCTGGTGTTATTTGTTTTGATGTTAGTATTTTCTTCATGACATTAAAATTACTTTTTGCCATTCCAATTCTTGTGTTACCGGGGCCGCATTACGAGGGTAGTAAAGAATAGTGACACTGTGACCTTCCAGGCATGTCGTAAGAGGCGACTAAGGAGATTGATCGATGGCTTGACAAGCTGTCATTGTAAAAAGTATTGTTATGGAAACAGAACCATAGATTTTAGAAGCAGTGATCTCTGCAATATGTGACATTTTGGCACGCAAGGTTTCTGTTTTTGAGATTGTGGTTCTGCCCTATGTGCCGTCTTCGGCTCGAAAGGACAATAGATAGATAATAATTCTTGTGTTTATTTCAGTTGTACATTTTCCATCACTGGTTATAGTATGTCCAAGATAGTTGTAGTTCTGAACTGTCACCAGGTCTATTCCTTCAATTTTGATACTTATTTGCAGGTCTTGAGAATGTTCTTTGTTTATGATCATAGTTTTAGTCTTTTTGATATTCATATCTAGTCCATATATTTTGCTTGTCATGTTAATACATTTATTAATTGTTGCTGACGTGCTGTACAGGTGACAAATGGATGGGCAATTGGATCTTAGTTGGAGCACCATGATTTTGCAGACAACATAGTTCTTATCAATATGTGAACATGGGGGCAAGACAACAAACAAATGCCCTGTCATCAGTGACTTGGACTTGAGATAACCAAGAAGAGACAAAAGTAATGAAAAATCAGATTCGCCCAGAAGACAAAATATAGCTTGAAGGAAAAGCAGTGGAAGAAGTTTGTGCATCTTGGAAGCTGCATTGATCAAGAAAGAGACAGAAAGAAATTCGAATCAGAATTACAAAGACATCAATGAATGGTGAATGAAGCAATCAGCAATGACTTTCATCATAAACCTTCATTAAATATATGATGGAAATCAAAATTACTAAGCACAAAAACAAAGCTCGGGATTTTCAAATCAAATGTATTTACTATTGATTCACCCTTTACTTATACTAGCAAGAGCTGGAAAACAAATAAAGAAGAAATAGAAAATAAACAGGATGGATTTGAAAACCAAATGCTCGAGGACAACAATAATATTCGTTCACCCTGGAAGGAGTTCATAACTAGTGCAGAAATGACCAACAAAAAAATTAACTTAAAAAATATACTATAAATAGAAACAATTCATAACGAAAAGCAAGCGTCGGTGGTGTAAAGGTTAGCATGGTTGCCTTCCAAGCAGTCGATCCGGGTTCGATTCCCGGCTGACGCAATTTTTTTATAATTTTTATATCGTCATATTAGTACAGGAGACCCAGGTATCTGTGGCTCAATGATTATACATTTGTTCGGTTAGTATTATTTTTCTTAAGGAACTCAAAACTTAAATCATCTAAAGATTAAAAGAGAACTACTAAACACAATTAGAACAAGACAAATGATATTTTTGGGGCATGTAAAAGACACAACAGCCAAATAAAAGTAATATTGGAAGGGAAAATGCAAAGTAAAAGAGGCAGGCCAAGACTAACATGGACGAGTAACATCAAAAGGATGGACAAGTCAACCTATGGCAATCTGCACCATCAAAGCAAGAGACAGAGTTGAATGGCGCTCCAAGGTAGCCAACCTTCGATGCGGAGACGGTACTCAATGCTGATGATGAAGGAACACACTTCTTCTTCTTTTACCTTTTAGCTCCCGGTGGAGCATAGGTCTTCAACAAACACTTTCCAAGTCGTTCTGCTTTTTGCCATTCTTTTAAGATCATTCCATGCCCCATCATCTTCATCTCTGCGTCTATCTGTCTTCTCCAAGAATTCCTTGGTCTTCCTCTTTGTCTTTTCCCCTGGGCATTCCAAAAAAGGGCCAGTTGTGTAATACTCTCAGTTGGCTTCCGTAGTGTGTGTCCTATCCATCGCCATCGTCTTCGCTGTATCTCTTTATCCACTGGTGCTTGACTGGTACATTTCCATAATTCTATGTTAGTGATTTTGTCCTGCCATTTCCATCCCTTTATTCTGCGTAAGCATCCATTAATGAAAGTCTGTACTTTCGTGATTGTCAATTTTGTCATTCTCCATGTTTCACAACCATATAATAGGACCGACTTAACATTTGAGTTGAAAATTTTATTTTTGTATTTGGCCTAATTTCTTTGGATTTCCATATGTTTCCCAGTGCAATGAAAGCTCCTCTTGCTTTTGATATCCTTATTTTGGTATCATTTTCTGTTCCTCCCTCTTTATCTATATTACTGCCCAGATATATATAAGATTGTACGTCTAGTAGAGGTATTTCTCCTAGTTTTATATGGTTATTTCCAACTGCATTAATTCTCATAATGTTGGTCTTATCTCTATTAATCTTTAGTCCTAGCTGTTGTGATCTCTCATCTAATATACTCATTTTATCCAACATCATAGCGGAGAAAACAATAGAGCATAATAAAACACTGTATACAGCTTTTATTGACCAAGAAAAGGCGTTCGATAGGGTGGACAGGGAACAACTATGGTCCGTATTGCCCTTGTACGGAGTGAGTCACCACCTAGTAGAGATATGCAAGAGCCTCTATGAAAGTAGTCGCACTACAGTAAGATCTTCAGCAGGCTACTCTAAACACTTCACCATTAACTCCGGAGTAAGACAAGGCTGCGTGCTTTCCCCCTTACTTTTCATCACATATATGGACAATATAAGCAAATTAGCATGCCCAATCAAAGGAAACATACCAACACGGATGACATCAAACGATAACACAGAAGAGAACGAATATACGTACCAGAAAACAACAGAAGAGAGGAAGAAATAAATGAAATACTATTTGCAGACGACCAAGTTCTGATACATGAAACAACTGAGGACCTACAAGAACATATCAGCAGGCTAAACAACACTTGTAAACAATACAACATGAAGATCAACATAAGCAAAACCGAAGTAATGGCAATAGCGAGAAAGGAAGAAAAACTAAACATCATAATAGATAATACATCTTTGAAGCAAGTTGACAATTTTAAATATCTGGGTAGCACGCTAACACAAGACAATAACCAAGAAACAGAGATAGATATAAGGTGTAACAAAGCATGCCAAGTCATAGGCCAAGTATCAACACTATTGAAAAACAAAGCAATAACTACGGAAGCAAAAAGGGCAATATACAAATCAATTTTTCTACCAACTCTGTGCTATCAGTGCCAGAATTGGACGCTGGACTCTAGAACAATAAGAAAGATAACGACCACAGAAATGAAATGTGTCAGAAGAATGACAGGAAACAGCTTAAGGGACAGAGTAAGAAACACTGACCTGAGGAAGAAACTCGAAATTGAACCAGCCATAGAATACATAAAGAAACAACAGATAAATTGGCTCGGCCACATAACAAGACAGAAAGAACTAACAATGAATCAAAGAGCCATAAACAAACGCTACGAAAACGTCAGATTAAGAGGAAGACCGAGAAAGAGATGGATAAAGGGAATACTAGAGTCACTAGGAGGAATAACATCAGAAGATGCCAACAGAAGAGCAAAGAATCGCAGATTGTTTCTCCCCTCGACGCCAACGGCAACAGAGGAAGGATAGAAGAAGTAGAAGAAGATCCAGCATCTGTTGATGGCTGTGTGATAGGAGAGCTATGTCATCAGCAAAGTCTAAATTATCAAGTTGTTTGGTCAGTGACCACTGGATCCCATTTCTGTTGTTTTGAGTTATTTTCATAATCCAATATATGGCCAGTAGAAAGAGAAATGGAGACAGGAGACATCCTTGCCTTACTCCTGTTCTTATTTCAAATGCTTCTGTAAGCTGTCCTTCATGCACCACACTACATTTTGTTCCTTCATACATTGTTTTTATCAGGTTAATAAACTTTATGGGATTCCGTAATGACTCAGCAACTTCCAAAGCATTCTTCTGTCTAAACTATCAAATGCCTTTTCGTAATCTATGAATCCAATATATAGTGGGGATTTTAGTTCTAAACTTTGTTCAACTATTATACGTAGGGTAGTTATTTGATCAGCACATGATCTGTTCTTCCTAAAACCTGCTTGTTCATCTCTCAAGTGTTTCTCTATAGCCTCTTTTAGTCTCTCCAGAATGATTCTGCCTAATATTTTTCCTGGCACTGATAGTAGCATAATTCCCCTATAATGTGTGCACTCCTGTAAACTTCCTTTCTTTGGTAGTTTGATCATATAACCTTCTCTCCAGTCTTTAGGTATTTCTTCCCTCTCCCAAATTTTATCCAATAGATCCTGTAACATCTTGGTAGAGGTGTTAATATCTGCTTTGATGGCTTCCGAAGGAATTTAATCTGGTCCTGTGGCTTTAACCATCTTTTAATAGTTTGATGACTTTCATTATTTCTTCTTTGTTTGGTTTTCCGCAGTTAACGTGTAACTCTTCTTCTGCTGGTAGTATATCTGGAGGATTATTTGAGTCGGGTCTGTTCAAAAGTTCTTCAAAGTGTTCTTTCCATCTCTCCATTTGTTCCCTTATATTACTAAGCAGATTTCCTTTCTTGTCTTTGATAAAGGCGTTGATCTGTTTGTATTTTCCACCTAATTTCTTTGTGCTGTTGTACAGTTCTTTCATATTCCCTTTATTTGCTGCTTCTTCTGCCACTTTAGCTAGTTCATCTATATATTTCCTCGTATCCCTTTGAATGCATCTTCTCACTTCTTTGTTCACCTCTGTGTAAGCTTCCTGTGTCTTGGCTTTATTACTTCTTGTTTTGCTTTTATTTATGTCTGCTTTCTTGTTCTTTCTTTCTTTAATTTTATCCAGAGTCTCTGCTGTCATCCATGCCTTATTCTGGCGTTCTCTTTTCCCCAGTGTTTCTTCGCATGTCTCTTTCCATATATTTTTTACCTGTTTCCAATGATCTTCTATATTTATTGTATTTTCGAGTTGTTGGAGGACTTGGTATTTGTAATATTGGAAGGGAAAATGCAAGGTAAAAGAGGCAGGCCAAGACTAACATGGACGAGCAACATCAAAAGGATGGACAAGTCAACCTATGACAATCTGCACCATCAAAGCAAGAGACAGAGTGGAATGGTGCTCCAAGGTAGCCAACCTTCGATGCGGAGACGGTACTCAATGCTGATGATTAAGGAACTCACTATTGAACAAAAATTGTATCAATTCTTCTTCTTCTACTTTCCTTCCTCATCTGCCTTTCAGCGTCGAGGGGAGATATAATTTGCGGTCTTTTGCTCTTCTGTTCATGTCTGCTTGTGTTATGTTACCTAGTGCTTCTAATATTCCATCGACCCATCTTTTTAGTGGTCGACCCTTGTGTCTGGTGTTCTTACAATGTTTGTTGAAGGCTCGTTTTGTTGTGTTTTGCTCTTTCTGCCTTGTCACATGGTCAAACCATTTTATCTGTTGTTTCCTTATATATACTATGGCGGGGGCTATTCCTAGCTTTTTCCTCAGTTCTTCATTTCTGATCTTATCTCTCAGACTGTTTCCTGTCATTCGTCTAACACATTTAATCTCAGTAGAGGTTATTATTCTTATTGTTCTTGCATCTAGGTTCCAGGTCTGGCATTGGTAGCACAACGTTGGGATGTCCATTCAATGGATCAATTCGGTGTTTTGTTTAATAATTTTTTGCGTTTCATTTTAATTTTGAACCAGGCGTTTGATTGATAAAAAATAAAGACTAAAGCGTTCATTATCAAGTATTGAGTTATTTACGAGTCATCATCATTGCGCTCCGAACATGTCCATAGGTGCTCAGATCTCCTCCTCAGCAAGTCCGGCAGTGTCCAGGGACTGGCGACTCCAGTTCTATGTTGGTTGATTAGTCTTCTTACACGTCCAATAAGTTTCTCTCCCATTAAAATACCTGACAGTTTAAGAGAATGGCTTGGCAGAAGGTCAACAACAGAAATGATAAATAGCTGCCGAGATCGAAAGTTGTGGAGAGACGTGATCACCTACGTCAGCAGGCCCAGTAATTGATGATGATGATGAAGTTTCCCGTTTCTGGCTGTGTCCATTATCATTATCAAGTAGCAGTAGCTCAATGAGTTGACAAATAAGTATTATTAACAACTTGTTATATCAATTAGGGAGCCGCGATACTCAGTGGTTAGTGAACTGGACTACAAAGGACAAGGGTTAGGGTTCGATCCCAAACGACGGCTTTCTGGTTCACCCAGCCTTAAATGGTTACCGGATTTTTTTCTGGGAAAGTAAAGCAGCACGGGCGTAATACTGACCACATTACCCCAAAAATTGTATAAGGTCTGTAAAATTGATGGTCACTAACACCATATTCCCTATACGCCACTTGGTGTGACAGGAGCTCTTTACTTTTTACTTTATTATATCAATTATAACGTATTGTAAAGGGAGAGGAATTGGGAGAGGGAGGAAGAATGGGAGGGTTCGCATTACTCGGAATAAACAGCTTAAGCAAAGCATGTGCTAATTTAAATATTCGAACCTGTTAACTTGTACCTGGAGACAAATAATAATAAATGAATATTATTATAGAGCAAAACTTCCGAGGTGATAATTCAGCGAATCACATGAGGAGCAGGTATGTTTACAGCATTCGGAAAAAATGACAAATAAACAACAGAAAAAGAAAACAAAGAACAATATATGGTCCGAAGCAGGATCGAACCCCGACTCACTGGCACAGTGCCTTGCCACGAAAACCCAAACGCTAAGGAACATGGCTAATTCAACTAACTTGTACCTACTTTTCAGTAATCCTCCTTTGGTCGCCTTCAAACGCGACAAGAGTCTGAGAGACATTCTTGTCACGAGCCACCTCCCCCTGCTCAAACCAAGAACACGTGGTACTGTTCGTTGTGGACGTCGAGTTTGCAGAACTTGTGACTACGTGCTTTGTACCGATTCTGTCTTGTTCTCTATAGGCGGATTCAACATCAGGGAGGGGTTTACTTGTGTTTCACGGAATATCATCTACGCCATAATATGTAAGCATTGCCAGATGACGTATGTGGGTGAGTCTGGACGACGCCTGAGCGTCAGATTTTGTGAGCATCTTCGTGATTGAGCAAGACTCACGTGTCAGAACTTCAACATCACAAATTTTAAACGTCATGTTCTACAACCTGTCCTTTGACCTTAGCCCACTCAAGCTCGATCTGACTGAGGTGCGCATGCCATGCAGGGAGTCGCAGAGAAGAGTGGCCGTATTCCTCAATGGTTTTGTCAATATGATACATATTTTTCTTATTTGTATTCATCACAGGCTGCAACAACTTGGGTTTTAAAAGAGTGTTGTTGAATTTGACATTTTCTTTAGCAAGCCATGTCCTAATTTGATCTTTTGTATTTGATGCAGTTGGTACTTTGTCTTCCGCTGACACAGCATTGTGATAAGATGCATTATCTATATTGCTATGCATGAAAGTCTATTCAGGACTGGAAAAAGATTGATATTCAAACAGTGACCTGGCATTTTGTCCATTCATTTCTGTGTCCTAGTCCTTATGGTCTGTACTTTTTTTAAAATTGTAAAATAAGTCCATTGTAATGGCCTTGGCCGTCTACACTGCTTCAAGCATGCGTTAATATGATGCGATGGCCTTTGCTGCTGGGAATTGTTCTTTTCTGTTCACCGTCTACTGATTGCCATTCTTTAGCACAGGGATGGTGAGCATAAACCCAGGATTCATTCAAATATATAATATCAAAGCTTTGATCCAGCCGCTCACTGAGCGGCCTCAGATATTTGCTTCGGGCAGCAATCTAATGTGGTTTCTCACAAATAATATTCCTGCCGCCTACAATTTTCCTGAAAGTGAAAGCGACGGCTGGTACAATTTTCCACAAAGTACTTTTAGAATCTACAATCTGCATGCAATATTAATTTCAATTTCCTGAGAGCAACAAGTACAATTCTAGCAAACATTTTAAATATCTCTCGTCTTATGACATCTACGTCAAAGCATCAACTTGTCTTTTCCTTCCTTGCTCCCTTCCTTCCAGATATGAGTGCACTCTGAGTTTTGTGCAATCTAAGGGAAAAAAGATGATCTGTCCAGACCAAGCGCCAATTGTATTCTTCTCTCTGGTTTATGAATATCGCAATATAAATAACCCATCTTAGATTCACTGGCGGAAGTACTGAGATAGTAAAACGGCAACCTTCTGCATAGTTATAAATTTGTATCTCAAACTCATTATATTGATTTAAATGTCAGTTTTTAGAAGCCGATATTATACCACAATAACTTCACAATAATAACAGAATACGCCTTTTACATGAACGACACTTTCGCATTATTGCGGTGCTGTTTACCGGTTTCATCTGAAAGTCGAACTGGTGCACGGGGAAATCGAGAATTTGTATTTCCTTGTCCTATTTAAATGTGAAATAAAACTTATTTTAAAAACACCACGAGTGAACACCATAGATATTCTAAAGTGAGGTCAAATTTCGTGAAGTCGATTTTAATATAGCATATATCCCCAGAAGACTCACACCATTCGAATCTATCATCGAGCTAGCACTGTGATTCGGGTGGAGAATGCCACTCTGGGGGCTTTATCTGACACTGGCGGTGTGGTGTGCTAGTGTGGTGATATATCATAACCAAATATTTCTGTGAATACAATTGTAGCCACCACACAAGCGACAATGGCACCCATTAAGATTGAGTTCTCACCGACCATTTCGCAGGCTGACAGTGCACTGACGGTGTGTGAGGTGCAAACATTTACAGACACCTATTGTCTGGACGGGCATTCTTGGTCGTTTTGTGCAGTGTGCAGTGGGTGTTGCAAAGGCTGCAACGTCATCATCGGTACGTGTCACGGCAACTGTTCACATGGGATCTATGGACACGACTGCTCGGGGTCTTGTCTCGGTGTTTGTCCTTTGTGTGAGGAAAAATCAGGAAAATGCCTACAATGTAAACACCTTGGCTATACCTGCAATGACACTTGTGCCGATGGTAATTTTGGGCTACAGTGCAAACAGACGTGTTCTGATGGCTGTGACATCATATGTGACCCGGAAAGTGCAGACTTTACGTGCAAGGAAACGTACTACGGGTCAGACTGCACTCTCAAATCTCCGGACAACTGTTTGAACGGAACCTGTGAACAGTTAATCGGGGCATGCGTCTCGTATGTCGATGATTCACAAGTTGGGAAGAGTCTGCCGACTACAGCGGGCCCAAGCATATGGATACCTTAATGTGTTTCTGTGCTAGACATGGTTCATTTCTTGGTGTTTTCCCGTGAAGCCATGACTCATATCTTGATGTGTTTCTGTGCTAGCCATGGCTCATATCTTTGCTTTTGTGTGTGTGTGTGTGTGCTAGCCATGGCTCATATCTTGGTGTGTGTCATGTTAGTCATATCTCATATCTTAGTGTGTATCTGTGTTAGTCATGTGTCATATCATTGTGTGTGCATGTCTGGGTTAGTGATATCTCATATCTTTGTGTGCATGTTTATGTTAGTCATATCTCGTGTCTTTGTGTGTGCATGTCTGTTTATGTCACATCTCATATCCGTGTGTGTACATGGCTATGTTAGTCACATCTCATATCTTTGTGTGTGCATGTCTATGTTAGTCATATCTCATATTTTTATGTGCATGTTTATGTTAGTCATGTGTCATATATATTGATGTGTGTCAGTGTTAGTCATGCCTCGTATCGCTGTGCGCATGTCTGTGTTAGTCACATCTCATATCTTTGTGTGTGCATGTCTATGTTAGTCATATCTCATATTTTTATGTGCATGTTTATGTTAGTCATGTGTCATATATATTGATGTGTGTCAGTGTTAGTCATGCCTCGTATCGCTGTGCGCATGGCTATGTTAGTCACATCTCATATCTTTGTGTGTGCATGTCTATGTTAGTCATATCTCATATTTTTATGTGCATGTTTATGTTAGTCATGTGTCATATATATTGATGTGTGTCAGTGTTAGTCATGCCTCGTATCGCTGTGCGCATGTCTGTGTTAGTCACCTCTAGTGACTCGGGCAGATGGTGCTCGTAAACCTGGGAGGGTCGACCATCTAAGGGCAGAATCTCCCTACAGAAAAGATCATCTGCTGCCTTGCAGGAAGATTGGGGACAATCAAAGGCTAAGGAAAGAAAACCTGAATAAAATGCTGGCTGAAATTGGATGCACTGGGCCACTGGCGCAGAACACAGTGCAACGTTTTAACGGGTGTTCAATCAGAGTGGATCTGGCCGACTCTAATTGTGATGTTCTGTCTGTGGGGGCGATCAACACACTTAACATGACAGCTGACTTCATGTGAGGGTCTGGAATCCTTCTCTGATTGAGTCCTGATCACACACACACACACACACACAGAGAGAGAGAGAGAGAGAGAGAGAGAGAGAGAGAGAGAGAGAGAGAGAGATAAAGCCTGTAGAAGAAATCTTGCAAACTAGATCAAATGTTGAAGAGCAAAGAATATTTATATAGCGTCATGGATATTCTAAGGCTGCATACAAACATTCACTACGGTATAGCAAGTAGTTTTCACGCAAATCGAAAGCAAACGTGTTCATGAATTTAATTACGGAACACCAATAAATGTGTGATCGGGAAAATAATAGACACAAATAACACGTTCTCTGTATGCGCTACCAATACACTAATTTCCAAGTTTCAATTCTGATCAAAGCTTGTGCTGTTTTTTTCTCTCTCTCTCTCTCTCTCTCTCTCTCCCCCCCCCCTCCCCGTCCAATTTTTAGTCTGAAAAAAAAATCCACGAATGATCATGTTTGTTAGGGTGTAGTTATCAGTATATTTTCTTGGTGGTTTGAAGACAGGCTAATATTTACAGCATTTACCTCAGTCATTTCATTATAATTTCCTGGACCAAATCTTGCACTAACTTTGCTTTGACTATTTGCTGTTGGAGTAAGTGGCTATTTCAACTTTACTAGAGTGACTTTGGAAAAGATGGGCATTATCAATAAATACAAATATTTATTTTTATTCTTGATATATATTAGGTGCTCATTAAGGTAGTTTATTTTGCTGATGAAAGTGAGGATTACTTGCACACGCACGATCATATGCACCAACAAACACATACACGAACTTTCTGACACAGTTTAAAAAAAAAAAACTAAAGGCATGAGATATAAATCTGCGTTACAGCAGTAGTGTCAATAGCATGTAATGCTCTGACATAGTTGACCTGAAGTTCCAGTCAAAGCAATTCTACTTCATCAACATACCCGATAACTGAGTACGGAACCACAAGGACATTTATAAATACCTGCAGATATCGTTACGACGACGTTGAGCCGAAGAGAGTCAGCAATAACGACACCAACAACAAGAACTATAATAATAATAATAATAATAATAATAATAATAATAATAATAACAACAGAAGCTTCAGATCAGCATCATCATCAGTACAAACTTCGCAGCGATGCCGATATTCCCCCAGAGTATGACCTGTGGTCCTCATTTTAACCGGCGTTTGGGTAATCCACAATAATTTGTTTTTAAACTTCGGGTTCTGCTCACGGCATTCAAACCCAAATTTCCTTATCGACGGCGAGTGCTTTCTCTCAATTACGCTATGGCGGCCATAACTAATTATAGTCAAGAAAAACGTGGGCACCTTTGTTGACGGGAACATCTAAGCAAGCTGTTGGCATCAATACAGGTGGCGGCACTTAAATAAATGCTAAGGTCAAAGTTCGTACTTAGTACTACTTGGCTTTATCAATATCTGTTAAAGTGCTAGACTGATTTGAGCTTACAAGTTAACAAAGAAAAGGCAAGTATACAAAAGTTATTGGAACAAAGTGAAATTGTGATTCTTAGATATTGTAACAAAACGTGGTTATGTAATCACTATTTGATTGAAATGATAATGTGAATAATGATGGAAGACAAATCTACGTCATCATATCTCGGATAAATATATTGAGGTTAAGCTCATTTAAACAGATTTAGATAAATTTACAAACTGATGGATTTTTTTCTCTCGATGTTTGTCCTAACCACTCTTGTCCTTTTAAGACATAGCAATACCTAGCAACACTTAGCAATACATCCGATTCAAGAAGTACCAGAATTAAAATATGCCATTCCACCTCATAGTGACGTTCCTTGCCAAAGATATATATATATAGAGAGAGAGAGAGATTGAGAGAGAGAGAGGGGGGGGGGAGACAGAAACAGAGAAAGAGCGAGAAAGAGAGAGAGAGCATATAGTAAACATTTAGTTGAGAACTGAACATGAAGAAGCGTAATGACCTGCCCATAAACCACACCTGAGATACAAATATGTCTACACAGAACCGCAGAGATACTTTTTCATTTGTAAATAAACCTGACAGATTCTGGCAGAGCTTACTTGCGTATTGAGAACACATATAACACATATAACAAATGAAGCAGTAGTAATGGGAAAGTTAAGTCAAAGTGAGATAATAATGGGCGCTATAGAAACGTGATAACACTGAGACATACATATCCGTCTTCATTCAGCTGTCAAACTGTGAATTCATCAAATTCATCATCTGCCATACCGGTTGGCGCAGGCGATCATATCTTTCCACAATCTTCTATCCACCGTGCATCATATCAGTTATGTTGTTGACTGTTTTCCATGCTATGACACCAAGCTATCTAGTATTTTCTCTCTTTGTCGCCCTCGATCTCCCTTTCCTTTTATTTTGCCAGTTGTAACCAAGTATTCCAACTTTCCTCTTCTCATGATGTGCTAGAAAATGGTGATTGTTCCTTTCTGACGATTCTTAGGATTGGAGGACTGTTAACTCAGTATGTGAATAATCAACAATTTGCTATGACTATCAGCTGACTGCTGATAAGCTGAATCACAGAACAGTTACTGGCAGTTACCACATAAACCTAAGCATCCTTCTTCTAACCGTCTAAGGAAACTTAAAATGGTACATAATTGAGAAAGATTGTTTTTGCCCTTGCTTAACTACATTTTAAAAATAAAAGGAAATATTGTTTCGCAAAATGGTGAACGATATATTTATAAAGCTGCCAATGGTACTTTTACGTATTAATTCTGGACCCGTGACTAACATTTTTTTTCGCGCTTCTCTAACATAAATGGGTATCCAATCACACCTGGTATTACTTGATATCAGCAATTCGTAGGACATATCCTGATTTTTAGGCGTGTGTTTTGTTTATGAGAAATCATAAATAAAAATCCTAACAAGCCGGGATTTGAACCCACAACCTCTCTGTCTCGAGCCCGCGTCTTGCCTCGAGACCAACCAGTCCCCCCTGATGGCATTATATTTTATGCAATCTAAATTTAATTATTTTCAAATAATATAGTTATTAAAAAAAACTTTTGTATACCCTAAAAAAGCATTATTGTGTAAATTATACATACACGCACGAAGGTCGTAGTGTACAAATCCGCATTTACAAGTCCACACCACATTACAGGTAATAATCCACCATAAGCACAAGTAATTTCAAACTAATGTGTAATAAAACTGACAAAACGTGTTAAATTAAAACATTTCTATTACTTTATCAGATAAACATTACTATTGGCATTAAACTTTTTACTGTTTTTTTTAAATAACACAATAAATATCGATGATCTATAATAAAAGTGGAGAAGAGACTGTCTTAAAATTGTCTTCATTGTCTTGAAGATGCAAGAACAAGACAAATAACTACTACCGAGATGAAATGTGATAGACGAATGATAAGAAACAGTCTGTTCAGAAATGTAGAACTGAGAAAATAAGCTAGAAATAATCCCCGCCAATATATAAATATATAAATAATATACACCGTTTAAAGAAAAAAAATATATAATACAAATATATATAGAATGTACGAATGAAATAAACAAAATGAATAGGTATGGCAAAAGGTAATTTTAATGCCATGAAAATTATACTAACATTAAAACAAATAACACCATGGCTAAAACTAAGAATAGCAACATGTTACATCTTCTCAATATTCCTGTATGGTGCAGAAACATGGACATTAGACAAGAAAACAGAACAGAAAATTAAAGTCTTTGAAATGTGGATTTATAGAAGAATAGGTGGAATAGGATAGAAAGGAAAGAAAACAAACGATGAAGTTTTAAAACAACTAAAAATGAAAAGAGAACTGCTAAACACAGTTAGAACAAGACAAATGACATTTTGCGAGCATGTTAAAAGACACAACAGCCTACTAAAAGTAATATTGGAAGGGAAAATACAAGGTAAAAGAGGCAGACCAAGAATAACTTGAACGAGTAACATCAAAAGATGGACAAGTCAACCTATGACAATCTGCACAATCAAAGCAAGAGACAGAGCAGAATGGCGCTCCATGGTAGCCAACCTTCGATGCGGAGACGGCACTCAATGATGATGATGATGATGATATATAGAATATATAAAGAAACAATATATACAATTGTTTTGCCACGTGATAAAGCAGAAAGACCAAAACAGCACAATGAGCCTTCAATAAACGTTGCGCCTATTCTAGGCGAGATGTCAATCTTATCTAATGAGTCTATGCCTACTAACGTTGATTCTCATGTAAGTGTTCTTTTTAGTGTCTTTAGATCTTACTCCTTTTCTTTTATCCTGATGTTTCTTATAGAAGAGCCTGTTTTGGAATTCTCTTGTTGTTTCTTCTCATCACATGTTCGACATATGCCCATCTTCTTTCCTCAAATGTAGATGAGATCTTTGGATGCATGGCATTTCTCTTATTTCAATATTAATCTTGAATTCGTTCCTTTGTACACAAAGTATTTTTCTTAGGCATTTGTTTTCAAAAGCGTTTAGTTTTTTTTTCTAAACTCTTTTGATGTCTTTCAGCTTTCCCATACATTGGTAAGTGTTGATAATATGTTTGAGTAGAATATTCTAAGTTTGGTTTTCTCGCTTAATATTTTTTATGCCCATATTTTGTCCATGTTTTTAAATTTCGTTATACTAGACCATAACTATAGAAGGTAAATAAATCAAGCAATCCATAGCACTAGATTAGGCAACATTCCATGAGAAACACTGAGCACAGTTGCAATCAAAGTTCAGCTACTGGCAGAGAGATATTTAAAGAAAAAAAAAAACAATGGAAATTGGGAAACTAATTGATTTTATTAAAAAAGAAAGAGACAATGAGTCAATAAATTTGATATATTTTCAGTCCTCATGTTTACTGACGTTCTTCCATTCTGGGAGCGATGCACCTATTTTATTGTGGGCGTCGGCTGCATTCCATTCTTGATTGTGAAACTGTATCTTGACAGCGAAGGTAAGTGTTAACAAATGTTTTGAGATTTTTTACGTTTAATTAGAGCTATTATTTGGGGAGAAAAAAATTACGAGAACTCTATCAACACATCTCATAAAATAAAAAAAAATCGCGATATACCCCAGGTTCAGGAATCTCTGTGTACTTACCTTTGTCGATCGGATATTATATTTATCAAATTATATTATGTAGCTATAATTATCAAATAACAGTTTAAAAAGTGCAGTAAGTTAAATATGAGGTTCAGTAATTGAACGCGTAAGAAATTATATATATTAAAAAAAATCAAATTAATACTTTTATAATAAAAGTTTCAAAATTGGATTCATTACTTTAATAACCTCGTCTTCACGAGTTTGTGTTTTGGTCTTCGAGTCGGCTACAAAGCCGGTCCTTCAGGATCCCCCCCCCCCCCCCCCCAAAAAAAAAAAAAAAAAAAAAAAAAATAAAAATAAATTAATTAATTCATATTTTAAGGGTTGGAAAAGGTAGAGGAGAACCAAGAGACTCGATAAAAATGAGTTTACTCAACGTCTTTATTTATGGAGAACCTCTTGCTGCTTTGAGAACTTGGTTAATCTAAGAGAAGCCATGTTCAAATTCAGCAGTCAAAATGAAAATACTGTTAATAGTGCTTATTTGCTGCAATTGTGCAGCAGGCATTTTCTTCTCTATCAGGAATTCACGAAAACCTCTTACAGGCCGTCTTTCTAGAATTATAAATCTTTTACTCAAACTCTTGAAAGTAACAATACTAGAGCACAATAACTTGCCTTTATTACAACGTTTCCACCAATACCAATTGCTTTTTATAATAATACTTTGCCCTGGTAGGCTAGTAAACGTATTTTTTTTTTTTTAGCGTTCCCTAGCTTTCACTTCTGGCGAAATCCCTAGAAACTAGGACCTGAATTTTGCGCGCTAATCTGTTTTTCCCTGGCAGCTGTGTGCACAGGGGTCCTCGCCGCGAGTAGCAGATAATCTGTTTTTCCCTGGCAGCTGTGTGCACAGGGGTCCTCGCCGCGAGTAGCAGATAATCTGTTTTTCCCTGGCAGCTGTGTGCACAGGGGTCCTCGCCGCATGTAGCAGATAATCTGTTTTTCCCTGGCAGCTGTGTGCACAGGGGTCCTCGCCGCATGTAGCAGATAATCTGTTTTTCCCTGGCAGCTGTGTGCACAGGGGTCCTCGCCGCATGTAGCAGATAATCTGTTTTTCCCTCGCAGCTGTGTGCACAGGGGTCCTCGCCGCGAGTAGCAGATAGTTCCGTATACGGAGGTACTCATATCCCCCTCAACAAAAAAAAAAAAATTAAAATAATGCCAAATCTTATAACAAGTCATATAATTCAAGTGCACGGAAACCATCTTTTACACAGGATGAAAGATTAGAAACAAATGTCAGTTGGTAACCCCCAGTTACATGCTTGCACAATGATCAGTGAACCAGAACTTATGAAGATTCCTCTTCACCTCTCCGCTGTGACTCTGACTGAAATATCCGCTACTCTCATGTTGAGCAAGGGAACCGCGATTGTTTAGTGAACTGGACTACAAAGAACAAGAGGTAGGGTTCGATCCCAACCGACGGCTTCCGGGTTCACCCAGCCTTAAATGGGTACCGGATTTTTTCTGGGAAAGTAAAGCGGCACGGGCGTAATACCGACCACATTACCCCAAAATCATGTACTGAAGGTCTATAAAATGTATGGTCGCTAACACCATATTCCCTAAACGACACTTGGCGGGACGGGGGCTCTTTACTTGTACTCTCAATCTGAGCAAGCAAGAAAAGATCGGAAAGGAACGGCAACTCATTTTACCAAGTTTTAATTGAATTCCTATGTTTAGCACTGAAACCTCAGATATCACAATTTACGCCAAATTAACGCCTCTTAAGGACTGAGGACGAAGAGAAGCAATAGTCTGACAAAAATACAAATAGACTCAAATTCTCAAAAGTCTTATTAGCTGACTTTAATCAATTTTAAATGTTTTGTTTTTAAACATATAATAGATATAGATGTTAGAGCGGTGCTCTTCAACCTGGGCGCTACCACCCACTATAGAGCGATTTTGCTTTTAAGTGGGTGATTGCAGAACAGTTACATGTTTTATTAATGATATATCAAATATACACTCTATAGATGATCGAGGAACTTGATTCTCTCTCTAAATGTTCTATAACATCAATAGCCTGAATATCATTATAATTTGGTCTCTTAGCGCGACCTCAATTAAATTGACAGGAGCGGTCCATCTTTTTTAAGTCAGAGGGGTGTCCTTTGTAATGACTGCTTTACACCAATTTTTGCACTTTATAAATGTCAAACGACCAACCCTTTGCACATCTGTAGTTAGTATTATCCTGTTAACATCAACAAGTAACCATCTCTTGCTGAATGCTGGAGGTTTGATATTCTTTGTCTTTTTCTGTCAATCCTGTATTGACAGCTAGTATTCTTATGAAATTCACACTTGTTCTAAAACGATTACAACATAACCTGTGTATCATCTGATACTGTTGGATAAGTTATTGAGGTGCTTTAGATGTAACATCTGATTTGTTCATACTATTTTTAAAAAAATTGATTAATGATTTCAACAAATCTGAAGCAATGTCTCAAAAATAGTTGTTCGTGGCTATTTACCTAATATCTGAAGATGGGATTCTCGAATCTGTTACAAACAAACAACATCAGAATGTGTTTACTGTGGAACAAAACAGTCTCTAATGAAGCAATGACGACAAGTCGATTGCAAGAGCATCTTGCAACAACACACCCAAAAGATAAAGATAAGTCCTTGGAATATTTTCAAAAAATTGTTTAAAAGATTTCAGAATTGTCGTACAATAACAACATCCTCCAAAAAACAAAATTCAAAGAATGAAGATGAATTAACCTCGTCTATCGTATATCATAATTAATTGCAAGTGGTAAAAGTCATAATATTGGAGTAATTTTGATAATGCCATCAATCAAACAATTTATCATCAGCTCAAAGGTCGCTGGATCCATTACAACAACAGACATTACAAATGACTGTGAAAACAAAAGAGAAGGTAAACTGGCTCAGTTACATTAAAATATTGCAACCTAACAAACTAACACGAACAAACAAACCATCTGATGCCAGGTTTGGAGAAAGAGTACAGTCAGATGGGTCGAAAATCTTACACAAATTGAGCATCGGCGATGACTGCTTTCATACAGTAATAGAAACACGCATTTTCTCATAGTGTTGTGATATATGTGATTATATTAATATAAGACTACACGATATCAATTGTTAGGTTCTATTTTATTTCTACAGAATTCAAAGACGACATCGCACATGAGTTATCTCCAGGATGGAGTTGGCTTGGGAGAGCTATGGTGAGACTTTTGTGTGCACGATCTCGAAGGAAACTAAGTTCATGGTTCCAGTAGCCGCCACGGACAAATACGCTACTGAATCATGCCATGTTTGAAAACTATTCCCATCTTTTTGGAACTGATAATGATATTTAAGTCATAAGTACCACAACATTTGCCGCTGTATCACAATATGGTAAAAGAGGTCACTGTGAGAGCCCGTTGTGACAGTTCCATCTGGGTCTAACTAACCTATGGCATATACAGATCCATGATAATAGATATGAGCTACAGTGTGAGAATTTAAAATTCTAAAATTAAACAAAAAATTTATGGAGCGACTTTTACACAGCATATGTTCATTTTAACGTAGCAGTATAATTACAATAAAATAAAACCAGAAATAAGCGAAGAACAATGTGGATTTATGGAAGGAAAGGGCACCAATAATGCAATATACATCTTAAGAACATTGATAGAAAGATCTATAGAGGTAAAGAAAGATCTATATATGTGCTTTATAGACTACACAAAAGCATTTGATAAAGTAAAGCATGTGGAAATAATCAATATGCTGGAGAAATTAAACATTGATGGCAAGGATCTGCGAATCATAAAAAAAAACATGTACTGGCAACAAACAGCAGCTATACGAATTAACAGGACAATTTCAACATATAAAAGGAGTCAGACAAGGCTGTGTTCTGTCGCCGGATTTGTTTTCGCTTTACAGCGAACATATTATAAGATCAATAGTAAAAAAAAAAGAAATTGAAGTCAACGGTCACATCATCATCATGTGCCATACCGGTTGGCATAGGCGATCATGTCCCTCCACAATCTTCTATCTACAGTGTATTGTATCAGTTCTGTTGTTGACTGTTTCAACGGTCACAACATACATAATTTGCGATATGCGGATGACACAGTCTTAATAGCAGAGACAGAGAGTGAACTACAAGAAATGATAGACATAATAATAAAAGAAAGCAACAAGAAAGGTCTCAGTCTGAATAGTAAGAAAACATAAGTAATGGTCATATCGAAGAAACAATCATCACCATCATGCAGCATAAAAATGAACAGTACAAATTTGAAACAAGTGAAACGCGTCAAACACATGGGCACAATAATAACAGCGGATGGAAGATGCAACACGGAAATAAAAAGCAGAATAGCTCAGGCCAAAATAGCATTTCAGAAAATGAAAAATATATTATGCAACAAATCTACGTCAACAGAAATGAGAAAGAGAGTTCATCGGTGCTATATAGAACCAATTCTGACCTATGGAAGCGAATCATGGACAGTAGACAAACAAATGAAAAGGTGATTAGAGGCCACAGAGATGGGATTTCTCAGAAGAATGTTGGAAGTTCCCTGGATAGCTAAAAAGACCAATAAGGAAGTTCTCAAAGAGGTCAATACAAAAAAAAAAACATCAGAAAGAAACAATCAACATTTTTCGGGCACATCATGAGAAGAGGAAAGTTGGAATACTTGGAATACTTGGTTACAACTGGCAAAATAAAAAGAAAGAGAGATCGCGAACGACAAAGAGAGAAAATACTGGATAGCTTGGTGTCATGGCAGGGAAAACAGTCAACAACAGAACTGATACGATGCACTGTAAATAGAAGATTGTGGAAGGACATGATCGCCTACACCAACCGGTATGGCACATGATGATGATGATAATTACAATGAATGTGCAATACTGTTAAATATTATACATATTATATATATATATATATATATATATATATATAATTAACATAACAAAAATAGTTTGTATGTATGTATGGCTTTTGGCGTCTTGACAGACGGTTGGTAGCAAGCAAATATGATAAGTCAGTAGTTTGGTAAAATATTAGTGTCTTCTCCTGAATGTTGTTTTTAAGCTGAACATCCACTCTTATAGCTCAAGCTGCCGATACAGGAAAGGCAGATTCTACCAACCACAGAATGAACAAGATGTATTAGTGGCGCCTGTTCTCGTCTCATTTCTTCTGCGCCTTTTGTCTTCTGAATTTAATATCAGCACTGCTTTGAATTTTTCTGTGCCGTTATTTTAAATTTTTGTTCTCCATGTGCTACGATCTGCATCTAGATTTTCACAGTTTCTTTCAGTGATAGAGAATTCGCTCATGGAAGCCCTGCAAACATCATATCTCAGCACTGGTCTACCCTTTGGTCTCTTTTCGTCCCTAAGTTCACAACGCAATATTTGTTTGGGATACGAATGTTTGCCATTCTTCTTACATGACCCAGCTACCTAAGTCTCCAACTCCAAAGTGTTGCCATGATGGATGGGAGTTTGGCTCGTTGTACTACATTAAAGTTGATTACTTTGTCTTGCCATTTTATGTTCATAATCTTTCGAAGGCAATACACATAAAAGCTGTTTAACCTTTTCTCCTGCCCTGCATAGGTAGTCCAAGTTTCTGATCCGTATAGAAGTGTACTAAACACACAACTTTGGTAATTAGAATCTTAGTCCTGAATGTTAGTTTGATTTTGGCATGTGCTCTATCTTTTAGTTTACCAAATGTGGAAGTTGGTTTTCCATTTCGGGAATTTATTTCTTCTTCAAGAGAGGCAGTGGTTGTGACCATATAACTCTCTCTCTCTCTCTCTCTCTCTCTCTCTCTCTCTCTCTCTCTCTCTGCGATCAGGACTCAATCAGAGTAGGATTCCAGACTCTCACATGAAGTCAGCTATCAGGTTAAGTGTGTTGATCGCCCCCACATACAGAACATCACAATTAGAGTCTGCCAGATCCACTCTGATTGAACACCCGTTAAAACGTTGCACTGTGTTCTGCGCCAGTGGCCCAGTGCATCCATTTCAGCCAGCATTTTATTCAGGTTTGCATTCCTTAGCCTTTGATTGTCCCCAATCTTTCTGCAAGGCAGCAGATGATCTTTTCTGTAGGGGGATTCTGCCCTTAGATGGTCGACCCTGCCAGGTTTACGAGCACCATCTGCCCGAGTCACTAGAGGTGACTAACACAGACATGCACACACTATGCAGACCATATAACTGAGATAAATGAACTTTCTCACAGATTCAAGGGGTGTGTTATTTAATGATATAACTGCGGGAATTGCTGCACCCTGTTTAAGCACCACAGTCTTCTGTATACACATTGATAGGGAGAATAAATCACATGATCTAGCTCGATTGTCAATTATAGACTACAGGACGAACTCAAATGTATTTTCAAACGCGTTGTGTAGAAGGGCAGCGAAAAATATTCGAACAGGATAAGGAGATGGGACACGTCCCTGTTTGACTTCACAATTTATCTAAAGGGCTAGGAAGATCTACCATCGAAGTGGATGATGGCAGACATATTTTTGTGAAATGACTTGGTTATCTTGAGTAATATATGAGGACTGCCTACATTTTCCAGCGCCCTGTATAGACCTGCTCTGTTCACAGTATCAAAAGCTTGTATGAGATGAACAAAGGGTATAAATAGAGGTTTCTCTGTTTCCTAAGAAGGGAAACTTCGACCACAAAACCCTCCACTACCTTGTGGACTAGTTTCTAGTTAGAATCGAAGGTTATGGGAGTACACCCAGAGTAAAAATCCGGAGGGAGGGACCCTAAGGCAGTGGACGGCGTTAATCGTCTTTCTGGCATCCCCTGCACCTTCTTTCAATTCCGAACGTATGGACTTTGTCCCTCCTTCGGAAATCCTTGAAACGAAGTCGAGAGGGGGATAGTGCGACTGGGTAAAGCACTATCTCCATATCCTGTGCCCAGGCAGAGTAGGCAAAGTGAAATGAGGAAGAAAGCACCAATGTTTAAACTTGGCACATGGAACGTAAGGACCATGTGCCCTGGACTTACTAAAACAAGCACACTGAAAGAAGGACAAATTAGAACAACAGCACTCATAGATAAAGAACTAAATAGGCTACATGTTGATATTGCTGCCCTACAAGAAACAAGACTCTCAGACTGTGGTTCTGTAAAGGAAGAAAACTATACCTTTTTCTGGCAAGGCCTAAGCCCCGAAAAACCACGTATACATGGAGTAGGCTTTGCTGTACATAACAAACACATAAACTCCATAACCACGCCAAAAGGAGTGTCTGAACGCTTGATGATACTCCAGCTACATACGAAGAGTGGATCAATAAATATCATTAGTGCCTATGCACCAACGTTGGCTGCATCAGACGAAGAGAAAGACAACTTCTACCAACAACTGCAAATGACCATTGACTCACTTCCAAAAGAGGAACTATTATACTTACTCGGTGATTTCAATGCACGCACAGGATCTGATCAGCAATATTGGCCAACATGTCTAGGTCACCACGGCATTGGAAAAATCAACGGAAATGGCCAGCGACTCCTAGAATTCTGCTCAAATAACCACCTATGTGTAACAAATACATACTTTAATGTGAAACACAAGCATAAAGTAACATGGCGTCATGCTAGAAGTGGTCACTGGCACCAACTAGACCTAGTTCTTACACGTAGGCAGTCTTTAAATAACATCAGAATAACACGAACATATCACAGTGCAGACTGCAACACAGACCACGCTCTAGTCATTAGTAAGATCAAAGCCAGAAGTAGTCGTATCTACAAATCAAGAGAGCCTGCAGCAGCCAAGATCAACATCACAGCGACAAAAACCACACCAACCGAAGATATTTTTAGATCCAAGTTTGATGAACTGGTAGAAGAAGTAGAAGATGCATCAAGTGTGGATGACAACTGGTGCTCCCTGAGAACACACATCTATAACTGCGCTCTATCTACCTACGGCCAGAAACGGTTCTCAAAGAACGACTGGGTCGAAGAAAATGCAGCAAGACTAGACCCACTAATAGCTAATAAGAAAAAGGCTTTACTGAACTTCAATAATAATCCCAATCAAATCACCAAGGATCAGCTCAAACATGCGCAAGCCACCCTACAACGCGAAGCAAGAAGATGCGCAAACGAATACTGGAACAATCTATGCTCTGAAATACAGAAAGCCTCAGACAGGGGCGACTCAAAAACCATGCATGACAATATAAAAAAGGCCCTTGGACCAAAAATAACAAAATTAGCCCCCCTAAAATCCAAGTTTGGAGAACCTATTACTGACAAGGGACAACAAATGCAAAGATGGGTTGAACACTACTCTAATCTATACAGTGACGACAGACCAGCAAACACAGCTCTAGCACAATCAATACCCAAATATCCTACAATGTTTGAACTGGATGTTGAGCCTACTATGAACGAACTTGCTGACGCTATAAATGCCCTCTCAAGAGGAAAAGCTGCAGGAAATGACAACATTCCCTAAGCGTACTACTTCCACACCTATACAAACTGCTAATTAAATGCTGGAGAAACGGAGAAATACCTCATGATATGAGAAATGCTAAGATTATAACGCTGTACAAGAATAAAGGAGACAGGGGTGACTGCAACAATTACAGAGGCATTTCTCTCCTTAGCACAACAGGCAAAGCTTTTGCTAGAGTCGTACTTAATCGCCTGCATAGACTTGCAGAACGGGTGCTTCCCGAGTCCCAATGCGGTTTCAGACCCGGGAGATCAACCATAGATATGATCTTCACTCTTAGACAACTGCAGGAAAAATGTCGGGAACAAAATATGCCGCTCTATATTGCCTTTGTGGATCTCACAAAGGCATTCGACACAGTAAACAGAGATGGTCTCTACAAGGTGTTAGAAGGCATAGGCTGCCCTCCTAAATTACTTAGGCTGATAATTTCCTTCCATGAAGACATGAATGGCAAAGTCCATTTTGATGGGAGTCCATCAGAGAATTTCAAAGTCAACAAAGGAGTGAAACAGGGATGTGTCCTCGCCCCCACCCTTTTTGGTATATTTTTTGCTGCCCTCCTAAATTACACCTTCGAAAACAGCTCAGGAGATATTTACATTCGCACTAGACCAGATGGCTCACTGTTCAACCTAGCACGACTAAGAGCAAAAACCAAAACAAATATTGCCCTACTTAAAGAATTTTTATTTGCTGACGATGCAGCCCTAGTCGCTCATAGTGAGGCCACCCTACAGTCGCTGATCAACAACCTGGATAAAGCATGCGACCTTTTTTCACTGTCAATTAATGTTCAGAAGACAGTAATACTAAATCAAGGTGACTTCAAACCTATATCTATTACTCTAAAAGACTGCCCACTAGAATCAGTACAGAAATTTACATATCTTGGATCCACAGTTACGCAAACCATCTCTCTTGATGAAGAAATAAACTGTCGAATTGGTAAGGCAGCTACGACCTTCGGCAAACTCACAAAAAGGGCATGGAACAACACGAAACTAACTCAAAAGACTAAACTCTTAATATATCAAACTTGTGTGCTTAGCACACTACTATATGGATCCGAAACCTGGACAACATACTCAAACCAGGAAAAAAGACTAAATGTCTTCCACATGCGATGTCTCCGCAAAATAATGCACATCAAATGGCAGGACAAAATAACCAACTTAACTGTCCTGCAACGTGCTAAGACCCTAACAATCATGTCGATGCTCAGAAGTCGAAGGCTAAGATGGCTGGGGCATGTCCAACGGATGGAAGAAAAACGCATTCCTAGGCAAATACTATATGGCGAGCTAAAACACGGAAAACGACAAATCGGCAGACCTAAACTACGATATAGAGATATCTGCAAATCATCTCTGAAAGACTTCTCCATCTGTGAAAACGACTGGCAACATCTGGCAAGTGATCGCACATCATGGAGAGCACGTATAAGGAACGGTATAACAACATTTGAGACTGTTCTAAGGCAGGACTTAGAAGAGAAGAGACTCATGAAAAAGGATGGTAAACCCTGTGGACCAGCGAGCCTGACCTGTTCATTATGTGACCATGTGTGTTTGTCAAACATTGGTAGAATTAGCCACGAGAGAAGCTGTTCGGCAAAAACAATACCTCAAAAAAATACGCAATAGCCTCCACTAGACCGTCTGACAAGACGAAAAGGGCCATATATATCTGTTCCTTGCATTTTTCCTGCATTTGGCGGAGAATAAAAATCATATAATTGGTTGATCGTCCAGCTCTATATCCGCACTGGGGCTCAGGAAGGATATGTTCTTCCAATTAATGTCAGCGCTTTAAAACAATTCTTGCGAATGTCTTTTTAGTTGCACCCAGGGGGGACCCTATAGTTGTTAAAGTCGCCTTTGTCCCCATTATTTTTATATAACGTTACAATCTGGGCATCTTTCAAGTCCTGGGGTATATATCTGCTTCTCCAGCATTGGACAAGGAGTTCGTAGAGGCGGGGTAGGAGTGTTTCAAGATTTTCCTTGAGTACGTCGGCGGGTATGTTGTCGTTACCAGAAGTTTTTCCACTTGACATGTCTTGGATGACATCAAGAAGTTCCTTCTCAATTGCTCAATGTCTAGTTCAGTATGCACTGAGAGTTTTGGGACCAGCTGGTCTAGAAGTGGGCTTGCTGGTCTAGGAGTGGGCTTGCTGGTCTATCTTCAGAGTAGAGATTTGAGTAATGTTCGACCCATCTTTCCAGCTGTTTAAAAAAAAATAGTTTATAATAACGATAAATATATCAATCCTAAACAACTAGCACATTAATTTTTTTCAGTATATAAACTCAGCGAAATTGGGATTTATTCGAATGAAAATGTAAACAAAAAATTATAAATGGTCTAATAAGTAAATGATTTTAGGTCAGCTCCGAATGTTAGCGGAGAGGAAATAAACTGAGCCGTCCATGTCCATTATTATATTGACTCCCTGAACTATAGTTTGATGAACGACTCATGTACTTAGAGCTACTCTCATCGGAATAGACTCGTTTTCTCTTACCAAAAACAGCTAATTTCTGTTTGCCTGGTACTTGCTACGCCCTCTTGCACGTTGGTAATATAAATAAGTGCCCATATTTTTCTATTTATTTTTCTACTCTCGACACTTTAATGAGTGATATGATTAGTATCACTTCAGACCAGATTGCTCTTCCACAAAATCTCTATTATTTTCAGAGACTTAGAATAATAAAAGACCATATTGCAAGGAAGTGCTAAAGGAGCGAGAAGGGATATTAGGCACAGATAGAGAGAGAGAGAGAGAGAGAGAGAGAGAGAGAGAGAGAGAGAGAGATGGCAAGATAACCTAAACGAATGGCCAGGCCTCAACTTTGCCCTAAGAATGATTGAAGATAGAAAGAATTGGGGAAGGTTGAAATGGTGAATGTCATCAGTGACCCAACGACTCCCAGGGGTATGGGATGAAGAAGAAGAATGATGGCTCAAAAACTATGTCATTGCAACCTTTACCCACGCCCTCCCCCCACCCACCCAAAGAAAAAACACAATCTTTCAAACAAAAGAACCGAACCCGAACACATCTGTCTACTAGACTATCAAACTTCGTCCCGACAAATTCGTTGATAGCATCACTGAACTATGTTTCCTTGCAGGATAATTCTGATTACGAGTGGTCGTTGTGGAAGAGTTATGCACAAAAGTTACTAATTGTTAACACCATTCACGTGCTACTGTCTCAGATGTGCTTCTACTTTAAAGTTGGAGAAAAGGCAAGTGTAGTTATGTTTTGTACTTACAAATTGTGAGGCTAAGAGTGTCGTTATTTTATAGGTTTTAATCAGTGACAATAGAGTGTAGTTAATTATTACTACTTTATATAGTTTGTTAACGTGGTTTTATGTTTTATGTACGCGATCATCGGAGGGGATTGCAAACGAGCAGGGTGGTATATAAGATAATTAAGCATGTACGATCCAATAATGATTAAAGATAAAATAAGAGACGAATCAGCGTCTTAGCATGCGCGTTTTTACCCATATGTGCTCAGCCGAGTATTCAGAAGTCTTTGGAGATTCATGTCTAGTGTAGCCTCAAGCATCGTAACTCACGAGCGAGGCGCCGTTCCTCACCTACCCAGAGTGCTATCCTGGTACCCATTTCTGCCAGTGGCTAGGTCGACCAAGGGGGTATTTTTTTCCAACCACGAGTACAATTCACAAACTTCTTCCAGCGGGAATCGAACGCAGGTTTTCCGAACGCCGGAAGCTATTCAATCAGCAATCATCATCATTATCATCATCATCATTATCATCATCATCATCATCATCATCATCATAATCTCATCATCATGTGCCATAGCAATTGACGCATGTGAGCTGTCGTCAAACTTTCTCGGTCAAGGGACCCCTAACTCGTAATCACAAATCACCGCGACAGCACCTTATATCAACAACGTAAAAAACAAACAAACATATTTTAACAGCACTGTAACAGCATATTTAACATGTTATATTGATTGCGGAGGCAAAAGAGTTCTTAAATGTTATGTAGAACCAGTTTTAACATATGTATGTGAATCATGGACAATAGGACAACAGACAGGAAAATCACTGGAGGCTGTAGAAATGTAGTTTTACAGAAGAATGTTGAAAATACCATGGACAGCTAAGAAGAGTAATGAAAACGTCCTGAAAGAGGCCAAAGCAAAAAGAGAGCTAATTTCCAATATAAGGAAGAAACAATCATCATATTTTGGCCATGTAATGAAAAGAAAACAGCTGGAATATATTGTAACAACCGCGAATATTGAGGGACGAAGAGATAGAGGGAAGCAAAGAGAAAAGATATCAGACAGCTTAAGAGAATGGCTTGGCAGAAGGTCAACAACAGAAATGATAAATAACTGTCGTGATCGAAAGTTGTGGAGAGACATGATCACCTACGCCAGCAGGCTTGGTACTTGATGATGATGATGATGATTGATTGCGGAGGCAAATAAACTGACGGTTTGGGTTTAAATTAAATAGATCAGTGCCACTTTTGTAATTGAAATAAAAAAAAACACACATAATTGAATCAACTGACATTGTGATATTTGTATCCTGTAACAGTCAATGGAAAGAATGAGCTTATATCTTCCTCACTAGGTCTTCAAATCTGGACACAAGTTTGGAAACTGCTATTCTAATCTTTCTCTCTGCTTTTAGATGTGGTTTGTATTTGGTTTTGATGACTGCCAGTACTGAGAACCCGGAATCACATAAGTAGGTAGTCGCGAAAAGAATTAAAACTCGTAGGCCTTCTTGGCAACTGGGTATTCTTGTTTCACAAAGCTCCAATGAAAAGAAGGAAAGAGAAATCTCTCTGGCTGTAGAGAAAAATAATATTGGACAGCTTAACATTGTGGTACAACAGCGTCGGAGTTGATGAGTTGCACTGTGGGTAGAGTTTTGAGGAGAATCATCACCTACCCCGAGCATGGCACTTTAAGATGATGATAATGATGTCCGAGTAGACCCTAGCAGGCCCTTGCGGAGCACCTGAGCTCCGCGTAGCACAGTTTGACGACTACTGGCGTATGTCGTTTAAAACCCCTGAAAGGGAGCTTATGCCATCTGCTGTTGCCTCTCACCTCCGTATTATATCTATTTTGTCAATACTCATGGTATATAATATTCATTATTAACAAATTATATACTAATTTCATAATGGATAAAAGAAACTTTAAAAATGTACGTTATTTTAAAAATAAATGTTAATTCTCTCTCTTTTTTTTTGTGTGTTGAAAATGTCCTGATTTATTTTGCGGACCTACACTCAAGTTTATCTGGAGACCTGCTTGGTAGCGCTACTGACCACAATTCTAATACATGTGCAGATGGCTACTGAAAATAAATATGTGCATTAGCACCATATTACCAAAGCATTGAAAGGCTTAATATGCGTAGTCTACTTGTTATTTTTATGTAGAAGAAAATAATGAAATGGTCACAGAATTTGAAAAAAAATTATCAAGTTATTTTTAAGAATGTTAATTTAAGTGCATGAAACAGTAACACATTTTTAAATTTATATTTAATGATGAAATGTTAGTAATGAGAAAGTATGAAATGTTATCTTAATTTATATTATAAAAAAAAAAATGGGAGCCGCGATAACTCAGTGCTTAGTGAACTAGACTACCACGGACAGGGGGTAGGGTTCGATCCCAACCGACGGCTTACGGGTTCACCCAGCCTTAAATGGGTACCGGATTTTTTTTCTGGGAAAGTAAAGCAGCACGGGCGTAATACCGACCACATTACCCCAAAAATCATGTGCTGAAGGTCTGTAAAATATAGGGTCACTAACACCATATTTCCCTATACGCCACTTGGCGTGACGGGGGTACTTTACTTTACTTTTTATATTATAAAAATTATATTATTAGATTATCATCATAACATGGTCCACCTCTCTGACGAACAAAAAATGCCTTCATTGTTTATGATAACATTTTGATTTCATGTCCTCTATCTCGATTGTTTATGGTAAAATTTTGATTTCATGTCCTCTATACCGATTGTTTATGATAACATTTTGATTTCATGTCCTCTATCTCGATTGTTTATGATAACATTTTGATTTCATGTCCTCTATCCCGATTGTTTATGATAACATTTTGATTTCATGTCCTCTATACCGATTGTTTATGATAACATTTTGATTTCATGTCCTCTATCTCGATAGTTAATGATAACATTTTGATTTCATGTCCTCTATCTCGATTGTTTATGATAACATTTTGATTTCATGTCCTCTATCTCGATTGTTTATGATAACATTTTAATTTCACGTCCTCTATCCCGATTGTTTATGATACCATTTTAATTTCATGTCCTCTATCTCGTTTGTTTATGGTAAAATTTTGATTTAATGTCCTCTGTCTCGATTGTTTATGATCTGTATATAGACTTAATGTCCACTATCTCAATTGTTTATGATCTATATCTAGATTTAATATCTGTCTCGAGTGTTTATAATCTACATCTAGACTTAATGTCTGCTATCTCGGGTGTTTATAATCTACATCTAGACTTAATGTCTGCTATCTCGGGTGTTTATAATCTACATCTAGACTTAATGTCTGCTATCTCGGGTGTTTATAATCTACATCTAGACTTAATGTCTGCTATCTCGGGTGTTTATAATCTACATCTAGACTTAATGTCTGCTATCTCGGGTGTTTATAATCTACATCTAGACTTAATGTCTGCTATCTCGGGTGTTTATAATCTACATCTAGACTTAATGTCTGCTATCTCGGGTGTTTATAGTCTACATCTAGTCTCAATAACATCATACAATCTGAATTATCTGTTTTGACAGATGGTATGTGATAATTAAAAAAAAAAACACAGAATAAATCTTTTCAAGTGCCGCTGTAATCGTATCTAGCACAGTGGTTTTCAAGTTTTCGATAATTTGAAGCATATATGAGTATTTAAAATGAATCATTTGATGTTTCGTGTGTGTACACACACATACACACATACACACATCGAATACTAATATAAACTCACATTTTCAGACACTTTTATGATGTTATTCCAACTATCTTCTGTTTCAAGTGCCATATCATCTAGAACAGGTAATCATTTAACTATCCACGACGTTGTCTCTGCAGTTCTCCAGATCTTCTGTACTCATTTGTAGCTATTCATTGTTTTTGTTTCCCTCTATTTCTTCTTCCCTGACTGTTCATTTTATTAAATTAATTATTCATTGAAATGTGTCCACAGCTGCACATGTGTGTCTTGTTAGTGTTTGACATCATGGTAGCCGTGACGCTTGTTGGAATTAGACTCGTGTTTCTATACACGAGTGCGGCACTGATAATGTATGCAGTCTCATTTACAGGCAGGATTTCGTTAGTGTGGCTGGCTGGGTTGGCATTGCTGTGCTCTCTCACTTTCAGAGCTTGCTTAACGCTTCAAGTACGTGAAATTGTGCTTCTATCTTCTGTGAGGAGATAAATCACATTTAGCTCTGTTAAAATGACTTAGGTATAATATTTACAACAAATGCGAACACATAAAGAAAAAAAGCCAAAGAGAATCTGTTGTTTTATAAACTGAAGATTGTGGCCAATCACAAAAGAAACAAGTATAGTCGGGTCATTATTGTTTTCAACTACCTTGCTTGATAGTGTAGGTGATCATCTCTCCATAAATTTCAAATTCAGTAGTTTATTATCCATTCTGATAACTTCGTACAAAACTATTCTCTTGAACTCTCGTTTTTTTTTCTCTGTTTTCCTCTATTTTTTTTTTCAATTTTTCCAATTGTCACGATATATCTAGCTGTTCCTTTCTCTTTACACGGTCAACAAATGTGATTGTTTTCCCCCGATGTTGGTAATGCGTTTTCTTTTTGCTGTTGCCTCTTTTTAGAACGTCATTTTCATTTAAAAAGAGTAATCAGGACTATTTTTACAGAAACAATGCCTTCTGCTTAAATGAGTGACATTATGAACTCCTCAGATTTGGGTAAAAATAAAGTAATAAAGAATAATGTTACCAAAAAAATTGTCTTCTGCATTAATGGACTACATGTATGAGAGTCTCAAATCTGGAGAAAGGCTCGTTCTGGAAAAAAAAAACTGCCTTCTTTAACCGATAGTTCGTTGCCACGAAAGGTTTGATGATGACTCGCGTCATGTGAATCCGAGATTGGAATCATCATCATCATATAACATATCGGTTGACGTAGGCGATCGTGTCCTTCCACAATCTTCTATCTGCAGTGCATCGTATCAGTTCTGTTGTTGACTACTTCCCATGCAGCGACATCAAGCTATCTATATTTGTCGTCCGCGATCTCTCTTTCTTTGTATTTTGCCAGTTGTAACCAAGTATTTCAATTTTCCTCCTCTCATGATGGAGGTTGGAATCTTCTTCTTTCTTCTTTTCTCTTTTCACTGATACCTAAAAGGTGTCGTGGTTTATATCATTTGTCGGTCTTGAGCTGCTCGAATTGTCTGAATTAGTGATTTTTCTTTGTTGTTACATGTCTCTGTCACTGCATCTATCCATCTTCTTCTGGGTCTTCCTCTTGGTCTTTTTCCATGCATTCTCGAGAAGAACGCCCTTGATGGTGATTGGTAAGGATTCATTCTGACCAGGTGGCCAAACCATTTAAGTTGTTTTTGTTCTATATATTCTTGGCAGGGTTTAGTTCCTACCATTTTTACTATGGTTTCATTTGGTATTCTATCTCTTCTTGTGTTGTTTGTTACTTTTCTCAAGCATCACATCTCACATGTATTGATCTTTCTTAAATGGGATTTAGAAATGGTCCACGTTTGACTTTCATAGTACAAAGTTGGTATGAAAATGCTATTTATCATTTGTTGTTTAGCTGGCATAGAAATGTTTGGATGTCTAAACAATGGTGAAAGCTGGTATGTGACAGAATTTGCTTTTTGTATTCTCATGTCAATTTCTCTGTCTAGTTTTCCATATTCTGTGAACATTGTGCCTAAATACTTGAATTCCTCTACTTGTTTTATTTCTTTATCTTTGATCTTAATGTTTAATGGGTGTCTTAATTTGCTTATTCTTATAGTCTCTGTTTTTGCTGTGTTCATTTTCATACTGTAGTTTGTGCAGCTTTTATCTAGAGATGTTAAATGCTGTTGTAGCAGATTTTCATCCTCATATATTAGGCATTGGTCATCTGCGAAGAGTAGCTCGTTGATGTTGGAGTTTTCTACCTCTATGTTATTATTTGATTTTTCCTTATTGTTGGTTGTTTCCTGATTTATTTTGTCCATATACATGATAAAGAGGAGTGGTGAGAGGACGCATCCTTGTCTTACTCCTGTTGTAACCTGAAACCATTCTGACAGACCCTCCGATGTTCTGACGGCACTTTGACTGTTTTTATATAATGCCATTATATTTTCTAGTAGTTGTCCTGCTACCCCGTAGGTTTCTAAAGTTTGCCAAAGTTTGCTCCTGTCCACACGATCAAACGCTTTTTCCTGATCTATAAACACTATATTTAGGTTTCTGTCATATTCTATTGTTTTTTCACATGGTTGTCTCAATGTAAATATAGCATCAGTACAGCTTTTGCCTTTTCTGAATCCGGAGGTTGGAATGATGACAATAAATAGGAGTGATATCTTGAGGGTGCTGAACAATTATTATTTCTTGGATATCATCAGGGCGAACTGTGAGGACATAGTCTTGTTTCTGCAATTATTTGGAATATGCAGTGTTGACAACCAAAATGGAGGTTTTGTAATGTCAAGTCAAACAACGATGGACAGTGTTTTCAAGAGTCTGAATGGGTTTAGAATTTAGAATTTTGAAATATAGTTATTGTGTGACTGGAATGCCTTTTGTGACAATAACAGAAAACCGCTCTCAGCACCATCATTATCATCATCATTATCACCACCACCACCACCATCATCATCATTATCGTCGTCATCATCATCACCATCGTCTGCATCATAATCATCATCAACAGCATCATCATCGTCGTCGTCGTCATCATCATCACTACCATCATAATCATCATCATCACTACCATCATCAGTATCATCATCATTATCATCATCATCATCATCACTACCATCATCAGTATCATCATCATTATCATCATCAAGAACCTGTCTATTGACACAGATCCTAATTTCTCTCCAGAACTTTTTAATTTGAAATTTATTAACAATTCTGCCGTTGGTCATCATTTCTTCCTACAGTACAATCAATCTGGTGCTAGTATATTTTCTCTACACCCCTCCAACTCTTCTATTCGACGATCAACCAACTTATCTATTTATCTATGATTATACATAGAGAGGGGAAAAAATAATGAAGAAAAATATCAATCTGTAAAAATTTGCTATTTACAACCTTCGTCTTTTCTTTTATATCCACAGTACGAGTGGCTTCACATAAATAGTTATAAGGAGGTATTCGTGTTTGAAGTAGGGGGTAAACTATTATATCTTCGTCTCATGAGTTTTGCTATCGAGAAAGTCAGGTACAGAAATTCTAGAGCAGTTCAGATAAAAACAGAACCTCAAACATTTGAAATACGTCAACATAAAAACACAGAAGAACTATGTTTAGGTGTAGCTGAGTTTAAGAGTAAATGTTTGTCTGATACTTGTCAACAGCAGAAGTGTCAACATACAAATTGTGATCTATCCAGCACACGTTATAACAAACACTTGAAGACGGTGGATTGTGACCCATCGATTCTGGATTTATTATTTTACACATTCTACTTGTCAATTTTTCTAAACGGTCCTCCTTTTGACTATAAAGATTTCCACACTCAAATAAAAGCGTCCTTCACATCTGATCATTTCAAACCAGATGTTTGTGACATTGTCAAAAGGTTGATCAGACTAACATTCTGGGCTTTCTTCATTGACTTTCAATTTCATTTTCTTTACTACTGTGCTCTTTTTAGTCACGCACATTTGGTTTCCAAACTGTCAAATTGGACCTTAGCATTCAGTAGTTATTGCCAGGGACAATACTTTATGATGAAATATTTAGTTATATATGGATTCAGCTTGCAAATGGGCAGATTCGACGGGTTAACCCCAATAACATTGCCACGTTGTATCAGTTGGGTGTATTCTTACACAGATATGTGGAAACACTTTGATGTTGGACTGTATACATTCATTAAGAATTATATATACATCCCCTTGGGGGGCTCA
The DNA here is from genome assembly GCA_032433765.1 of Megaustenia siamemsis. Lineage (NCBI taxonomy): Eukaryota > Metazoa > Mollusca > Gastropoda > Stylommatophora > Ariophantidae > Megaustenia > Megaustenia siamemsis. The sequence continues at coordinate 51,056,985 of JAVIAB010000124.1, read as the reverse complement.
AGAATTGGTCTTCTTCGTCGGGTTTTTGCTTCAGGCGTGCCATTTTTATTTATTTATTTCTGGCATGGAGTAAGGAAGGATATCCTAGTCTGGTGTTTCGGGAATTTCCTGATGGTAACGTTGGAGACCACAGCAGTATTTCTGGAGCATTCTGCTGTAGGGATACAATTGGTAAGTCGTTTTTAAAAATAATTTAATCTGATTTAAGGATGCTATTTTTAATGCTCATGTTTACACTTTTCAGTACATTAACATGGAACTGCCAGGAGCTACAGATCATCAGTCCTTGGTATCACATTTATTCATCATCAGCATCATCTTCATCATCATCATCATCATCATCATCATCATCACGATTGTCATCATAATGTGCCATACAGTACTATACAATCGACGTGGGCGATCATGTCATTCCACACATTTTTTTCACAGTACAAGCTACCACATTTATTAGGCAGATTTATTTCCAGTCGAGTTCACGTCTAGGATATCGAGACTACAAAATTCACAAGTTCAAAATCCTTGTGGTTTAAAGTCTTCTGCAGTGTTCGCTCGCCAGGTTGGCACAGATGCACGAAGTCCCAGCAAGCCGTCAAATATGTCTATTTTTAGCCCGACTCATCTGTTTTCGGCATGTTTCAAACCATAGCCATCTATACATTTACAGAGGGATTACAGGAAATTCCCGGAAAACCTCCAACCAGCGTAACTTTTTCACCTTTTACGAGCAGGGGTGGTTGTGGTTAGAGTGACGTCGCCGTCTTTAGCTACTGTAGCTGATACGTCACGTTACTTGCAGGGTCTTCCGGTTTTGTTTTATGTCCCGGGCCTTTGTAAATCCATCAGTGGCGTATTCTATATGCTACCGCAGCTACCGCCGGGATCCTGAACATATTAACGAATTACAAAAGGAAATGATAATTTATTATATTTTTTTCATAATTATATTACAAATTTTCGAATATTCTATTACACATTTAGGCCAAAATGATTTATTTGCTTTGATTTGCATTTATTTATGCAAGGTTTTCCTATGGCCACTATAACGTTTGTGAATAAAACCGAAACTACTCAAAGGTAGTACATGATACCGCTAATAAGCAGCGGTACAGTTCTCTTCTCTCCGACCTTGACACTCAAAAATTCCCGTCAAAATAATACGGCGAAAGCTACCGCTAGAGAAATTCGGTTTCATGGGTTATTTTTAGCTCTAGCCAATCAGAATCGTCACAAAATGCATCACAAAAACTATGTCTGATTACCGAAACTTCCTAACCTATCTATAACTACGTTATGCGCATCAGCATCTGTAGAAAGAACTTTTTCTGCTCTCAAGAGAATCACATCTTATTGTCGCTCAACTCAGACATAAGAACGCTTATCTGGTTTGGCAATAATGTCCATTGAGAAATCATTCCTTCAGAAACTTAGGAATCAACCCAACAATACTTTCAATGACAAAGTCATCGAGACATTTTCGTCTCAAACAAGACGGATAGAGTTTACATATAAATAAGTAAGTAATTTAAAATGTAGTGATGTCATTAGCAAATGTTACTTCATGTTAGCCTTCTGAGTATAATGTATGTCTTTATTTATTATGTCAGCGGTAGCCCAGACCCCAAAACCAGTACACGCCACTGAAATCCATAGATGGCGATTTTGAAACTCAGAACTAAATCATATATTTTCTCTATTTATTTCGTGAATTCTAGTAACCTCTCAAATCATAATCTCAGTAACTATAATCTATATCAACGACGTACAGGTTCGTATGGGAGCCGCTGTAAACAGTGGTTAGTGTACTGATCTACTGAGGACAAAGGGTTAGGTTCGACCCCAAGCGACGGTTTCTAGGTTCACGCAGTGAATGGGTACCGTTATTTTATTTTCCTGAGGAGGAAAGACGGCACTGACATAATGCTGACACCATTACCCTAAATCTACCCCATTACAAACAAATATAGTAAACAAACAGTAATTAATACCATATTTAATGTACGTCACAAGGACATGGTGGGGTTCTTGTTATGTGAATTAGATTTTTATAAGCTTCACACTTTCCCACATGACCTTTATTGCCTTTTACACAGCAATTTAATGAATGTCTGTTCTGATGAATGTCTATCCTGATGAATGTCTGTTCTGACGTATGTCTATTCTGATGAATGTCTGTTCTGACGTATGTCTATTGTGATGAATGTCTGTTCTGACGTATGTCTATTCTGATGAATGTCTGTTCTGACGTATGTCTATTCTGATGAATGTCTGTTCTGACGTATGTCTTTTCTGATGAATGTCTGTTCTGACGTATGTCTGTTCTGATGAATGTTTGTTCTGATGTATGTCTGTTCTGACGTATGTCTGTTCTGATGAATGTTTGTTCTGATGAATGTCTGCTAAGATGCATGTTTATTCTGATGTATGTCTATTCTGATGAATGTTTTTTCTGATGTATGTCTATTCTGTTAAATGTCTGTTCTCATGTATGTCTATTCTGATGTATGATTGTTCTGACTTTTGTCTATTCAGATGAATGTCTGGTCTTTTGAATGCTTGTTCTGATGAATGTCTATTCAGATGAATGTCTATTCTGCATCTTTCTCATCGGTGTTATCGCAGATGAGACCGTTGACCTCAGCATTAACCACGACCGGGTTCTGTTCCCTACTTTATGGATGGCCTAGACTCACGTGCACTTGCTCAGTCGCACGGCCCAGAACCCGTTCCACGATATAAACTGGCCAGCTCCAGTAACTTGCTCAGCAGCACGCGGAAACACTGTGAGCTTTCTTATCTACAAATAAATGACTTACGCGTCCTTGACAACAGACCGGCGTAAACAAACCGCCATTTTTTGACGCGTTCAATAGTGTAACAACAATGACGAGTGATGAAATAAGGAAATTATAACAAAATGCAATGAATCAAAAGAAGCAAAGTGATTAACATCAAATAGAAAGCGCGCACACTCACATGAACCCTCAAAAAATAAATAAAAACAAACAAATAAACAGGAAATTTCACTGGAAAACAGCACTTATCTGTGAATCTTATGAATAGGTCAGCCAACAGGGCGCCATCTTGGTGCGTCTCCCTAACGACGGATCTGTAAGACGACACGAAAGAAGTGCATGGGCATTTACAGCACGTTCGGCAGGCAGAATAGCCAAGGAAGACAGTGGTGCATACGCCATGACCACGTGTAGCATGACAATGGAGGTGATGGCAGTGACCAAGGCATTCAAATGGTTAGAGTCACAAGACTACATCCACGCATGTATACTGAGTGATTCGATGAGCATGATAAAAAAAGTGGAGGCGGGCTTTGTACGCATGCAATGGGTAGAGTCGTTGCAGAAATCCAAAATACGTAAGGTCACCTTTGTCTATGTCCCTGGACATGCGGGAGTGCGGGGAAATGAGAGAGCGGACAGGTTGGCTAGCTGCGCTGTCGTTGAGGACGGGCAACCGATGGATCGGGCGGACATCATCAATGCACTCCGAGATGTGGGAAGATCACGGGACTTCGACAAACACAGATCAACGTCGCTTCTTCGGATGATGGAAATGGGAGTTAAGATGGGCACAGCCAGAAATGAGAAACTTGGTGGCCGTGTAAGACGACTTATCAACCAACATAGAACCGGAGTCGTCAGTCGCTGGACACTGAGGGAATTGCTGAGGAGGGGATCTGAGCACCTATGGACATGTTCGGAGTGCAATGATGATGACCCGCAAATAACTCAATAACTCAATGTCTATTCTGATGAATGTCTATTCTGATGAATGTTTGTTCTGATGGTTGTCTGTTCTGAAGAAAATGTCTGTTCTGATGTATACTTGTTCTGATGAATATCTTTTTTTTTTGCGTGCTTGTTTTGGTGATGTGTTTGTTCTGATGAATGTCTGTTCTGAATAGTGTATGTAATTTCAAAATTAGTCCGAGTCATTGAAATATTATGTTCATTAACCGTTGCTACATTGTCATAAAACGTTGTCGGAAACAGTAAAAATGTCTCACGTCTCATTACATCCACACAGTGTGAGCTTCTGGATTGAGTCTTAGCAAAGTCTCGTAATAATTTTATAATTTTTTTAGCTTTTAATTTTGATATATTATCTAATTTTATTCTCTTAATATGTAGAACATCTCCTTTTATTTTATCATTTTATTTCTTATCCTTTTTTTATCTCTCTTTTATTTACTTGTCCCGCTCATTCTAGATGTAATACATTTTATCTTCATCAATTATCCATTTGTGTTGTTCTCGATTTCTGAAGAAAGCCGCATATACGCCGAAGGTCAGCATTTTCTTGTGTTGCTTTTTTTGTACAGCTGTTACCATACCTTGCAGAAGTAAACGTTGCACCTCACCACTTGCTCTTTTCTTTGTGTTAACTTGTTTCTTCGCGTTAACTTGTTTCTTTGTGTTTCATGTAAGAATTATTTAGACTAATATTTGTTTGTGTTTTCTTTAACAGAAGGCATACATTAGTCCTGCTATGTACCTCAGAGTTAAAGTTCTTCTCATCGTCCCTGTGTATGTTGGGTCTTGCCTGCAAGTATTTTACTTTTTCTTCGGAGTAGATGTCGGTTGGATATTTGTAACCAACTTCGCCCTTGCAGGTGATTAAAAAAATATGCTTAAACAGTCACATTTAAAATCTAAATTCACTTGACAAAAAAGTGAAATAAGACACACCAACCTCATAAATAGTTTTAATGTGTTTTTAACGTATTTACTTGATGATGCTAGATCTCTGTACAGTGGAGCAGGAGCTAGACGACCTCCGATTGTCATGGTTAGTGGTGATTGTCATGGGCTTTCCATTACCATTTTTCATTAAGCAGAGCAGCTAACAAAGTGATGGTCGACTTAGTTGTTGTGATGGTGACATCTGTTGATACAAAACACATACTAATGTTAGAATTTTATTATTTGTTTATGCAGTAGATCTCCCTTTTATTTTTTCATTTACTTTTTTCTCCTCTTTTCTTATCCCTCTTTGATTTACTTGTCCGCCCATTCTAGATGTAGTACAATTTATCTTTATTCCATTGTCCGTTTTTGTTCTCGTTTTCTGAAGCAGGCCGCATATAGGCCGTTAGAATCACGTCACCTGTTAGAATAAACAAGTTACATTTTCTTAGCATAACCTATGTGATATAGAAAGCCACTGCAGACCATCGTATGAAAAGAAATAGCAGAAGACAAACTTGGCAATCAACAGTCTCTTTGTGCGGTATCCAATTAACATTACATTGGCGCCTTATTGTTAATATAAACTGTGACAGTACAGTCCGCCCATTAAGTTGTGGGACTAGTTTGAACATAAATATGCTGGAAAGTACGTTACAGTATGTTATCATAATTTAGGAGAGTCAAATATGTTACAATCTTCATCCCAACGTTGTGCTACCAATGCCAGACCTGGACCCTAGATGCAAGAACAATAAGAAAAAAGAACCTCTACAGAGATGAAATGTGTTAGACGAATGACAGGAAACAGTCTGAGAGATAAGATCAGAAATGAAGAACTGAGAAAAAAGCTAGGAATAGCCCCCGCCATAGAATATATAAGGAAACAACAGATAAAATGGTTTGGCCACGTGACAAAGCAGAAAGAACAAAACACAACACAACGAGCCTTCAACAAACGTTGTGAGAACACCAGACCCAAGGGTCGACAACGAAAAAGATGGGTCGATGGAATATTAGAAGCACTAGGAAATATAACAGCAGCAGAGGCGAACAGAAGAGCAATAGACCGTAAATTATATCTCCCCTCGACGCTGAAAGGCAAATGAGGAAGGAAAGTAGAAGAAGAGGGAGAGGAAGAAGAATAAATATGTTACAAAAGCATTAATACTTCACAAATTGTACATATTTGTACGATTGATGGGAAGAGGTTTTGTTTAATGTTGTTTATTTAATGCCCGAAATCGTGTTGTTGATGGACGAACAGTTACGACATTTACAGTAACTGTACAATGTGGTTCCTAGGTTTATAGGTGTATCTTTTTTATGTAGGCAAGGGACCGATAAAAGAGAAGTTTTTTTCCTCATGAAATCCAACCCAAATTGTGAGAAACGTAAATAATATCAGTCTCAAGAATTGTAAACAACTTGCAAGCTCACTTCTCAAATAATCATCATCATCGAGTGCCTTCTCCGCAACGAAGGTTGGCTACCCTGGAGCGCATTCTGCTCTGTCTCTTGCATTGATGGTGCAGGTTGTCATAAGCTGATTTGTCCATCTTTTGATGTTACTCGTCCATGTTAGTCTTGGCCTGCCTCTGCTTCTTTTACCTTGTATTTTTCCCTCCAGGATTACTTTTAGTAGGCTGTTGTGTCTTTTAAAATGGCCAAAAAATAGCATTTGTCTTGTTCTAATTGTGTTTAGTAGTTCTCTTTTCATATTTAGCTGTTTCAAGACTTCGTCGTTTGTTTTCTTTTCCTTCTATCCAATTTTACCTATTCTTCTATATATCCACATTTCAAAGGCTTCAATTCTCTGTTCTGTTTTCTTGTTTAATGTCCTTGTTTCTGCACCATGCGGGAATATTGAGAAGATGTAACATTTTGCTATTCTTTGTTTTAGCCCTGGTGTTATTTGTTTTGATGTTAGTATGTTCTTCATGGCATTAAAATTACTTTTTGCCATTCCTATTCTTTTGTTTTTTTCAGTTGTACATTTTCCATCACCGGTTATAGTATATCCAAGGTAGTTGTAGTTCTGAACTGTCTTCAGGTCTATTTCTTCAATTTTGATATCCATTTGTGCGTTTTGAGTATTTCCTTTGTTTATGATCATAGTTTTAGTCTTTTTGATATTCATATCTAGTCCACATTTTTTGCTTATCATGTTTATTTCATTAAGTAATTGTTGTAAGTCTTTAAAGGATTTTCTGCTAGTAGTACAGTATCGTCAGCATATCTTAGGTTATTGATTATCTTTCCATTAATTTGTAGGCCTGGCATCTCTGGTATGTTTTTAAAGATTTGCTCAGTGTATAGATTGAACAAGCTTGGTGATAGGATGCATTCCTGTCTTACTCCTCTTTTTATATCAATGGGTGTAGAGAACTCTTTGTTATATTTTATTATTGCTGTTTGCTCCCAGTATAGATTGCATATTAGTCGTATATCCATGTCATCTAGATGTATCTCTTTCAGGCATTCTATAAGTTGTTTGTGGTGTACTCTATCAAAAGCTTTGGTGTAGTCTATGAAGCAGGCATATATTGGTTTGTTTACTTCTGTGTATTTTTCGATTAATGTACTGATGCAGAATGTGACTTCTTTTGTCCCGCTATTTTTCCTAAATCAAAATTGCTGTTCATCTAATTCAGTATTGATTTTATTCTGAATCCTTCCTTGTATAACATTTAGCAAGATTTTTGTAACATGGCTCATTAGGCTTATTGTTCTAAAATCACTGCATTCAACTGCACCATTCTTTTTAGGCAATTCAATGAAAGTTGATGTTTTTAGTTCATTTTGCATGTATCCTGTATGGTATATGTCGTTGCATATGTCTGTAATCACCTCAATGCCAAAGTCTTCTAGTGCTTGTATCATCTCTATCTGCATGCTGTCAGGTCCTGCTGCTTTTCCCTTTTTCATTGTTTTTATAGCTTTTCCCACCTCAGATTTTAAGATTTTATAGCCTTATAGCTTTGATCATGAAATAGTTCTGTTATATATTCCTGCCATCTATCTATAATATCTTTATTGTCTGTTAGCATTTTTCCTTTTTTGTCTGCAATGCATCCACCTTCTGTGGCTTTTTTATTTTTATTAGTCATTCTCTTTATTTCTGTGTGCATTCCTCTTAAGTCTTGTTTGCTTACCATAGTTTCCATTTCTATACATTTTTGGCTGAACCAATCTTATTTTGCCTTTTTGCACATTTTGCGTATTTCATTATCTATTTTATTGTATTGGGCAGTGTTCTTCGCTTGTCTCCTTTCTTCCATTTTTTCTAAGAGTGTGATAGTTATCCATTTTTGGTTTTTGTTCTTTTCTCTTTTGGGTAAGGTGTCGCAGGTTTCTTGTATGCTTTTCTTTATGCATAGCCGTTTGGTTGCTACTGTTTCATCTCAAAACAGTTAGAGAAAGTTGTTACAAATAAAGATAACGAAGTAATGAGGAAGTTGACTTTGAAAATACAGAAAAAAATACACAATCTTCATATAACCTCATAGACTTATGGTTTATCTGATAAAGATATAATACGAATTAACAGGAGGTAAATGAATATTTTTGCTTCTTCTTCTTCTACCTTTTTAGCTCCCAGTGGAGCATAGGTCTTCAACAAACACTTTCCATTTCGTTCTGTTTTTTTGCCATTATTTTAAGATCATTCCATGTCTTCCCCATCATCTTCATCTCTGCTTCTATCTGTCTTCTCCAAGAATTCCTTGGTCTTCCTCTTTGTCTTTTCCCCTGGGGATTCCAAAAAAGGGCCTGTTGTGTAATACTCTCAGTTGGCTTCCGCAGTGTGTGTCCTATCCAGCGCCATCGTCTTCGCTGTATCTCTTTATCCATCTGGTGCTTGACTGGTACATTTCCATAATTCTATGTTAGTGATTTTGTCCTGCCATTTCCATCCCTTTATTCTGCGTAAGCATCCATTAATGAAAGTCTGTATCTTCGTGATTGTCAATTTTGTTGTTCTCCATGTTTCACAGCCATATAATAGGACCGCCTTAACATTTGACTTGACAATTTTTATTTTTGTATTTAACCTAATTTCTTTAGATTTCCATATGTTTCCCAGTGCAACGAAAGCTCCTCTTGCTTTTGATATCCTTATTTTGGTATCATTTTCTGTTCCTCCCTCTTTATCTATATTACTGCCCAGATATATGTAAGATTGTACATCTAATAGAGGTATTTCTTCTAGTTTTATTTGGTTATTGCCAACTGTATTAATTCTCATAATGTTGGTCTTATCTCTATTAATCTTCAGTCCCCGCTGTTGTGATCTCTCATCAAGTATGCTCATAAATGAATATTGATGACACCCAAACAACTGTAGGCGATATATCCGAGAATTTAGGGGAAATTATCCCCGGTAAAACGGGTCCCAAAGGAAGGAACTTACTAACAGATTTGACTGTTACAGAAACTCAGTAATTTTTTGGAGAAAATATTCTTAAAATTGTCATTAGAAGTAAGCAGTGGTTTTGTTCTTGGAGTAACAAACGGTACTCAGTCATCATCTTCAGGTGCCATCTCCGCTACGAAGGTTGGCTACCAGCGAGGGCCATTCTATTCTGTCTCTTGCTTTGATGGTGCAGGTTGTCATAGGCTGATTTGTCCATCTTTTGATGTTACTCGTCCATGTTAGTCTTGGTCTGCCTCTGCCTCTTTTACCTTGTATTTCCCCCTCCCAAAATATTTTTAGTAGGCCGTTATGTCTTTTAACATTGCCCCAAAATCGAATTTGTCTTGTTTGAATTGTGTTTATTAGTTCTCTTGTCATTTTTACTTGTTTTAAGACATCATCGTTTGTTTTCTTTTCCTTCCATCCAATTCTACCTATTCTTCTATATATCCGCATTTCAAAAGGCTTCAATTCTCTGTTCTGTTTTTTTTATCTAATGTTCATGTTTCTGCACCATATAGGAATGTTGAGAAGACATAACATTTTGCTATTCTTAGTTTTAGCCCTGGTGTTATTTGTTTTGATGTTAGTATGTTCTTCAGGACATTAACATTACTTTTTGCCATTCCTATTCTTTTGTTTATTTCAGTTTTACATTTTCCAACACTGGTTATAGTATGTCCAAGGTAGTATGACTTCATAATTTGTTTTCTTTTCTCTCCATCCAATTCTACCTATTCTATATGTATCCACATTTCAAAGACTTCAATTCTCGGTACTCAGTACCGGTAACTATTTTTTTACATTAAAATTCCAATGTATTGACAGTAAAAATATACTCTTTCTGTTTTCAAGGGGTTCCTTTGTCCATCTGGGCCATGTGTCATAAGTGTCAAACTATTGTGTCAGCGTGCAGTGACAACCTGCGTTCAAATATTTAAAATAACGTACTGCCACGTAGTTCCATTTCAACCTAATACTTAGCCACGCACTAACAATGTTAAATGTTAAACTGCTGTCAATTTAGAGTTATTTATTAGAGATTTACCCGACTGTGCCAAGATATTAGAACTTAAAGTAGTGGCCAGAAAATTCTGGTAAGCGTCTGATATTAGGTGAAGCTGAGGCTAGAAAGTCAGCACGGACATTCCGCTTAAATGAAATAGAAGCAGTTTATGGTTTCCGTGAATATTTTCAAGAAAATAAATGCCCTGACATACAACTTCCTCTAAAGTACACTTTGGATACAATTGTTGTATCTTCCGGTGAACGTGAAAGGGGTTTCTCCCAGATGGACCTTATAGTAACTTCATGTAGGTCATCTTTGCTTGTACGGGCAACCTCTGCACTGATTTTCATCATGATATCGGGTCTTCCTCTTACCAAATTCATTTCTAGAAAATATTTTGATTCATGGCAACTCAGAGGTCGTCTTTCTACAGTTTATGCCACAAGCAAGAAGCAATGTAGAGACGACCAGGAGATATCCGAGGATATATTATAAGTGTAGAAGTTGAAAATCTTCATGATTCGAGTAACGGCACTTATTCTCATAAAAAAAATGCAAAGTAATGATATAGCCTATATCAAATTTAGGTTCAACTCTAGCAAATATAGAGGTCTGCTCACAGATCGTTATTCTGCAGCTGATACCAAAAAGCAAGAAGCGATCTAGAGACGACAATGTATAGCAGTAGATATAATAGCATGTTCAGAGTGAGTACCGGTACCTTTTTTCCAGAAAAAAGCACTCAAAGTAAGAATGGTAATGAAACTTTTGAACCGAATTTATGCGAACGATCATCAAAAGTGAGGATATTAATGAAACGTGTACTTAAATTTCACGAACACAACCATCGAAAGTGAGGATATTAATGAAACGTGTACTTAAATGTCACGAACACAACCATCGAAAGTGAGGATATTAATGAAACGTGTACTTAAATTTCAAGAACACAACCATCGAAAGTGAGGATATTAATGAAACGTGTACTTAAATGTCACGAACACAACCATCAAAAGTGAGGATATTAATGAAACGTTCACTTAAATGTCACGAACACAACCATCAAAAGTGAGGATATTAATGAAACGTGTACTTAAATGTCACGAACACAACCATCAAAAGTGAGGATATTAATGAAACGTGTACTTAAATGTCACGAACACAACCATCAAAAGTGAGGATATTAGGGAAATCTTAAAGTGGGTTATATATTCTATATTATTGATAAGGTGCTGAGATATAAGGATGTTTATCATGGCTTCCTTGAGAGAATTTTTTTTATCAGTGAAAGATACTGGGAAAATGTGGCTGCAGATCGTAGCACATGGAGAACAAAAATACAAAATGGCACAGCAACTTTCGAGACAGTGCTAATATCAAATTCAGAAGACAAAAGGCGCAAGAGAAAAGAGACAAGGCCAGGTACCGCAAATACACATTCCTCGTTCTGTGGATGGATCTGTCTGTCCAGGATTGGCAAATTCAGTAACGATAGAAGCTGTTCAGTAAAGCAGCACCCAGTATGAGACAGTAATGCTTTACCAAACTACTGACTGATCATGATTGCTTGCTACCAACCGTCTGTCAAGACGATAAGGGCCATACATTATTGATATAAATATATGTATGAGATACGGATGTATTTCATCGATATTGACAAAAACACTGATATGTGATCTGCAGGGGTACAACGTCATTCACACATACATTTTACAAATATGCCGATGAAACACTGCAAGAAAACTTAGATTGGTTTCAGAGATTGCCATTTTTTGCAAAGAAATGAGATGGAAGCAGTTGAAATATTTTGTGACATCTTGAACAAAAATAATAAACTGAGGGAAGAAGGAATGGAGATAACCAGAAAACAAAGCAGCCGAAAAGTTAAAGATAAGAGGTTTGTAGAATAGGAAACACATATTTCTGAACAACTGTGGAGATATACATTTATTAGACATGGTTTCCTACGTCTTATGGCAAGAAATTTAATGGTGATTATACTGGCTAATCTCATTACGAGGGATGTTGTGATCTTTTTATGTAACTTTTACCTTTTCGTCTCATCATTATCTAGTTGCAAGGAATCTGTCTTTAATCAGATCTCCTATTTCCTCTGTGGTCATGTTGAAGGTCTCTTTGGAGTCTTGAAATCAACTTCTTTGGCTGCCACTGTTTCGTCTTCCAGAAACCATCTTTCTTTCTTTCTTTCTTTCTTTCTTTCTTTCTTTCTTTCTTTCTTTCTTTCTTTCTTTCTTTCTTTCTTTCTTTCTTTCTTTCTTTCTTTCTTTCTTTCTTTCTTTCTTTCTTTCTTTCTTTCTTTCTTTCTTTCTTTCTTTCTTTCTTTCTTTCTTTCTTTCTTTTTCTTTCTTTCTTTCTTTCTTTCTTTCTTTCTTTCTTTCTTTCTTTCTTTCTTTCTTTCTTTCTTTCTTTCTTTCTTCTTTCTTTCTTTCTTTCTTTCTTTCTTTCTTTCTTTCTTTCTTTCTTTCTTTCTTTCTTTCTTTCTTTTTCTTTCTTTCTTTCTTTCTTTCTTTCTTTCTTTCTTTCTTTCTTTCTTTCTTTCTTTCTTTCTTTCTTTTTTTTTTTTCCTTTCCTTTCTTTTCTTTACCTTTCTTTTCTTTTCCTTTCTTTTCTTTCTTTCTTTCTTTCTTTCTTTATTTCTTTCTTGCATCCACCTGATGACTACTCATCTTCTTTGTTCACCCTTAAAAGGGCTATACGTGGACTTAGTTGCATTATTTTATTGTTTACAGCAAGCTGCCATATTTATACCTTTTAGCAGAAGGTATCAAACTTCAACATGTTATTTTTGACTACCGGGCTGCTTTCCTTCTCGATCCATATTAGTTTGTACAGACTAGTTAGACTGTTTTCATTGTTACCTCAGGAAGATAGAGAAGGGTTTTGATCAGCTGATGGTCACTACTCATTACGCAAGCAGTCACCTATGAGTCGATTACCACTTTCAGTCCCGTCAATGATGAATAGTAAAATGTGGTACGCTATCAAAGACCTCCAAGAGAATAAATGTGAAAGATTTGATAGAAAGGACAATTCCAGATACATCTTTTTATCATTGACTTTGGTGTAATAACAGTGTGGGCATAGCATGATATTAATTTTAATCTTTAGTACGGACTGGCGAAACAGCAGTCGGACATTCCCATACCTGCTCCACCGTTCGTTTCAGCAAACAAATAAATGTTTGTCTACTGATTGTTCCTGCCCTGCATTGATTTAAGGTGCTGCGTTTTTTCCCCCAACCCACAACCGCGCTGCTGGAATAGTCATAATTTAATATTTCCTGCCAAACCATGTATATTGTATATTCATTTTTCGAGCCTTCATTTGAAAATAGATTAGATTTGTCTAATTTTATACAAAGAACTATACTTTATGTTTATAAAAAAAAAAAAAAACTATACTTTATGTTTATTACATCTATTTTTATCAAACTGTTGCGATGAGTCGAACTGATACGATGCACTGTAGATAGAAGATTGTGGAAGGACATGATCGCCTATGCCAACCGGTATGGCACATAATGACGATGATGTGATGAGTCTCTTTTTATGTCGTTGCCTTCTATTGATTTTGTCTTTTCGAGAAAAAATAAAGGAACAGAGAAATATACGAAGATAATGAGACAGCAGGAATTATAGCTATAAACAAGTCATACCTTGTTTCAGGAGCTACTGAGTTAAGTGCTCTGTGCACACTGTGAGCTGTACCTTTCATCCGTTTTGATCGTGTTTCGATATTCCGATTGTTTACGATGAATGATGATATGGTATGATGGAGAACAGATGGCTGTGTTCACTTTCTGTGCGGTTTCGTCTGATGTCTTTTGGCATGTGCTGAGACTGCTATGATGGGGACTACAGCTACCTTTCTTTGTTTGGGAGACGAAATAGTAATTCGAATGATTCCACTGGCACGGGCGGTTGAGCAATTATGGATTTTAATTCATTTGCAGTGATACCGGGGCCTTCCATAACCATAACCATAAGTTATACCTTTTCATTACTTAACCACAATTATGTTTTACTTTGTGTATTGATTTAATCACGAAAGTGATACTGATTTAGCTTTTCTATTTACTTCTTTTCTTTCAACAGTAACTTGGGAAACGCTTCTACCAATGTTTGTCATCTTTTCTGCTTGTATACACAATGCTATTTACATTAGCCAAAGGTATCAACACAGGGAGAAGGAACGATTTGACACTGAGCTGGAGAAAATGAAGAAGGAGAAATAACATCTAACACAACAAAAAAGGCTAAGAACAGACGTAAAGGCTGTAAACCAACATTTCTCACTACAAAAATATGCAGTAGTTACTTTCATTGAAAGCTCATTATATGTTAGCTCATTATATGTTAACTCATTATCCAAGACAAATTGTCATTAGTTAAAATACCCCAGAGTCATGCAATCATTTACTCTATAACCATGGGATTATTTTGTGTGCGGCTTATTTAGAATTCCCAAAAATCATGTACCGAATGTCTGTAAAATATATGGTTACTAACATCATAATCTCTATACGCCACTTGGCATGATGATTTTTTACTTTATTTAGAACTGTCTAATTTGTGAAGTATACACACATACACACACACACACACACACACACACACACACACATATATATATATATATATATATATATATAGAGAGAGAGAGAGAGAGACTTATAATGTATAAACGTCTGTAAATATGTTTATTTTAATTATAAATTTGTAAACAAAAAAATCAAAACGTAGAGAAAATAAGTTGTAGTACATGAATTATTGTTTATGAGTTATAACATTTTTTGGACACAATTCAGTGGAATAGTTAGAAACGCTGGTTCGGTATTTAAGAGATAATGATAACACATTTAGAAAAAGTTACCATTTACTTGCTATCAAACTAAAGTTCTTTTAAAGTTTCTAAGTTTTTGTGTTATCTCACTTGTTTCAATCATATTTGTAACATGTTTTCTTTAGTTAATTACAATTTCCATTCTTATATTTTATCTTGATCTAAATGACATTTTATCTTTTCCCCACAAAACTGTGACTGGTATAACTTCTGGGCAGAATTTGTTGGTGGAGATGTGTTACCTAAAGACGATACTTTAATCAATGCCAAGGTGATTACGTGGTCATTATCATCATTTGGTACAGAACTCCAACAACCAAAACAGTTTCAGTGCTCTCATAATCTCTACAGTTTCTGTCTAGTAAAGTAGGGCGGCCTAGCGTTATGCTAACCATATAATACATACATATGCCTCTGGTCATATATGCAGATAAAGACACTAACATCTTATAAATCACAAATGTGACGGATTATCTACATAAAATTGCATGCCATACTTCCAAAGACCAGAACACATTTTATCTTGTGTTAGTCTTTACAGAGATCATTTTTCACTAAAAGTTTACGTAAATTGTCTGCCAATTTAATTATCAATCTATTTATAATCAAGGTAAAAGATGTAGAGGCAGACCAAGACAAACATGGACGAGTAACATCAATAGATGGACTTGTCAGCCTATGACAATCTACTCTATCAAAGCAAGAGACAGAGTGGAATGGCGCTCCATGGTAGCCAACCTTCGATGCTGAGACAGCACTCAATGATAATGATTTATAATCCTTCTGTGCTCACCATAATGAAGAGAACAAAACTACATAATTTGGTTTTGAAATGACTGATTTCTCTGCATTATGACCACACCAAGAAACAAGCTGTTGTACGGCGAGTTTAGCGAGGACAAACGATTGGCCAAAGGCCGGTTGAAACGCTTGAAAGAGGATCACATAGTGTGTCTAACGATTCAGCTTTTGTGCGACAACCTGATAAACCTCAGCGCGCGGTCACCCATTAAGGCACGACTACATCACTATTGTGTACCTTCGCTGAACATTTGTTTCTTCATATTCTTTTTCTTTCTTTCCTTCTCTCCTCGTTGCTAAAGTCCTAGTTTATCTTGGTTGCATAATTTCTGTCCGGAGTAGCGTCCCTTGCACTTTATTTGGTTCTTTTGTAATCTGTCATTACAAGACCCATGGGTTAAGGTTAGGAAAACCCTTAAACTAAACCTAACCCTAACCCTAAACTTTATCGAAAAAGGCACACAAAATAAATGCACAAAAATTACAATCAGTTGATACATTCAAATACGTGCAGTCAATCAGAGGAGATCACATGTTTAGCAGAATTGACTTAACGACATTACATCAGGACTTTGCCCCTTGCTTGCCTTTCAGTATCGACGGGAGATAAACTATGTCATCCTTTGCTCTTCACTTGGATGTTGTTTAACTGAAAATAAACAGCCGTCAAGGCACGACGATAACACGCTGACAACACACATATGATCAACTCATAGCACACATACTCCACCTGTTAGTTTGGAATTATGGGTGAAAAATAGGGAGGGGGTGGGAAGTGGTGTCTTGAACGTATTTGGGAGCGTGAGAAATAAGAATTTAGAGTCCACAATTTTCATTGATAAATGGCATATAAAAAAAAAATGTCTGATATGGTTGGTATCACACCAAGTTACTTTACTTTACCCGGAAAAAGGGAGTATCCATTTGAGACTTTGTGAATTTAAGAGCCGGCATCAGGATCGAACATAAACTCTTCTCCCTAATAGTCCAGTTCACTAACGGCTCCCGCAGAAAACAACAATGAGACCGAACTTTGGAGAAAATTGGCTTATAACAATTTTTCAAAAGAAATTAAATTATTAAAGCCTCATCAAAAAATTAAATTACTAAAGCCTCATCAAAAAATTAAATTACTAAAGCCTCATCAAAAAATTAAATTATTAAAGCCTCATCAAAAAATTAAATTACTAATGCCTCATAAAAAAAATTAAATTACTAAAGCCTCATCAAAAAATTAAATTACTAATGCCTCATCAAAAAATTAAATTACTAAAGCCTCATCAAAAAATTAAATTACTAAAGCCTCATCAAAAAATTAAATTACTAAAGTCTCATCAAAAAATTAAATTACTAAAGCCTCATAAAAAATTAAATTACTAAAGCCTCATAAAAAAATTAAATTACTAAAGCCTCATAAAAAAATTAAATTACTAAAGCCTCATAAAAAATTAAATTACTAAAGCCTCATCAAAAAATTAAATTATTAAAGCCTCATCAAAAAATTAAATTACTAAAGCCTCATCAAAAAAATTAAATTATTAAAGCCTCATCAAAAAATTAAATTACTAATGCCTCATAAAAAATTAAATTACTAAAGCCTCATCAAAAAAATAAATTACTAAAGTCTCATCAAAAAATTAAATTACTAAAGTCTCATCAAAAAATTAAATTACTAAAAGTCTCATCAAAAAATTAAATTACTAAAGTCTCATCAAAAAATTAAATTACTAAAGCCTCATCAAAAAATTAAATTATTAAAGCCTCATCAAAAAATTAAATTACTAATGCCTCATAAAAAAATTAAATTACTAAAGCCTCATCAAAAATTAAATTACTAAAGTCTCATCAAAAAATTTAATTACTAAAGTCTCATCAAAAAATTAAATTACTAAAAGTCTTATCAAAAAATTAAATTACTAAAGTCTCATCAAAAAATTAAATTACTAAAGTCTCATCAAAAAATTAAATTACTAAAGCCTCATAAAAAAATTAAATTACTAAAGCCTCATCAAAAAATTAAATTACTAAAGCCTCATCAAAAAAATTAAATTACTAAAGCCTCATCAAAAAATTAAATTACTAAAGTCTCATCAAAAAATTAAATTACTAAAGCCTCATAAAAAATTAAATTACTAAAGCCTCATCAAAAAATTAAATTACTAAAGCCTCATCAAAACATGAAATTACTAAAACCTCATCAAAAATTAAATTACTAAAGCCTCATCAAAAAATTAAATTACTAAAGCCTCATAAAAAATTAAATTACTAAAGCCTCATCAAAAAATTAAATTACTAAAGCCTCATAAAAAATTAAATTACTAAAGCCTCATCAAAAAATTAAATTATTAAAGCCTCATCAAAAAATTAAATTGCTAAAGCCTCATCAAAAAAATTAAATTACTAAAGCCTCATCAAAAAACAAGATGGTCTGGAAAAGACAATAATGGAAGACATGATTCCAGGAAAACGAGACAGCGGTACCCCAAGAAGAAAGCGGTGTCAAGACATCACAAAGACCCTGAACTTGACAAAAGAGGAAGTGGGACATCTGGCTAGATACAAATTTTTTCAGGAGGGCTGTTATCAGAGCAACGTGCTGCAATGTCAAAGAACATGTAAGCGATAATAAGATGATAATGAAGGGAGTTTCATGCATTTTCTTTTTATTATTATTGAAGATGATATTTAATCTGATAGTGCATTTAATGTATCGTTTATTAATCGTCTCTTGTGTGTGTCATAATCTCTGAGAAAAAAAGACGTTGCTTACATGCCACGTTTTATTTAACTGGTGTTTGTATTATTAAAATAAAATATTCTCTACCCTATCCTACAGTCTTGGCTTAGTATATATTTAGTCTGCTTTGAAAAATTAAAATACTTCCAATTATAGATATTATCATTAATAGATAAATAAGCAAATATAAATGTTAAAAATAGAATTAATATATAGCTTAAAAAAGGGGGTCCATCGCATGTCTCTCTATGGATCTATGACGATTATTGTGCCAGTGTCCATGTTTGTGTCAAAAACATGCTTTCGTGCTTCACTTTTCAAGAGAAAAATTTCTGCTACAAATTGTCAGTTTTGGTGAAGTTCTGTCCGTCATGTATAATTGCCACATCTGGGAACTGAACCCTGAATCTTCAGGTTAGTAGCAAGCGCACAAATCACTCAGCCACCCCAGCTTAGAACTGGGAGCAGATATAAGAACCAAGTTAGAATATACAGTTTTGATAAGAAAAGTATGTTAAAATCCCTATGATAATTTATTATAGTGATTTACGTTAACAGTTTGAGGCTTGTAAGAACGAGAAGTTAAACTAGGTACAAGTAAGATGGGACGAATAATATGACTGGGTACACAGAAGCAAACAAGTCAGTTCATGCATACTTCATAGATTACATTAAAGCTTTCGACAAAGAACAATATATACATCTCACAGAATGTCTGAAAGACATACATTTTAATGATGCGGAAAAAGACAGATACTTAACTTATATTGGGAACAGACAGTGGTGAAATTATATAACATAGGAAAATCTGCACCTATTGATGTTGAAAGATACAGTACAGGGCTACATTCTCACTTCATATCAGTTCAATTTATATAGTCACAGTGATCTTGAAAAAATACCAAGAATATATTCAGGTTTAAACGTCAATGGAAATATATAAGTTACACTTTCTGATATGCCGACGGCAGAAGTCTAGAGAAAGTAGAGCTAAAAGAAAGAAATTGAAAAAAAAAAACCCAGAGAATATGTGTTGGCTATAAATATTATGGAAACGAAAACTATGATAATATATATATAGATAACACACAAAACCTTTAAGTCAAAATCAATAAAAAAAAGGAAAAGAACAGAGAGAGAAAGAGAGAGAAAGGGAGAGAGAGAAAGAGAGAGAGAGAGAGAAAGAGAGAGAGAAAGAGAGAGAGAGAGTTCTGACTTGGAGAGAGTGTGAGTATATGACTTGGACATGTCTTAACGAGTGATAGAACATGCGAGTGAAAAATAAACAATGGAATGGCAAGAGAACATTTTAAATTACATTTATAGACATATCAAAGCAAATAACTTTAAGACTAATTTTTGGAGTAGTAAAGTATTATATCTGCTCAACATTCCTGTATGACGTAGAAACATAGACACTAGGTATGAAAACGGAGAACACAAATGGAAGTTTATGAAATATCATTTTGTAGAAGAATGGGTAAAATTGGGGTGAGTGTGAAGGAAACAAATAATGCAATATTGAAACATTGGAAAATGAAAAAAAAAAAAAAAATTAAAACTGAAAAAATACGTGAATTTTGTGGGAATATAAAAAAATAGCGAATAACAGGAAACAGCATGAGAGACAAGATCAGAAATGAAGAATTGAGAAAAAAGCTAAGAATAGCCCCCGCCATAGAATATATAAAGAAACAACATACATAATGGTTTGGTAACATGACAATGCAGAAAAATCAAATCACAAAACAACGAGCCATTAATAAACGTTGCGAGAACACCAGACCCAAGGGCTGACCACGAAAACGATGAATTGACGGAATATTAGAAGCACAATGAAACATAACAGCAGCAGAGGCGAACAGAGAGGAAAAAACTGCAAATTACATCTCCTCTCCATGCAGAAAGACAAATGAGGAAGTGAAGAAGAAGAAAACAATAAAGGAACAATAATCCATTGAAAGTCACATTGGAGAGTGAAAATACAAGGTTAACGAGATAGAGGCAGGCAAATACTAAAGTGGACTGGATATATAAAGAGGTGGATATGAGAATATGTGCCAGTGTTTACCATCAAAACAAGAGAACGTGTGATATTATACTGCCTGGCAGCCAATCTTCTATGCGAAGACTACATACAGAGATGGTAAATTTCTTTTGTCTTATTGCACATCTTAGAAACGAGTAAAGTAAGTAAGAGCCAGTGGTGGGGTGTGCTAAACACTCCAAAGTATGATGACAGCTTTACAAGGAAGGAAAACAACACAATACTGACGTTTCGGCCTGTGGCCCTCTTCAGAATACAAGGACAACGACAACAAACGGTGAAGCACAATTATAACGGAGTGGAAATGGTTCTAACTAAAGTACACAGAGATGGATGACGTTAAACAAACATAAAGTAGCAGCGATATCAATTGAGTCGGGAACAGGCAAATAATTGCAATGCTGCGGTAAAGCTGGTAGTTATGGACCTTCGACACGTGATATTCGAGGTAATGTCTTAGAAACGAGACTAAAGGATAAAGAATCGACACAGATTCAGTCTAAACTCACACAGAGAGACAATAAATAGACTGATTTGATCTCCTAGCAAATAACTATACGAAATTCAAACAATACAAGGCATGTACATGACGAAAAGAAGGAAGCAAATTTCGAAAAAAGACTGACAATAAGAAGGAGGAATAACCTCAAGGAAACTAAATAAAAGAGCCAAATGACACTAGTTGTTGGCAGAGCTGGAGCCTTCTATCTACATACACGTTTGAACGTGAGACGGAGTGAAGGAGGGGAATATTTTAGAGCAAGATTACATTTTAATACGTGGGCACTTCTGTACACTAAATCAGAAACCGTACACCAACACACACTCACACACATGCAAGACGACGGCACTCACGCTCTCTTTCTCTCTTACACACACACACACACAACAACAACAACACACACACACACACACACACACAACAACACACACACACACACGCACGCACGCACACACACACACACACATATTTATACTCAAGATGAGAGAATTCTGACATGTTCGGAATGCAATGATGATGACGACCCTCAATAGCTCAATCCTTAGATAATCTGAAGTTCCGCTCGAATTATCGAGAAACTCAGTGGTGAACCCTGGCCCACATGCTCGAACTCCGTGGCACGGTCTGTGATCTATCGGCATTGGCAGGCCTTTGATGTCAATTCTGCCGGAAGATCGATCACTTATTGATCAACATAAAACAAGTTACTCACTAGTATCAGTTATTCATTCCATATAACGCGTTATCTGCTTTATTTATACAGAACACAGAAGTAAACTTATATACACATTTTCTCCTGGCTGGAGTTGGGTTGGCGGAGAAAAAGTGATATATTTATTTCAAATTTAAATGAAGTTCTCGGTGGAAGTGTAATGTTATAGGTGTCATTATTTGTTTCATCTTACAATTTTGTATTTCAGCTTTCACCCTTTAAGTGGGCATTAATGCGTTGTGTGCTTAGTTTACAGCAAGCCTCGATATTTTTGCCTTTCGGCCTTATACATTCGTTTTCGATATGTGTCTGGCTTAACAATTTTGCCCGGATAGCGGCAGTTAGGTCTTCTCTTTTTGATTTGTAACTGCGAAGATTTCTTTAACGTGCGCAGAGTACACACGAAGACCCTAGATTTTTGCTGTTTTAGAGAGGGTTAGACATCGGATCTAGTTACCCAGAGAACGAAGGGAAGTAAAACTAAGAATACCCCACGGATTCGATGAGAAAATACCCACTGTCTGTGACGTCATTCTGCCCGGAACTTTCTTGTTCAGAGGTCGACCTGTAGATCCCCCGTAACACCCCCCCCCCCCCCCCTTTTCCCCACCAAATTATCTCGTCTATTTCATGAGTTTGATATAATATTTCAGCAATGGATGCTACTATTGTTTTTCATTGAATTTTCATTTTTTGGGTGTAATCTGTGAATTACCGAAGTCTAAAGTGTTCCATTCTTTGATTTTATTATTTCACTCTTTCGCTATTACTATTTGTATCTTACACATTTAAAAATTCCTTGTAACACTTGCTATCAAGACAGATGGACTTGTTGTGCTGTACATCTATCTGAATATCTCCAGTGGCGGTTGTGGCGAAAATTGATTAAAAATGTGATATTTATTAACGCCATTCACGTGCTACTATCTCTGATATGTTTCTGCTTTAAAGTTGGGGAAAAGCTGATTTCGTTACGACTTCTTTGCATGTAGAAATTGTAAAATAAAAACGTGTGACTACTTTATGAATTGTAAAAAATAGTAAAGTGCCCCGTCACGCCAAGTGACGTATAGGGAATATGGTTTTAGTGACCATCATTTTTATAGACTTTTGGCACATGATTTTTGGGGCAATGTGGTCAGTATTATGCCCGTGCCGCTTTATTTTCCCGGAACAAAAGTCCGGTACCCCTTTAAGGCTGGTTGAGCAAGGAGGCAGTCGATCAGGATGGAACCCACGAAATAGGTGAGACACATAAAAACTACGCATTGAAGGCATTCAAGGACTATATGTTTGTTATCGACACACCCACCAATGAGAATGAATGACCACTACAAGCCCCAGTTAGATATCTGCACACCATCGAGCTACTGGAAACTGGGATTGCATGATATGTCATCGACACAGATATGGATGAGAATGAATGACCACTACAAGCCCCAGTTAGATATCTGCACACCATCGAGCTACTGGAAACTGGGATTGCATGATATGTCATCGACACAGATATGGATGAGAATGAATGACCACTACAAGCCCCAGTTAGATATCTGCACACCATCGAGCTACTGGAAACTGGGATTGCATGATATGTCATCGACACAGATATGGATGAGAATGAATGACCACTACAAGCCCCAGTTAGATATCTGCACACCATCGAGCTACTGGAAACTGGGATTGCATGATATGTCATCGACACAGATATGGATGAGAATGAATGACCACTACAAGCCCCAGTTAGATATCTGCACACCATCGAGCTACTGGAAACTGGGATTGCATGATATGTCATCGACACAGATATGGATGAGAATGAATGACCACTACAAGCCCCAGTTAGATATCTGCACACCATCGAGCTACTGGAAACTGGGATTGCATGATATGTCATCGACACAGATATGGATGAGAATGAATGACCACTACAAGCCCCAGTTAGATATCTGCACACCATCGAGCTACTGGAAACTGGGATTGCATGATATGTCATCGACACAGATATGGATGAGAATGAATGACCACTACAAGCCCCAGTTAGATATCTGCACACCATCGAGCTACTGGAAACTGGGATTGCATGATATGTTATCGACACAGATATGGATGAGAATGAATGACCACTACAAGCCCCAGTTAGATATCTGCACACCATCGAGCTACTGGAAACTGGGATTGCATGATATGTCATCGACACAGATATGGATGAGAATGAATGACCACTACAAGCCCCAGTTAGATATCTGCACACCATCGAGCTACTGGAAACTGGGATTGCATGATATGTCATCGACACAGATATGGATGAGAATGAATGACCACTACAAGCCCCAGTTAGATATCTGCACACCATCGAGCTACTGGAAACTGGGATTGCATGATATGTCATCGACACAGATATGGATGAGAATGAATGACCACTACAAGCCCCAGTTAGATATCTGCACACCATCGAGCTAATGGAAACTGGGATTGCATGATATGTCATCGACACAGATATGGATGAGAATGAATGACCACTACAAGCCCCAGTTAGATATCTGCACACCATCGAGCTACTGGAAACTGGGATTGCATGATATGTCATCGACAAAGATATGGATGAGAATGAATGACCACTACAAGCCCCAGTTAGATATCTGCACACCATCGAGCTACTGGAAACTGGGATTGCATGATATGTCATCGACACAGATATGGATGAGAATGAATGACCACTACAAGCCCCAGTTAGATATCTGCACACCATCGAGCTACTGGAAACTGGGATTGCATGATATGTCATCGACAAAGATATGGATGAGAATGAATGACCACTACAAGCCCCAGTTAGATATCTGCACACCATCGAGCTACTGGAAACTGGGATTGCATGATATGTCATCGACACAGATATGGATGAGAATGAATGACCACTACAAGCCCCAGTTAGATATCTGCACACCATCGAGCTACTGGAAACTGGGATTGCATGATATGTCATCGACAAAGATATGGATGAGAATGAATGACCACTACAAGCCCCAGTTAGATATCTGCACACCATCGAGCTACTGGAAACTGGGATTGTATGATATGTTATCGACAAAGATATGGATGAGAATGAATGACCACTACAAGCCCCAGTTAGATATCTGCACACCATCGAGCTACTGGAAACTGGGATTGCATGATATGTCATCGACACAGATATGGATGAGAATGAATGACCACTACAAGCCCCAGTTAGATATCTGCACACCATCGAGCTACTGGAAACTGGGATTGCATGATATGTCATCGACACAGATATGGATGAGAATGAATGACCACTACAAGCCCCAGTTAGATATCTGCACACCATCGAGCTACTGGAAACTGGGATTGCATGATATGTCATCGACACAGATATGGATGAGAATGAATGACCACTACAAGCCCCAGTTAGATATCTGCACACCATCGAGCTACTGGAAACTGGGATTGCATGATATGTCATCGACACAGATATGGATGAGAATGAATGACCACTACAAGCCCCAGTTAGATATCTGCACACCATCGAGCTACTGGAAACTGGGATTGCATGATATGTCATCGACACAGATATGGATGAGAATGAATGACCACTACAAGCCCCAGTTAGATATCTGCACACCATCGAGCAACTGGAAACTGGGATTGCATGATATGTCATCGACACAGATATGGATGAGAATGAATGACCACTACAAGCCCCAGTTAGATATCTGCACACCATCGAGCTACTGGAAACTGGGATTGCATGATATGTCATCGACACAGATATGGATGAGAATGAATGACCACTACAAGCCCCAGTTAGATATCTGCACACCATCGAGCTACTGGAAACTGGGATTGCATGATATGTCATCGACACAGATATGGATGAGAATGAATGACCACTACAAGCCCCAGTTAGATATCTGCACACCATCGAGCTACTGGAAACTGGGATTGCATGATATGTCATCGACACAGATATGGATGAGAATGAATGACCACTACAAGCCCCAGTTAGATATCTGCACACCATCGAGCTACTGGAAACTGGGATTGCATGATATGTTATCGACAAAGATATGGATGAGAATGAATGACCACTACAAGCCCCAGTTAGATATCTGCACACCATCGAGCTACTGGAAACTGGGATTGCATGATATGTCATCGACACAGATATGGATGAGAATGAATGACCACTACAAGCCCCAGTTAGATATCTGCACACCATCGAGCTACTGGAAACTGGGATTGCATGATATGTCATCGACACAGATATGGATGAGAATGAATGACCACTACAAGCCCCAGTTAGATATCTGCACACCATCGAGCTACTGGAAACTGGGATTGCATGATATGTCATCGACACAGATATGGATGAGAATGAATGACCACTACAAGCCCCAGTTAGATATCTGCACACCATCGAGCTACTGGAAACTGGGATTGCATGATATGTCATCGACACAGATATGGATGAGAATGAATGACCACTACAAGCCCCAGTTAGATATCTGCACACCATCGAGCTACTGGAAACTGGGATTGCATGATATGTCATCGACACAGATATGGATGAGAATGAATGACCACTACAAGCCCCAGTTAGATATCTGCACACCATCGAGCTACTGGAAACTGGGATTGCATGATATGTCATCGACACAGATATGGATGAGAATGAATGACCACTACAAGCCCCAGTTAGATATCTGCACACCATCGAGCTACTGGAAACTGGGATTGCATGATATGTCATCGACACAGATATGGATGAGAATGCATTCTCGATAGAGCAGATATTTTGAACACAATATGGAACGGGATGACCACCTTCAAGTGCAAGTTCATCATTGAGTGCCGTCTCCGCATCGAAGGTTGGCTATCATGGAGCGCCATTCCGCTCTGTCTCTTGCTTTGATGGTGCAGATTGTCATAAGCTGTCTTGTCCATCTTTTGATGTCACTCGTCCATGTTAGTCTTGGTCTGCCTCTGCCTCTTTTACCTTGTATATTCCCATCCCAAATTACTTTTAGTAGGCTGTTGTGTCTTTCAACATTGCTCAAAAATCGCATTTGTCTTGTTTGAATTGTGTTTAGCAGTTCTCTTTTGATTTTTACTTGTTTTAAGACATCATTGTTTGTTTTCTTTTCCTTCCTTCCAATTCTACCTATTCTTCTATAAACACACATTTCAAAGGCTTCAATTCTCTGTTCTGAACTGCCTTTAGATCTATTCCTTCAACTTTGATATCAACTTGTAAGTTTTGAGTATTATTCTTGTTTATGATCATAGTTTTAGTCTTTTTTATATTCAGCTGTAAAATCTATATTTTTGGTTTGCCATGTTCATTTCATTAAGTAATTGTAGTTATTTAGGATTTTCTGCTGGTAGTACAATATCATCAGCATATCTTAGGTTATTTATTATCTTTCCATTAATGTTTAGGTTTGACACCTCTATGATGTTTTTAAAGATTTGCTCAGTGTATAGATTGAACACACTTGGTGATAGGATGCATCCTTGTCTTACTGCTCTTTTTATATTAAAAGGTGTAGAGTACTCTTTTGTGATATTTATAATTGCTTTTTGCTCCCAGTATAAATTACATATTAGTTGAATGTCTGTGTCATCTGGATGTATATCTTTTAGGCAGTCTATAAGTTGTTTGTGGTGTATTCTATCAAAAGCTTTGGTGAAGTCTATGAAGCAGGCATATATTGGTTTATTTACATTTAGATTACTGTCCTCATACAAAATTGTCCCACTGTTCTTCCTGAATCCAAATTGCACACCTAACCGCTTCATTTAATAATCCAAAAATACAGTTGAAATAGCACAGGAGAACATTTCTTAAAAGACCGAAAAAATTAATTTTCAGTTTTATTTCTTCACAACTAATGTATTTTGAACTAGTTTGTTATTTATTTGAATGTATCCACAGCAGCATATCTGTGTCCTGTTGGTACTTGATGTCTCTGTTGTTCTTGCTTATCTTGGAATTAGAGTTGTGTTTCTGTTCATCAGCACGGCCCTCATGATTTATGCAGTCTCAGTTGTGGTATAGCGCTGGTGTGGCTCATAGCTTTGCCGATGTTGTTTTTGCTAAACAACACAGCTGTCTTAAATCAGTATGTACGTTATTATTTAGTTTGTTAATTTTTTTAACCTTTGCATATACAAAGAAAGGATATAAACGTGTAGATTGAATAACTTGCAACGTTATGTTGGGGGCGACAATGTGTAAAGTAAATTTTCAGACCAAGTAAAAGTAAGGGTTATCATGTCTAACGATGTGTATAGAGAATTACGTACTAATTCCTATATTTTTCAACAACCTTTGGTACAGTTATAGGTGGCCTGGTCAATATTACGCCAGGTCAGCCTCCTTTCCTAGTACCCATCTTCATAATCCGGGTGAACTTTGGAAGCGTTCAAACAATGCAAATTAATAATACAATAGACAAATTTAGGATTTCAGCCAACTCCTGATCAGCTGGCGAGCGCACCATGGTGACCACAGCTTTCAGTATTAAAAGTAATAGTAGTAGCCTCCGTCAGTCACAGTTGACTATGGATTTTAAAGCGCCGCTAGAAATGTTATTTTTTATTTTCTTTCCTTTAGCCGTATATTCTCATTTTCTATGAATCTGTCTGCTATTGTTTGAAGTGAACCTTTAGAGTGTGTTTCCAGAGATTGCGGTCTGCAGCTTTTTCTTCCCAGGCTGCAGGGTTTATGCTCAGAGTCTTCATGTTACGTTTATACATGTCTACAAAACGAGGTTTTGGGCGGCCTCTAGTTCTTTTGCCATCTGCCAGTTGTCCGTTGAGTATATCTTTTGGTATGCGGCCATCTTTTCATATGGTGTACGTGGCCAAGCCAGCGCAACATACGTTGTTTGAACAGCATGTAGATGTTCGGGAGGCCTGTGTGAGTCATTACCTCCAGGTTTGTCACTTTATCCTTCTTGGCGATACCAAGAATACTGCGCAGGCATTGCATATGGAATGCAGTTAGCTTTCTCTCCTGATTTGCATATGTTGTCCAATATTCTCTGCCATACGAGAGGATACTATTTATGCAGGAATTGTAAACTGCGGCCTTTGTTTTAATTGTCAATTTACTGTTTTGCCAGACACGCCTAGAAAGACGAGCAAAGGTGGTAGCAGCTTTACCAATGCGGGTGTCAATTTCTGTATCTAAAGATAGTTTGTCGTTGATGATGGGCCCCATTAGTTACACTGCTGCATAACATCAAGTTTATAGTTGTCAATAGAGATTGCAGGTATTACTTCGACCTCCTGACCGAGTATGTTAGTTTACTGCAAACATATTGTTAGAACGAAGTCTCCGCAGGCACTCGAAATGCGATGTACCATGCTCTGGAGTTCTTCTTGACTTTGCGTGACAAGTGCGGTGTCGGCAGCAAATAACAGGTCTCTATTAGTGATATGTCTGATTTTGGACCTTGTCTTTAGTCTTATGAGATTGACCATCAGATCTAGAATGAAAAGTGTTAAAAGCAGCAGTACACCAATACTGCTATGAAATCATCTAGATATTGATGAAAGTGTACAATGGGAAAACAGTCACTTATTTCTTCTTATTATTATCATCATCATCATTATCATCATCATCGTCATCATCATTATCATGTTCCTGTTGGACAGAAAACTCTGCAGGAACCTTTTCTCTCCATCTCAGATAAAGCACTGCAATGTTATTGCATGTGCTGTGTACTTCAAAAATCCATGTTTGATCATCTTCTTTTAGTGATTTTACTTAGAGCTCCCATCAATTTTCCTACTTTTCTTTAATCTCAGACTGTCAAATAATTCAAGATATAAATAGTCATTATGTCTGTATTCTTCTGGCCTACTGTAAATGTCGCCAGATGAGGTATCTGTAGCTTTCATGCCAATGTTAATTATGCAGCTTTAGCGGTTTACATTTTTGATTCATTTAGTGACTTTCCTCTTTCATTTCTTCATATTGTAGTTTTTCAAGAAATGTGCTCTTTAACTTAAATTTGTTGAGCTGATAGTAAAAAAAAAAAAATCAATTAACTCTTTAAAACACAGTTCAGTTTTAATGATATGAAGACAGTATGTGTTGTCAAGACCGAATATGTACAGTCCAAGTACCTTGATATGAAACATTTTAAACATGTAACAAGTGCATAACATACGGCAAGGAAGTGATATAGCGATGAAACTTAAATTCCTGCATTTTCCCCATAGTAACATATGTTTGTAAAATGTGGAGTTTCTATAAATCTGCTAAAAAATTATATCCGTGTCTGGAATGCAAGTGTTACAGTTGAATGCTCAGAATATCATAGTCAGGTAAAAAAAAAATACACAGGTCAATGTAGCAAGTATTTAAAATTTCATAAAACTAGTTGATGTAAAAAAAAAACACAGTAAAGAGCCCCGTCACGCCAACTAGCGTATAGGGAATATGATGTTAGTGACCATAAATTGTACCGACCTTCAGCACATGATTTTTTGGGTAATGTGGTCGGTATTACGCCCGTGCCGCTTTACTTTCCCAGAACAAAATCCGGTACCCATTAAACGCTGGGTGATCCCGGACGCCGTCGGTTGGGATCGAGCCCTACCTCTTGTCCTTTGTAGTCCAGTTCCTTAACCACTGAGCTATCGCGGCTGCCAGAAAGTATAATAGCCACTAATTAAAATATCTTAAATATAATTTAATAATACAATTTTGCAAAGTAACAAAGATGCCTATTGCCATTGATCAAGATAACAAAAACAGAATAATCAAAATAGAGAGTATCAATAATTGTAATAGTCAAAGTGCTAAAGGTATCAAAAGTTATTTATACAAGTACTAAAAGTATCAATATATCTTGGTATTAAATGTGAAAGTGAACAAGAAGAATCATTTTATTTCTGACAAATATTTTTCTCATGCAAGCAAATCTGTGTGTTCACAAACATGCCCATTTACAACCAAGAACGGTTGTAAACTAACCTGCACGGGTTGAAGTTCAAATGTTGACATTCATACCAGATGCTGCTTTAAACAGATGGTGACAATAAGAAACTGCAAAGTTTAAAGTTCATGTAGCGCCACGTAGCTTTATCAATAAAAGGTCTTGTCATAAAGCAAGACTGATTTGAGATTACAATAAGCATACCACGGAAGGGAGTAAGTAAAGAACATACCATTTTGGCAGGTGAGTAATTAGGAAAATCCTGATTTCTAGACCTTGTAATGAATGACATGTGCAAATAAAGTACAGTCGTCTTGAGATCAGGTTATTAATCTAACTACTGGTTAAATGAATCCACAACGCGGCACTTTGGGTACTCTCCAATGCAAAATACCCAAACCGTTGCAACAGCAACGTCTCTCATTCGGCAAAGAATGGAATGTCAGATATTAATTAAACCCGACCATTGCAGATTGACAGTTAAAAAAAGGAAAAAAAGAAAATAGTGGTATGATAACATAACAGCTTTAAATAGGTAAGTAACAAAACAAAAGTCGACGTTTCGGCCAAATAGGCCTTTAGCTGGAACAACAAACAACAACACACATTGCTTCCAGCCTTTCATCAGCTTTACAGCAGCTTCGCATCTCTATGCATCCTGGTGCATCTTGATGCCTTTACTCCATTGCAGATTGACTTTCATCATGGATTATAAGAGTACACGTTTCAAAATTCATGATTCAAAGTGGACATTAAAGGTGTTTTGTAGCTTCATTATATTTTAACCACTATAGTGGCTGTTTGCAACGGGCCTATTTTATGTTGCCCATTTCATACACCACTTTGTGTTGAGTAGTATAGAGGTACGACGTCGATATCATGACAGGAAGGACCTGGGTTCAAACCCACCAAAAGTGGTGGTGATTTTTCAAAATTAAAAGATTGTCAAAATATAGATAAATTAATCGTTGGTTTCTTTATGACGTTACACTACCTTGAACTTGTGGCTGGTGAGATCCGATGCCTAGTCCTCTCAAAAAACGCACGTGAACGTTCCATTGAGAGTTAAAATCGAAAAGAGTAGGTCATAAATATTGGCTGCTGTCCGGGCAAAATTGTCAGCCAAAAACCTGGCTACACAGTAGGTCCCGAGCCGTGCTACGGAGTTCGTGCACGTGGGCTAGAAATTTCTTCGGACTTTCTCGAGATTCTCGACCCTAACAATAAATAAAACAAACATACACACACACAGACATAATGGCGAAATCGAAATTGTTGAGAATAAAATATGCACTTCGTTGAGTCAGATCTTGTTACTTTCTTTCTCTCAAATGACAAAGAACGAGGCTTTCAGGGACATACCAATCGTTGATTCGATTTATAACAGTTTACGGTCTTTCCAGATTGAAATAAATCACAGCCTTGTATACAACCTGTTGAGACCATTTCACTTGCGGTATTTCTCATCAGCTCACCTTTCCGTAGAGCTATCTACATACTGACTATTTATATAATAACAAAGGAATTATGTCTTACATCAATTATAACTGGAGTGAAGTAAATCTAGGAGAACAAATAACGAATGACTGTTTCTTCCACGTGATTGAGTTTTGTTAGTGGTTCAATTTTAACTGTAAAAGAGAACAATAATATACCGTCAATACTATAGTATATCTGCTGATTGTCACATTATAATTATTGAAACATTTAATACAAATAATATATGTAATTTTAAAATATTTTCAGCCATTATGTTTGTTGACGTTTTGCCGTTCTGGGAGCGATGTACCTATTTTATTCTGGGGATTTGTAGCATTATTCACACGATCGTCGTGATTTATGTTGAAGGAGAGAGTAAGTGTAGAAGTTATTTTCTTATGGTTTTGATGGTTTATTTTTTATTTAGCTGATTTGTTTGAATCTGAACACACGAGTCTCTGCCTTTGCAGTTTGATGTTCTTGTTACCCTTATTGCGGACACGTCTATCACTGACTATTCTTTGTGGAAATGTTAATATATAATTTTGTCTGCAATGTATAAATGCAACATTTACTAGCGTCACTTCTGATCAAGCACAATTACTATAACAATTACTCGTTACGTACTGACATTTTTCGTTTACAATTTTTTGTGTTTCAAGATTTTAAAACTTCCTTTACTTCATTTCATTTTCCGAAATTCCTAATTCACAAAATATAACTAATAATAAATTGCAATTATTACGCATGCCGACAGTTTCACTCCATTACGTGCTTCAAGAAAAAAAACACGACATACAAATTAACATACTCAAGACAAATTATGAAGATACATAGATCACTAAATCAATTAACGTTCATGTGAATGGCATATACATAGTCCAGAAACCCAAGCACACGGACTTTTAAAGAAAATTTAAAATATACAAGGAGAATTTTTATTTTATACAAGGAGGAACTATTGTTATCGCATAAATATTGACGTTGGTATCAAAGTGATGAGTGATGAATAATGCGAATATATTCTAGTATTCTCCTTTCTTTCAATGCTGGGACGAAATAAAAGACGCTAGGAAGAAATATAGCACATCGCAAGCTTGCGATTCTGAGAAGAGCAGCTATTAATCTTACCAGATATGGTAGAACCAGAAGCAATGAAGTCACAAGAAAATAGTGGAACTAAATCAAGCATTAAACAACAAACAGGCTGAAAATAACATTTATTGATAATATAATAAAACTAACTATTATTATGTTAATAGCTCAGAGCACAAAGAGAAAGAGCAAAGCTCAGATACATAAGAATGTCAAACTAATCCTGCTGCGGTGCTGTGGAGTAACAAGTGCCAGTGAGATACAAATAAAAAAAAACAACTACAATTCACTGCAACAATCGACCACATGAGGATAAGATATGGTATTGTTTATTGATGTGCTTATGTTATACGATTTACTTCTACAGGATATAAAGACACACTTTTTAACCTTTCTCCTGGCTGGAGCTGGATTGGTAGACAAATGGTGAGACATTTATTAACACAATTCAATATACTTTTCATTGCTACTTGCTTATTAAATATCAATTATTACCATCTGAAATAAAAAAAATTCTTACTTAAAAAGACCAACAAGCGACGTACCACAGTTTTTGCAAACACGATAAAATGGATATACATCGGGTATATACTAAGAACGAACGAAAATAGAACCCGCCCTCAAGAATTTCATTTGGACACACCACATCAATAAACAATCACAAATACAAAATATAAATAAACAGAAAGTGAGTACACAAGATCTTCAACAGTGAAGGGATAATTATGGATTTCAGAAATAATGAATTTGAGCGACAATAATTTAATACCGCAACGTCCCTACTAGTGGAGAATGGCTTGTGTTCCTTGCGTCGCTTAGGCCCAAATAGAACATGAAATGAACAAGGCGGGAGTCTGTCTAGAATTGCCGTCTCGAAGGGGACAATAATATTTCCTAGTAGATGAGAGAAATCGTTGGGAAGTGGAAAGTGAAGTATTCAGACAATCTAAGACACAACTTGACTACAAAGGACAAAAGGTAAGGTTCGATCCCAACCTACGGCTTTCGGGTTCACCCAACCTTAAAAGGGTACCGGATTTTTTATGGGAAATTAAAGCGGCACGGGCGTAATACTGACCACATTACCCAAAAAATCATGTGCTGAAGGTCTGTAAAAATGTATGGTCACTAACACCATATTCCTTATACGCCATTAGGCGTGACAGGGCACTTTACTTTTTACTTTACTAAGACACAACTGCCTGCTTCAGGGGCATCCGGTGGCGTTTTAGCTCCGGAAAGCTGTAGCATTTCGGAGTGAATCTGACATGAGCTAACTAAAGCCAAGCTACACTTGAACATTTTTGTGCCTGGTTCCACTTCAAGACACTCTACTAAAAAGGACTGTCACCGGCTGATTTCTCGCTACAAGAAAATAATCATTCGACATCGAGTGTGTCTGCACTTTGCACAAATATTACTGGTTTGCGCGTGCTTTGTTTATTTAGATCTGCAATACTTGATCACCGGAGTCTGTAGAAATGAGGTTTTACTGAAGAATGTTGAGAATACCATGGACAGCTAAGAAAAGTAATGAAAATGTTCTGAAAGAGGTCAAAGCAAAAAGAGAGCTAATTTCCAATATTAGGAAGAAACAATCATCCTTTTTTTGCCATGTAATGAGAAGAGAAAAATACTGGATAGCTTGGTGTTATGGCATGGAAAACAGTCAACAACAGAACTGATACGATGCACTGTAGATAGAAGATTGTGGAGGGACATAATCGCCTACGCCAACCGGCAGGGTACATGATGATGATGATGATGAATGAGAAGAGAACAACTGGAATATATAGTAGTAGTAGTAGTTGTAGTAGTAGTAGTAGTAGTAGTAGTAGTAGTAGCCTCCGTCAGTTATAGTTGATTATGACTTTTTCAGCGCCCCTAGAAATGTTATTGTTTTCTTTTCTTTTCTTTCATATATTGTAACAACTGGAAAAATTGAGGGACGAAGAGATAAAGGGAAGCAAAGAGAGAAAATACCAGACAGCTTAAGAGGTTGGCAGAAGGTCAACAACAGAAATGATAAAGAACTATCGAGATCGAAAGTTGTGGAGATAAATGATCACCTACGCTAGTAGGCTCGATACTTGATGATGATGATGATGATAATGAAGATACATGAAAATGTTCAATTAGTGAAGAAAACATCGTCTATTGTCCCTTATGATGTCCATTTAATATATTTTATTTTACAGGACGAGAGCGATTATGAGTGGAAGTTTTGGAAAAAAGAAATAAAAACGTTATTGTTTATGAACGCCATTCATGTGTTGCTGTCTCAGATATGTTTCTACTGTAAAGTTGGTGCAAAGGTTTGTATGATTAGTGTTTAGTAATTGATATGCTAATACACAGCTTTTCCTACAAGACGACTCAATAAGAGTATGATCTAAACATGTTACAATATTTTACTTGTTAATCACACACACTGTTTTCATCTAATCCTTATCGATGAAAACTTCATGCCTATTAATAACACACTAATCATGAATTCCGTCAAATTTAGTGCAAACAAGAAACACCAGAAAAAAAAAGCTTTCACGTGTACTAGATCAGCTTCTACGTGCTAGATCAGCCTCTACGTGCTAGATCAGCTTCTACATGCTAGATCAGCCTCTACGTGCTAGATCAGCTTCTACGTGCTAGATCTGCTTCTACATGCTAGATCAGCCTCTACGTGCTAGATCAGCCTCTACGTGCTAGATCAGCCTCTACGTGCTAGATCAGCCTCTACGTGCTAGATCAGCTTCTACGTGCTAGATCTGCTTCTACATGCTAGATCAGCCTCTACGTGCTAGATCAGCCTCTACGTGCTAGATCAGCCTCTACGTGCTAGATCAGCCTCTACGTGCTAGATCTGCTTCTACATGCTAGATCAGCCTCTACGTGCTAGATCAGCTTCTACGTGCTAGATCAGCTTCTACGTGCTAGATCAGCCTCTACGTGCTAGATCAGCCTCTACGTGCTAGATCAGCTTCTACATGCTAGATCAGCTTCTACGTGTGCTAGATCAGCTTCTACATGCTAGATCAGCTTCTACATGCTAGATCAGCCTCTACGTGCTAGATCAGCTTCTACGTGCTAGATCTGCTTCTACATGCTAGATCAGCCTCTACGTGCTAGATCAGCCTCTACGTGCTAGATCAGCCTCTACGTGCTAGATCAGCCTCTACGTGCTAGATCAGCTTCTACGTGCTAGATCTGCTTCTACATGCTAGATCAGCCTCTACGTGCTAGATCAGCCTCTACGTGCTAGATCAGCCTCTACGTGCTAGATCAGCCTCTACGTGCTAGATCTGCTTCTACATGCTAGATCAGCCTCTACGTGCTAGATCAGCTTCTACGTGCTAGATCAGCTTCTACGTGCTAGATCAGCCTCTACGTGCTAGATCAGCCTCTACGTGCTAGATCAGCCTCTACGTGCTAGATCAGCTTCTACATGCTAGATCAGCTTCTACGTGTGCTAGATCAGCTTCTACATGCTAGATCAGCTTCTACGTGTGCTAGATCAGCCTCTACGTGCTAGATCACCTTCTACGTACCAGATCAGTTTCTACGTGCTAGATCAGCTTCTACGTGTTAGATCAGCTTCTACGTCCTAGATCAGCTTTCACGTGCCAGATCAGTTTCTACGTGTGCTAGATCAGCTTCTACGTGCCATAAAAGCTTCCACATGCTAGATCACCTTCTACGTGTGCTAGATCAGCTTCTACATGCTAGATCAGCTTCTACGTGTGCTAGATCAGCCTCTACGTGCTAGATCAGCTTCTACGTGCTAGATCTGCTTCTACGTGCTAGATCAGCGTCTACGTGCCAGGTCAGCTTCTACGTGCTAGATCACCTTCTACGTACCAGATCAGTTTCTACGTGCTAGATCAGCTTCTACGTGCTAGATCAGCTTCTACGTCCTAGATCAGCTTTCACGTGCTAGATTAGCTTCTGCGTGCTAGATCAGCTTCCACGTACCAGACGAGCTTCTACGTGCTAGATCACCTTCTACGTGCCAGATCAGTTTCTACGTGTGCTAGATCAGCTTCTACGTGCCATAAAAGCTTCCACATGCTAGATCACCTTCTACGTGCTAGATCACCTTCTACGTGCTAGATCAGCTTCCACATGCTAGATCAGCTTCCACATGCTAGATCAGCTTCCACGTACCAGATCATCTTCCACGTGCTAGATCTGCTTCTACGTGCTAGATCAGCTTCTACGTGCTAGATCAGCTTCTACGTGCTAGATCAGCTTCCACGTGCTAGATCAGCTTCCACGTGCTAGATCAGCTTCTACGTGCTAGATCAGCTTCTACGTGCTAGATCAGCTTCTACGTGCTAGATCAGCTTCCACGTGCTAGATCAGCTTCCACGTGCTAGATCAGCTTCCACATGCTAGATCAGCTTCTACGTGCTAGATCAGCTTCCACATGCTAGATCAGCTTCCACGTACCAGATCATCTTCCACGTGCTAGATCAGCTTCTACGTGCCAGATCAGCTTCTACGTGCTAGATCAGCATCTACGTGCCAGATCATCTTCTACGTGCTAGATCAGCTTCCACGTGCCAGATCATCTTCCACGTACCAGATCATCTTCCACGTGCTAGATCAGCTTCTACGTGCCAGATCAGCTTCTACGTGCCAGGTCACCTTCTACATACCAGATCACCTTCTACGTGCAAGAACAGCTTCTACGTGCAAGAACATATTGTACGTGCCAGATCACCTTCTACGTGCCAGATCACCTTCTACGTGTAATAACAGCTTCTACGTGCAAGAACATATTCTACGTGCCAGATCACCTTCTTCGTGTAAGAACAGCTTCTACGTACCAGACCCAGTGTCTGTGGACATTCCTAAAATTGCAGGTCCTATCCCTGAGAATGCTTTCATTTTCGCTCGGCCAAATATATTATAAATGACTGTCTGCTTACTTCACAGTCAGTGAACCAGTAACTGACTGCTTACATCACTTTCAGTGAACCAGTAACTGACTGCTTACATCACAGTCAGTGAGCCAGTAACTGACTGCTTACATCACAGTCAGGGAACCAGTAACTGACTGTTTACATCACGGTCAGTCAACCAATAACTGACTGTTTACATCACGGTCAGTCAACCAATAACTGACTGCTTACATCACGGTCAGTCAACCAATAACTGACTGCTTACATCACGGTTAGTCAACCAGTAACTGACTGCTTACATCACGGTCAGTCAACCAATAACTGACTGTTGACTCAATGCTGAACCATAATCCACCTTCTGGCAGTGGTCGTGGCAAATGCCTCACCAAAATGGCCAAACTAATAACAATAATATATAATTGCAGCATCTTTCCCTCTAAAATTCAGTGATGATGTCGAATGTGTTGCACCGCAGCGTGCTGATAACGCAGTTTGTTATTATCTCTGACATAACTTAAAGCCTCAAAGTAAACGCCATTGTATGAGCGGCGCTAATGATGAATAATTGTGCGAAAAAAAACTCGGGGAAAGAGGAGTAAAAGAGGAATAAAATAAAGAAGATTAAAAAAGTGAGAATAGAAATTAAAATAAGAAGAAAGTCTAACAAAGAAATTGGCTTGCACTTTTAAAAAATCTTCAGCTTTTTAAAGTCAATCAAATAAGTCTGTTCGAATCAACGACCAGGTAAGCGCAAATATAAAACAAATAAAATATTAAATACTATATGGGGCCGCGAGTAGAGCTGCATAGTACATGTAAGATAAACGCAAAATATAATTAAGCACCTAGAGAAATAAGAAAAACTATTTTTAACTCAAATGTTAAGTAAGTCCTATTATATGGCGGTGAAACATGGAGAACAACAAAAATGACAACCATGAATATATAGACCTTCATTAATGGATGCTTGCGCAGAATAAAAGGATGGAAACGGCAGGACAAAATCACTAAAAAGATTTGTGGAAAGTACCAGTCAATACGTGTCGATAAAGAGATACAGCAAAGACGATGACGCTGGATAGGATCTCACTGTGAAAGCCAACTGAGAGTCTTACACAACCTACACTTTTAAAAAATCTCCAAGCAAAAAGACAAAGGGGAGGACCAAATATTCTCGGAAAAGATAGATGGAGGCAGAGATGAATATGATGGGGAAGACATGGAATGATCTTAAAAGAATGACAAGAAACAGAACGGCTTGGAGCATATTTGTTGAAGATCTATGCTCCACAAGGAGTTGAAAAGGTAGAAGTGGAAGAAGAGGAAGAAACCACTATAGAAGCAAGGCAAACTATTACGTTTCGACAAAAGCCCCTAATCAGGTACAAAACAACAAATATAGGGAAGTACTGTTCTAAAACCAGCCGCGATAGCTCAGTGGTTAGTGAACAGGACAACAAAGGACAAGAGGTAGAGTTCGAACCTGATCGACGGCGTCCAGGTTCACCCGTCTTAAATGGATTTAGGATTTTTTCTGGGAAAATAAAGCGGCACGGGCGTAATACCGACCACATTACCGCAACAATAAATGTGTCGAAGGTCTACAAAAATTATGGTCACTAACACCATATTCCCTATACGCCACTTGGCATGATGGGACTCTTTTACTTTTTTTTTCCCACTTACTGTTCTAAAACAACAAACGTAAACGCTAGAACACTGATCCGCAGATGGCTCAATTGTTGATTAAATCGACAACGGGAACGTTTCTCTAGGAAAATAAATGTTAGTTCTCTCCAATCAATTCTTCATTTTGATAAATTTTCATTTGTACTGTTAACGAATCTTCTGAATGTGTCCACAGCTGCATGTGTGTGTCCTACTAGTGTTTGATGTCGCCGCTGCCCTAGTATATCTTGGATTTAGAGTTGTATTTCTGTTCACGGGCATTGCTCTGATGATGTATGCGGTCTCGTTTGTGGGCAGTATCGCTATGGCGTGGCTGGTGGGAATGTCATTTTTGTGTTTGTTAAATACCACAGTTATTGCAAAATATCGGGTAAGTGTTTTTTTTTCTTCATAAATTTGGCTACAATAACCAAAACAAAATATTTGTATCTTGTATTATCAAGAATAGTAAGAAAACGGAAGTAGTGGTCATATCAAATAAACAATCACCACCATCATGCAGCATAAAAATAAACATGACAAATCTGAAACAAGTGCAATTCGTCAAATACTTGGGCACAGTGATAACATCAGATGGAAGATGCACCACAGAAATAAAAAGAAGAATAGCTCAGGCCAAAATAGCATTTCAGAAAATGAAATAAAAAATGTTATGCAACAAATCTATGTCAAAAGAAGTGAGAAAGAGAGTTCATCGGTGGTATAAAGAAACAAATCTGACCTATGGAAGCGAATCATGGACAGAAGACAAACAAATGAACAGATAATTAAAGGCCACAGAGATAGGATTTCTCAGAAAGACTTTGAAAGTTCTCTGGACAGCTAAAAAGACCAATGAGGAAATTCTCAGAGGCTAACACAAAAAGGGAGCTCCTAAAAAACATGACAAAGAAACAATCAAAATGTTTCGAGCACATCATGAGATGAGGAAAGATGGAATACTTGGTCACAACTGGCAACATAAAAGGAAAGAGAGATCGCGGACGACAAAGAGAGACAATTCTGGATAGCTTGGTTTCATTGTCAATAACAGAACTGATACGATGCACTGTAGATAGAAGATTGTGGAAGGACATGATCGCCCACGTCAACCGGTATGCACATGATGATGGTGATGAATATCAATGGTCAACATCTGGGGCAAAGCAAGTATATGAGTTGCTAGCACCCAGGGCAAGTAAAAGATTACACCTATTATCTTGTTGCTTTATTTATTTATGTTTCTTCTTTTTCCACTCTCTTTTTTTCCTTTTTTTGTGTGTAAAAATAAGTTTATTCGTTACTCTGGGGCCAATCCTGAAATCACGTGTAGTATATATTGAACAGGATGATAATTTTGGGCTACAGTATAAAATAAAAGGGCACTGCTTCAAGCAATGAGTTGAAATAAAAATGATCGGAGATAATGTTTAATTTGGAAATTTTCCGCGCCGCCATCCGTTCCTCATCCTCCTTTACCCACGTTAGGCCACCACGTATCATATAACATTGATCTGCGCTTATCAACCAACACAGAACTGAAGTCGTCTGTCGCTGGACACTGCGGGACTTGCTGATGAGGGGATTTGAGACCTATGGACATGTTCTGAGTGCAATGATGATGACCCACAAATAACTCAATAACTCAATTGATCTGTGCACTGTTTTTATCTGTTTTTCTCGGAGCTCATTAAACGTCGTAGTTCATGATTAGTAATTGTAACTTATAATTTTGATGCTTTTATCTCAACAAATTCAATTGAATACCATTTCCTTTTGTTTGCTTGTTTGATGAGAGCAGTATTTTGTAATGGATACAACTACATATTAAAATAAAATGGTCAAAAAGTATCCGCGTTATGGACAAGAAAAATACTTTTCGATGGATTCCTGAAGACCTAATTACGTTCAGAATACTCTCCCTTGGACTGCACATACTTCATTGTGTCCTCTTCACTTTTGAAAACATTTCCTGAAGGCTTTTTTTGGGGAATGGAACACGGCTGCCACCGCTTTCTGCATAAAATCTTCTCGAGACTCAAGCAGGACCCCTTTTATCGACATTTTTATCTTGGGAAACAGCCAACAATTGTAAGGAGAATCTTCGGGAGAATAGGAAGTCTGTGGAACCATAGAAATGTGATGTTGGGCCAAGAAAATCTGAATGAGATGGGAAGAATTGGCCAGTGTGTTGTCGTGATGGACCTACTAAGGGTTACTTTAATGATTCCATGTGTCGCACAGCATCACGAAGGCAAGATAAATTATGGTCGGATAATTCTTGTGCATTCGGATAACATTTCTCTTCTGTATTCGAGTATGCAAATGTGGTTTTACAGAAGAATCTTGAGAGTACCATAGACAGCTCAGAAGAGTAATGAAGATGATCTGAGAGAGGTCAAAGAAAAAAGGGAGCTCATTTCCAATATTAGGAAGAAACAATCATCATTTTTTGGCCATGTAATGAGAAGATAACAACTGGAATATATTGTAACAACTGGGAAAAATTGAGGGACGAAGAGATAGAGGGAAGCAAAGAGAAAAATTAACAGATAGCTTAAGAGAATGGCTTGGCAGAAAGTCAACAACAGAAATGATGAATAGCTGCCGAGATCGAAAGTTGTGGAGAGACATGATCACCTACGCCAGCAGGTCTGGTACTTGATGATGATGATGATGATTCGAGTGTGCATGCATACCGTAAAAGGGAGTAACAGTAAAGCAGTGGTGAGTGGTCAGCAGTGGTGAGTGGTCAACAGTGGAGAGTGGTCAGCAGTGGTGAGTGGTCAGCAGTGGTGTGTGGTCAGCAGTGGTGGGCGGTCAGCAGTGGTGAGTTGTCAACAGTGGTGAGTGGTCAGCAGTGGTGAGTGGTCAGAAGTGGTGAGTTGTCAGCAGTGGTGAGTGGTCAGAAGTGGTGAGTTGTCAGCAGTGGTGAGTGCTCAGAAGTGGTGAGTTGTCAGCAGTCGTGAGTTGTCAGAAGTGGTGAGTTGTCAGCAGTGGTGAGTGGTCAGCAGTGGTGAGTGGTCAGAAGTGGTGAGTGGTCAGAAGTGGTGAGTTGTCAACAGTGGTGAGTGGTCAGCAGTGGTGAGTGGTCAGAAGTGGTTAGTTGTCAACAGTGGTGAGTGGTCAACAGTGGTGAGTGGTCAGAAGTGGTGAGTTGTCAGCAGTGGTGAGTGGTCAGAAGTGGTGAGTTGTCAGCAGTGGTGAGTGGTCAGAAGTGGTGAGTTGTCAGCAGTGGTGAGTGGTCAGATGTGGTGAGTTGTCAGCAGTGGTGAGTGGTCAGAAGGGGTGAGTTGTCAGCTGTGGTGAGTGGTCAGCAGTGGTGGGCGGTCAGCAGTGGTGAGTTGTCAGCAGTGGTGAGTGGTCAGCAGTCGTGAGTTGTCAGCAGTGGTGAGTTGTGAGCAGTGGTGAGTGGTCAGCAGTCGTGACTTGTCAGCAGTGGTGAGTTGTCAGCAGTGGTGAGTTGTGAGCAGTGGTGAGTGGTCAGCAGTCGTGACTTGTCAGCAGTGGTGAGTTGTCAGCAGTGGTGAGTTGTCAGCAATGGTGAGTGGTCAGCAGTGGTGAGTTGTCAGCAGTGGTGAGTGGTCAGCAGTGGTGAGTTGTCAGCAGTGGTGAGTGGTCAGCAGTGGTGAGTGCTCATTAGTGGTGAGTTGTCAGAAGTGGTGAGTTGTCAGCAGTCGTGAGTTGTCAGAAGTGGTGAGTGCTCATTAGTGGTGAGTGCTCATTAGTGGTGAGTTGTCAGCAATGGTGAGTGGTCAGCAGTGGTGAGTTGTCAGCAGTGGTGAGTGCTCATTAGTGGTGAGTTGTCAGCAGTGGTGAGTGGTCAGAAGTGGTGAGTTGTCAGCAGTGGTGAGTGGTCAAAAGTGGTGAGTTGTCAGCAGTGGTGAGTGGTCAGATGTGGTGAGTTGTCAGCAGTGGTGAGTGGTCAGAAGGGGTGAGTTGTCAGCTGTGGTGAGTGGTCAGCAGTGGTGGGCGGTCAGCAGTGGTGAGCGGTCAGCAGTCGTGAGTTGTCAGCAGTGGTGAGTTGTCAGCAGTGGTGAGTGGTCAGCAGTCGTGAGTTGTCAGCAGTGGTGAGTTGTGAGCAGTGGTGAGTGGTCAGCAGTCGTGACTTGTCAGCAGTGGTGAGTTGTCAGCAGTGGTGAGTTGTCAGCAATGGTGAGTGGTCAGCAGTGGTGAGTTGTCAGCAGTGGTGAGTGGTCAGCAGTGGTGAGTTGTCAGCAGTGGTGAGTGGTCAGCAGTGGTGAGTGCTCATTAGTGGTGAGTTGTCAGCAATG
This sequence comes from Megaustenia siamemsis, assembly GCA_032433765.1. Classification (NCBI taxonomy): domain Eukaryota; kingdom Metazoa; phylum Mollusca; class Gastropoda; order Stylommatophora; family Ariophantidae; genus Megaustenia; species Megaustenia siamemsis. Next base: position 51,012,817 of record JAVIAB010000124.1, on the reverse strand, counting down.
GTGAGTGGTCAGCAGTGGTGAGTTGTCAGCAGTGGTGAGTGCTCATTAGTGGAGAGTTGTCAGCAATGGTGAGTGGTCAGCAGTGGTGAGTTGTCAGCAGTGGTGAGTGCTCATTAGTGGTGAGTTGTCAGCAATGGTGAGTGGTCAGCAATGGTGAGTTGTCAGCAGTGGTGAGTGCTCATTAGTGGTGAGTTGTCAGCAATTGTGAGTGGTCAGCAGTGGTGAGTTGTCAGCAGTGGTGAGTGGTCAGCAGGGGTGAGTGGTCAGGAGTGGTAAGTTGTCAGCAGTGGTGAGTGGTCAGCAGTGGTAAGTTGTCAGCAGTGTTGAGTGGTCAGCAGTGGTGAGCGGTTAGCAGTGGTGAGCGGGCAGCGAGCTGATCCGCTGAAAACAAGAAGTCCATTCCAAACCCGACTACGACTTCTGGTTCACTCAGCTATAAATGGGCAACATCGATTTTTTCTGAAAGAAAAGATGTCATTCACTGGCGTAGTACTGACCATCTTACCTAAAACCTTGTGCGGATGGTCAAAGAATATGAAGTAGCACTTCAGGCGTACCTAAAGTTAATAGATTAATTACGAGACCAGTTTTAAGGAAACACGTAAAGTGACTGTAGCTTCTGTCCTCTATAGTGTCTTGGATTTTTTTTAAAGGCTATGGAAGTTGCAGTTAAATGTATATAAAGGAGTATAAGTAAGTTGGGGATGACGCTGTAATGTAACAAAGAATGAAAATTGTATAGGATAGAGAAGGAGCACTGACCTACAGGAATCATCTGTACATTCTTTTCTTCATTACTTGATTGTAAATTAACGAACCACGGATGAAGCAACTTGTTGGTTCATCGATGCTGATGAATACGCAATGTCAAGAACATCAGTCAAAGTTGATTTGGCGTTGGCTAAAGAGGTCAATATGAACCCTACCAAGACTGTTACTGCAACGGGGACATGAATGTTGACCTAATTAGGAGCACGCCATTGTGTAGAAGTCTGAGTTATCAATGATCGTTTTGAAATCGCTTAAGTAAACAGAATCATATCTCATAAATCATATATTTATGAAGCTACAGCAATTTTCAGGACGGATTCCCAGACTGAATTGTTGATTAATTTAATAATGCATTCGGACATTCTTAGAGAAAATTGTACATTTATACAGCTTCAAAAATTGGACCGCCGTTTTATTTACAAGCATCAAGGAAGTCGACAATTTTACGGTAACCACAGAGGCGTATCTTGGCAATGCTTATGGGATGGATTAACCCTTCTCCTCTCATGTCTCATCACATCCGCATTCGAATTACAGTCATCTACAGTGTGTGCTTCTGGATCGAGTCTCAGCTAACTCTAATATTAATTTTAAAATATTATTTAGGATACTAATTTTTATATATTATCAATTTTTATTATTTGATAACATGTAGTACATCTATTTTTTTATTATTTCATTATTATAATTTCATTTCTTATCCCTCTTTTTTTTAGATATCTCTTTGTTTTACTTGTCCCGCTCATTCTAGATGCCGTAGAGTGTATCTTTATTCCGTTCTCTGTTTGTGTTGTTCACAAACTTCTAGTATTTTGTTATGTTACAGTTTTGTAAAGCGATCACTATTGCCTGTAAGAATGTACGTTACACCCCACCCCTTGATCTTATGGGATGGAGTGAAAAGTGGAGTGTTTTAGACAAATCTTCGAATAGACTTAATATATCGCCTCCAGACTTCGAAGATTTCTGCTTAAATAAAGTAACTTCTAGAGCTTTGCTATAGACATAATATCTAATTTTGTTCTTGAAATATACTTAACTATTAAGTAACAATGGGAGCCGAGATAGCTCAGTGTTTAGTGAACTGGACTACAAAGGGCAAAAGGCCAGGTTCGATCCTGAACTACCGCTGCCAGGTTCACCCAGCCTTAAGTGGGTATCGGATTTTATCTGGAAAAGTAAAGCGGCACGGGCGTAACACCGACCACATTACACCAAAAATCACGTGCCGAAAGTAAGTAAAGTAAAGTATCCCCGTCACGCCAAGTGGCGTATAGGGAAATATGGTGTTAGTGACCCTATATTTTACAGACCTTCAGCACATGATTTTTGGGGTAATGTGGTCAGTATTACGCTCGTGCTGCTTTACTTTCCCAGAAAAAAATGCAGTACCCATTTAAGGCTGGACGTGCCGAATGTCTAAACAAATTATGATCTCTAACTCCATATTCCCTATACGTCACTTGGCGTAACGGGGCTCTTTATTTTTTTTACTTTTTTAAAATTATTAAGTAGCTATATGCAATTAATAATAGATTTAGTGTAACTAAAATTCTGCCACAAGTAGTAGATGTATAAACATTATAGACAAATAAATATGGTGACATGAATATAAATTTCAACACACTATTTGACAAAAATGATTAAAAAATAATTAAAAAGAAAATTCGTTTAAGCATAGATTTGTTTGTTCACAATCTGCTGTTTCTATCCACAGCTAAAATTGCTTCATGTTTCAAATTCTGAAGAGATTTACCAATTTCACGTGTTGTCTCCATTTTTACTTTCTCACCTCTTGAGTTTTACTGTTGAAAAAATTAAATACCGAAAATCTAAAGCAGTTCGGGCAAATACAAATTTGCAAACATTTGAAATAGAACAAAATGATCACACAGAAGGACACAGATTAAGTGACAGTGTAGGTGAGACTCGAAGTAAATGTGTGTCTGAAACTTCTCAGCGGCAGGAGAAAAACCAACATAAAACATGTGAGCCATACAGCACGCGTAACATAACTATATACATGCAGACAGTGGATCGTGATCCATCTGTTGTGGATTTATTATTTTATTCATTCTATGTGCCAATATTTTATAACGGTCCTATTTTAATCTACAAAGATTTCCACACTCAAATAAAAGCTTCATTCACATCTGATCATTTCAAGACAGATGTTTGTGACATTGTTAAAAAGTTGATCAGAATAGCATTCTGGGCTTTCTTCATTGACTTTCAATTTCATTTTCTTTACTACAGTTCGTTTAAGTATTATCCACATTTACTTTCAAAACTCCCATTGTGGGCTTTGCATGCAGTTGGTTACTGTCAGGGGCAGTTTTTTATGGTGAAATATTTAGTCATCTATGGATGTGGTATCCAGATAGCCAGATTTGATGGCATAACTCCATTACCAGTGCCACGTTGCATCAGTTGGGTGTATTCTTACACAGACATATGGAAACACTTTGATGTTGGACTGTATAATTTCATTAAGACTTACATATACATCCCCTTGGGAGGTTCAAGAACTGGACTTCTCCGTCAGTTCTTATCATCAGGCTTGGCCTTCGTTTTCATTTTCTTTTTACACGGTACCACTGACAGCATTTTTATCTGGTGTTTTGGGAATTTCTTGATGGGACTTCTGGAAATAATGGCACTTCAAGTTGAACAATCTACTGTAGGCAACAAACTGGTGAGTCATTTTTATTGAAGGATTATATTATTATTAAAGATGATATCTTCAGAGCCATTGAGTTGAATTTTCAGTAATTTACAACGGAATCGTAGATTAGCAGTATCCAGTATTACATTTATTAGATAGATATATTCAAATCTAGATCATATGATGATAAAACTAAAATACATACAATCTCGCGAGTAATAATATTTTGTCAATAATATGATTCATACTAAATATTAAAACAAGGTTCTCGCCTCTTTGTTGTTTTTGGAGGTAGTTTTCATAGCCATTTAATAATTTATAATTGATGTAACAAATGTTAACTCACCCATTAGTGTTTAATAAATTGTTTCTGCCAAACCAGGCAGATCAAACACAGAAGAAGTGTGAGATCTCGGTAGAGAAAGATATTCATCTTCTAGAGGAAAGACGTCAGCCTCCCGACAATTTCCCACGTTCGATTCCCACTAACCCCAGAAACAGTGTGCTAGATGACTTGAGAACAACCCTAGACCAACTGTGCAATAACTTCCAGTGAGTGGTCATCCAGTGGATACCATCACACTGTAATATACACGGAAACGAATACATAGATAAATTAGCTAAAGAGGGAGGGAGATTACTACAAGAGAACCATCTGGTCAGCTGCGATGAAGCCAAATCCATCATCAAAGGCCAGTACCATGAAAAATGGAAACAGGAACACCCAAAGTGTAACGGGAGGGATGGATACCTCCAACTATCAAGCGGAGATCAAGTCATCATACTTCGCCTTGGCACTTGCAACAAAAGAATGAGAAACCACATGTTCACCAAACTCAAAATAAGAAATACCAGCCTATGCCGCTGTACACTGGATAACATGACAACAAAACATGTTCTACAGGATTGCCCCAGTACACAGACCTAAGAATGACAGTGTGGTCAACACCCACCTCCCTGGAAGAGAAACTATACGGGGCAACTAAATCACTAAAACAGACAGCTGCCTTCATAAGAGCTGTCCAGAGTCCTAGTCTGGATGAGTCATGATCGCAGAAGAAGATTCCCACTATAAACGGTGGGAATTTGTCAAAAATCGAATCCATGCTTTGTTCGTTTCTTTACCTTTTTACTGGTCTTTGGTTAGTGAGATCAGATGTCTGGCTCCCTCTGATCATTTTCATTATGAAGTGCCGTCTCCGCATCGAAGGTTGGCTACCATGGAGAATCATTCCGTTCTGTCTCTTGCTTTGATAGTGCAAGTTGTCATAGACTGACTTGTCCATCTTTTGATGTTACTACTCCATGTTAATCTTGGTCTGCCTCTTCCTCTTTTCCTTTTATTTTCCCTTCCAAGATTACTTTTAGTAGGCTATTGTGTCTTCTCTTCTAACATGCCTCAAAAATCACATGTGTGTTGTTTAAATTGTGTGTAGTAGTTCTCTTTTCATTTTTAGTTGTTTTAGATTCCGTCGAATACTGGCAATAAAAATAAGAAAAAAAGGTCCGTGTGCATTCTGCACACGCTAAATAAATATCGGTAGTTAAAAATCGATAAGATCAGGCCAAAAATGGTTACTGTCCGGTCAAAATTCAAAGGTAGCATTTTACACAAAGCGTCAAAACTCTCGAGGATAAAAATATGACATGAAGGGAGAGGTTGGAGAATAACTGCCTGTATGGCGGGGGACCGACTGAGCTCACGGCTGCTGGTGTCAGGATTAGAAATTGATATTCACACATAATTCAGTTCCTCTGGTATTCGCTAGAGCTGGCGTACGCTAATCAAAGCAAACATATTCTGTTGATATATTAATAACTCACACAAGTCAGTACTAATTTGTTTTCCATTTTTAAGATCAGATTGTAAAAGAGAAATAAATGTCCTAAAACACAAGAAGAAACATGTTACATTTATTATCTGATTTCATGTAATTATGTTTAAGTTGAAACTCATAAAATACTGAATTGTAATTAAGGGAGTGAATTTCGTGCTCTCAGCAACTATTACCACTATGGATACAAACAATGAACTATCACTTATAATACATTTCATTTATACTCGCAAATGTTTTCTTGTGTCCATGTTTTGTAGTTGTGCATTTTATTTTCAATGACAGAAGTCATACCTCGGTCCTGCCATGTGCCTCAGAGTTAAAGCACTTCTCATTTTCCCAGTGTATCTGAGTTCTTGTCTGCAAGTGTATTACTTTTTCTTCAAGAAAGAGGCCGGCTGGATTTTTACATCCAGACTGTTTACCAAAGGTAATGTATATATATATATATATATATATATATATATATATATATAGCGTACAATACTACGAACATACGCATGCATGTACATGTGTTGATAGAGATAGATAGATAGATAGATAGATAGATAGATAGATAGATAGATAGATAGATAGATAGATAGATAGATAGATAGATAGATAGATAGATAGATAGATAGATAGATAGATAGATAGATAGATAGATAGATAGATAGATCATTCTTCTGCGATTATGGTTCATTCAGACTAGGACTCCGGACTCCCTGATGGAGGTAACTGTCTCTTTCAGTGATCGGTTGTCCCGTAGAGTTTCTCTACCAGGGAGGTGAATGTGGGCCATATCGCTCTCCCCAGGCCTGTGCACTCGGGGCAATCCTGTAGAACGTGTTTTGCTGTCATGTTATCCAGGGCACAGTGTCATTGACTGGTAATTCTTATTTTGAGTTTGCTGAACATAGTTGTGACCGTTCATCGTTGTGGTTTCTCATTCTGTTGTGGCCTTTGTGCGTAGGCGAAGTATGATGGCTTGATCCCGCCTTGATAGTTGGAGTTATCCTTTCCTCTCGTTACATTTTGAGTGTTTTTGTTTACATTTTTCCATTATAATTGCATTTAATTATGGATTTTGCTTCATCGTAGCAATCCAGATGATCTTGTAATCGTGCTCTCTCCTTAGCTAGTTTGTCTGCGCAGTTGTTTCCTTGTATATTACAGTGTGATGGTATCCACTGGATGACCACTCTCTAGAATTTATTTCACAATTAGTCTTGGGATGGTTCTCAGGTTAGCTAGCTTGCTGTTACTGTTTTTTTTAGAACTTTTTGGATTGACAGTGCGTCGTTCAATATCACCAATTTCTTGTGCATGTTATTATTATTGTGTGTTGAATAGCCAGTTTTGCAACATCTTTGAGTGCTTCAGTTTCTGCTTTAAAGTTGTTTGAGAATTTCTGAGTGGCTATTGACTTGGTGATCTCTTCCTGGTTATTGAGCCTTAAGAACACACCCCCTCCTCCATTTCTGGTGGCGTTTGTAGCAGAGCCATCCGTGTATATGTGAGACCAGGAGTCCTTTGAGTAGTTGTCGTCTATGTGTCTTTCTGCTATGTGCTTTCTCTTTGTGTCAGTTTAGGTGCCTTTTTCATGATTCTTATTATGCCTTCCTTAAGTTCTGGTATTTTATATTTCTTGTGGGGAGTCATACAAGATAGGCATATGGGTTTTGGTATTGTTTGGGACAGTACTGGCTCACTAGTTGTCAATTATTTAGAGATTGTCGTGAAGTTGTTTCTCATTAGTCTTCATTTTCCAAAACTGGTTATTGTTTGGTGCATGGGGTTGTTTGGTAGCCTTTTATATTTCTCCGCTTCTTGCATTACTTTAGTTTTCCGTCTATCTTCAAAGGCCTGTTATTGTTTCTTGTCTTTATATGTCTAAATATCATTGCACCAGTGATAATACAGGCGGCCTTGTTTTGTGTTCTGTTAATTTTGCTGAGATATGATTTTGAAGATGTAGACCAGTCTGTGACTCTTTACTCTAGGACTGGTCTTACTCTTCCTGTGTTTAGCCGTTTCAAGATATTACTGTCTATCTCCGCAGTCCGTTCCTGCTACTTTCTTCATAATATCTGTTCGTTTTCTTGCTCTTTTGTTTGCTTTGTCTATCTGATTTATCCATGTCATTCTGAGATCCTTGGTGACGCCAAGATAAGTTGGGTTTTAGTCAATAGGAAGTGTATAATCTTTTATCTTCAATTTACAGAGAGTGTGTTTCTTGATAGGCTGCCGATTATGAATGCAGATTTTTTTTCATTAATAGCTAGCAGCCAGGAGTTCGTCCATATCGGGTATCTTGAATTTTGGAGCTGGCCAATGACATAGATCCTTCACATGTCCATATCGTCCAGTTCGACTGCGTACATTGCAGAGTGCATATTCTGGGTGGAATGTCCTCTACGATGTCATTTTTTTAAGTTTAGAAGATGGTTGTTTCAATCTCTCTCTCTCTCTTTGTATCCCTCTAGCTAAATATAATGAATTGACATTTGTGTCACGCAGTCAGGAAGAACTCCAGAGCATGATACATCGCTTTAAGCATGCCTGCAGAGACTTCGGTCTAACAATAAGTTGTCAGAAAACTAACATACTCGGTCAAGAGGTCGAAGTAACACCTGCAATCTCTATAGAAAACTTAAAACTTGATGTGGTGAGACAATGTAGCCACCTGGGATCCATCATCAATGATAAACTATCTTTATATACAGAAACTGACACCCACACTGGTAAAGCTGCTACCACCTTCGCCCATTTTTCTAGGCGTGTCTGGCAAAACAACAAACTGGCAACTAAAACAAAGGCCGCAGTTTACAATGCCTGCATAATTAGTATCCTCCTGTATGGCAGCGAATCTTGGACACTCTATGCAAAGCAGGAGAGACGGCTAAATACTTTCCATATGCAATGTCTGCGTCGTATTCTTCATATTACATGAAAGGATAAAACGATAAAAGTGGAGGTCATGGCTCGCACAGGCCTCCCGAACATCTACACGCTGTTCAGACAAAATAGGTTACGCTGATTTGGCCACGTAAATCATATGAAGGATGGGCGTACACCAAAAGATATAAACTCTATAGACAACTGGCAGATGGCAAAAGGACTAGTGGGCGCCCAAAACTTCGATTTGTAGACGTGTGTAGAAGCGACATGAAGACTCTGAACATAAACCCTGCAGCCTGGGAAGAAATAGCTGCAGGCTGCAATCTCTGGAAACACACTCTAAAGGTCCACCTCAAACAATAAGCAGACAGATTCATGGAAAAAGAGAATACACGGAGAAAGAAAAGAAAAGAAAAAAATAACATTTCTAGTGGCGCTGAAAAATCAATAGTTAACTATGACTGACGGATGCTACTACTCGGAGAATTGCTTGCTTGAATACTGAAGAGTTTACAGAAAACACTCAGACTATTTCTACAAAATACAAAATTGTTGCATGGCTTTCAACAGAGTGGGATGTGTCTCTTTACATCTACAAATTATTTTGACAAATTTAAATTACAATTTTCGCCTTTTTTCATACAAGTCCCCTTTCAGTTATATACATATATATTATATATATATATATATATATATATATATATATATATATATATTGCATCTGCATCAAATGGGTCGTTAGCGACTTTGCTAATGATTGACAGATTCGGGTTCAGTAATGAGATGTGGCGAATTTGTTTTCTTTTTCGGGTGGACTAGTCTTTTGTGTTCATGCAACTTTTAATGAGTGCGCAGATTTTTCAGGAAAATAAAGGCGACTTTACGTGATATCGACCAGTCTACCAAAGTATGCTGTTAGTCATGAAGAAATGTGACCACAACAACATTCACCCCAACAGTTCTTAACACGTGTAGGGAGCACTTATGTTTACGTTATCTATGGCTTTTATCATAAAAATAAACAGGATAAAACTTAAACAAATCAACGCATCAAATTCTTGGGCACAATAGTAACATCAGATGGAAGATGCACCACGGAAGTAAAAAAAACAACAAAACAGGCTCAGGCCAAATATAATTTCAGAAAATGAAAAGAACGACCTATCAACAAGTATATGTCAATAGAGATGAGAAAGAGAGTTCATCGGTGCTATATAGAATCAATTCTGACGTTTAGAAGTGAATCATGGGCAGTAGATAAACAAATGAAAAGACGATAAGAGGACACAGAGATGGGATTTCTCCTAATAATGTTGAAAGTTCCCTGGACAGCTAAAAAAACCAATGAGGACATTCTCAAAAAGGGCAACAGGAAAAAGGGAGCTCCTAAAAAACATCAGAAAGAAACAATTAACATTTTTCGGGCACATCATGAGAAAAAGGAAAGTTGGAATAATTGGTAACAACTAGCAAAATACAGATAAAGAGAGATCGGGGACGACAGAAGGAGCATATACTAGATAGCGTGGTGTTCGTGTATGGAAAACAGTCAACAACAGAACTGATACGATACACTGTGAATAGAAGGGAGCCGCGATAGCTCAGTGGTTAATGAGTTGGTCTACAAAGGACAACAGTTTCTGATCCTGATCTACGGGTTCCGGGTTCGTCATCGTCGTCAAGTACCAAACCTGCTGGCGTAGGTGATCATGTCTCTCCACAACTTTCGATCACGACAGTTATTTATCATTTCTGTTGTTGACCTTCTGCCAAGCCATTCTCCTAAGCTGTCTGGTATCTTTTCTCTTTGCTTCCCTCTATCTCTTCGTCCCTCAATTTTTCCAGTTGTTGCAATATATTCCAGCTGTTCTCTTCTCATAACATGGCCAAATATTGATGATTGTTTCTTCCTAATATTGGAAATTAGCTCTCTTTTTGCTTTGGCTTCTTTCAGAATGTTTTCATTACTTTTCTTAGCTGTCCTTGGTATTCTCAACATTCTTCTGTAAAACTACATTTCTACAGTCTTCCTGGTTCACCAGCCTTAAATGTTTACCGGATTTTTTTCTTCTGGAAAAGTAAAGTAGCACGGGCGTAATACCGACCACATTACCCAAAAATCATGTGCCGAAGGTCTATCAAAAGTATGGTCACTAACACCATATTTCCTATACGCCACTTGACGTGACGGGGGCTCTTTACATTTAATGTCTGATCCTGGTCTGTAACAAAATATTAATCGAAATAGATCAGACTAAGATTATACAGTGGTGACACCTGGCATAATAACGTAAAACTATGGAAGAGACACTGCGTTGTATATTGTACTAAGACAAATGAAATGTACCCAAGTCAAAATCTAAATCATGTTAAAAGTAATTGAATGTTATTTCACATATTGTTTCAATATCTTGTGCTCCTTCCACATCTATTCTTTTCTTTCAATGTAATATGTTGGTATTAAATTGACCAGCGGAGGTGTCAAAATATAAGGAAAAATAAAAAAATACAAAAATGGTATGTAAGAAGCTTTACGTGATAAGTGGACGACACAGACTAAACAACGTTTCGGCCTAATAGGCCTTCATCAGGAACAAACAAAAACACACACACATAAAGCTAATAACGAAACAACCAAAACAAAAACAATCGAAATGTGTTAAAGAAAACAAAATTAACTATCCTGTCAAAACCAAAAGGAAATCGCAACCAAGTGCGGCTGTCGTGAACGTTGAGAAACGTGCAAAAATGTGCGCAAATGCACACAGAACCAGAGTAGTTCACAGAGGGGTCAGTGTGCAAACACAAAGGAGAAAGAATCGAATAGTAGACTAACAGGTATTCAAAAGACGGTAAGAGTGAGATGTCTGATAGTGGGGTACAATAAAAACAAATGAGGGGTAAGGAGCACAGAAAAAAAAAGGTATAGAGGAGAAAACCGAAGTGTCTCATAAGGGACTAGAGGAGAAGAACTATAAATAGCATGGCATAGTAAGTAGACCAAAGAACCCAAATATGTGTAGTAGAGAAGGCTATGCAAAAGGGTAGGAGCAACCAAAAGGAAACTATGCGTATGAGTGTGATACATCCATACCTCTCGGGGTCAGCGAACCATACTGGACTATGAGGCGATTTTCCAAAGTATAGCGGCCGCGGTCGCCAGAGTGACAAAGGACAATACCAGTGACACGGATGTCGTCTTTGCCCTTGTGATCAGGGGAGTTGAAATGGGAAGACACCGGAGTACCAGTATTTTGTTGGACATCACGTAGATGTTCACAAAATCTTCCCCCTAATCTTCTCCCAGACTCACCAATATAGGTCATGTGGCATCGTTGGCATATGATGGCATAAATGATGTTGCGGGACACACATGTGTAGCTATGCTTGATCTCGAACCGTCAATTAGGGAACAAGACCGAGTCAGCAGGGAGCACATAGGCACAGGTGATACAGTTACGACCAGTATGGGCCGTACCGAAGTATTGAGGGTGGGAGCGAGGGAGATGGCTCCTAACCAAAATATAACAAGTTTTAATAATATAGGTAAAACAAACGAAATAAAAAATCCAGAGTAATATATAAGTTGTTTTTTCGTGACATTTCCACTGTTATCCTGCTATTAATACTGATACATTTAATTTATTTGTCTCTTCTTTAGCAAGATGGACAACGATTTTAACAGAATGCATCTTCTTTACTTCCTGCATACATAATGCACTCTATCTGACCCAGAGGTTTAAGCACAACCAAAAGGACAGAACTGACAACATAAAGAAAGAAAATGAGAATAAACAAAGCTGAAACAAAAAAAAATAATTGCTGCAAAAACAACTTTGCTGTAGTAAATCTGTCGTCTTCTATTGCAAATGTAGATGAATAACTAACTTTGAGTAATATTTATTTTGAAAAAATTGTTTTGACTTGGAAAATTGTTTTGACTTTGATAACGAGTGTTTGTTCAATCATCATTATTATTTGCTGAGCCATCTGCGTTCTCTTCACTTTACTCTCTTTCTTTTACTTCCTACTGAAGTAAAGTCAGTGTTTGTTTTGATTGTGTTATGGTATTCTCTAATGCATTATTTGAATAACCTTTTTCAGTTGATCTTTATTTTTCTGGTGAAATTATTCTTATTTTGTTCTTCCACAAAAGCATGCTACTGTTATTCTGTCTGAAATCATAATATAAAGTAAACGCGTTTCATGTTTTTTTCCCCCCAATATCTATTCTTAGACAAATTACAGTAATTACACATATTTCTTACATAAGGCAGAACACATGTTATTGTCATGTTAAGTTTCAATTTAATTTGTTTCCTTTCATTTCTGATGATTTCTTTTTTACACAAGCAGACTGAATTGCAAGTCAAAAATTATATGATTAAAATGTCTTCGCAATAACTTGCCTATGATTTATATCTTAATACGATTTTTTACTAAGCCTTCTCTCTCTCTCCTTCCATATATATATATATATATATATATATATATATATATAAATGAGTTCATCGGTGCTATATAGAGTCAAATCAGACCTATGGAAGCGAATCATGGACAGTAGACAAACAAATGAATAGACGTTATAGGCCACATAAATGGGATTTCTCAGAATAATGAAAATTTCCCTGGATGGATTGCTAAAAAGACGAACAAGAAATTCTCAAAGAGACCAACAAAAAAAAAGATGTAATAGCGTTAAGGAGAAAATGGTGAAGCGTATCCAATGGTTACAACTTGAATAGCCAATTAAATTATGAGGTTTCGAACATAAATCTTCGAACTTTCTAGAAGTGACAAGGTCCACTACTCGGGATCATAGAGTGATCCGTACCAGCCAATCACAAGAATACAATAGTTTGCGCCGTCGCTGGCCACGGAGGGAGAGACAAAAAGTTTTCAAATCTAGTCAGCGCTCCAAGCAGGTAGATGTAACATCATGATGGATTTGCTTGCTTACTTTCGCCCGATGACTAAAGTATTCTAGAGTATTCGTAATGTAGAATTCCTCTTCGTCATCCGCCCTTAAAAGGACGTTAAGTGGACGTGTCTGCAGTGCGGTTTAGGAATGATACAACGGAAGAGTAGAATTTAATTAGAGTAGACAAGAGGTAGTAAAAGAGAAGACGGTCGAATGAAGTCAGAAATAGATAACATGAATCAGAGCATTCATTTAGGAAGGGTTGGATGTTCAAATTTAAGTGGAGTTCTAACTGTTAGAAATAGGAAGTGAATTCAGACGAAAGGTTGGTTAGAGAGACAGTTGTCATTCTTGTGTTGATAGTAAAAGTGTAGAGGGATGGTAGAGAACCCATTTTCCATAAAAATGCTAGAAGGACTAGAGTTTTTTTTTGTCAATTTTCAATGAATCAGCTTACAACTGTACTATAGTTACAATAATCGAAGTACGTTTACAATTACACGAAGGCCTAACATATCACGACCAAACAACAATCGAGAAACAAGAGAGTTGTAAGAATATAACAGATCCGTCAATAGACCAGTCCATCAATCAACAGTCCACCATCGGTAACGGTCAAACATGAACAAAGAGAGAACCTAAAATACAGAGAGAAACAAGCGACATTTTTCTGGCTCATCATGAGAGGAGGAGAGTTGGACACATGGTTACAACTGGTTAATTAAAACGTAATAGAAATCCCGAACGTGGAACAGAAAACAGTCTACAACAGATTAATAATTTAATATAATTCACAGAATTGTGGATAGAAAATTGTGGATGGACATGACTGTCTACGCAACGGCACATTATGTATACATATATGTATCTTTATATGCATGTGTGTTGTTGTGTTTTATTGTTAAACACACTCGCACAGACATAACAATTTCAGATTTCGCTGGCTGACATCTTTTTCTGTATAATTTAATAATAAGCTGTTGTGCACAAATCTTATCATCAAATCTCTACACATGAAATAATTTTCTTTGCGTTAATAAAACACAAAACAAATTCCTTGAATGTCTAAATGTGTGAATGTCTAAATGTGTGAATGTCAAAAACGCTTTTGCAAAACAGCAGAAAGATATTTGCATCATGACACTTTAAGTCTTGTTTTGAATGATGATGATGACGTTGTCAATATGACAACTATCTTTTGTGTTGCCGAAGAGATTTAAGATTTCTTTAGTCATAGTTTGTATTCACACAGTTCAGTTGACGATACGTTTACTACAGACCAGAACAGGGAACACTACATTGAAGAGACAACCATTGCCTACAACCAGATAGATGTTTTGATACAGTCTCGTTATGGCTTTGTTGATGTCCATGAAGTTCTCACAACGATCATTGTGATCAGCAAGAAGAGGTACACAATAGCTGCTTGCTTTGAAGTAGGTAGAACGTTTAGGAAACGTTTAGCGTTTGCAGTTTGTTATTATTACTGGAGTGGTGACAGCAATTCCTGAAGCACCTTCATGGCGCCTCAGAATTGTTAAAAACCTGGCAGTATGACTTGAGTAAAGAAGACGATTTGTTAAAGTCATCGCGCGTGAAATCCGTGAACATAGAGAGTCCAAACGTTAATCTGGTTAAAGCTTTGATATTACCGTATCTCTCTAAGGATACCATGTTTCATTGAGTGCTGTCTCCGCATCGAAGGTTGGCCACCATGAAGCGCCATTCCGCTCTCTCTCTTGCTTTGATAGTGCAGGTCGTCTTAGGCTGTCTTGTCCATCTTTTGATGTTACTCGTCCATGTTTTGGTCTGCTTCTGCCTCTTTTACCTTGTATTTTTCCTTCCAATATTACTTTTAGTAGGCTGCTGTGCCTTTTAACATGCCACAAAAATCTCATTTGTCTTGTCTGAATTGTGTTTAGCAGTTCTTTTTTAAATTTTTAGCTGTTTTAAGACTTCATCATTTGTTTAATTTTCTTTCCATCCAATTCTTCATATTTTTCTATAAATCCACATTTCAAAAGTTTCAATTTTCTGTTCTGTTTTCATATCTAATGTCCATGTTTCTGCACCATACAGGAATGTTGAGAAGATATGAAGTGTTTAGTACAAACAAAAAGACGGACTAACAGTAAGGGTTAAATGTCACTTATACGTTTTCTTTCCCTGTCCATTAAAGCATACTTTTGTCAAACATCCACGTCTTTTGTCTGATTTTATTATTGTGCTCACTTTCTTGATGCGTTGCACTTGTTTTAGATTTGTCTCGTTTATTTTTAAATTGCATGACTGTGATGATTATTTTTGTTCGATATGACCATTACTTCTGTTTTCTTACTATTCAGACTGAGACCTTCCTTACTGATATTTTTTTTACTATTATGTTTATCATTTCTTGTAGTTTATTCGCCGTTTCTGATATTAAAAATGTGTTATCCACATATCGTGGGAGCCGCGATAGCTCATTGGCTAGTGAACTGGGCTACAAAGGACAAGGGGTAGAGTTCGATCCCAACCGACGGCTTCCGAATTCACACAGCCTTTAAATGGGTACTGGATTTTTTCGGGGAAAGTAAAGCGGCAAGGGCTTAATACCGACCACATTACCCCAAAAATCATATGCTGAAGGTGTGTAAAATTTATGATCACTAACACCATATTCCCTATGCGCCACTTGGCGAGACGGGGGCTCTTTACTTTTACTTTACTTTTACTTTACTTTTATCCACATATCGCAAATTGTTTATGCTGTGATCTTTGAATAAAATTTTCTTTTTTTCTTTCCTTGTTTTATATATTGGAACTGTTCTGTTCAGTTGCTAATTATTATGGCTACTGTTTACTGCCAATACTTGTTTTTTTATGATTCTCAGATCCTTGCTATCAATGTTTAATTTCTCCAGCACGCTGATTATATTCACATTCTTTACTTTGTCAAGTGCTTTTGTGTAGTCTATAAAGCACACGTATAGATCTTTCTTTATCTCTATAGCTCTTTCTATCAATGTTCTCATGATGTATATTGCATTATTGGTGCCCTTTCCTCCCACAAATCCTCATCAAAGAATTATAAAGTCGCCAAAAGCTTTACAAAATAATAACTCTCCATGTTCCCACTATTCAAGAAGTTTTCTTTGATGAACCACCTATCTTTAATTAATTACTTAACAGTACCAATTCTGACATATGGAAGCGAATCATGGACAGTAGACAAACAAATGAAAAGACGGTTAGAGGCCACAGAGATGGGATTTCTCAGAAGAATGTTGAAAGTTCCCTGGACAGAAAAAAAGACCAATGAGGAAGTTCTCAAAGAGGCCAACACAAAAAGGGAGCTCTTAAAAAACATCAGAAAGAAGCAATCAGCATTTTTCGGGCACATCATGAGAAGAGGAAAGTTAGAATACTTGGTTACAACTGGCAAAATAAAAGGAAAGAGAGATCGCGGACGACAAAGGGAGAAAATACTGGATAGCTTGGTGTCATGGCATGGGAAACAGTCAACAACAGAACTGATACGATGCACTGTGGATAGAAGATTGTGGAGGGACATGATCGCCTACGCCAACCGGCAGGGTACATGATGATGATGAAGTAATTGATTGGTCAATATGCTTAACAGACAAGGAACCGTTTATTAAAATATCTTTTACCGGAGTACATCAGCCACGTAGAATTCATTTGGTTAAATCACTCCAAATATGTTTACAAATGTATACGTACATACACATATATATTTATATATTATGTGTATGTATGTATGTATGTATGTATGTATGTATGTATGTATGTATGTATGTATGTATGTATGTATGTATGTATGTATGTATGTATGTAAGTATGTATGTATGTATGTATGTATGTATGTATGTATGTATGTATGTATGTATGTATGTATGTATGTATGTATGTATATATCTATGTATTATGTATTTATGTATGTTTGTATGTATGTATGTATGTATGTATGTATGTATGTATGTATGTATGTATGTATGTATGTATGTATGTATGTATGTATGTATGTATGTATTTATGTACGTATGTATGTATGTATGTATGTATGTATGTATGTACGTATGTATGTATGTATGTATGTATGTATGTATGTATATATATTCATGCACCTAACAGTGTCATCTATATTATCAAATCATAGACAGTTTGCTTATGTTGACCTTGTGATGAGAAATGATAACAAGAGAATCACAAGGCAAATTGGACACAGTAGGTAAAAAAAAAAATGGTCAGCCCAGAGAAGTAGAAAAGGAGAATCGTTAAGAGGCAATATTAGCGCGCATGAGCTCTCTTGACACATTTGAAAGTTTCGTCCAGAACAGGGACATTTAACAAGATGCCTTTCGTCTTCTGCACTAAGTTTGACGTTTCTTCAAAGACAACAAGAAAGAGCCTAGTGAATGGTTTACTATTGTTCTGATTTCTAGCCCATTTGTCGTCTTCAGTTCGAATCTTCAAAGACAACAAGAAAGAGTCTAGTGAATGGTATACTATTGTTCTGATTTCTAGCCCATTTGTCGTCTTCAGTTCGAATCTTCAAAGACAACAAGAAAGAGCCTAGTGAATGGTTTACTATTGTTCTGATTTCTAGCCCATTTGTCGTCTTCAGTTCGAATCTTCAAAGACAACAAGAAAGAGTCTAGTGAATGGTATACTATTGTTCTGATTGCTAGCCCATTTGTCGTCTTCAGTTCGAATCTTCAAAGACAACAAGAAAGAGTCTAGTGAATGGTATACTATTGTTCTGATTTCTAGCCCATTTGTCGTCTTCAGTTCGAATCTTCAAAGACAACAAGAAAGAGTCTAGTGAATGGTATACTATTGTTCTGATTTCTAGCCCATTTGTCGTCTTCAGTTCGAATCTTCAAAGACAACAAGAAAGAGTCTAGTGAATGGTATACTATTGTTCTGATTTCTAGCCCATTTGTCGTCTTCAGTTCGAATCTTCAAAGACAACAAGAAAGAGCCTAGTGAATGGTTTACTATTGTTCTGATTTCTAGCCCATTTGTCGTCTTCAGTTCGAATCTTCAAAGACAACAAGAAAGAGTCTAGTGAATGGTATACTATTGTTCTGATTTCTAGCCCATTTGTCGTCTTCAGTTCGAATCTTCAAAGACAACAAGAAAGAGTCTAGTGAATGGTATACTATTGTTCTGATTTCTAGCCCATTTGTCGTCTTCAGTTCGAATCTTCAAAGACAACAAGAAAGAGCCTAGTGAATGGTATACTATTGTTCTGATTTCTAGCCCATTTGTCGTCTTCAGTTCGAATCTTCAAAGACAACAAGAAAGAGTCTAGTGAATGGTATACTATTGTTCTGATTTCTAGCCCATTTGTCGTCTTCAGTTCGAATCTTCAAAGACAACAAGAAAGAGCCTAGTGAATGGTTTACTATTGTTCTGATTTCTAGCCCATTTGTCGTCTTCAGTTCGAATCTTCAAAGACAACAAGAAAGAGTCTAGTGAATGGTATACTATTGTTCTGATTTCTAGCCCATTTGTCGTCTTCAGTTCGAATCTTCAAAGACAACAAGAAAGAGCCTAGTGAATGGTTTACTATTGTTCTGATTTCTAGCCCATTTGTCGTCTTCAGTTCGAATCTTCAAAGACAACAAGAAAGAGTCTAGTGAATGGTATACTATTGTTCTGATTTCTAGCCCATTTGTCGTCTTCAGTTCGAATCTTCAAAGACAACAAGAAAGAGTCTAGTGAATGGTATACTATTGTTCTGATTTCTAGCCCATTTGTCGTCTTCAGTTCGAATCTTCAAAGACAACAAGAAAGAGTCTAGTGAATGGTATACTATTGTTCTGATTTCTAGCCCATTTGTCGTCTTCAGTTCGAATCTTCAAAGACAACAAGAAAGAGTCTAGTGAATGGTATACTATTGTTCTGATTTCTAGCCCATTTGTCGTCTTCAGTTCGAATCTTCAAAGACAACAAGAAAGAGCCTAGTGAATGGTTTACTATTGTTCTGATTTCTAGCCCATTTGTCGCCTTCAGTTCGAATCTTCAAAGACAACAAGAAAGAGTCTAGTGAATGGTATACTATTGTTCTGATTTCTAGCCCATTTGTCGTCTTCAGTTCGAATCTTCAAAGACAACAAGAAAGAGTCTAGTGAATGGTATACTATTGTTCTGATTTCTAGCCCATTTGTCGTCTTCAGTTCGAATCTTCAAAGACAACAAGAAAGAGCCTAGTGAATGGTATACTATTGTTCTGATTTCTAGCCCATTTGTCGTCTTCAGTTCCAAGTGAATAATAGATTGGCGGAAAGACATTTGTTCGTTTTTAATGGGCTATAGTAATGCCAATATATGTTATTAATAAGTACTAATAACTCAATGAAGCCAAGAGACAACGAGTCTATATTGGTTCACAATTAACATTTTTTAATGCATAGTCTACAGGTGCTTAAAAATAGTTTACACGCCATTAAAATTGAAAGTATATTGCTTTCAAGCAGCCTCGACGTAGTTATCAAAAGATAAATAGTAATTGAATTACTGACATACCCAATAGGTAACACTTCAGGGTAATTAATTATGACTAAATTAATCTATTAAAACGTATCCACGTGAGAAGTAGTATAATTCATCTAAAAGGCAACTCATAATTAACGTGTCCAAGAGGAAAGGGAGCATTTCTAGAAGTATCAAAGTAATAGTTGTCTACAGTAATGTAAGAAAACAAGATGCTACTAGCTAGACCTGACGTTTCAAACTGAACCTGTTTTCTTAATGTGTACATTTGAGGCAGTAGAATTATTAAACTGGTAAATAAATGAGAATTATTTTGCCGCTGTAACTAAAGTTTTTGGTTATTTATTTTAACATATTATTTTTATATTCTAAGAAACAGAGTCTGATTTACAAACAATCAACACAGAACCATTCTTGAACAATATACAGAGGAAACGAATAAAATGTTTTGCACATGATGGTCAGACAATTCTCTAACTACATAACATAAAAAAAGAATCATTTGTGATATAATTCTTGAGAAACACAGTAACAACATCAAAGACAATCCACAAATGTATAAATTAATGAACTGAGCCAACATGAAGAGAGAGAGAGAGAGAGAGAGAGAGAGAGAGAGAGAAAGAGAGAGAGAGAGAACTAGAACTCTCTCCATTCATGAAAGGGTATAACAGGAAGTGAAGGACATAAAGAAACTTTTTATATAGATTATCCTTAAGTATGCGTCCGTAATCACACAATGCTGCGAGCACTCACACGCACACAAGTACACATACACATTTATGCTGACTAAACCGCGTTGATCAAAACTTTGAACAGTTTAAATTTCCAGTCTCAGAGATTAAACAATGATTGATTTGTTAATTCGTCAAATGTGTTGCACCATCAAAGCAAGAGACAGAGTGGAATGGTGCTCCATGGTAGCCGACCGTCGATGCGGAGACGGCACTCAATGATGATGATGATGATGATATCTCACTACACTCAACACTGTCCACGGCTGTTTATTCTTAACAAAGGATTAATTATTTTAAGAATAGCAGACTACATTTGTATAGATTTTGTTTTATTACGTCATCTGATAGTTATGACGACACATAATAATTACTAGAGGCTTAGAATGATGGTTTCGGACTAAGCAATCTTTACTTTGATCACTGTAGTTGAAAACTTCTCCTCTTGTGTAAACTACACATTCACATCCAAGAGTGAATCAGTGAAGGTCACAAAATCATATTCTCTCTGTGGTTTTACTAACTACAGGTCAGGTGGCTTATGTTGGATTGGAAATGATAACTTACCACCACTGTGTGTCTATATGTTTGGAATTGGAGTCATCAACGATGGCCTAACATCATCAAGTGCTACGACGATCATCATTTTCGGGAGGACGCGAACTTCCATGGTATATGGTGGATAGGCGGCAGGAACCATTGAAGGCTATGTCTGAAAAGTGTTCCTTCTTGCAGTTTCCTCATATTCCAAGTCCGGCTTGTTGCAGGAGCTACTGAGTTAAGTGCTCTATGCACACCGTGAGCTGTGTGTCTCATCCGTTTTGATCTTGTTTCAATATCCCGCTTATTTACGATGAATGATGATATCGTATGACAGGGAACAGTTGGCTGTGTTCACTTTCTGCGCGGTTTCGCCTTATGTCTTTTGGCGTGTGCTGAGACTGCTACGATGGGGACTACAGTTACCTTTCTTTGTTTGGGAGATGTGTTAGTAATTCGGATGATTCCACTGGCACGGGCGGTTGAGCAATTATGGATTTTAATTCGTTTGCAGTGATACCGAGGCCTTCCATAACCAATAACCAATAATGATGGTTTCCCTCTGCCAACTGACATCATTTAAGTATAACAAGTTTGTGGACACTTAGCCTTACTATTTTAATCAAAATATTCGTTGTGAATTACTTATATTTGGATTATCCACTTCTTATCTTTTTAATTATGTTTGTTGTGACCATGGTTGATCATTGACATTTGTTTCCAGACATATTTAAACTCTTTCCAAAGATGTAGAAAATCGTCTTTTAGTATCTAACACTTCTTTTTAGTTCTTGAAGTACACCTCATTGTGCATATTGCGGACTATAATTCTTTTGTTTGAAAATATTTAACACTTACAAGAACTGTCATAGAGTTGGTCCTAGAAGAAAGGGGTAAAGTGAAGCAATTCGGTGACATCCAGGTGGAGGTCATAAAGAACCATGGACATTACACAAGAAAACAGAACAGAAAATTGAAACCTTTAAAATGTGGATATATAGAAAAATAGGAGAAATTTGATGGAAGAAAAGAAACAAATGGAGTCTTAAAACTCTAAAAATGAAAAGAGAATTACTAAACAATTTAAACAAGAAAAATGAGATGTGTGGGTTATGTTAAAGATATAGCAGTCTAGTAATGGTAATCTTGGAAGGGAAAATGCAAGACAAAAGAGGCAGAGGCAGATCAAGACTAGCATGGACGAGTAAGACACGTATGAACTGTGTGGCTTAGACTGAGCTTCATGGAACAGTCGTGATATTTCTTGCCTCCCTACAAGACGCTTACCTCTGGTTATGGAAAGAATACAAAGAGAAGATGGTATAAATCGCATGATTTATTTGAATCTTGTGGTATTTATTCTTTACATTTCTCTTTTATAAAATGGTTATTCTTTAACTTAGAGCTACCTATTTTTGCATTACGTTTAAACTATAATGCATACTCCTCTAAGCACAGTGCAACAGCACATGTTAAAATACACGCTGTTATTGCATCTAAATAAAACCATTGCAAGGTGATCAGTAAGTACTAACAGCATGTGCTATGCTAAGACTGGCTTATTGTTTTATTTGAACAGTTTTATGATTAGCGTTAAACCTTTACTACACATGGTCAAAACTATAACGCCATTACTTACGTGGACATATAGTCTACAGGTATAGTCGTGTTTTTATGTCCTACAAATTTGTTGATTTCGTTTCCGAAAGGTTAATTACCAGTCTGCTTGGCTGTAAATAACTAGCAATAAGAATTCTTATTTTTTCTTCATTTTCTTCTTTCTTCTCCTTCTTCCTTCTTCCTTTCCCCATAATTCAGGAGATTGCTAGAGCTCTACTGATAGTCTTTGCCAATCTTATATATATTGAACTCTGTCTGTAGTAATTCTTTGGGATTGTGCGAAGTCGAGACCATTTAATTCTTTGATGCTGTCTTCCTATATCTTTCTCTGGCTACCTCTCCCCCCTCCCCCTTTTCATAATTCTTTCCTGAATGGTCTTTGCTAGGTCAGACGATCAAGATACGTGGCCAAACCAAAACCATTTCATTTTGATTTTCTTCACAAAGTTGGGTAGGATTTTGCTGGAAAGCAAAAGCAGGTAAATCACCCTCAGCTGAAAGTAGCGCAACACGGCCAGTCAATGCAGGACAGGAACATTCAGTAGACAAACACTTACATGGTTGGTGGAATAGACGACAGAGTGGAATTGGGAACGCCCAAAAGAATGAAGAAAAATACCTTGGCACACATTACTTTATTGGGAGCCGCTATAGCTCAGTGGTTAGTGAACTGGACTACAAAGGACAAGAGGTAGGGTTCGATCCCAATCAACGGCTTCCGGTTCACCCAACCTTTAATGGGTACCGGATTTTTTTTCTGGGAAAGTAAAGCGGCATAATACCGACCACATTATCCCAAAAATCATATGCCGAAGGTCTGTAAAATTTATGATCACTAACACCATATTCCCTACACGCCACTTAGCGTGACGGGGGTACTTTACCTTTTTTTAATTATAGAAATTAGTTAAAGTTATTAAGTAAGAGAATAGTAAAGGTAAAGTACGAGACTTGAGCCGGCGTCTTAGCACGAGAGTTTCCACCCGTATGTGCTCGGTCGCCTATGCAAAAATGTTCGGAGATTTCTGGATAGTGTCGCTTCAAGCATCGAAACACAGCCAACGGCTGGGTCGACCGTGGAGGTATTTTTTGTTTCCAACCACGAGTACAGCTCACACTGCTTCCAGCGGGAATCGAACACTGGTTGTCCGAACGACGGTAGCCCATTCGGGTGGTTTTCCCAACTAGGCCACCGAGGCTCCTAAAAGAATAGTATTCTTGTCCACACCGGCCTGTGAAGGTAGTAAATAAATCACAATAATATGTTCTATAGGACAATAGGTAAGTAGCTTGTAGAATTCAGAATGGCTATGATTTTGAGGGTCAGTATCATGTAGAATTCAGAATGGCTATGATTTTGAGGGTCAGTATCATGTAGAATTCAGAATGGCTATGATTTTGAGGGTCAGTATCATGTAGAATTCAGAATGGCTATGATTTTGAGGGTCAGTATCATGTAGAATTCAGAATGGCTATGATTTTGAGGGTCAGTATCATGTAGAATTCAGAATGGCTATGATTTTGAGGGTCAGTATCATGTAGAATTCAGAATGGCTATGATTTTGAGGGTCAGTATCATGTAGAATTCAGAATGGCTATGATTTTGAGGGTCAGTATCATGTAGAATTCAGAATGGCTATGATTTTGAGGGTCAGTATCATGTAGAATTCAGAATGGCTATGATTTTGAGGGTCAGTATCATGTAGAATTCAGAATGGCTATGATTTTGAGGGTCAGTATCATGTAGAATTCAGAATGGCTATGATTTTGAGGGTCAGTATCATGTAGAATTCAGAATGGCTATGATTTTGAGGGTCAGTATCATATATTAAGTGTTATGATGTCTTCTGTTATTAAAAACGGAGGCTAGTCTGAGTTTTGACTTGTCGCCATTGACTTTGCTACATACAAGTTAAGTTACACTTTTGTGATGTTGTCCATATTTAAGTAACAGAAGAAATGACAGGCCCAAAAACAGTTCATTCCTGTCAGGGTGTAGGGCCAGCCCTCACCCTGATGTCGTGACTAACAATGTCACAATTGATGACGTAAAAAAAGCTCAACAGTAACGCTCAAGCGGTAAATATAAACACAGCGCAAACATAAAAAATCTTGTACATTTTGGTGCACGTGACATTAGCAAAATCTGTACATTTTGGGCGCGATGACATTGAAACGTCATGATTTGGTGCTGCATATAGCATCAATTCAAACCGTCTTCATTTGGTGCCATGCCGATTTCATTCCACCTTTGCATTGAATGAACAAATGCCTTCATTTAGAGCCGTGCTCATTTCATTCCATCCTTGCATTGAATGAACAAATACCTTCATTTAGTGCCGTGCCCATTTCATTCCATCCTTGTATTGAATGAACAAATACCTTCATTTAGAGCCGTGCTCATTTCATTCCATCCTTGTACTGAATGAACAAATACCTTTATTTAGAGCCGTTCTCATTTCATTCCATCCTTGCATTGAATGAACAAATACCTTCATTTATAGCCGTGCTCATTTCATTCCATTCCTGCATTAAATAAACAAATACCTTCATTTGGTACAGTGAAAGCACACAACCTTCTCCGAAGTTGATATTATGTTAATCCTTCTGGAAACAAAAAAAAAAAACATTGGTGGCTTGCCCAACAAAACTGATTTAAACCGCCATAGGGGACTTGTTGGTCTCGAGGAAAGACACTGATCTCGAGACAAGAAGTTGTGAGTTCAAATCTCGTTTGCACCAGTTGGGATATTTATTTGTGATTTCTCTCTGCGGTAATAACCCTGGTCTAAGTAACGAAGTCAGGCCTAAAACGTCAATTACTCATCGACGGATATAAATATGGGTACCTCCGAAGTCTGAGTTATCTGCCTGTACGGCGAGGGACCTCTGTGCACACGACTGCCAAGGAAAACGCATTAACACGCACAATTCAGTTCCTAGACTCTAGCGACTTCGCAAGAGGTGAAAGCTGACAAACACAAATAAACCTTCTGACTCTCCATTAGTGGTGTTGATGATTTTTGTGAATCGGAGAAAGATCGATAACAAATCTTTATGCTTGCTCATCAACAATCTCACAAGGGGGCTATGAGATCACGCAAGAAAGATATTATATTGTCTTTACTGTTATTAGTGTGTTATTTAATGAGTCTGTACAAATGCTATGCAGATAGTGTGTAATTTATTATAATTTATTATAATTTATTATGAAGGACTTATGTATATGCATGTTGCAAGGAGTGTTGCAGAAAGGTTTCAAAATAATAACATTTATTTAACAATCAGAAATTGTAGATTGACCAACTGTAATAGAAATTGTAATGACTCATAATTAGTTCAGTGATTATCAAGATCTGAGACAGAGGCAGATTTCAAAGGAAAGTAACAAGAAATATCGAGAAACACATATATACACACACGCGCGCGCACCACACACACACACAATGTTGAAACAGTTGCAGACAAAAATATTTAGAAAAGAATATCTTATGAGAGGAAGAGACATTAAGAGACCGTTTAGATTGAAAGCATTGACCTCTCACCTGCTACTAAAGGTTTACAAGATAGACAGTGGGGGTTGTTTATATATAGATTTTAGTAAAATGTTTATAATTATTTATACATGACTAATTGGTCTGTTGTAAGTTCATAGACTCATGTATTGCTAACATGTGCTTCTCTATAAAGCCGACGATTGAGAGGAATAATCTTTGGGTGAATGCAACAGCAGAAAAGGAAAAGAAGAGGAGAAAGAGGAAGAAGAGGAAGAAGAGGAAGAAGAGGAAGAAGAGGAGGAAGAGGAAGAAGAGGAAGAAGAGGTAGAAGAGGTAGAAGAGGAAGAAGAGGTAGAAGAGGTAGAAGAGGTAGAAGAGGAAGCGAAGGAAGTAGAAGAGATGGAGGTGTAGAGTTAACAGATATTAAAATAATAACATGTCATTTTATATGAAACAGGTAGACACTTTATTTATAAAAATACTTTTTTTTTCACAAAAATAGCAAGACACGATAACGCAGCTCCCTATTTTCATGACTTTATATAACAAGGTGCCTGACCGGAAGCAGGACAAACACATATCAATCATTATTATCAATCAAATCTTGACATCAGGTAAAGTTTCCAGTGGAGCCAATGGTGGGGTGTGCTAAACACTCCAAGGTATGGTGACAGCTTTACAAATAAAGAACACAACACAATACTGACGTTTCGGCCTGTGGCCTTCTTCAGAATACATGGACAACGACAACAAGCGGTGAAGCACAATTACTACATGTTAGATGATAAAGTGGAGGGCGAGGAAAGTAGGATGCAAAAATAAGAAAAGAGAGAAATGAATTTTACATGATGAGAGGTATGATGGGCGTCAAAATATATAAAATAGAAAAAGAGAGAGAAAAATGTATAATAAATTGTACTTAGCTGAGCTCAGAGCAGGGAGCAGGAAAACTGTAATCCGTGCTGAAACCAGTCGGAATGACTAAATGACTAAAAGCGCAGAGAACGTGTATAGAAAGCAACACGTGACAAAGACAGGTCAGTAAAGAGGGCAAAAAGGATCAAATTTCGGGAAAACCAAAAGGGGGGGGGGAAAGGGGGCATAGACGAGGATACTCCTGGGACACAACAAGCAATACATATAAATCACTCAACAATGGAAGTGAGAGATCACGCGAGAGGTTAAGAGAAAGAAATAGAATGACACGACAAAGTAGTAAACTAGGCAGTGGGTGAGAGAGATGGACTCTACAGAATGGATGGCCTCGAACTGAACGAGTTGAGAGGTAGGTCAACGAAAGGAAGGATTGGATACTGGAGGAAGAGATACGGTGAGGAAGAATAATAAAGCCGGTATAATGAGAAGGGCGATAGAGGGGTGGTCCGGAGGAAGTTAGTCTATCGGGAGGTAGGGAAGTATTGGAGGAGGAGGTATGGAGAGGAGGGATAAGAAGCAGGTATGTGAAAACTGGATAGGGGGAGAGGCGGTAGGTAAGAAGTGAATGGAAAAAGAGAAAGTCTGGAAGAAGTGGAGCAATAGGGGATGGTGTGCAAGAGGTATGAACCATAGGAGGTAAAGAAGTAGGGAAATGATAGAACAAAGGGGGGAATGAAAGTGGGCATCAGGATAAGGGGGATACTGGAATAGTAGGTATAGATGAGTTAATAGAGAGGAGAGGGTGAGCTAGGAGTAGATCAGCAGAGGGGTGGTAGGAAGGACGAGGGACAATAGAGGTGGGCAGAGAGATCGTACGTACAGTCCAGGTGGAGAGGTGATATAGTGATAAAGAGGTAAAGGACATGAAGATAGTCAGAAGAGAAAAAGGTGTAGGGAGAGGGGGGGGGGTTTAGGAGGAAGAAGGCAAGATGGGGGTTACTCAAAGAGGATATGAAAAGCAGGGATGGACGAGGAGTAGAGGACCCAAGAAGAGAAATAGGAAGAGAGGTCCATAGGTAGGAGGATGGAGTCGGAGGCAGGAGGGTCCTCAGAGGGACAGGGATACATTGATGCCACGAGGGGTGAGGCAGCCCCAACGAGCGATCAGACGGTGCTCAAGAGTGAGCCGACTGTGGTGATCAGAGGAGCATGATACTAGGCCAGTTACCAAGACATCAGTCTTACCTCGATGGCCCCTCGAGTTAAAGTGGGCTGCTACAGGAGTGTCCGCTTCTTGGTGATGTCATTCAAGTGTTCACGGCACCTATCGCCGATTCTGCGACCAGACTGACCGATGTAGGTCAACTTGCATCGCTTACAGATGATGGCATAAATGATGTTCCGCGATGTGCAAGTGAATCCCTCTCTGATCTCAAAAGGACCATTAGGGAAGAGTACAGTGTCGGTCTGGAGAACGTGGTCACAAGTTTTACATACTCTCCGGTTGCAGCGGATAGTGCCTCGATGGCTGAAGTGGTCAGCAGGAAGACGGCCCCTGACAAGAAAGTCTCGGAGGTTCCGGTCACGTCTAAAGGCCACTAGTGGTGGGTCAGGGAAGAGCAGACGAGTAGTAGGGTCAGATCGAAGAATAGGGAGGTAGCGGTGGATGGTCCTAATAGCGGCGTAGTGGTGAGGGTGATGGGTGAGAGCGAGCACTACTCTATCAGAGGGGGGATGAGTAGAGGGGGTAAGAGCAGACTGACGTGAAGTGTGGAGAACTCGACGCAGGGCAGGGAGGAGAGCTGATTCAGGATAGAGACGTCGGCGGAAGAAATCAAGCATAAGGTGGGCATTGTGAAGGAAATCTTCGTCGTCTTGGCAAAGGCGACGAAGTCTGAGAAGCTGGGAATAGGGAAGAGAGTTCTTGCAGGATGTAGGATGAGAGGAGTCGTAGCGGAGGAAACTATGGGAGTCAGTGGCCTTGTAGAAGACCGAGGTGAGAAGATGAGAGGTGCCCAAGGAGACTAGGATGTCCAGGAAAGATACGGAGGAGGTGGAGATGTGGAAGGTGATGTGGATAGAGGGGTGGAAATGTCCGACATATTCGATGAAACGGGAGATCTCATCTTCTGGAAGGTCAGACAGACCAATGCAGTCATCAATGTACCTACGATACATGAGGGGAAGAGGGCCCTGGTAGGTATGGATGATTTGGTGCTCAAGGTAACCCATGAAGAGACAAGCATAGCTAGGGCCCATTTTAGTGCCCATCGCCACACCGCTGATCTGGGTGAAGAAATTGCCATTGAACTCGAAAGAGTTGAGGTTCAAGACTAATTCTGCTAGACGGAGGAGGACGCCAGTGGCGATGGAGGGTTGGATCCTACGGTCCAGGAAAACTGAAGAGCTTGAAGGCCGTCGGAGTGGGAATAGAAGTATACAGGGAGCAGACATCCATAACGAAGAGGCGGTAGTGACGATCAGGAAGGAGGGTGATAGAGGAAAAGATGTTAAGGGCGTCGTTAGTGTCTTTGACATACGAAGGGAGGCCCATAACTATGGGTTGAAAGACACTGTCGAGGAAGTCAGAAATGAGAACAGTAGGACATGAGATGGAAGAGACAATAGGACGTCCAGGAGAGTCAGGTTTATGTATTTTAGGCAGCATATAGAAAGAGGGTCTGCCCAAGCAGTGGTCAGGAAGGATCATGCGGGAGGAGCTAGAGGGAAGTAATCCATCCTGAATGAAACGGAGGATCGTACGACGCACCACGGCGTTATTAGAGACAGTAGTGTCGTCGGGGGTGGGGAGGTAGAAAGTCGAGTCGGATAATTGTTTATCCCCTTCCCGGATATAAAGGTCTTTCCTCCATACCACCACAGAGCCGCCCTTGTCGGCCGGCTTGATGACAATATCATCACGTCGGCGAAGATCCTGGAGGGCTTGGTACTCTTCACTACTAAGATTAGAGCGTCGAAGTCTATGGGGACGAAGTGCCTTAATATCCCGGTAGGTACTGTTAATGAACTGGTCCAAAGCCTGTGATTCGCCCGAGCGGGGAGTCCAGTCAGATTTACGGGAGGAAAAGCGGGCAAATTCGTCTGTAGGAGGAGGTTGAGAGGAAGAGTTCGGATGATTAAAGTAATAGAGTTTGAGTCGTAGTCGTCTGTGATACTCCTGAATGTCCCGTAAGAGAGAGAATGAGTCACTCAAAGGGCGAAGGGGACAAACTTAAGACCCTTGCTGAGAAGAGAGCGCTCATGGTCGGAAAGGGGCAAATCAGGGGGAATACAAGTGACAAGGGAGCTAGAGTCAGAGGCATTGGGGAGAGGAGGAGGTGGGGGAGGAGGAGGAGGAGGACGGAGGTTCAAGAGTTTACGTTTGTGCTGAGAGGATAAAAAGTCATACATAGATCGGTTGTGGTGGTGGATGGTATGGCGGATGAAGCGAAGAGTCCCAGGAAAGTTAGAGGTGAGTAGATGGAGTTGGGATAGGAGGTGTTGTTGGCGGGTGTTGAGGTGGGATATAAGACGAGAGTGGCTAGAAGCGACAAGACGAACACGTTTCAGGCCATGCTGGAGTTCAAGGTTCTGCAGTTGGCGGCGAAGATAGTTAGAGAGGTAGGGTTGACCGACTTGAGGTGAGAAGTGAGATCGGAACCCACACGGGAGAATTTTACGATGGAGGCAGTTGTTCAAGAAATTGAGGTGACAGGTAAATCTAGTTTTCTTGAAAGTAGTGAAGGCAAAGTCCTTAGAGATGTTAGAGAGTTCGGGGGGTAGAGTGGAGAAGGAGGCGATGATGGAGTGACGGATAGAATGAGATAGATGTTTGAGGGAGGGCATAGTGAGGAGATGGAGAGAAGATCGAGAAAAGAAATGAGAGATAAACCAACTAGATGAAGATAGGTAGGATACGTGAAGGTATAGAGAAGCCAATAATAGAAAGAGGGAAGGTAGTGAATAGAAAGTATGAGGAGCAAAGTGCAAGAGGGGAGGGTAAGGAAGCACCAGAAGTGAAGGCGAGGAGAGACTGACGAGAGATAGAATAGGTAGGTGAAAGAACGGAGTGGAAATGGTTCTAACTAAAGTACACAGAGATGAATGACGTTAAACAAACATAAAGTAGCAGCGATATCAATTGAGTAGGGAACAGGCAAATAATTGCAATGCTGCGGTAAAGCTGGTAGCAAGGAGCCAATGGTGGGGTGTGCTAAACACTCCAAGGTATGGTGACAGCTTTACAAATAAAGAACACAACACAATACTGACGTTTCGGCCTGTGGCCTTCTTCAGAATACATGGACAACGACAACAAGCGGTGAAGCACAATTACTACATGTTAGATGATAAAGTGGAGGGCGAGGAAAGTAGGATGCAAAAATAAGAAAAGAGAGAAATGAATTTTACATGATGAGAGGTATGATGGGCGTCAAAATATATAAAATAGAAAAAGAGAGAGAAAAATGTATAATAAATTGTACTTAGCTGAGCTCAGAGCAGGGAGCAGGAAAACTGTAATCCGTGCTGAAACCAGTCGGAATGACTAAATGACTAAAAGCGCAGAGAACGTGTATAGAAAGCAACACGTGACAAAGACAGGTCAGTAAAGAGGGCAAAAAGGATCAAATTTCGGAAAAACCAAAAAGGGGGGGGGGAAAGGGGGCATAGACGAGGATACTCCTGGGACACAACAAGCAATACATATAAATCACTCAACAATGGAAGTGAGAGATCACGCGAGAGGTTAAGAGAAAGAAATAGAATGACACGACAAAGTAGTAAACTAGGCAGTGGGTGAGAGAGATGGACTCTACAGAATGGATGGCCTCGAACTGAACGAGTTGAGAGGTAGGTCAACGAAAGGAAGGATTGGATACTGGAGGAAGAGATACGGTGAGGAAGAATAATAAAGCCGGTATAATGAGAAGGGCGATAGAGGGGTGGTCCGGAGGAAGTTAGTCTATCGGGAGGTAGGGAAGTATTGGAGGAGGAGGTATGGAGAGGAGGATAAGAAGCAGGTATGTGAAAACTGGATAGGGGAGAGGCGGTAGGTAAGAAGTGAATGGAAAAAGAGAAAGTCTGGAAGAAGTGGAGCAATAGGGGATGGTGTGCAAGAGGTATGAACCATAGGAGGTAAAGAAGTAGGGAAATGATAGAACAAAGGGGGGAATGAAAGTGGGCATCAGGATAAGGGGGATACTGGAATAGTAGGTATAGATGAGTTAATAGAGAGGAGAGGGGTGAGCTAGGAGTAGATCAGCAGAGGGGTGGTAGGAAGGACGAGGGACAATAGAGGTGGGCAGAGAGATCGTACGTACAGTCCAGGTGGAGAGGTGATATAGTGATAAAGAGGTAAAGGACATGAAGATAGTCAGAAGAGAAAAAGGTGTAGGGAGAGGGGGGGGGGTTTAGGAGGAAGAAGGCAAGATGGGGGTTACTCAAAGAGGATATGAAAAGCAGGGATGGACGAGGAGTAGAGGACCCAAGAAGAGAAATAGGAAGAGAGGTCCATAGGTAGGAGGATGGAGTCGGAGGCAGGAGGGTCCTCAGAGGGACAGGGATACATTGATGCCACGAGGGGTGAGGCAGCCCCAACGAGCGATCAGACGGTGCTCAAGAGTGAGCCGACTGTGGTGATCAGAGGAGCATGATACTAGGCCAGTTACCAAGACATCAGTCTTACCTCGATGGCCCCTCGAGTTAAAGTGGGCTGCTACAGGAGTGTCCGCTTCTTGGGTGATGTCATTCAAGTGTTCACGGCACCTATCGCCGATTCTGCGACCAGACTGACCGATGTAGGTCAACTTGCATCGCTTACAGATGATGGCATAAATGATGTTCCGCGATGTGCAAGTGAATCCCTCTCTGATCTCAAAAGGACCATTAGGGAAGAGTACAGTGTCGGTCTGGAGAACGTGGTCACAAGTTTTACATACTCTCCGGTTGCAGCGGATAGTGCCTCGATGGCTGAAGTGGTCAGCAGGAAGACGGCCCCTGACAAGAAAGTCTCGGAGGTTCCGGTCACGTCTAAAGGCCACTAGTGGTGGGTCAGGGAAGAGCAGACGAGTAGTAGGTCAGATCGAAGAATAGGGAGGTAGCGGTGGATGGTCCTAATAGCGGCGTAGTGGTGAGGGTGATGGGTGAGAGCGAGCACTACTCTATCAGAGGGGGGATGAGTAGAGGGGGTAAGAGCAGACTGACGTGAAGTGTGGAGAACTCGACGCAGGGCAGGGAGGAGAGCTGATTCAGGATAGAGACGTCGGCGGAAGAAATCAAGCATAAGGTGGGCATTGTGAAGGAAATCTTCGTCGTCTTGGCAAAGGTTTCCAGTGAACAGGTTTTAATGTCCCTGTCTGTGTAATGTAGACCACACAGCAGCAGCAGCTTTATGACTTTGTAAATTTATTTTACCAAACTCAATCACCGAGGCCAATCACCAAGACGTCTGCTACTTCTGTCTTCGTCTTCTATTATTTGATCGTTTATTTTTCCTTATATATATATATATATATATATATATATATATATATATATATATATATCATCATCATCATCATCATCATCATCATCAAGTACTGGGCCTACTGGCGTTGGTGATCATGTATCTCCACAACTTTCGATCTCGGCAGCTATTTATCATTTCTTTTGTTGACCTTCTGCCAAGCCATTCACTTATTAAGCTGTCTGGTATTTTCTCTCTTTGCCTCCCTCTATCTCTTCGTCCCTCAATTTTTCCAATTGTTACAATATATTCCAGTTGTTCTATTCTCATTTCATGGCCAAAAAATGATGATTGTTTCTTCCTAATATTGGAAATTAGCTCTCTTTTTGCTTTGACCTCTTCAGAACATTTTCATTACTCTTCGTAGCTGTCCATGGTATTCTCAACATTCTTCTGTAAAACCACATTTTTACAGACTCGAGTTACAAATAAAAGAAATAAATTAATATTTTAATTTATCTTTGTCATGCACTTTAAAATGAAATAAAAAAATTAAAAAAAGAAAATCACTTCATGTTAAATGTTGCCGATAATGATATTTGTTTGTTTTTCAATCTGCAGCAGACGTTTCTTGAAATTACAATTTTTGCAGAAAATTACTCGTTTCAAATAGTGACTATATTTCTATATGCTCGTCTCTTCAGTTATGCTGCAGAAAAGATTAAATATAGAAAATCTAAAGCCGCAAATACAAAGTCACAAACATTTGATATGCCACGATTTGAACAAGGAGATAGACAAAGAATAAGTGACAGTGTAGCTGAGATTGGAGTTAAATGTGTGTCTGATACTTGTGAACAGCAGGAGAAAGCCCAACATAAAAGTTGTGAACCATCTAACGCATGTTACAGCACAAACATCCAGATAGTGCATAGCAATCAATCTCTTCTGGATTTATTATTTTATACATTCTATGTGCCAATATGTTTTAAAGGTCCCATTTTAATCTACAAAGGTTTCCACACTCAAATAAAAACTTCATTCACATCTGATCATTTCAAGCCAGATGTTTGTGACATTGTTAAAAAGTTGATCAGAATAGCATTCTGGGCTCTCTTCGTTGACTTTCAATAGTATTTTCTTTACTACAGTTCGTTTCAACATTATCCACATTTACTTTCAAATCTCCCATTGTGGGCTTTGCATGTAGTTGGTTACTGCCAGGCACAGTTTTATATGGTGAAATATGTAGTCATCTATGGATGTGGTATCCAGATAGCGAGATTTGATGGCATAACCCCAATAGCAGGGTCACGTTGCGTCAGTTGGGTGCATTCTTATACAGACATGTGGAAACATTGTGATATTGGACTGTATAACTTCATGAAAACTTATATATACATCCCATTTGGAGGGTCAAGAACTGGGCTTCATCGACAAATATTTGCATCAAGTTTGGTGTTTATTTTTATATACATTTGGCATAGTAGCAGTGATGACATTCTCATTTGGTCTTTTGGGAATTTCCTGATCGTAGTTTTGCAAGTTATTGCGTATCGTATGGATCAGTCATGTGTAACAATGAAAGTGGTAAGTGTGAATCTCAAAATTAGTCTATTATAGTTTCAGCTACAACTATTTAAAAAAAAAATCTGTTCAGTAATTTTGATGTACAACATCAGTAACTGTGAAACATCATGAGAGATATGAGCTTTCCATCTAACCTAAAACAACTCATCGAATTACTATATCACGTACAGACAGCAGCTATCAGCATAACGGGGGAAACTTGGTTTGAAGTACACAAAAGAATGAGGCAGAGACGTATCCTTTCTCCATGTCTGTTCAACATCTGTGCTGAAAACATCATGAGAAATATCAGAAACGATGACAGATTTGTGAAGTTCGACGCCTTTTACAATAAATGGCAACATAACTCCAGAACTCATATACGCTGATGACACAGTCCTCCTCTCAAACAGTGCAAAATTATTAAAAGTGATAATTGAGTGTTTTACGAAACACAGTGAAGAGGAAAACCTTTATTTAAACAGACAAAAAACTAAGATAATGTCTATGGACAAAGCAAAAGAACAACCCAAAATATTCACCAACAATAGAGAACTTCAAATTGCAACAAACAATGAATATCTAGGATATGTAGTAACTAACAATGGAGGCTGCCAGAAAGAAATCAAAAGAAGATCAGCAACAGCAACACACACATTAAACGCCATGAAAAAAATGTGGCACAAACCAGCAAGCCAGTAAAATTAAAATGACTGAGCACTTGTTTCTTCCCAATAGCATACAGTTGTGACGGACAGTCTCGCAAGCTGCAGGGGAAAAAATCGATTCATTCCAAACAAAATGTTACAGACAAATCTTTCAGGTACCTTGGATAATAAAAAGAAGCAACAAAGACATATTAAAAGACTTAAACATTAAGAAGAACTGGCTTATAAAAACCAATCTACAAAGTAAATTAAAATGTTATGATACTATGGCCACGTTAAAAGATAGAGGGGACTGAAAACAATAACTGAAGGCATGGTTCCTGGATGACGTATCAAGTACAGACCAAGACGAAGGTGGTTTCATGACATAAAAAATGACATTGACCTACAACATGACAACAAAAGTGGGAGATCTGGCTAGAGACAGATTCTTTCAGACGTTCTGTAGAGAATGCAACTTTCTGCAAAAGATATGCGACCTGATGATGATGCTGAGAACATGTTTTAGTAATTTACAATATAGCTACATATTTCCACTACATATTTAAAATTATGTATTCATAATCTAATTCCAACAAAAAAATGAAACATATGTTCCAAATTGTAGCTTAAGTTCTGGATGTATGGTAAGGTTTACCGGAACTCTTATTACAACAGGCAATAAGAAGAGAATTTCGAGATGTACTAGACCTCTGAAGCTCTGAGAATTACCTCATATTTTTGTGTTTATTTATTTCTTTATTTGCTATTTTATTAATTATTTGTATTTCCTCTAACAGAAGTCATTCCTCGGCCCCACTATGTACCTCCGATCCCTCCTCAATGTTCCCACATATTTGTGTTCTAAAATGCAGGTCTATTACTTTTTCTTTAAAATAGACGGTGGTTGGATTTTTGTTTCAAGATTTGTTACTCACGGTGATGTTTATATACGTTTGTGTTTGTATGTGTGTGGAACCAGGTTAATTATTATTATACACATACTGTGTGTGTGTGTGTGTGTGTGTGTGATAGAGAGAGAAAGGGAGAAAGAGAGCCAAGAAAAGCATGAGAAAGCAAGGACTTCCGGTCAATATGGCGGATAGGCGGCAGAAACCATTGAAGCTCAATCTGAAAGGTGTTCCTTATTCCAGCATCCTCATATTCCAAGTCCGGTTTGCTGTCGGAGCTACTGAGTTTAGTGCTTTGTGCATACCACGAGCTGTGTTTTTCATCTGGATCGTGTTTCGATATTCCGATTCCCTTCGATGAATGATGATACCGTATAACGAAGGTCAGTTGGCTTTATGTCTTTTGGCGTGTGCTGTAGCAGCTATGATGGGGACTGCAGCTGCCTTTCTTTGTTTGGATCCTTGATGAATTTTAATTCGGATGAATCCACTGGCACTAGTGGTTGAGTAAAATGGATTTTAATTCTTTTGTCGTAATACCGGGGCCTTTGACTAACCCTTACCGTAACCGTATGAAAAGCATGTTTATTCGAACACCGAAACTAATATAAAATTAAATGAAAAACTAAATTAAAACCAATTGATTTAGAATGAAAAAGTATATAATATAATTTGGAAGGTGACTGTGTAACCGTTACTTCTTCAGTAATCCATCATTATGCCATCACTATGTAATTATGAAATATTAACAGTGATATCACTCTGCATCTCATTGCTATTTTCTTTTTAAATAAGATCACCCATTGATTGAACTCCTAGCTAATCAAGTCACTGAAAACATCTCAAATGTGCTTATATTATAAGTTGGATAGAGCATGATCATTACGTTGTCTTTAGAAACAAGTTTCATTTCTGCTCCTTTTAGCAGAATCTTTCATGTGTATGAGATCATCATCATCAGCTCATATGTCCTTTGCAGAATATTAACGCTCTCCATTTTTCGTATGAAAGAATTTCTGTCTCTAGCAAGATCTCCCACTTCTTCTGTTGTCATGTTCAAGGTCTCTTTGATGTCTTAAAACCACCATCATCTTGTTCTGCCCCTGATTCGTCGCCCAGGAACCATACTTTCCATTACAGTTTTTCCAGCCCGCTCTGTCTTTTGACATGGCCATTGTGTGTATGAAACCATAAAGGTAAAAATATTAATTTTAGAGCTGATGTCTATTGTGTACTGCAAAAGTACTGATTTGTTCTCTTGCAATCTCTTACCAGGTCCTGCATTATAGAAGATATCCATTCTTTAATAGGGAACTGGATAATTACTATACACATATCACACAACAATTGGCGGGAAAAGTAACAGTAGAAGATAATACTGTCTTTGTATTTTAAACATGCATTAAAGACAAATTGGTTATTTTACATTATGTGGTACACACGTTTGTTCAAGTTAGAACTTTCTTAATATCCTACAATTGCATACATTTATTCAACATCTACAAGAGAAAATAAAATACCAAAATTAAACGAATGGATTTCTGGAGTATTGAGCGATACCCTTTTAAAATGTATAATTGTCAAATAGATATTGTCATCATATTCATCATCATCATCAACATCATTATCATCATCTTCTTCTTCTTCTTCTTCTCTATCCCATAACCCCATGGGTAGTTAGGGCAGCACTGACAGATTTCCTCAACCTTCTTTATTTTTTACCTTATCTTCAGCCACTTTTGGGGACTCTTCAAAGACATTCCCTTCTTTGGTGTTATCCCATCTAATTCTCTATTCATCTCTTCTTCTCGCTCATTATATAGTTGGTGGGATGGGGTATCTCTACCAAAATAAGAATTAGACGTCTCCTTTTTTCCGTTAGTCTACGGGACAACATTGGGGAAAATGGAGTACCAGTTTAGCGCCCCTCCCCACTCCCCCGGCCGGTGTACGTGAAGCTATGGGAGCAATGCCGTGGATGATGTTGCAGAAGCACCCAAGCAGTGCCGATTACTCTCTCCACTCCGTGATGGCAGGCAGAGATCTCAATTGTAGAGACAATATATGTGATCTCCAACTAGTATAATCACAACCGTCCTGGAGAGGAGAGAGCCTGGCCAGCTTATTGTAGCTCATTGTCAGAAATGACGGACAGACCGTTTCGTTTCTATTACAGCCCCGGTTAACGATGACCACTCCTTCTGCTGCTAACAGGGACACGGGCGATAAGTGAACAACTGGGAAAATAACACACAAAATAAGATTAAAGAATACCATCACATTATGAACATGGAAATATAGAAATGAAAAAGAAAACAGATGTCATTAAGTGTAATTGTAATTTTTTTTCCATTCAATATGCTTTCCTGGTCATTGTTACATTTACAACATAAACATTCGAACAAAAACTAAATAAAATGTTACTTTAAAAAGTTCCACCATACTAAATCTGTCATAAATGTCGAATAGAACATTAAAGGGAAGTGATATGATACAATATTTCTGATCAGTGTTTAATCACAGCCTACAATAGAATATCGAACTGAAACAAATGATACAAAGATTGCGGATCGGTCTAACATTATGCTTCTCAACAGTGGCAGCTGCAAACCTGGAAGAGTGTCTGCATATCCTTGTATAATGCGACGAGAAACACATAAACGTCAAGCGTTTACAAATGTGTATGCATTACATTTTTTTCATTTTTCAGAGTTTTTCCCAAAGGGAAATTACCCATATTTTACTGAAAAATTAAGATAATTCTTCAGTTGTATGTGAAGCAATTCTGGATATATGGAAATGAGTTGTGGATAATCGGAAAACAGACATGAAAATCATGTAAGGCCTCAAAAATGGGATTTTACAGAAGAATATTGAGAACACAATGGAGAGCTAAAATTGATAACAAGAGCGATCTAAATGAGACCAAATCAACAAGAAAACTATTTGTAAACATCAGCAGGAGATAATTATGTTGTGTAATGGGAAGGGAACAAATGGAATATGTTGTTGACAACCACAAACATTGAGAGATGAACAAGATCGAAAGAAAAAGAGAGAAAGGATACTAGACAGTTAAAGAGAGTGGTTTTGTAAGAATCCAACAAACAGAATTTATAAATAACTACGGAGTAATTTATAATCACTTACGCCATCAGTTATGGTTCTCGTTGGATCTGATAACTAGTGTTCTGCCACGTCTTTGCTTGTCTCTGATTGTGTTACGTTTGCAAAATTAAACAACAGCGAAACAGACTAAAATTGAATTGATCGGGTTAATATAAAAAACGCAAATCAGAGTTCTATATAATATATAATTGTAATTATGTTTCATTGTTATGCATCTTTCATATTGATAATCGGTTGTATTTTTCCATTTTAAATACTTCATTGATGCTATCAAGAAAAGTTCTACGACTTATAATATTGATATGCTATTATTTTATGTTTCTTTACCATAGCAAGCTGGACAACCATTCTAAAAGAGTGCCTATGTTATTACTCAATTATGCATTACGCTATTTACATCTTCGAGAGGCATAAGCACAAGCAGATAAAAACCTCTAACACCGAGCACAACACCAAGAAAGTAAACTAAAAATTGACGGAACATTAAAAAGCGTAAAAACAAGTAACTCATCAAACTTGACTGTAAATAATCTTTCCTATATCCATACATAATGTCAGCTGTTAATATTCTTTGGAAACTAAATGATATTTTAAACTCTCGCATTATCATTATCAGTTATCAAGCTTATTTACCTTTTATGTATGATTTGCTGATTCAGGTGTAGTCTCCACGCTTTATTCTTTTTCTGCTGGTTCCAGTCAAGGGAGTGGTTTTTTGTTGTTTTGGTACTCCCTAATCCACTATTTTTATTTTCTTAACCTTCTTTATTCTTATGGTGAGTTGACTTTTACTTTGTTCTCTTACACAAGCATGTTATTATATTTATTTTATTTATTTACTTCAATTTTCTTTTATCTTTTGTGTATTTGATACACAGGTGAATACAATATAAAGTTCACAGGTGGAGGTTTCTTTTTTTTTTTTTGAAATGATATTATAGTTACACATATGTCCTATTGCTCCGATTATCATAGAGTAATTCACATTTTAAAGTAAAAACAATTTGAAGTTATAATTTATATTTCTTTTCAATAAGAAAATAATCAGTTTAATAGCTTATATTACATGTATGTTTACATATCGCATTTTAAAAATAATTCACAATAAACTGTAAAAAAAAAAAGAACAGAAATTGCATGTTTATATAAATATAAATATAAATTTCTTAAATGTGAGATAGACAACTAGAACATCAGTGACAAACAGCTGTGTTACATACACACACACACACACACACAAGCACACACTAACATATTCGGGTCTTTTTCTTTGATGGAAATATTTTTAACGAATTCGTTCATCCAATCCCACAATAAGAGAAAATCGTGATATCATAAGCACCCTCAAATATTCCTCTACTTTTACTAGTTGTATTGATCAAATGGAAATAGAAAACAGACAGCAAGTATTGAGGTTTTCTGACTTTACCCACAAAACACCATTAAAAGAAATACTTTTTTGAAATCAAATTAGTGTCTTTAAAGAGGTTTTGTTTTATTTGGCTCATCTTATTGGTCACTTCATTGAGTTTGTTCCTTGCTCTTCAAGTCGTTTCGGTTTTACAAGAGCCAGAAATTAACTGATATTAAGAGTTCAAAAAACATTGGGAAGAAAATTGGTGGTTTTCGCGGTCTTCATTTGTAGAGAACTCTTGTCACGACCTTTAAAGAACTGGGATAATCTGGGAGAAGACACATTCACATTCGACAGTGGAAATTGGTATGATATTAATTGCGCATATTAGCTATTGTACAGCAAGTATTATCCTCTCTCTCAGAAATTCACAAAAACCGCACACATAATTCAAAGCCTCTATCAGAAAATTTACCTAAAACAAAATGGTCTTTTCAGGCACTTTCATATTTTCTTTAGAGGCAATGCAATTTGCTATTCCAAACTGTTATATAACAGCAAATTCAAGAAAAGAAATCACATTTTGTGATCGATTATTTACTGTCTTCTCCAAAGTCTCTCATTTAAAGCTTACATTTTCAACTGTTTGTATAGCAAGATGAAAAGGCACACTATTTCCTGTCTCCAAATAGCCCAACTGTTTTTCAAGTGAATTTGCATACTGTCACTTTGTCTTTGCCGTTGGCATCTAAGGGTTGTCGATAACTCCAGTCTTTCTTCTTTCGTCACTTGTTCTTATAACCGTTTAAGTATCGAGGGAGATACTATGTTGCAGTTCTCGCCCTTTTGGCAGATTGAGCCATTATCAGTTGATGCTGCTGTTGCACTTCCTAGATGTGGTC
Source organism: Megaustenia siamemsis (assembly GCA_032433765.1). NCBI lineage: Eukaryota > Metazoa > Mollusca > Gastropoda > Stylommatophora > Ariophantidae > Megaustenia > Megaustenia siamemsis. Next base: position 50,971,020 of record JAVIAB010000124.1, on the reverse strand, counting down.
TGTACATCTTACTCTGGGTCTACCTCTTGTTCTTCTCCCTTCTTCTCTTTTATTATATGGCTTGTATGGAAACGAATCACAGAACATTCTTTATAGATGGGTAAACCAATTTAAACCGGCTTGTTGCAGGAGCTACTGAGTTAAGTGCTCTGTGCACACCGTGAGCTGTGTGTCTCATCTGTTTTGATCCTGTTTCGATATCCCGCTTGTTTACGATGAATGATGATGTCGTATGACAGGGAACAGTTGGCTGTGTTCACTTTCTGCGTGGTTTCGCCTTATGTCTTTTGGCGTGTGCTGAGACTGCTACGATGAGGACTACAGTTACCTTTCTTTGTTTGGGAGATGAGTTAGTAATTCGGATGATTCCACTGGCACGGGCGGTTGAGCAATTATGAATTTTAATTCGTTTGCAGTGATACCGAGGCCTTCCATAACCAATAAACCAATTTGTTTGTTATTTCTGTATGTCGCTTCGGATTGGCTCAATGCATCTTCTTGCGCTTACAATAGTAGCGCAGTAATTAGTCTTTATTACAGATTTGAAGCTAGTAACAATTTGTAAAAGTAACAGTAGACGCTATTTTGTCACACAATACGATTACAGCAACCCTAGTTTTCAATTACTTTCTAAAATGTGCATCTCGAGACAGCTAAAATTAGTAAGGTTTACTGAAACGCTGTACAGCTGATTATAGCAGTAAATTAGTGGGTGGGTGAATTAATTTTTAAATGAGTGTTTATTACTAACGGTTAACTCGCATGCTTCTTTATACGTAGCTGAAACTTGGACAACCTACTGAAGACTTAAAGAAAATGCTAAATAATTTCCCGGAGCGCTGCTTTATAAAAATACAGAATATTACTCGTCAGGACGTTGTAACCAATTCAATTATAATGAGACGTTCTGTGTTTTTCTCACCAATTTGCCACTTAAAAGCTGAAGCTTATTTTGACTGGGACATGCTAGAAGTATGGACCCCATCCACACCCTATACAAATATTTTGCTGACTTATTAAAGGGAGCTGTTTGTGTACCGTGCACTTTTTATATTCGACGACACAATTATGGTACCACTCAGAGACCTCTATATTAATAAACAAGACACTTAAAAATGGCAAAAGGGTTGTAACAATTTGATGACAAATCTAATCTAAGAAATAGAACCATAGCTATAGAAATATGCGAAGTGGCATGAGTGAATGAAATATAATAAACGACGACATATATATATATATATATATATATATATAGATATATATATATATATATAGATATATAGATATATATATAGATAGATAGAGAGAGAGAGAGAGAGACATTGCGACAAAATGCGTTTTATTAATACTGTTGCCGAAACTACCAAAATCAACCTTTAGAGAAGCCGTGCAATAAAACCATACCGAAGGTTGCCAAGTCTTACGTTATGATGGACTTTTGTCACGAGACAACAGGCGTTACAGACACTAACCGTAGTCATCTTGAAAGAAAACTCTAAGAACTTTTTAGTAGTTGCATAGTGAAAGAGCAGGTTACAGGTCGCAGGTCGCAGGCCGCTAATCAGAAATACATTGGTTATGGAAGGCCTCGGTTTCACAGCAAACGAATTAAAATCCATAATTGCTCAACCGCCCGTGCCAGTGGAATCATCCGAATTACTAACTCATCTCCCAAACAAAGAAAGGTAACTGTAGTCCCCATCGTAGCAGTCCCAGCACACGCCAAAAGACATAAGGCGAAACCGCGCAGAAAGTGAACACAGCCAACTGTTCCCTGTCATACGATATCATCATTCATCGTAAACAAGCGGGATATCGAAGCAGGATCAAAACGGATGAGACACACAGCTCACGGTGTGCACAGAGCACTTAACTCAAGTTACAACTCAGAAATACATACCAAATGGTAATGTTTTTGTCTATAATTTTGGAGATAATTAAAGCATATAAAAATATGTCAGCTTGAGAATTGGAAGTTTGACAACTGGTGTAATTGTGAAATATTTATGGAATAAAAAAAAACGGATTGAGTACTGTCAGATCTTCATATACCGTGTGTAATGTATCATCATCATCAAGTGCCGCGCCTACTGGCGTAGGTGATCATGTCTCTCCACAATTTTCGATCTCGGCAGCTATTTATCATTTCAGTTGTTGACCTTCTGCCAAGCCATTCTCTTAAGCTGTCTGTTATTTTTTCTATTTGCTTCCCTCTATCTCTTCGTCCCTCAATTTTTCCAGTTGTTACAATATATTTGAATTCAATTCAATTATAATGAGACGTAACTTACTTTTAGGCTTAACTTTTTAGTGAAAAGACTAAAGTCATGAAAAGTTTAATTCCAACAAGTGACAAAATATACATGGAAAACAAACCAGTAGAAGAGATCGATCACTTCATCTATCTTGGAAGTCACATTGATCGAGAAGGGGATACGAGCAAAGAAATTAGAACCAGAATGGCTAAAGCAGCAATGTCTTTCAGAAGCCTTGAAAAGTTGTGGAAATCAAAACTCATTAGCACAAACACAAAACTTAGGCTATTCAAATCAAATGTACTATCAACCCTTACGTATGCGTGTGAAAGCTGGAAAACAACAAGAGATATAGAAACAAAGTTGAACGCATTCGAAAATAAATGTCTAAGGAAAATACTTGGTATAGAATGGAACGAATTCAAAACAAACGAGGAAATTAGAGAAATCGCCAATCAACCACTAATATCTTCAGTAATAAAGAAAAGACGATGGTCATACGTTGGACATGTGATGAGAAGAGATAATAATCGAATAGCAAAGCAAGCCCTCATATGGGAAACAACAGGTAAAAGAAAAAGAGGAAGACCCAGGGAGACACTGAGAAGAACATTGATGAGAGAGGCAAGAGCAGCAGGAATCGGCTCCCTCAATGAGATAGAACTGCTTGCACAGAACAGAGACAGATGGCGAGATTTGATAAAATATCTTTAAAAGAAAACTGCTAGAACAAAAATTCATATAGGAGAAGGTGTATCTTGGTCTACGCCCTATGGGCCGGTTACGGCTCGAAAGGTCAATAGATAGATAGAGATACAATATATTCCAGTTGTTCTCTTCTCAATACATGGCCAAAAATGATGATTGTCTCTTCCTAATATTGGAAATTAGTTCTATTTTTGCTTTGTCCTCTTTCAGAACTTTTTCATTACTCTTCTTAGCTGTCCATGGTACCTTCAACATTCTTCTGTAAAACCACATTTCTACAGACTCCAGTGATTGTCTTGTCTGTTGTCCTATTGTCCATGATTCGTATCCATATGTTAAGACTGGCTCTATATAACATTTAAGAACTCTTTTTCTTGTTTCTATTGTCAAAAATGGATTGCATAGTATTTTCCTCATTTTTTGGAAAGCTGCTTTTGCCTGAGCCATTCTGCCCCTCACCTCTTTTGTACATCTTCCGTCTGAGGTTAACAAAGTTCCCAAATATTTAAATTCATTTACCTGTTTTAATATTGTTCCACTTGTCTTTATTTTGCACTGAGGTGATGTTTTTTTCTTTGTTGTTACCATTACCTCTGTCTTTTTGCTATTAAGGCAAGAGTCCTTTATTTTTGCTTTCCGTCACTATAATGTCCAACATTTCTTGTAACTCATTTTCACTCTTAGTGATTAAGACTGTATCATCAGCATACCTTAGATTAGAATAAATGTGTAATGTATGCAAGGTGCAAACGACATATTACATATCGACTACCAATAAACACGAATAAAAAAAAAGTATTATAATAAGCGTACACATCGAACTCAAAATATGTGATATTCTGTACATATTTTTAAACATATATATATATATATACGACTCGTATAAAAATATACATTATATGGGTATAATGAGTTTAGTTCTGATGAATGAGGTAAATAGTCATCGTCATTTATAAGTGATGGTGACTACAATATCTTCACTCCAGTCCTATAGTCATTCCCTACAGAGTCAAGCAATTGGATGATTGCCTTAGATTAAGGTTTTATTATTTTGTAAACAATTGTTTATTGGTTCATTTGCTTATTTTCTACGCCATTTTTTAAAAGCTTTCTTGTATCATTTTTTACTTATGTTTCCTTCAGTCTCTTTTTTCATATTTTTTTTCTGAATTGTCACGATATGTGGTGACTGTTCACTTCTCAATTCGATGGCTATAAAACATGTCATAACTTCTCACTGAAATTGTTAATAAGAATTGTTTGACGCCATCTTCCTTAAAATGTCATCTCTACTCTCTTGAACTGTCAGTTATCAACACTCTTTTATAGAACAACTTTCTGTAGCTTATATACATTCTCTTGTTGTTGGATTGTCCGTGATTCGCTATGATTTGTCAAGATTGGTTCTACATAACAAAGAACTATTTTTCTTACTGCATTTGTTAAAAATATGTTGGCAATACCTTTTTTCATTCATTGGAATTGCGGCCCTTGTCTGAGCAGCATTTCACTTCATCTCTGCTACATATCTATCATCATTATGTTCTTAGGTATCTGAATTCATTGACATGTTTTAATGCTAATTAACAAAATACCTTAATGTATATTCTAAAAAAATGTTTTACAATTAAATACTATTTTAATTTGAAAATGTCTTTAAATGTATTCCTATACTTGGTACTCATTGTAAAGTAAATGAATATATTAATGCTAGAATTAATAGCTTCTGTTATAAACGAAATGGATAATGTGACTAGAAACAAATTTTTGTAAACTCCATCGTAAGTAAACTGAGGCTCAACGCATCCAGCAATAAAAGCACACACAGCCGGGATAAAACAAGAGATGAACATGGACGAGATGAGGACTACCATTTTAGATACTTTTTTGTCCCTTGAAGACACGTTACTTTCCTGACTGGAATTTGTCTTGCTAAGGTGCGTAATTGAAGAACTTGCATTCCTCCAAGCTGCCTGTTGGTTTAGTTTGAATACAAGAACACCAGTACAAACAACGACCAACGTGAAGCATGACATGGGCATGAATACTCCGTTGATGCCATACGATACTTGATCAACTATTTTTCTTCTATTGGACTCCATATAAAATATGAGACCGATTGCGGAGTGATTCCTCTCTGGGAAATATTTCCACCCAAGACCTAAAGAAAAATAAGCAAATGCCGCTAAACCTAGAGTAACGACGTAAACAGCTATCATGGAGACTATATGTCGTCTGCGGGTGAAAATAGTTTTCACTTTTAGTGGAACAATGACACATAAACATCTCTCAAAGCTAATAAATGCAGTTATCCACCCTGTGGTTCTTGTGAATATTACATGTGGCCAGATCCCACTAATTAATTGTACTTCCCATGAGATGAGGAATATCTGGGTATCCCGGAAGGCGGGTGTGTAACATAGGTTAGTCCACATAATTGTTAATAGGGAACACAGGTCTGATATGGTCAATGCTAGGAGAGAAATGTTTGTGCTGTCCTGAAAACCCTGCTTGACAAAGATGGTTGTGTTGACAATATTGCTGATTGTTCCAAAAACGGAAATAATCTGACATATGATACCCATGTTAATGGACATGATAAAGAAAAATAACTCATCGCTGAAAAAATCTTTCTTCTGCGTCGATGTGTTGTCTTTTAAACTTGTTGTACTGAGTTCGGAAAACATTGTAGCCATGTTTTCTCCTCTTCTATGACTTGCAGGAATGAAGCTCAAATGATAGATGTGGTTGTGTTCCTGGAAATTCAGAAAGATTTCTTCAATTAAATATTCATGACAACTAGTAAACATCGGTTGCTTCATAAATTTTCAAACGTCAAATTATTAAAATATTGAATCATGTAAATATGTAAAGTATGTAAACTAGTGCTTACGATAAATGGGTCTCTTAGAGAATATATCAGAATATGGGTTAGTATGTATAGAAAATATACAATTATTCAGAAAGTAATATAGACATGCATGTGCTTGACTGAATTACACAAAGCAACACATTAAAACAGAAGCTAAAAAAACACATAAAGTTGGACAGTGAAAAATCCACCAATTTAAAGTCTTTCTGAGTTAAGAGAAGATGATTGTTGCAATTCTTTGTTAAATTAACAATTTAAGTAACGATTATGTTAAAAGAATGGAAGGAAAATATGAAACTATATATTAATGACAGAAGTTCAGTAAGGAAAAGTTACGAAATCATTCTTACAGAATTTGGTAGACAATGTTATCGTTGACTGCAAGAAACATGCAATGAATATATGAATAACATTATATGTGACAAGTAACTAAAAAAAAAGAGTTGAAAGACCATAAAAAAACTAACATTCAACAAATGTATGTGTTCCTATCCTTGTCTATATGATCTTGGCTATCGGACTCGATTCGTTTCTTTTTAATCCCTGACACACATGAAGACTGCAGACTTCTCTTTACTGAGTCTGATTTGTTTGGGTTCCGAAACATGGTCGATGTTCTTTGGGATAATTTCATAAAATTACCCTAATATCGCCTCAGTAATGGTAGGATTTGTACTTTTTTCATAAAGAAGATCTGTCAGCGGAACATATAACCTGTTACCTTTGTTTTTAATAGAACCTGTTCATTTTGTTTTTAATAGAACCTGTTCCCTTTGTTTTTAATAGAACCTGTTCCCTTTGTTTTTAATAGAACCTGTTCCCTTCGTTTTTAATAGAACCTGTTCCCTTTGTTTTTTAATAGAACCTGTTCATTTTGTTTTTAATTTGAGTTGCCAATAGCTCTTTTTCACCTTCACCATGGGCAAGTGGTCTACGTTTTTTTTTAAAAATCATACTACTGGAGCCGCGATAGCTCAGTGGTTAGTGAACTGGACTACAAAGGACAAGAGGTAGGGTTCGATCCCAACCGACGGCTTCCGAGTTCACCCAGCCTAAATTGGGATCCTGGATTTTTTTCTGGGAAAGTAAATTGGCACGGGCGTAATACCGACCACATTACCCCAAAAAATCATGTGCCGAAGGTCTGTAAAATGTATGGTCACTAACACCAATTTCCCTATACGTCACATGACGTGACGGGGGCTATTTACTTTTTATTATTATTCGACCACTGAATTCAAAACTGTTTTGTGTATCGAAATTTCAGCGCTTCCCATCCTTTATAAAAGTAACAGTTGCACAAACAATGTCTAGAAGAGCGGTTATCATTGACATATAAATATCTATCACGAAATATTGATATCAGTCAAATAAATAATATTCTCGTATTTAAATGAATTAGTCGAAACAATACATGGAGTTCAATAAAAAAAATATTTTGAGAAAAAAATAAAATTTAAAAAAAAGAAAAGAAAAAGCTATTAATTAAAAATGCTTAATATGATTGAGCAAACACATCTCTAAACTACACATAATTTAGACAGAATAATTCATTTTTGGGCACACATTGAAGAACCTTTAACTGATTCATTAAAATGTAACACAAAAGGTTTAACGAAATGCGACATTGGATATTGTCATGGTAAATAAACAGCTCATCAAACACACTACAACCGAAAAGAAAAACTAATTAAACTCATGGTCGTATACACCAAAAAATATTTTGGATCTAATTCACATCGTTAGTGCGCTATTTACTTTTATAGTGGATCTCAAGCTAGCAAGCATGCATTTGTGTTTTGTCTGTTGTTTTCATTGATCCTCTCCATGGTGGTTTATATTAACCTAGTTATGTGAGTGATATTATAAGCTCATAGTGAACACGTTTCCAAACCTTCCCTATTTCTCAAGTGTCTACACGCACATCTTATACAGGACTTGCTGCAGCTGTTGAGTCGATGTTTATTACGTAATGGAGAAGAAACATACGAAAGACCACTTAGACATATAGTCAGTTTTAGACCACTTTTAAAATATGCAGCTATCTCATACTATAGAACCACACTTCTAATCTACCAATGAGAAAGAAAGCTATTTAAATTTACTTCGGTTATTGATCTGCCACATACTTTAACGCCGGTGAACGTATTTAAATGATCCGTCCCTTAAATGTTTTCTAAATTAGTGACAGTTTTCAATTAAAAAATCTATCACGTTTATGGCCAAGCATTAACATATACAAATGGTGCACTTACGGGCAATCGTGATAATAGGCGATTAATGATTACCTGAAATTGAAGAGTAATCGATGTATCATGCGGCGCCAATTTTGCTAACATTGTTTTGGTAGAAACAAAGATATTTGTCATTATCACAGTTGTTGGATAATTCAGGATTAGGAATATTTATTTTACGTGACAGGCAATTACAATTTATTTTCTCAGGTTCCCGCCAATTTAAGTGTAACAACCAAATGATCATTTTAAGAGAACGGGAGTGCGTTGTGTATGTGGTTATAATTGTATGCAATAACAATTACGCTTTTTAAAATTATTTCCTTAAGATAGTCCAAGTAATTATACAATTTTATTTAATTATAACTCAGGATTTTCTATAGGAGTAGTGACGCAAATAGGAATTTTAAATAATAAATAGAAGTAATTGGTATATATATTAATATGAAAAAGTGGTAAAATGTAACCGAAATTAGAGATTGTTCCACGAGAAAGAGCTGACATTATAAATACAGGAGAAATCAAACTCCAAACTGCTTATTTTCAAAGAACATTTTTAGTAAGAAAATTTGACAAAAACATGTTTTCACATGTAATATTTTAATGAAGCACTATTGAAATTATACACATCACATGTGTAAACATGTAGACTTCGATCTGCAAACGTTACAATAAACTTAGAATGGCAAATTGCAGCAATATTTTAGAAACAGTTATTTTATTTGGAAACATATTCTGCTACATTGTCTCTTTAATTCAGAACAACATATAACATATAAACACTATGTGATGAATTTATTATAAAACTATATTCACGATACATATTGACAAATGTAATACACAATCACTTCAGACCCAGGACCAACTAGTAATCAAGTATTTTATCACAAATTGGAGCTACAGGATACAACAACAACAAAAAAACGAGATTAGTTATTTGTGTCATTCACAGTCAGTTAAAGTTTTGTTTCAAAATAACTTGCAGATGTTTAAAATTTTTTCTTTATTACAAAACTCACAGATTTGAGCCTATACATACTTGAGAAATCAAAATTAATCAAACTCACATAAGACACAAAGCAACAACAAAATTATTTCAAAATTCAAGAAAAAGAACTCCAGACTGGCAAGTACAGTATACAAATTTGTACAGCCGCTCTAGTCTGATCTAGAATATAACTCTATTTTGTCTTGAGAATAGAAAGCATGTTTACAATATAAACCGAGGACTTGGTGGTTTAGAGGTAAGTCGTTAATCTATGCAAATATCACGCTTGACTGTTTGGCAAATGTTCCGCAAAGTGCGTATCATCATTGGATGGGAATATTGTGGATTTGGTGGGGCAATACGACTTTCTCGCACATTTGAGTAATCGTTTACTCTACAGTTTGAACTTCTGGTTCCAAAATGTGGAATAGAATTTGTGTTCCATTTAGCGTCGCGGGATTTGTGTCGGATATGGATTAATTTTAGCTCTCTGACGTAGTTCCCTGTGCAAGGTCAACTTGAGGTTCCTGTGTAAGAATTCTGCGTCAGTACCACGGAGTTCGTACACTGGCTGCTATCTATTGGTGAATCGGACGACTAAAATACTAGTTTCCTCTATTATCAAGTCGTTGTGCGTACTATGTTATGGCTTCGAAAGCTGTTCAATATAATCGCCGTATGATTTATTCGGCAGGAGTTTACTTCCAGCTCTTTCATGTAGATAGTTGTGCCAAGTCATCTGAAGGTTCCAATGTAATAAACCTGCCCTGGTGCCACGGTGTACGCGCACCTGGCTGCAGTCTTTTCAGTGAATCAAGAGTTTTGGGTACGATACTATTTGTCAAACGTTGTGCGTATTACGTCATAGTCATAGAAGATGTGGAATGGTGATGAAAATATATTTTAGTTACTGCTCGTGACTCTGCAGCTCTGACGTGACTCCCAGACTTTCAAGTCAAGAGGGATGTTGCCTAAATACAAGAGAGCTTCAGCGAGAACCAGTGATTAGTGAACTGGCCTACAAAGGACAAGAGGTAGGGTTCTATCCCAACCGACGGCTTCCAGGTTCACCCAGCCTTTAATGGGTAAAAGATATTTTCTGGGAAAGTAAAGCGGTACGGGCGTAATACCGACCACTTTACCCAAATATCATGTCCTGAAGGTCTGTAAAATTTATGGTCACTAACACCATATTCCCTAAACGCCGCTTGGCGTGACGAGAGTACTTTACTTACTTTTTTTCAGCGAGAACTGGAGAAGACTTGTGAACTAGCACGATTATGTTTCTAAGCTGTTTCAGGGTGCTGGGTTTTCTGTGGAGGAGATGTGAGCACTTATTGGCACTTGATCGATGTACGATCAATATAATTCGAAGGCTAACAATAGCTTTAGTTTATGTAATCAGAAGTGCTAACGCTATTCCTTTTGACAATGTTTATCTTTATAATTTGCTCGTTCAAATGTAATGGTTTAGTCATCATCAAGTACCGAGCCTAGTGGCGTAGGTGATCATGTCTCTCCACAACATTCGATCTCGGCAGCTATTTATCATTTCTGTTATTGACCTTCTGCCAAGCCATTCTCTTAAGCTGTCTGTTATTTTTTCTCTTTGCTTCCCTCTATCTCTTCGTCCCTCAATTTTTCCAGTTGTCACAATATATTCAAGTTCTCTTCTCATTACATGGCCAAAAAATGATGATTGTCTCTTCCTAACATTGGAAATTAGCTCTCGTTTTGCTTTGACCTTTCTCAGAACCTCTTCACTACTCTTCTTAGCTCTCCATGGTATTCTCAACATTCTTCTGTAAAACCACATTTCTACAGACTCCAGTGATTTTCTTGTCTGTTGTCCTATTGTCCATGATTCGCATCCATATGTTAAGACTGGCTCTACGTAACATTTAAGAACTCTTTTTCTTGTTTCTATTGTCAAAAATGGATTGCATAGTATTTTCCTCATTTTTTTGAAAGGTGCTTTTGCCTGAGCCATTCTGCATCTCACCTCTGTTGTACATCTTCCGTCTGAGGTTAACAAAGTTCCCAAATATTTAAATTCATTTACCTGTTTTAATATTGTTCCACTTGTCTTTATTTTGCACTGAGGTGATGTCTTTTTCTTTGTTGTTACCATTACCTCTGTCTTTTTGCTATTGAGGCTGAGTCCTTTATTTTTGCTTTCCTTCACTACAATGTCCAACATTTCAATGGTTTAGTACTGCTGGTATAAAAAAAAATTAAGTGTAATTTAAAAAAAGTAAAGTCTGTCCATGCCCAGATTTAGTTCTTGGTCAGTCGGGTAGAAATAAAACATGAAAGTAGTCAAATCTGCTTTAAAATAAGCCAATAAGTTCATTGAGACTAACACATGAATCAAGTTTTGGGAAATCATTAAAAATAGTAATAATTAACTTAAATTAATCAGTAAGCGCAAGCTGAAACATCAACATCTGTTAATACCTTTCAAAAATTAACTTTATCGCTGCCGATAAATAAATATTTTAGCCAATCAATATAGGAGAAAACGATGTGAAATTTATTAGCAAGCTTGCATAGTTTTCCCACAAAACATAGTCAGAAGCAAAGTCCATTTCATATTTGGATTCACTGCATGTTACAGAAAACATCAAGTTGGTTTGGACAGGTTATAATTAGACATACGATATCACTGCAGCATGTTTTAGAAGACATAATTTGTACAGTTTTTCTTTTTCACAATTACTTGCGTCATATAATTTCAGAAAAGAAATAAGTCCATTTTAGCTACAGCCAAAAACATTTACAACTTAACCAAAGCAGGAAAATAATTAAAACAAGAGCGTACACCTATTTTTATCATAACCAGTTCAATTAAGGTTATGCTGATAATGGGATTTAGTCTGTTAATGTTAAAAATATAAATCATTCATCTTTACTGACTCAATCAATCATCATCATCGAGTGCCGTCTCCGCAACGAAGGTTGGCTACCATGAAGCGCCATTCTGCATTGTCTCTTGCTTTGATGGTGCAGGTTGTCATAGGCTGATTTGTCCATCTTTTGATGTTACTCGTCCATGTTAGTTTTGGTCTGCCTCTGCCGTTTTTACCTTGTATTTTCCCCTTCAGGATTACTTTCAGTAGGTTGTTGTATCTTTTAACATGGCCCAAGAATCGCATTTGTCTTGTTCTAATTGTGCTTAGTAGTTCTCTTTTCATTTTTAGTTGTTTTAAGACTTCATCATTTGTTTTCTTTTCCTTCCATCCAATTCTACCTATTCTTCTATATATCCACATTTCAAAGGTTTTAATTCTCTGTTCAGTTTTCTTGTCTAATGTCCATGTTTCAGCACCATATAGGAATATTGAGAAGATGTAACATTTTTGCTATTTTTAGTTTTAGCCCTGGTGTTATCTGTTTTGATGTTAGTATGTTCTTCATGACATTAAAATTACTTTTTGCCATTCCTATTCTTTTGTTTATTTCAGTTGTACATTTTCCATCACTGGTTATAGTATGTCCAAGGTAGTTGTAGTTCTGAACTGTCTCCAGGTCTATTCCTTCAATTTTGTTATCCACTTGTGGTTTTTGAGTATTTTCTTTGTTTATGATCATAGTTTTAGTCTTTTTGATATTCATATCCAGTCCATATTTTTTGCTTGTCATGTTTATTTCATTAAGTAATTATTGTAGATCGTTATGATTTTCTGCTAGTATTACAGGATCGTCAGCATATCTTAGGTTATTGATTATCTTTCCATTAATTTGACTCAATCAATAGCAGAGAAAAAATAGTTGAAAAAAAAAAAAAAAAAACTAAATTCTTTTATGAAAATCATGTGCTGTTCTAAAACAAACAAATGATGTCGCTGAAGGTAAAATTTTAAATAAAAAGATGACATTGTACAAAAAGTTTGTTATATTGAAAATTCTTATTCTAAGTAGTAAATGAATTAGAATATAATTTGCATATATGTAAATTTAATCATTTTACCACAACATGATGACAGGAAACACATTGTTTATTTAAGCAACATCCAAGGCGCCTGCGGACATGAAAAAACCCAGGAGACAATGCACGTAATCAAATCGACTACATAATGATAAACAATAGATTTTAAAATAGTCTGGTATGTGTTAAAACTAGACTAGGCGCAGATTGCAATAGTGATCATGTACCAGTTGTGGGAAAAAGTTAAAAAAAAAGTAAAGAGCCCCCGTCACGCCAAGTGGCGTATAGGGAGTATGGTGTTAGTGACCATACATTTTACAGACCTTCAACACATGATTTTTGGGGTAATGTGGTTGGGATTATGCCCGTGCCGATTTACTTTCCCAGAAAAAAATCAGATATACATTTAAGGCTGGGTGAACCCGGAAGCCGTCGGTTGGAATCGAACCTTACCTCATGTCCTTTGTAGTCCAGTTCACTAACCACTGAGCTATCGAACTCCCTCAGTTGTGGGAAAGTTTAGAGTAAAATTAAAAACACCACAAAAGGAGTCTCAGTTAATATCAAGTTAAATTTAGATGTACTCAAATCAGACAAGAGGTTACAAGACAAATATAACATCTCAATTCAGAACAGGTGCAATGCAATAGGGGTGAAGGCATAATGATGCCTCAAGATTCATAGAAATGCGAAGCTGCTGTATAGCTGATGATAATAATGATACTTTTTAAAAAAGGAAAAAAGTGGTATGGTAACAGCTTTACGTAGGTGAGAACCAAAACAAAAGTTAAATGACGATTAGGCCAAGAAGGTTTTCAGATGGAACAATAAACAAGAACACAAAAATATATAAGGATATACACATAAATCTAACTACATGGCGATAATATGCTAGATTCCCAAAACAGGAAAATAAGTCACTTTCCTGTGGTCTGGAGCTTGGTCAAGAACCGACTGGACTGAAATTGATATGGCCGGCTGATAGGGCGGACAAAAGTGTGAAATACAGTAAAAAGGAAGGGTTCTAAAACTATGTGGAGGTGGGTACAAGATCCCAGATTCTAGTATTACTGGAAACGTTTACATGCGCAAGTTAATCCACGTAGACAATTTTTGTACGTACACAAACGAACACATACATCCGTGTATATCTGTAACTATGGGTGTGCAGACCGAACATATTTGATGTGCACCAACGCATGCGTGCATAACCATACATTCATAAACACATACGTCTGTATGTATAACTATTATATTAATAATAGAATAGTCAAGAAAACAATGATAATTTCGTCAAATATTTACAAAGAAAGCAATATATATTATTTACATTTATAAATAAATTGGTTATACAGATAAAAGGGGGGGGAAGAGGAAGAAAAGGGGGGGGGGGGCTGTCATGCTATCTGCACGGATTTGGCGCTAAATGTAAAAAAGGAAAGTTAGTTCTGTGCTGAATGTATGTGTATATTGACCCCTGGTGAGTTTTAGAGCCTTATGTTGACCATCCTTTGCTCGCCGCTTAGTGTGGACCTCGGTGACGCTATCGTTATCTCCAAAACAGTAATAGGTCTTGCTGCACAGGGATATCATGCCATGTCCCGAATACTCCCGTAACTTCAGGAGTCCGTTTGTCGCACAACTGTCTCTCATTACACTTAGGACTGTCATACTTAACACCGCTCGTGTGCTCAAAAAATCCTAGCGATGGTCTGCGCAAGTCTCCGAGGGAAACCATCGATCTAAAAAAAAAATCTAGATCTAGCGCGTAAAATTAGTCCCACATATCGGCTTTAACCGTTTTCCTCAGTGTCGTCGTATCTAGTGCTAAGTAGAGACAATCCGTGTCCATTTCACAAAGTTGATAGTCGGACCTGTCTATCAACCTATCCACTAAGTCCTAAAAAAAAACTGCATTATTCTCAGTTTGGCGTACTGGAAGACAAACAAAAACTTTGTGCGTAGGAAAATCCCACACAATATACAGCCTTGCCATCTCCAATTTGAACAGGTCGTCCCCTACCCGCGGCATTTAAAACAAAACCGAGGGCTGTTTACAATCTTGGTGGTGTCGGCCAACTCCTCAACGTAGGACACATCCTCGTATTGTGCCTCCAGGTTCTTCCCATAAGCGGCGTTACCCATCAACAGCACAGTGTCATTCGTTATAGAATGCGTCTCGCTGAGATCTCCCGCTATTGACTGTGTCGCCAAATTCTTTGAAATAGTTAACGTGTAGGTACCACGGTCTGATATATCTTAGTGACATGAAAACCGTGCTGTAAATACCACTTTAACAGAGGCATGGCTAAGATAATCTTTGCTCCCGTATAACCGCCCACGAGGGTGCGTCTGGTGCTACCCAGCAGCTTGGTTTTGACTACATAATTTAACTTAAAGGGACAGATGTAATCTATTTCTATGGCTATGTTTTAAAAAAAAAAGGTGGGGGAGAGGGTAACCTCACCAAAATGGCCCTTTAAGACGTCGGTAAAGCGAATTTCGCTCTCAACGAGACCAAAAAGCATGTAGTCTGAAACTGAAGCTGGAACGATCTTACCGGTGATGGGCTTATGCTTAGGGAGGATGGTTTTGAACAACGCAAGTTCTCAGTTGTGAAGGCTTGCATAAACCGCGTTGATTTCTTCAATTTTTTGCCACTCGTAACCACATGACGGTTACGCGAACACTGACGAGATCGGTTTAAAAATCCGTCATTTCGCAAGGCTTCTGATATAACTCAATTGTATATTGCACACCGGATTGACTTCGCGATCGCGAGTGATGTCACAGTGTGCATGGCCGTCAAAATGACAACCTCAAACTGATAAACCCTCTTATTGACTTTATCCCACCCATCCACTCTAATTCAGCTGGCATCTAACTCCATCACCCGCTTTAAAAAAGGTTCGAAATTGGATCTTGTTTTTGTTTGGAAATCTAAGTCAGATACTCTCGACACTGACGCGTGTGATAGTTCACCTTAAGAGGTTTATACCCAGCCTCTCTCTTGCGTGTGAGCGCATAATCGGTGGACATTATTTGCCTCAACGCCCGCAAATAAAAGGCGCTGACGTCATAACGGTTAATGCTCCGCACCACATTTTTGCGTCTTTGATAAAAGTCTGCTTTTTTCTTGTGATACCTATGAAAGATAATGGACGGTCTTCCACCTATATTCTGTCTGATGATGTTATGCATATCAGCCTAATTTCTTGTGCAGGAGAAAAACGTCTTTGGATTTTCATGGCTCGCAGAAATGGGCCCACGTCATTGCTGTTGTACCTTGTTGTAAAAAAACCTCTCTTGGTGGGCATCTCGTTATCTTTCCAGACCTTCTTACACAGAGACCACCGTCGAAATATTACAATTGTTAGGTCAGAAAAGAATGCCAAGTGGGATGGTAAGCGCGTCTCGTTCAACGTGTTCAAGTCCGATATGTACTCGTAACATAAAACTCCTTTCTTCTCCTCAATTTTGTAAGCGGCCAAGTACTTACTGTAACTGGAACCCGGAGCCAGATAATTGGTGATTCTAAATATTTTAACCGTAAAAATTCTCGATGTCCCGATGCAGACAATGTTGTTTTTTCGCTTAACTAAAAAAGGTAAATAGCCTGTCCTGTTATCTCCTCACTTTCCTCACCATCCGCCGCGTCATTTACCGGTGTGGCGTCGTCCAAGCGATGTATTAAATACGCTTTTATTAAATTTATATCGTGCCTAACCGCGACGATGCCTATAACCGGGAGCTGTTTCAAGTAAGCTGCTAGACGTCCTTTAAGTTCGGCCGTCTCCATCAGCGCGACTAGATCAAGGTAACGTCAGTATTGTGTTGTGTTCCTTCCTTTTCAAGCTGTTACCATACCTTGGAGTGTATAATACACCCCACTACTGACTCCAGGCCAGATCTTCAAACTATTCCGTTAACCTCCTACAGGCTGTTATTGAGACAGCGTCTAAATAATTAACCATTTTATTGACCAGCTTTGGGGATCTTCCACGGTAACAATAACGCGAGCTGTTCAAACACTTGCGACATTTGAAACCACGGGGAACATTGTTAACATCGGATGGTAGATGTACAACAGAGGTGAGATGCAGAATGTCTCAGGCAAAAGCAGTTTTCCAAAAAAATGAGGAAGATACTGTGAAATCAATTTTGACAATAGAAACAAGAAAAAAGGGTTCTTAAATGTTATGTAGAAGCAATCTTAACATGTGGATGTGAATCATGGACAGCAGGGCAACAGACAAGAAAGTCACTGAGGGTTGTACAATTATGGTTTTGCAGAAGAATGTTGAGAAAATCATGGATAGCCAAGAAAAGTGATGAAAACGTTATGAAAGAAGCCAAATCAAACAGAGAGCTAATATCCAAAATTAGGAAGAAACAAATATAATTTTTGCCTCTGTAATGGAATGGGAACAGCTGAACTATATTGTGACGACTGGAAAAATTGAGGGACGAAGAGAAAGAGAGAAGCAAAGAAAAAAGATACTAACACAGCTTAAGAGAATGGCATAACAGAAGGTAAAAAAAATAGAATTGATAAATAACTGCCGATATCGAAAGCTGTGGAGGGACACGATCACCTAAGCAGCCGGCACGGTATTTGATGATAATAATGATGCCTACACATGACGTTTTGCTCTATTGGACAGTCTTGCGAACGTTCTTTCCTATCCGCTACGCTACATCAAAACACCCATGCCTGTAAATTGATTTGGAGGATTAAGAAAAAAAGATGAGGAGAGAACTAAAAGAGATACAGAGAGAGGGAGAGAGAGAGAGAGTGAGAGAGAGGGAAAGAGAAAAATATAAGAGAGAGAGAGAGAGAGAAAGAGAGAGAGAGAGAGAGAGAGAGAGAGAGAAAGAAAGGTGAAGCCAGTTGAGAAATCAGAAGAAAATAATTCATGATCAGCATGTGATATACGAGTTGGCGTAACCAATCATGTTCTTCCAAAGTTTTCTACTCACAGTGCAGCGTATCAATTCTGTTGTTGACTGTTTTCTGTGAAATGACACCTAGCTATCTAGTAGCTCTCTCTTTATTGCCAACGATCTCTCTTTCCTTGTATTTTACCAGATGTAACCAGGTACTCCAACTTTCCCCTTCTCTTGATGTTCCCGAAATAAGAGGATTGTTTATTTCTGATATTTTTTAGAAGCTCTCTTTTTGTGCTGACATCTTTGAGAATGTTTTCATTTGTCGTTTTAGCTGTCCAAGGAACTTTCAACATTCTTCTGAGAAATTCTATTTCTGTGGCCTTTAATCGTCTTTTCATTTGTTTCTCTATTGTCCATGATTCGCTTCCACTGTTCAGAGTTTGCTCTATATAGCACTTTTGAACTCGATTTCTCACATCTTTTGATAAAGACTTGTTGCACGTGACATTCTTCATTTTCTGAAATGATATTTTGGTTTTCCATTTCAAGTTATTATTGTGCTAAAGTATTATTATAGACGCTTTCATTTGTTTCAGATTTGTGTCGTCTATTTTTATGTTCAATTGCGGTGATGATTGTTTCTTCGATATGACCATTAATTACGTTTTCAAACTAGAGACTAAGACTTTTCTTGTTGATCTCTTTTACTATTATGTCTATCATTTCTTGTAGTTCATTAATCTTCAATAAATGTTGCCCTACTTAAAGAACTTTGACGATGCAGCTCTAGACGCTCATAGTGAAACCACCCTACAATCGCTGATGAACAAACTGGACAAAGCATGCGGCTTTTTCCACTGTCAATTAATGTTCAGAAAACAGTAATACTAAATCAAGGCGGCATAACACTTTTATTAATCACTTTAAAAGATTGTCCACTAGAATCAGTTAAGAAATTCACATATCTTGGATCCACAATTACGGAAACCAATTCTCTTGATGATGAAATAAACAACCTAATTGGTAAGGCATCGACAACTTTCGACAAACTCACAAAAAGGGCCTGGAACAACACGAAACTAACATTAAAGACCAAATTCTTAATATATCAAACTGGTGTGCTTAGCACACTATTATATGGATCTGAAATCTGGACAACATACTCAAATCACGAAAAAAGTCTAAATGTCTTCCACATGCGATGTCTCCGCAGAATAATGCACATTAAATGTCAGGACAAAATAACTAACTTAACTGTCCTGCAATGTGCTAAGACACCAACAATCATGTCTATGCTCAGATGTCGAAGACTAAGATGGCTGGGGCGCGTCCAGCGAATGGAAGAAAAACGCATCTCAAAGCAAATACTATACTAATTTACTATACTATAACTAATACACGGAAAAAGATAAATCGGCAGACCTAAACTACGATATAGAGATATCTGTAAATCATCTCTGGATTATTTCTCCATCTGTGAAAATGGCTGGGAACATCTAGCAAGTGATCGCACATCATGGAGAGCAGTATAAGGAATGGTATAACATCATTTGAGACTTGCTAAGGCAAAACGTAGAAGAGAAAAAAAAAACTCGTGAAAAATGAAGGAAAACCCTGTGGACCAGTGGGCCTGACTTGTTCATTCTGTGGCCACGAATTAGCCACGAGAGAAGCTGTTCGACAAAAACAAAATCTAAAAAAAATACACAATA
The DNA here is from genome assembly GCA_032433765.1 of Megaustenia siamemsis. Taxonomy (NCBI): domain Eukaryota; kingdom Metazoa; phylum Mollusca; class Gastropoda; order Stylommatophora; family Ariophantidae; genus Megaustenia; species Megaustenia siamemsis. Next base: position 50,951,433 of record JAVIAB010000124.1, on the reverse strand, counting down.
GCCTCCAGTAAACCGTCTGACAAGACGAAAAAGGCCATATACATACATTCTCCGTCTCTGCTATTAAAGACGGTGCCATCCGGATATAGTTAATTGTTAATGTTGTGGCCGTTGACTTCAATTCCTATTTTTAAAAAATCTACTATTAATCTCATAATATTTTCGCTGTAAAGTTAGAACAATTCTGGCGACAGAACACAGCCTTGTCTGACTTATTGTTTGATATATTGGAACTGTCCTGTTTGGTTGCCAATTTTTATGCAACATATATTTTTAATGATTTAGAAATTCTTGCCATTAATGTTTAATTTCTCCAACATTTTGATTATTTTTACACGCTTTACTTCGTCAAATGCTTTGTGCAGTATATGAAGCACATATACAGATCTTTCTATACCTCTATAGCTTTTCTATCAACGTTCTTAGATCGTATATTGTATTATTGATGCGTTTTCCTCCCACAAAAATTCATATAGGCCCCCACTTATTTCTATTTTTATTTAGTTCTCCTCGCGCGTTCCATGTTAAAAAAAAAAAAGTAAGAGGCCCGTTACGTCAAATGGCATATAGGGGTTATGGTGTTAGTGACCGTCATTTTTATAGACCTTCAACGCATGATCTTTGGGGTAATGTGGTCAGTACTACGCTCGTGCCGCTTTACTGTCCTTGAAAAAAAATCTGGAACCCATTTAAGGCTGGGTGAACCAGGGAGCCGTCGGTCAGGATCGAACCCGAGCTCTTGTCTTTTGTAGTCCAGTTATGTAACCACTGAGCTATCTCGGCTCCCGCGTTAAATGGTGATTCTTAGTAATATTTTGCTCATATGACTTAGGAGACTGATAGGTTTTTGCAAATAATGGCACCTAACTTCTTTGTGATAGCTACATAAATAGATTTTATTAGATCTTCAGGTATGTGGCCACTGGTAAATATATCATGGAGTAGTTTTGCTATGACATGTACTCCCAGCTCTCCTGATGCATCTATCTCTTTGATCGTTATATTATGGAGAACCTGGAGCTTTACTTTTTTTTCATGTGTTTTATTGTCTCCTCCACGTCACTCTACATTATTGGTGGTGGTCTTGTGCCTTGTTTGAATTGTTTAACACTATACACTATATGTATTGTTATGGCTTTTCTACTTAACTCATTATTTGCAACCTGGGCTTGTTTGTCGTATCTAAAAATGAATAAATATAGAGAAATAACTTAGAGACCACAGAGTTAATTGCAGGATCAACAACTCAAAATGGATCAAATCATCACTGAATTATTTCTATTTAGTTATCTAGCAAATGTGTATGTCTATTGTGGTGAAACTTTGATATAGACCTATTGCATAGTATTACCTTCTAGGACAGACAAGATCTACCCTTTCCAGTAATAATCTGAAAATTAAAAAAATCACTCAAGTCATTTCATTAACAGGATCTAAGAGCTTGGATCAACCCTAGAATATTTAACTCTGCCCATCACCAGCTTTACTGTACCCACAAGCTGAATTTGTATTGTGGCCTACCTCTGTGCTTTTTTAACTCCTATTTCTCTATTGGTGGTCAATCTACTTTCATTTTCCTGGCATCCAAAGCTCAACCAATATCAGAACAACTCTATTTCCTCAAAGACCGGATAAATGAACACCTTGTATGGAACTACAAGGCAACTCAGAAATACCTGCAGATATCATTACATGGCATTGGGCGAAAGTCAAGTCAGAAATACCTGCAGATATCCTTACATGGCATTGGGCCAAAGGGCGTCAGCTCACAGGCTTCTGAATCCATAACAATATTCCTCAGATTTAACCACCAAAATCTATAAAAAAAATTGCTGACATAAACAGTTTCGCAAGTGGTTACACTTTAAGGATTGGTTTATTCTATTTATTTGTTAATTACATTTTTACCCAATTGTACAAACTGTATCTTTGTTTTGTCCTTAGAAAAGACAAATTGTTAGATTAATTTATGCATTTGTGACAGCCATTAATGTCATTCTAGAACTTGTTTATCACTGACACTTTAGTCAATTTGCTTATTAGTGTAATTGCTAGAAGTTAAAATGCATTTGCTTCTTCTGTTATACATTCAAAGTGATCAAGAAGCAGTATCTTCAAATAGAAATACTTTTGTCATTACAAATTGAACCTTTCTTCCCCAAAACTCTCAGATTTACCAATCTTTGATCTTTTTGTTATAAGCATTAACTCCTAAAATATCATTCACAAACAAATATTTACATTATCTTAACATTTTATATTCTGTATGTGTTGTCACAAATTGAAACCACTCACATCAAATATCTATTACAAGAATGTAAAAATAAAGGTTCCATTCACGTATGGGGAATATGGTGTCAGTGACCATATTTTTCTATGACCACGGCCCATTTTTGGGTGATGTGGTCGGTATCACGCCAGGCCGCCTTTACTTCCCAGAAAAATCTCTGGTACCCATTTTTAGAGGCCGGTTGAACCCCGGAGCCTTGTCAGTCCGAAAAAAATCCGCCACTGCTGGAGATCGAACCCGGTGCCTTCAGGTCAGAAAGCGAGCACACTCAGCTACCGAGACTCCATAACAAGAATGAGGAGCATATATTAGTATCAGGAGATTTTCTTGTTCTTGGACTTTATTGTTGAATAGTTTCCTCTATATGATGTCAGGTTATATATGATTTTATTGTTGAATAGTTTCCTCTATTATGATGTCAACGTATATATGATTTTATTGTTGAATAGTTTCCTCCATTATGATGTCAGGTTATATATGATTTTATTGTTGAATAGTTTCCTCTATTATAATGTCAGGTTATATATGATTCTATTGTTGAATAGTTTCCTCTATTATGATGTCAGGTTATATATGATTTTATTGTTGAATAGTTTCTTCTATTATGATGTCAGGTTATATATGATTTTATTGTTGAATAGTTTCCTCTATTATGATGTCAGGTTATATATGATTTTATTGTTGAATAGGTTCCTCTATTATGATGTCAGGTTATATATGATTTTATTGTTGAATAGTTTCTTCTATTATGATGTCAACTTATATATCATTTTATTGTTAAATAATTTCCTCTATTATGATGTCAGGTTATATATGATTTTATTGTTGAATAGTTTCCTCTATTATGATGTCAGGTTATATATGATTTTATTGTTGAATAGTTTCCTCTATTATGATGTCAGGTTATATATATGATTCTATTGTTGAATAGTTTCCTCTATTATGATGTCAACGTATATATTATTTTATTGTTGAATAGTTTCCTCTATTATGATGTCAACTTATATATAATTTTATTGTTGAATAGTTTCCTCTATTATGATGTCAGGCTATATATATGATTTTATTGTTGAATAGTTTTCTCTATTATGATGTCAGGTTATACGTAGTGAGGTCAAAAAGTAATGCACACCAATTTTTTTCTCGGAAACTATTCGGGCAAAATGTGTGAAATTTTCACAGATTGTAGCTGAACATCCCCTTTACACTACCTACTTTTCAACATAATCTCCGTCCAAGCGTATTGCCTTACGCCAACGCGAAACTAGGTCATGAATGCCTCGTTTGTACCAAGTTTTGTCCTGCTCGCGTAGCCATTTTTTAACTGCACGGATCACATCCTCATCATTGTCAAAGTGTGTCCCACGCAGGAATTTTTTGAGTGGTCCAAACAGATGGAAATCTGAGGGAGCCAGATCAGGGCTGTAAGGAGGATGGGGCAGTACAGTCCAACCAAATTTGTTGATTGCTTCCCGTGTTACCAGACTTGTGTGAGGGCGTGCATTGTCATGTTGAAGCAACAAATCTGCAGATGGCTTATTAGGCCGAACTCTGTGGAACCGATTTTTGAGTTTTGTCAGTGTATTGATGTAAGCTGTCGAGTTGATTGTCTCACCTCTTGTCATTACATCAACAAGAATCCCACCATCAATGTCCCAGAAGACAGTGATCATCACCTTTCCGGCTGATAGAGATGTTTTGAATTTTTTTCTTTTTGGTGACTGCGGATGATGCCATTCCATTGACTGCATTTTTGTTTCAGGCTCATAATGATGTGCCCACGTTTCGTCACCGGTAACAATTTTTGACAAAAACATTTCTCCTTCAACACCGAAACGCTCCAACAATTCAGAACAGAATGTTTTCCTTTGAACTCTGTGATCATTTGTTAGGCACCGAGGAACCCATCGAGCGCAAATCTTTGAATATCCGAGAGTTTTAAAAATTGCGATTGCACTCCCCTTGCTGACTGTAAGCTGCAATGCCAATTGCTGACTAGTGATACGCCTATCCTTACGAATAATGGCATCAGCCCGGTTTAACATGTCTGTGCTGGTAGCCGAGGCAACACGTCCAGAACGCGGTAAATCATGCAGCTCCACTCGTACACTTTCTGTAGCTTTAATTCTCTGAACCCAGCGACTAACTGTGCTCCTATCGACTGCAGAACATTTGTACACTGCACACAGTCGTTTATGAATGTTTGCCACAGTTTCTATTTCCGCAACCAGAAATTCTATGACAATTCGCTGTTTGTAACGGACATTGTTAACAAGCTCCATTTTAACGGTTCATAGATTGCGCAATATTTATCAGAATGCTGTGCAATTTGGTACACATAATTGGAACATGTCATATTCCAAGTGTGCAAAATTTCATATTCCTATCTTTATTATTAGTCGAGAAAAAAATTGGTGTGCATTACTTTTTGACCTCCCGTATTATATGATTCTATTGTTGAATAGTTTCCTCTATTATGATGTCAGGTTATATATGATTCTATTGTTGAATAGTTTCCTCTATTCTGATGCCAGGTTATATATGATTCTATTGTTGAATAGTTTCCTCTATTATGATGTCAACTTATATATTATTTTATTGTTGAATAGTTTCCTCTATTATGATGTCAACTTATATATCATTTTATTGTTCAATAGTTTCCTCTATTATGATGTCAGGTTATATATGATTTTATTGTTGAATAGTTTTCTCTATTATGATGTCAACTTATATATGATTTTATTGTTGAATAGTTTCCTCTATTATGATGTCAGGTTATATATGATTCTATTGTTGAATAGTTTCCTCTATTATGATGTCAGCTTATATATGATTCTATTGTTGAATAGTTTCCTCTATTATGATGTCAGGTTATATATGATTCTATTTGTCATCCTCTGCCATTTTTTGCATGGAATTTTGTGAAAGGTTCTCAAATGCAGATTTGGCGTCCGTGATCGTTTGTTGTCACAGTAATCAAGAACTTGGGTTGTGAAATAAATGAATTTCCTCTGATGATTCTCAATAAAATAGGGAAGACAGTAAAGTTAGAGAAAGGGTGTGCAGTGGCTGAAGTACAAGAGATTACTGGAGTAGCAGCAAAATACGAAAGAAGAGGAAAAGGGGGCAAACTCAAATAGATTATAGATCATATCATAGTTATATCCGAAACAAGAATAGGTATACAGGAAATAAAGGCAAAGAAAATTGTAGACAGGCGGCAAGGGATGAGTACATAGGAAGGGATAGAAGTAAAAGTGGATATTATAAGGAAATTGACAGGCAATGTAGATGTTATAAACGATGCTGGACTAATTCAACAAATGTGGATAATAATAAGACTAATCGTAATAGGGGTTTGTCAAATAACATAGTGTTGACCAATGAGCGCAGGGCCAATCTAAAAAGTGCAGAAGAGAAAAGAGATAAACAGTCAAAGGTAAAGCAAACACCTACTTTTGAGGTGGGTGAGAAAGTGTTGTATAGGAAACCACATACAAGTTCAAAACTAGAATATCGTGGGAGGAAGGATACCGAGTATTCAAGAAAACAGGACCAGCTAGTTATGTAATAAAACACCAACTAGGTAATAAAGTCATCAGAACTCATGTTAAATCCTTGAAAGCGGATACAGAGATATGGAATGAAATGATCGGTGAAAACAATACAGTTAGGGAACCACGTCAAACTACCTATGCTGCTCCCAGAACAAATGAGCGCAGGGCCAATCTAAAAAGTGCAGAAGAGAAAAGAGATAAACAGTCAAAGGTAAAGCAAACACCTACTTTTGAGGTGGGTGAGAAAGTGTTGTAGAGGAAACCACATACAAGTTCAAAACTAGAATCTCGTTGGGAGGAAGGATACCGAGTATTCAAGAAAACAGGACCAGCTAGTTATGTAATAAAACACCAACTAGGTAATAAAGTCATCAGAACTCATGTTAAATCCTTGAAAGCGGATACAGAGATATGGAATGAAATGATCGGTGAAAACAATACAGTTAGGGAACCACGTCAAACTACCTATGCTGCTCCCAGAACAAATGATAGCGAGTTTATAGGACGAAATGAAGTGACGAGCCGTCAATATTATTCACGAGACGAATCAGAACAGTTAGTTATAGAAGATTCCACTTTACCAGAGTCATCAGACGAACCAGAACAGTTAGTTATAGAAGATTCCACTTTACCAGAGTCATCAGACGAACCAGAACAGTTAGTTATAGAAGATTCCACTTTACCAGAGTCATCAGACGAATCAGAACAGTTAGTTATAGAAGATTCCACTTTACCAGAGTCATCAGACGAACCAGAACAGTTAGTTATAGAAGATTCCACTTTACCAGAGTCATCAGACGAACCAGAACAGTTAGTTATAGAAGATTCCACTTTACCAGAGTCATCAGAAGAAGCGGAAACGCAAGCTCCGTTTCAGAACACGAGATTAGCCAGTAGGAAAAGAGAGGAACGACAAAAAGAAGACTACGTGGGGTAAGAACCCACTCATCTAATGAAAGTGATGTACCTATCCCGGAACGAAGACAACGTTTAGCGGATAGAGAAGCGAGATTGGTGCAAGAAAATAGGGGAGAAACAGCTATACAAACCGAAGTACAAACTGGAGAGTCAGGAACTGGTAGATTAGGAGTAAAGAGAGTGAGGAAATACTCATCCCACGACCAAGACACAAGTCCGGAACGAAAACGGATAGGTCAAGGACAACCAGCGGCATATTATCAGTATGGAAGTGAGTCAACCACATCAAGTGATGACGAAACTGAAATGCCACAGTCATCAGATCATTATAAGACTGGTGATGAAATGAAGGAGCGGGTTACTAAAAGACCATATGAATTGTCATCGGTTGAGACACCGAGTAATAAGAGAAGGGAGATAGGTAATAGTAGTTTGGAAGGGAGTACAGAATAGTAAGGGCTATTCGAGTAAAGAAGAGAAATAGAACAAATATCGATATAGGATGTTCTGTATTAATTGACTAAATGGGATCATTGTAGTCCCTGGAGATGAGTGTGATGAGATGTGTGTGATGAGATAGGTGTAATTAAACATGTGTGTAATGAGATATGTATGGGATGAGACATGTGTAATTAAACATGTGTGGCATGAAACATGCAATTAAACATGTGTGGAATGAAACATTTGTATAAGGAGACAAGAGTAATTGGACATATGTGATTAGACATGTTTATTGTCTGTAATTAGACATGTTGTGTTATATGGGTTCAGACGGCATAGTAGCGGAATGGAGGCACTATGGTGTTAGGTGTGAAATACCATGGGTGGCCTGGGTTCAGGTATCCTGGTGTGGTGGCTAGACACCAAGAGGGACGAATGAAAATTGTTGAGACAATTGTCAAAGAGTGGGCAACTGTTACTATTACGTTAAGTTAGAAGTTTTTTTTTTGTTAACAGGTGTTAGTTGAAAGAAAAAAAACTAAAGGCCAAGGGAGGAAATGTAATAGTAATTGGCCAAAGTGTTGAAATGTAATTATAATAGTAATTGGCCAACGTGTTGAAATGTAATTATTATAGTAATTGGCCATGGTTGATATGTAATCATATTTTGTACAGTTAAGTTGCTAAATATAGTAAAAGATCAAGTAGGCAAGAGTTGAGTGCAATTGGGCGGGGGGGGGGACGAGGTATGATAGAAATAGACTATAGGCTGTATCGCCAAGAGAGCGTGCAGTTAATGGCAAGCATGAAGGGCACTGAGGTGGGCCACTATGCTAGAAACAGACCTAGATAGGGTCAAGGTTAATTGGGAACGAAGACAAAGGGACCTGGAAGATTCTAGGTGTGACGTATTAAGTATGCGTAGTAAACAAGGGGTAAATTAAAAATGATTGGTTACAGAGGATTCTGAGATAGCTGTAATATCTTCATTTCCTGTTTCTCTACTGTATCGTTTTGTATTGTGGCTATGATGTAAAACGTCGTATCCTCTAATATACACTATGATGCCATGACATGAAGATCTGATAACTTGACATGACGCCACAGACCATATGCTGTGACAGCTGGGTTATGAACTTGACAACCCGTCTGCTGATCCGCCGCCTCTGCCGCGTTGCCCCGGACTCACTCACGAAGCCCAGCCATGACCGGGTTGGCCAGCCTCCCGCTGGTGTTCTAACTTGCTGATGAGTGACAGGTAGAGGACCAATGGCAGGTTAGTCTCCCACCAGACCAAAGACAGCCTTGCCGCCTTGTTACTGCTCCTTGAGCCAGCTGAGTTGTCCCCCAGCGTGCGCAGATCTTATTGATGGCCGGAGTGCCCTTATTCAGCACTCAACCTCTTGTGTGAAAGCTCGCAATGGCCGAGCCCTCACCAGTTGGCCTTCATGAAGGATTGATAGACAAATTCCGTGCACTGCCTCACTCGCTTGCACGTGATCGATTCTTCACTGACTTCACGTTGTGATATCTTTATTTCTCCGCGACCCCTGCATTCGTTCATCGCTAGTGCTATCAGGATTCTGCAATGTACTCTCAACACCTATGAGTTGCACATAGAACAGTTTAATTGTCACATGAAACATTTTCGGTTCATCCATCACCATTCACAAATACACAGCATAAGAACCAACATTATTTAGCTCCTGCCCTGCTCCTCTACCCGCAGAGCTGCAAGACCATGTTGTCTTCCTCCCTCACCTATGTCAGATTCAGCTGACACACAGTCTCATGCCAGCACCAAATCACTAAGCTAGGCTACTTGCGTTGTACTGGTTTCCACTATAATAACTGTATGACTGTCTATTTAGACTTACACTAAGTCTCCGCCCGTGTACGATCCCACAGCATCTGAATAATGTGCTACACATGTGGTAAGCTCTCCAAGCTCTGCTAAATGTCTTTGTGAAACAACTTATATTCAGTCTTCCGATGTAGGCGATCACACAGGATCGTAATAACGTCTCTACACATGGTGTGAGCTATCCAAGCTCTGCAAATGTCTCTGTGGAACAATTTATATTAAGTCTTCCGAAGTAGGCGATCACACATGATCTCCTAAATCTCATAATGCTGTACCCACCTGATTCACAATCAAGTCCTTGCAAATATTGTAACATGAACATTTATCTTCCATTCATAGTACAGCTCTACTGTGCCTAGCTTAACCTAGTATCACAACTAATCACACCTAATTGTCACATCTCCAGGAAATTCACACAACTATATTGAGTGGCTGTCACCCTCCTACTAACGTAACTACTAACTTTCTAAACTAACTCCTCCAGTTCACGGTACCGACAGTATTTCTACAGACGTCCGCATCGAACCACTACTCGTTTACTACTGATTTGTTGTTAACCACGTTGTTACAAGCCATTGCGGCGGTAAGCCTATAACAGCACGCAGTTTGAATGCAAACGATTATTTATTGTCTTTCCTTCCTCTCAAATAACTCCGGACCTGAGCAGAGCTATGTCACACTCTAATCCACGGTAAGTCAAGTAAGTACCTCATTGAACGGATAGATGTGTCTCTGGTGCCTCTTTGCTCATCTGTGAGTAGACTCAGGCCTCATTGATGACATCGTTAGTTCTAGGGCATGATGTTATCTTCATGCGAGCATAGAGAGACCAAACGTATAGAGTTTTATGCTGCCACCTCCCTCATGAACCGAATCCACCGCTCTCTCTTAGCCTCTACTGCCAGCTGTTGGAAACTGTTGATGGCCTTTTCATTGTCTCGTGCAAGATCCGTCATCCGACAAGGGTCACAAAGGTTCAATATTCGACAAGATTGCCAAACCTTCAGCGTGCGTCTCTTCTCAAGCTAAATAAACTTTACCTCCTGTGTCAAACCTTCAGTGTTGGTCTCTTCTCGAGCTAAACTAACTCTACCTCCTGTGTCAAACCTTCAGTGTGCGTCTCTTCTCGAGCTAAACCAAATCTACATCGTGTGTCAAACCTTTAGCATGCGTCACTTCTCGAGCTAAACTAACTCTACCTCCTGTGTCAAACCTTCAGCGTGCGTCTCTTCTGAAGCTAAACCAACTCTACCTCCTGTGTCAAACCTTCAGCGTGAGTCTCTTCTCGAGCTAAACCAAATCTAGGGAATAATAGAACGAAGAAGTATGTGTTAGCACTCGGAAATAATGACAGACAAACAACAACAGAAAAAAACAAAAAACAATATATGGTCCGAAGCGGGATCGAACCCGTACTCAGTGGCACCGCGCCTTGCCATGAGAAGCCGAACGCTTGGTACACTGCCACGCAGCCAACTAAAAAATTGGCTATTGTAAGCAGTGTCTTACATGAAGGCGTTCTCATGACTATAGCATAGGGTTACGATCACAGATCGGAAATAAATTGTATATCTGTAATTTCCTATTAATGCAAGTATCTACCTCGTGTGTCAAACCTTCAGCGTGTGTCTCTTCTGGAGGAAAACCAACTCTGCCTCCTGTGTCAAACCTTCAGCGTGCGTCTCTTCTCGAGCTAAACCAAATCTACCTCCTGTGTCAAACCTTCAGCGTGCGTCTCTTCTCGAGCTAAACGAACACTACCTCCTTTGTCAAAGCTTCAGCGTGCGTCTCTTCTCGAGCTAAACGAACACTAACTCCTTTGTCAAACCTTCAGCGTGAGTCTCTTCTCGAGCTAAAATTACTCTACCTCCTTTGTCAAAGCTTCAGCGTGCGTCTCTTCTCGAGCCTAAATTACTCTACCTCCTGTGTCAAACCTTTAGCGTGCGTCTCTTCTCGAGCTAAAATTACTCTACCTCCTGTGTCAAACCTTCAGCGTGCGTCTCTTCTCGATCTAAACGAACACTACCTCCTTTGTCAAACCTTCAGCGTGCGTCTCTTCTCGAGCTAAAATTACTCTACCTCCTGTGTCAAACCTTCAGCGTGCGTCTCTTCTCGAGCTTAAATTACTCTACCTCCTGTGTCAAACCTTGAGCGTGCGTCTCTTCTCGAGCTAAAATTACTCTACCTTCTGTGTCAAACCTTCAGCGTGCGTCTCTTCTCGAGCTAAAATTACTCTACCTCCTGTGTCAAACCTTCAGCGTGCGTCTCTTCTGAAGCTAAAATTACTCTACCTCCTTTGTCAAAGCTTAGGCGTGCGTCTCTTCTCGAGCTAAAATTACTCTACCTCCTGTGTCAAACCTTCAGCGTGCGTCTCTTCTCGAGCTTAAATTACTCTACCTTCTGTGTCAAACCTTCAGCGTGCGTCTCTTCTCGAGCTAAAATTACTCTACCTCCTGTGTCAAACCTTCAGCGTGCGTCTCTTCTGAAGCTAAAATTACTCTACCTCCTTTGTCAAAGCTTAGGCGTGCGTCTCTTCTCGAGCTAAAATTACTCTACCTCCTTTGTCAAAGCTTCAGCGTGCGTCTCTTCTCGAGCTAAAATTACTCTACCTTCTGTGTCAAACCTTCAGCGTGCGTCTCTTCTCGAGCTAAAATTACTCTACCTCCTGTGTCAAACCTTCAGCGTGCGTCTCTTCTGAAGCTAAACCAACTCTACCTCCTGTGTCAAACCTTCAACGTGCGTCTCTTCTCGAGCTAAACCAATTCTATCTCATGTGTCAAACAAACATTCAACGTGCGTCTCTTCTCGAACTAAACCAACTCTACCTCGTGTGTCAAACCGTCAGCATGCGTCTCTTCTCGAACTAAACCAACTCTACCTCCTGTGTCAAACTTTAGCGTGAGTCTCTTCTCGAGCTAAACCAACTCTAACTCATGTGTCAAACCTTCTGTGTACGTCTATTCTCGAACTATATTAACAGTATAAAGTCTGATATTGTATCTAACTTACGCTTACGAAGTAAATCAAGTAGCAAAAAAAGTCACGTTCAATGCAAGGAATAAGCAAGTTATATACATATATATCCAAGTTAACTGATTAATAACTAAAAATAGCAAGTTATTATGACAGCTCAAGACAAAGCATGCTCAAGTTGTCGAGACAAGTCAAATTGATGTAAACAAGAAGTTAACAACTAGAGATTCAAGCTACTTCAGAGCGTCGTTTCACGAGAAACTCCCGAATATTGCAAGACAACACAGAACATTCAAGGTTGAAATCGTCAATTGTCAATTAGCGTACAACAAATCCTGGTTAACTAGGGAACAGTGTGACATTGTGAGATCGTCGAACTTAAAACGTAGTGTCTGGAGAGACATCCGTGCAATCACGTGACTGTGTGAGTGTAACCTACTTCTGGCTCAAGAATCATAAACGTCGCGTGTGTTCTTCAATTTTCCAAGGATTATTAAGGATGAATTACTTAGTTAATTATATTTATGAATTGATTCTCCTTTTGAATTGATTGTTGAAATGGAACTTACTGTATTGTTTGGTAGAATACAAGTGTTATAAAATAGTATTTAATTGAAATATATTTTCAAGTTTAAAAAAAAAGGAATTGAAATTTGTTCAGAGCAAGTATTATAAACTTTGTTTTCCTTCCAGAGAGACGAGCCAAGACAGTTGTATTATGAAGTGAATATACGTTGTTAAATTATATTAAATTATCAATCGCTTCATGCACATTGTGACAGAACACAAAAGGCAAATCTTAATTGCATAATTATATAAACATGAAATGGAACAAATTCTTGCACATATAGAATCAACAGTTAGATATTAGCAGATAATAGAAAATTTTTTTTACAGCCGTGTCAATCGATCGAAGTGAGAAATTGTATTATAGCTCGTTTCAAAACATATGCCCAACTTCAAAACGCTATTACTCTCTAACCGTTTGTTAAATACTTTTGAAATTTTCCAAATGTTATTAGAATGCAAAAGACCCTTTAAATGTATATTTAACAAATATCTTGCAGCTGCAGTTTTCTTAAAGCGGCGATATTTCGTTGATGTTTGTCAAAATTGTAAATTGTGAAGCCCTAAACAATAGAAATTACCGTAGTTGCTGGTCTACGAATAATTTTCACTAGGTAAAGGCGTGGCCGTAATGGGGAAATAACTGGATAAAACAAAACACCAGGATAATTATTGTCTGCTCAGTTCGAGGACGGACGATAATATCAAGGTATACCTGTATGTCCAATTTTCATAGTTGTGTGGTCCTGAAAAAGACCGTTTGTTGAAATAATTTAAGCTAATATAGGGGCCAACATTGTGGGGGCTATATACTTTCATTCTGAATCAGACGAGTCTAAAAGATTAATAACTGCTTGGGGTTGAACATTCCACAAACCATCATTTTTCCAATATTCCTCTTCCTGTTTTAAGACGTGGTCTTCACATTTAGCCCAATAATCTATGTCTATATTTAATAAAGCGAGATTAGCAAGAGTCTTTACATCGCATATTTTGAATGTTGTATTTTCATCTGCCACTTGTCTTTTTAATTTTGCCCAGATTAGTTCTATTTGATTTAAATGAGCATGGTAAGGTGGCAGCCTCAAACTTATATGACCGTGCTCTTGGATAATCTTATCTATTTGAAAAATCTTTGTCCTCTGTTTTTGCTTTACTAGAGATAGTAATTCAGGTTTTAAGTACATGTTATTAAATTGTATGTGCTCCTTTGTGAGCCATATCTTAATAGCATCTTTTGTACTGGATGACGTCGTGACTTTATCTTCAAGTGCAACAATGTTGTGGTACGCTGCATTGTCCATTATTAGGCACGATGGTCGATCTAGTGATGGGAGAACAGAATTTTCAATCCAATGTCTAAATATGTGACCATTCATCTCAGAGTGATAATCCCGATTGTCTATGGATTTTGAAAGAAAAATGAGCTCTGCATTCTGTATTGGTCCATGTTGTCGACTACCTGCATGAGCAATTATCAAGCGCTGTCCTTTGCTGCTAGGTATTAATCTCTTAATCTTTCCATCTGATGACTGCCATTCCCTTTGGTTAGTGTGGTGAGCATTGATCCATGTTTCATCCAAGTACACAATATCATAACCTTGCTTGCGCACCTCTTTTACTTCACGTAAGTACTTGCTTCTCATGACTGCTATATGTTGCTTCTCACAGATGATATTTCGTCCATTGGAATACTTTCTGAATGTAAAGCCTGCAGCTCTCACATTCCTCCATAATGTAGACTTTGATATTTCAATACTGTTGTTCTTTTTCAGCGATACTTTTAATTTTCTTATTGTAACAGTTTCATTCATACCCAACATTTTGCGAATTTCACTTCTAATAAGTTCACTGTCGAAATGATCCAACATTTTTGCTCTTCCTTGTGATTTTGTATATTTTGAACATTGACGGTCACGTGCTTGAATCCAGCGATTAAATGACCGTTTAGATAAATCCAAAAAGTGTCTTGTCCTATTCTCAGGGTTTTGTTAAAGAATGAAATAATCTTCCTCGTTTAGCCTCTTTGCAAAAATAGTCATACATTTTTATTGCGATGTTTTGTAAACTGCAGAATTTCATTTTAAGACTCATGATAAATGTTAGCGTTCCACGTCTACACCTATGAAAGAACGGAAATGGAACACACAATGCCTCGTGTTTTCTACAAGTGTCTAATTATGTCAGATAGCTCACTTTTAAAGCGTGCAAAATCGTAAATTTGACCGTGTATAGATTTGTAATCGCTATTTTTAACTTAAATACTGTAAACACTAAGTTTTGACTACATCAATGGGCCGTTATAAATTTATATAAATCAAATAAGCAATAATAATAACCAAATGTTTGTTTTTAATGAAATTAATTCCCTGTTGGGTTCTAATCATTATAATTTTACATGCAAATTTTGAAAAAATTACAAAAAGCGGTTTAAAAGATATTGATTTTAAAAGTTGGGCACGACTTATGAAACAAGCTATAGTGCTAAGGTTAACACGGTAAACCATGGCAACAACCTTAGATCCCGACAATGAAGCGATGAGACTTGCAACTAAAACGGTAGGTGAGTTGAGGATAGCAATGAAGCGATGAGACTAGCAACTAAAACGGTAGGTGAGTTGAGGATAGCAATGAAGCGATGAGACTAGCAACTAAAACGGTAGGTGAGTTGAGGATAGCAATGAAGCGATGAGACTTGCAACTAAAAAGGTAGGTGAGTTGAGGATAGCAATGAAGCGATGAGACTAGCAACTGAAACGGTAGGTGAGTTGAGGATAGCAATGAAGCGATGAGACTAGCAACTGAAACGGTAGGTAAGTTGAGGAAAGCAATGAAGCGATGAGACTTGCAACTAAAACGGTAGGTGAGTTGAGGATAGCAATGAACCATCCAAATATAAGCAATCGCACTGCCACGTTCATAGGAGAACCATCGAAAATTAGAGAATGGATAGAAAATATAGAAGAAAAAAAATTTAGCTCACTTAACGAAAAATCAAGAACTAAGGGATATAGCATTTCAGACCTGTTCAGATGAAGTGTCTGCGTTCATAAGAAGAAGGTTAGAATCAGTTATCATCGAGTGCTATCTCCGCAACGAAGGTTGGCTACTATGGAGCGCCATTCTGCTCTGTCTCTTGCTTTGATGGTGCAGGTTGTCATAGGCTGGTTTGTCCTTCTTTTGATGTTACTCGTCCGTCTTGGTCTGCCTCGGCCTCTTGTGCCTTGTATTTTCCCCTCCAGGATTACTTTTGTAGGCTATTGTGTCTTTTAACATGGCCCAAAAATCGCATTTGTCTTGTTTGAATTGTGTTTAGTAGTTCTCTTTTCATTTTCGTTGTTTTAAGACTTCATCTTTTGTTTTCATTTCCTTCCATCCAATTCTACCTATTCTTCTATATATCCACATTTCAAAGGCTTCAATTCTCTGTTCTGTCTTCTTGTCTAATGTCCATGTTTCTGCACCATATAGGAATGTTGAGAGAACATAACATTTGGCTATTCTTAGTTTTAGCCCTCGTGTTATTTGTTTTGATGTTAGCATGTTCTTCATGACATTAAAATTATTTTTTTGTCATTTCCTATTCTTTTGTTTATTTCAATTGTACACTTTCCATCACTGGTTATAGTATGTCCAAGGTAGTTGTAGTTATGAACTGTCTCCAGGTCTATTCCTTCAATGTTGATATCCACTGGGGGGTTTTGAGTATTTTCTTTGTTTATGATCATAGTTTTAGTCTTTTTGATATTTATATCTAGTCCATATTTTTTTTAGAATCAGTACCCGAGGAAAACGTTGGAAAGTGCGAAACAAATATTAACCTTGAGGTATGCAGAAGAAAGAACTCCACAAGATTTATTTGTAAAATATGTGCGGTGTCAGATTCAATAAACAAATTCTTCGTCAAGAACCATGCCTGCTGGCGTAGGTGATCATGTCTCTTCACAACTTCACAGTTATTCATCATTTCTGTTTGTTGAGATGCTGCCAAGCAGTCTGGTATCTTTTCACTTTGCCTCCCTCTATCTCTTCGTCCCTCAATTGTTCCTGTCGTTACAATATATTCCAGCTGTTCCCTTTCATTACATGGCATTAAAATGATAATTGTTTCTTCCTAATATTGGATATTAGCTCTCTTTCTGCTTTGGCCTCTTTCAGAACGTTTTCATTGCTATTCTTAACTGACCATGGTTTTCTCAACATTCTTTGTAAAACTATATTTCTATAGCCTCCAGTCCTCATACAGCCTTATTTTTTTGGTCTGTTTTCCTATGGTTCCCATGTAACAGGTTTGAAACGATGTTAGGCAGTGACAATGGTATGAATATTGGTAATGGTATGATAGGCCAATGAAAATGACCTGCCAGCACCATTTGAACAGCCTTTAATAACAGTCCAGTGTAGTACACCGCTTATGACAACAGCGTTCTTTCTTTGCTTGTGTCGATAGTATATACTCACGCCCCGTGATGGCTAATGTTACTGGTCAGGCGATGATGACGTTCACAAGGTACAAAAACGTGCAGTGGTCAACGTGCGCTCACCTCTCCGTCTCAGCTGTCAGGTTCTCACGTCCTCAACTAGTATTTCGGCTGTAATCTGACGGAACTGACTTGTTTAACCTCCGTCTTGTATGTGCCGCGACAACTCTCAGTTAGATTCACGCCCTGGCATAGGTAGTGACAGTTATCACTAAATCAATGTTATCAATAAATGTCTGCACACTGCTGATGTTGAAAGATCATGTATCTTTGTTCCAACATCCCTAACAATGGCAACTATGTACAATTATTCACAGCGGCCAGCAATCACACATCTCGCTCGGCCAGTCACACTCTATATCACAGAATTCACATCTCTACTGTTAAGGTGACCATATTTTTGAAATCCCATTCCGGGACGGAATAATTTTACTTCAATTTTCCACCAATAAAATTACATTTCTTCTTGCTGTCATTTTCAAGTGAATAATACATACATTTTAAAACATCTAATAATATAGACCTACAATACGCTATCAGGATAATCAGGAGATAAAAAAAAAACAGTGATACTCACTTAAATTGGAGGTGAAACAGAGATGCTGTACTTTTTAGATGAGTGAATTTTCTGTAAAATGTCCTTCCTTGTATGCATCATCTTATAAAATTCGACACATGTTCCCTCATAGTTCACTTTGGTGATCAACATGGCTTTTAAAGTTTCAACACCTAGTTGTGTTTTTTCATTTGTCCACAAACTGTTCATCAGAGAAAACACTCGTTCCGTTGCAGCATTTGTTCCAGGTAGACACAAAAAGAACTCTGCCAACTTCAGAATATGTGAAACGGGCACACGATTGTTTCTGAAGTGAGAAGCTAGTTCAACCCAACGCTGCCCTGGTAATGTTTTATTAAGACTCCACTCACTAATTTTTTGTGAAGTAACGAACTGTTTCATGTAGACATATTCGTCATACATTTCATTTTCTGGAAAGTCGACTGAAGGCACTGTTTGACTCACTAATGATGAAGACTTCTCAATATCTTCCCAATTTGGTGTTCTGTTCAGCATTACCCAGCTGTAAGACTGTAGGTTTTGAAAATTATTTGCAGCCCATTTCTTCAAATAACTTAAAGCTGTTTCATAAAATGAAGAAACACTGGCGTTAAACTTTTTCACATCATCACGTGGAAATCCTTCCATTTCCAGCTTTTTAAGGATTATCTGAACTCTTGATGGCTAGAAGCCGTCTTCCAGCTTGGACTCCAAGATAGCTTTCAACCTATTGATGTTGTCAATGACTTCAAATACAGTGACCATCTGTCCCTCTACTTTCTGCACTGCTTCGTGGAAAGAGGATGCCTGACTGTGAACCAAAATAAGCCATGCCTCAGACAGTGGGTTTTCAAAGAATTCCTGTATAAAAACTGGGCATCTGTCTTGAGATTGAAAATATGATTTTAGAGGCAGGAACATGTAAAGAACCCTTTCAACAGCAGGCAAGAGCGCAAGCCACCTAGTTTGTGCATAACCTAAAATCATCTAGAAGTCTGTGTCGACAAACTGATGAAACTCCTTGAGACTTTCAACTCTAACTGTGTATGATTTGAAGTACAGATACATTTTTGCAATAGTCATTTCAACATCAACAGGCAATACGTCTGCAGCTGCTCGAACAGTGTTGTGGAAAATATGGCAAGCACACCCAACACCTATCAAACTATGTCCAAGGTTTTCTTTCAGTTTTGTGAAAACATTGTTCCGTCCTTTTCTTTCAGCGCCCCCAAAATTAGAATTTGTGTTGTCTGCACATAATCCAACTACTTTCAGTTCTAAACCATTTTCAGTTAGACAGTCAATAAGAAAACTACTTACTATATCAGATGTTTCACCCGGCAATGACTTCAACTCTAATATTTTAACTTTCAGTCCCTTATTGCAATCAAAGTATCTGACAAGCAAAGGAAAAATCTTGATTTCTTTGTGGTTGGAGGCATCTGTCAGTATGGAGATAAATGTTACGTTTTCTAGGTCACATCTCAACTCGTTTAGAGTATGGGGTGTGAACACATTCCGAATAATAGCTTCTGTTTTCGTACGTGCACAAGCAAATTTTGGTTCTAAAGTTACCTGAAGCAATTTTGATGTGCAGTCCATATATCTAAACGTGTGATTGTGCATCACTGTATGATATGCAAAGGCACCTTCTGTAGCAGCTAACTGTTCTTCTTTGTCACCAACCTGTTCAGCTCGAAAAAAATTTGTCAACGACGAGCTTGATGCAGCAGTAGCGACGGCTCTCTTATGTTTATCACTATTTATGTGGCTCTTAATATCACCACGTCCACTATGGTTAATAGTAAACCCGGATGAACATATATTACATCTTACAGTGAAGTCTGATGACGATGTAGACTTTTTTTATAAAGGGGTATTCCTTTTGTAAATCTTGATTAAAACTACAGTTACGCTTCGGTGCCAATTTTTGCGAAAGTGAAAGTGAAAGTTAGTAACACAACGAATATATACGAGATTTAAAACTAGGAGCGCATTCTACTGTTTTGATATTAAACAAAATTGTCTACACAGCAACGGAATAATATTTTTTTTTTTAAATTGAAGAAATGTACGCCGTATACCAAAATGGCAAAATTGGTAAACGTTTGTGTCCCAAATTATTTTTTATAAAATCCGGGACAAAAGCTAAAAAATATGCCAAAATCGGGACAAAACCGGTACGGCAGCTAATCCGGGACAAAGGTTCAAAAAATGTCAAATTCCGGGACTGTCCCGGACAATCCGGGACGAATGGTCACCTTACTACTGTATACTTTCGCTTCTGTGCGTCTGCCTACTCAGGCTTACTTTACTTAATGCTTCAGAAATAGATTATAAAGTAAGACAATAAGACACCAATAATTCTAATAAGAACATATGTCATCAAACAGGCCTGAGGATTTATCAACGCTGGCGAGTAGTAGTTTACCTTTGCCTTCTCGTGGCACATTCTCGTGTATTTTCACACTCCAGAGGAATCCACGTCACTTCTTCGGATGATGGAAATGGGAGTTATGAGAAACTTAGTGGCCGTGTAAGAAGACTTATCAACCAACATAGAACTGAAGTCGTCAGTCGCTGGACAGACGCTGAGGGAATTCCTGAGGCGGGGATCTGAGAGCCTATGGACATGTTCGGATTGCAATGATGATGACCTGCAAATAATCAATAACTCCAGAGGAAATGTGGGGAACAGAAGCTAAGGGGATAACCATTCATGTCATTTGTGTAAATGGAAGGGCTGCTGTCCCCAGGATCCCCACCTCACTAGGACTGATGCTCTATGTTAGAGCTGCCTAGCTAGTGGAAACTAGCCCAGATTCAACAGCACACAGCCGTGCGCGATTGCAATCTCGGCACTAAGGACATGCGGTGTTACCTTTGTCCGACCACGCATCTTCCACCCCTCTGATGTTGCGTTCAAACAATGACATAATGGGAGGTATCAGCACAGTACCCAAAGACTACTATGCCATGTAGCCGACATGACACAGTCTGTGCTGCTAGAGCAGGCAACACAGGAGCTGAACCTAGGATGACACGAGCAGTCACGTCTTAATCATTGGCAACAATCAGACAGTTCCTTCTCAAAATCTGCACTAGCAGTTCTGAGAGGGCGGCCACTAGAATGTCATAAAACTAATAAATATTATATAAAGTACTTGCTGGTGTAATATTATAAGAGTACCATAAGTTTGCATATCACTTGAAAAGAACATTTTCTTAAAAGTACGTATGATTAAATATAAAAAAAAACTATTATACAATGTGTCTCAAAATGCACTAGGATTAAATATTATCAATCAAAGTGTATGTGCCTTTAATTTACGATGCAAATGGGAAATATTATTTTATATGCATTTTTAAAAAGTATTATTTTCCTTGTTTATTGGGGGAAGTCACTGCAAAAATTTAATTTTTCGTAAAGTACAAGTTAGTGTTCGTAGGGGTAATTCCTTTATCTTTTTAGACAGTTCATGGCATTCTGCAATATATAAATTATTAGACATGTTTAGCAATGCATATAGATTTAAATTCATGCGATAAATAAATGTACTTCTAAGTTTTGTGCAAATTATATTTAATTAATTTGTTTTAAATGTTAGCAATTACAAATTATCTAGTATGCATACAATTCAATTAGAACTCAACGATTCTTCTCAAAATGGCGCCCAGTTTGTAAACAATATATTAATCATTAGACAATCATGTTTAGCAATTTAAATTAATGCCATAAATAAATGTACTTCTACGTTTTGTGCAACTTATTGAAAATTAATTTGTTTTTAAATGGTAGCAATTAAAAATTATTCAGTATGCATAAAATTCAACAAGAAATCCACGATTGTTCTTAATTAAAATAGTGTCGCATGTAAACAATATATATTATCATATATTTTATTTTCATCTTATCCCCACAAAATGCAGAGTGGGTAGTCAAAATTAAATTATATTTTCAGGAACATCGAGGCCATATCATTTCAGGTTCTCTAACAGAATAACTTAGAATATCTTCAAGTACTGATTAAGATGACTTTTATAAATAAATTTGCACAGTTCAAGGTACTTCAATCTTTTTATTTAAAATGAATGAATATTCATTCATTATTAATCATTGTTTATTTTTTATGAATCTAACT
Organism: Megaustenia siamemsis; assembly: GCA_032433765.1. Taxonomy (NCBI): domain Eukaryota; kingdom Metazoa; phylum Mollusca; class Gastropoda; order Stylommatophora; family Ariophantidae; genus Megaustenia; species Megaustenia siamemsis. Next base: position 50,929,644 of record JAVIAB010000124.1, on the reverse strand, counting down.
TACAAAAGAATTAAGTAAGTTTGCCGCAGGCAAAAGTTATATATATATATATTTATATATATATATATAACGATTATATATACGATTATAATATCATTCTAATATTACAAATAATAATCAGAATTACCTTAAGCTACAAATTGTTATTTTTAAATTAATCAAATTAAACGAGATCATTAATATTAATTGCTCTCTCACACACACATTATTTTTGCAGTCACAATAAAATACAGTTCTGGATAAAAATGGATTACAAGTTGTACCTTAATAGACATTCTTATTAAGTTATAGCTAGAGTTTAAATAATAGAGAAACCTTTCTTGAAAAATTAAGATAAAATAATTTTAGTACAAGACAATAAACTGTTCTCTTTGTTTGTTAGATAACAAACAGTATGTTAATTTAATTATTAATTGTAAACGTTGGTTTTTTTAATAAAGTTTCTCACAGTCATATTTGGTTTGACAATCACACAGTGCATTGATTAAGGACAGCATTATTAAAAATAAAATAAAAAACAAGAAAATTGTTCTATGTGGAGTTTACTGAGTGCTATAGAATCTAAAATAGGATATAATACAAGCTGTTAAATTGAAGTTTTAAACTTCACCTTATATGTGTGAAATTAACAACCTGCCATCAATTACATTAAATTGACAGTTTAAAATATGAAAGAATTCAAATACTTGGGTACAATGTTAACTTTTGATGGTAGATTTACAGCAGTGGTGAGGAGCAAATAAATGGAAGCTAAGGTTGAATTTTAAAGGGAAAAATATATATATATATAATTATGCCAATGTGAAAAAAAAATAGCTCTACCGACAATTTATTGAAATTGTTCAGTAGGTACGTTTACTTTTTCTAAAAAAATGTATCCTGAAATTGCAGAAAATTAATCATCTGCTTTGTTGAAGAGCTGCGTAATACTTTTAAAAATCTTTCTTCTGTAATAATTTCACTCATCATTTATGATCTTTTAATTTCAAATCATATAAGGACCTTCAAAATTGGTTGATAAGATGAAGAAGCTACCATGATCTCTCACAACTTTATGCTATATTTCACTCTAATTAGTGTCAAATTAGTGATTCTAAACATTTTGTTATGTTAAACAATAATTTATTACAAATATTAGTAATACATATGTGTGTATGTCTCTCTGATAGAGATTCCCAGCAAACTATGTGTAATGTTTCTGTTTTTGTCTTGCAGGTTTTGCCCACTTCTTGGCCAGGCATAATCGGTTTAGCTTCAGATGAAGTCTTTCACGTTATATTAGACCGAGATTGTCATCCAACATTAAAAGTGTAAGTTACTTTTGCTTCATAAATTGAACATATGTGTAATTGTTGTTGTCTTCTTGGATTTCCAGGTCTATGGCTGCTGTTTGTTGCCAGTACATGTTCTAATTATTCTTTGATCTTTGCTGTCAATATTTATGCCATCTACAATTTGTTATTATTTCTTGTGCTATACTTTATCAAATGCTTTGGTATAATCTATAAAACATAGGTATAGATCTTTTTGGATAGTTTTTACAAGTATTATTTACTTTGGTTATTATAATGTTATGTAAAATATTATTTATTAGACATGTTTAGCAATGCATATAGATTTAAATTAATGCTAAAAATAAATGTGCTTTTAAATGTTTATGCAAAATATAGGAAATTACTTTGTTTTTAAATGGTAGGAATTTACAATTATACAGTATGCATAAATTCAACAAGAACTCCACATTTATTTTCATGATGGCAGCCTATATAAACGAGATATTTTATTTTCCTCTTATCCCCACAAAATGCAGGGTAGGTGGTCACAATCAAATCATATTTTCAGGAACATTGGACACCATCACATTTCAGGTTCTCGAACAAAACAACTTAGAATATCCTCAAGAAGTGATTAAAATGAGTTCTATAAATAGTATTGCCACAGTTTAAGTCAAGGCACTTCAAATAGTGCAAATGAATTAATATTTATTCATTATTATTCATTGTCTTGGCATGATTCTAATTAAATAAGAATTAAGTAAGTTTGCCGCAGGTAAAAATTATATATTAATATGATTATAATGTCATTCTAATATTACAAATAATAATACTTACCTTAAGTTACTAATCTTTGCTGGAAACTTTTACGCCTTCTAAAATTGTGATTATTTCATGGTGCTTTACTTTATCAAATGCTTTGGTATAGTCTATGAAACAGATCTGTTTTCACCTCTGTGGCTCTTTCTTTTAAAGATCCTATGATGTATATAGCATTGTTCATACATTTACCTCCAACAAAACCTCACTGTTGATCACTAATTTTTAGACTGCTTTTGTTTCGCACTCTTCGCGTGATGATTCCTAGTAATATCTTAGACGTGTGACTCATAAGGCTTATTGTGCGATGATCATCACATGCAATCGCACAAGATTTCTTTAGTAAGGCTATGAATATTGATTTTAATAGGCCATCTGGTATATGTCACCTGTTATAGATTTGCATTCACCTGGAGCATAAAATAAATAAATATTCAGTGTATTGGTTTAACTGTTTAAAACGTGTTTTCTTTATAATTTTAATTAAAGCCTCTTTATGTCAGGCCATTAAACAATTTAATAAAATTATTTCTTCGACAGGCTGATGTGAACTGAGACTGAGTGATTGCAAAAGTGTAACTGAACTAGGCATGCAAGAGCGGCCAAATTATGTGAGACTCTACGTTACCTCAGAGTGGCCAAATGTAAAAAGGTAATGGAGGATTATACATTCTAATGCCTCTTTATTTTTAAAAGTTGTGGGGTATTGGGAAAAGTATGTTAGTACCCATATATTTCCATGACTGTCTTACCTCTAATGCCCTGCAGTGCCATCAGATACCACACAGGGTTTTTGGTGTACCTTGTCATATGTCCATATTCTGGCCGAGCTTCTCAATCTTCGCTAAAATTCTACCTTACTCAACTTTGAAGAAAAGTGTAAACCCAAGGTAGTATAGCTATTATTGAAAAGACACCACCTTGAAAAAACCACTAGTCCTGAATTTAATGTGAGTAAGCAGCCATCTTGTACCAGCTCACCGACCACCTGCATCTACAAGTTTAACAGCCAAATATTTGTAACAAAAAATGTTGATCTACGTGTAATGTGTATTATGCTATTTTTTTCACCGCAAACATTTGTACTCAGATTTTTTCCTTAAAATGATTTACTACATTAACCCAAAAAGTACAGTATATACTAATATTTTTTCTTTAAAATGATTTACTACATTAACCCAAAAAGTACAGTATAGACTAATATTTTTTCTTTAAAATGATTTACTACAGTAACCCAACAAGTACATTATAGACTAATATTTTTTCTTTAAAATGATTTATTACATTAACACAACAAGTACAGTATAGACTAATATTTTTTCTTTAAAATGATTTACTACATTAACACAACAAGTACAGTATAGACTAATATTTTTTCTTTAAAATGATTTACTACATTAACCCAAAAAGTACAGTATAGACTAATATTTTTTCTTTAAAATGATTTACTACATTAACCCAACAAGTACAGTATAGACTAATATTTTTTCTTTAAAATGATTTATTACATTAACACAACAAGTACAGTATAGACTAATATTTTTTCTTTAAAATGATTTACTACATTAACACAACAAGTACAGTATAGATTAATATTTTTTCTTTAAAATGATTTACTACATTAACCCAACAGGTACAGTATAGACTAATATTTTTTCTTTAAAATGATTTATTACATTAACCCAACAAGTACAGTATAGACTAATATTTTTACTTTAAAATGATTTACTACATTAACCCAACAAGTACAGTATATACTAATATTTTTTCTTTAAAATGATTTACTACATTAACACAACAAGCACAGTATAGACTAATATTTTTTCTATAAAATGATTTACTACATTAACACAACAAGTACAGTATAGACTAATATTTTTCTTTAAAATGATTTACTACATTAACACAACAAGTATAGTATAGACTAATATTTTTACTATAAAATGATTTACTACATTAAAACAACAAGTACAGTATAGACTAATATTTTTCTCTGCGTTCACCACCATTCACCTAAGGCGAAGTCCCTATAGCCTAGGAACTGAATTTTGCATGTTAATTCATTTGACTTTGGCAGTCATGTACACAGGGGCCCCTCGCCACCCAGGTAGATCTCCATCTTCGGAGGTACTCATAGTTTTTCTGTTGATGTGTAATTGACGTTTCAAGCCGGACCTCACTGTTGAGACCAGGGGTGGTTGCTGCAGAGAGAAATCACAAATAACAATCTCAACTGGTGCAGTCGGATTTAAACTCACAACCTCTCTGGCTCGAGACTGGCATAACTTGAGATTGAAAACTTCCTCTTCAAGCAAATTCCACAGAGAATTGTGAATTGCTTTATTCTCAAAACTTTCCACTGTGAGAATTTCAATCACAGCTTATAGCTTCTGTTCTGACACATTTTGGCAGAGCAATAAAAAAATCTTTCTTTACATTGGAAACAATACATTTGATAAAACTTTTACAGTGCCGATACAGACTTTCACAGCATATCAGTTTAAAATTGTTTCTTTAGAGAGTTAAGTATAAATTTTATATGACATTTTCATTTGTCATTCATTCATTTATTGAGTGCTGTCTCTGCATCCAAAGTTGGCTACCATGGAGCACTTTTCTGCTCTGTCTCTTGCTTCGATGATGCAGATTATCATAGGCTGATTTGTCCATCTTTTTATGTTACTTGTCCATATTAGCCTTGGTCTACCTCTGCCTCTTTTACATTGCATTTTCCCTCCCAAGATTACTTTTAATAGACTGCTGTGTCTTTTAACCTGCCCCAAAAATCTCATTTGTCTTGTTTGAATTGTGATTAGTAGTTCTCTTTTCATTTTTAGTTGTTTTAAGACTTCATCATTTGTTTTCTTTTCTTTCCTTCCAATTCTTCCTATTCTTTTATGAATCCACATCTCAAAAAAGCTTCAATTTTCTGTTCTGTTTTCTTGTCTAATTTCCATGTTTCTGCACCATACAGGAATGTGGAAAAGATATAATAATTTGCTATTCTTAGTTTTAGACCTGGCTTTATTTATTTTGATGTTAGTATATTTTTCATGGCGTTAACTCTTTCCATACGTTTTGCCGTACTGTGCGTCACGCCGATTTCGGCCGCGTACATTTCACCACATATTGTGTCACTCAAATTGATTAGTGTAAACCGTCATCAAACCATATTCTTTTTACATGTCTTGCATCATCCTGGTATTGGTGAAATCTAATACCCTGTTCAATTATCTACAAATTCATATCTAATATGTTATATGTTAGATAAATATAAATATGTAGGTTGATTCTTAAAACCATGACAAATTTTGTCTCAGAAATCTCTTCCATTGCATCGATAGAAAGCTTCCGTACGGAAAGAGTTAAAATTACTTTTTTGCCATTCTTATTCTTTTGTTTATTTTAGTTGTACATTTTCCATCACTGGTTATAGTATGTCCAAGGTAGTTGTAGCTCTGAACTGTCTTCAGGTAGTGAAGCATTGATTCTGGCCATTACATTATATAAAAGCTATGATGGTCATAAAAAAATGTAATCACTAACACCATTATTCCTCCATATATCAAAAGGGATGATGAGTTTAATTTATACATGTTTACTATTGTTGTTATGTTTATGTACAATGTTTAAATATTTACAGAAGCATATTATAATTGTTGACAGATATTTATATATTTACCATTGTTTTTAATTATTTACACATTTTAGAAAGTATGTTAGTACTATTTACAAACATTTACATATATAATTGCTCAAAAAAGCCTGTTATAAACTTTTTACAAATTTTTCCTTGTTTACCAAGGTGTCAGACCAAGGGGTCATACACATTACTAAGAACTACAACAAGCTATGCTACCTCAACGTTCAGGGCTGTAAGGATATCTCAGACACTGGCTTAGATTTTCTGGCACAAAACTGCTCAAGACTTCGCTCGTTGGACATAGGTAAATGTGATATAACTGATGGAATGTATGCCTTATCTATGCACTGTCCAAATCTACATAAACTTGAGATGAAGTCATGTGATGCAACAATAGACATTGGAATAGTGATGATTGCTTATAGGTGCTCTTCATTTCAGCAGTTGCATGTCCAGGATTGTTGTCTGTCTCATGATGCATATGCTATGGTTAGAAAGTACTGCAAGAGAGCCATCACAGAACACACAAATCCAGTAATTCTATAAAGCAGCTATTTATACTAATTTTGTTCTTTTGAGTTGTGTCCACATTTTGTAATAGTTAAGTAACAGTGAGAGATAAAATTAGAAGTGAAGAATTAAGAAAAAAGCTAGAAATAATTTCTACCATTGAATAGATAAAGAAACAATTATAAAAAGGTTTGTTCCTTGTGTTGTGGTAAGACATATCAATATATGATACAATGAGCCTTCAATAAATCTATGAGAACACAGATCAGAGGCCTGACAATGAACGAGATTGAATTTTAGAAACACTAGGAAACGAGGTAGGGGAGGTCAAGAGAACATAGACCACCAGTTGTAGTTGTAGTAAGTCGAAGGCCCCAGTATCACTGCAAACAAATTTAAATACATAAGTGCTCAACCGCCCGTGCCAGTGGAATCATCTGAATTAACATCTCATCTCATTGAAGGATCCAGAAAAAGAAAGGTAGCTGCAGTCCCCCTCATAGCAGCCACAACACACGCCAAAAGATATAAGGTGCAGCCGCACTGAAAGTGAACACAGCCAAACTGTCCTTCCTCATACGATATCATTCATTGTAAGTATCAGAATATTGAAACATGATTCAGATGGAAAATATAGCTTACAGTGTGCTCAGAGCACTAAACTCAATAGCTGGACTTGGAATTTGAGGAAACTGCAACAGGGAACACTTTTCAAACAGAGCCTCAACAGTTTTTGCCACCTATCGGCCATATTGACCGGAAGTCCTCATTTGGCATAGTAAGATCTTCTAGAAATAATCATTGTAAACGTGGGTAGCAAAGATTTAAGAAAAGTATATAAGATGTACCGGCAGCAGAAAACAGTCATGAGAAATGGAAACCAGGAATGTTTCAACAAATAAAACAATGTGTTAGGTAAATGTATGTGCTCTCACCAGATTTATATTAATACATATGGTGAAATTGCAGCCACTTATAGAATTAATAAGCTAAAAATGTCATTTTTCAATTGCAAGATTTTCTGAGGTTTCCTTTCAGCCCCCAGGTTTACTTCTATAGATGGTGATGGATTATATCACAATCCATTAAGATCATGTTGCTGGCAGTAACCAAATAGCAATAGGAGAAATACCTCTACTAGACGTACAATCTTACATATATCTGGGCTGTAATATAGACAAAGTGGAAGGAGCCGAGAATGATACCAAAATAAGTATCATTAAAAAAAAAATCAAAAGCAAGAGGAGCATTCATTGCACTGGGAAACATATGGAAATCAAAAGAAATTAGGTTAAATACAAAACTAAAAATTGTCAACTCTAATATTAAGTCAATCCTATTATATGGCTGAGAAACATGGAGAACAACAAACATGACAATCATGAAGATACAGTCTTTCATTAATGAATGCTTGCACAGAATAAAAGGATAGAAATGGCAGGACAAAATCACTAACATAGAATTATGGGAAAGTACCAGTCAAATACCAGTAGATACAGAGATATAGCAAAGACAATGGTGCTGGATAGGACATTTATTGCGGAAAACAACTGGGAGTATTACAAAACAGGCTTTTTTTGGAATCCCCAAGGAAAGAGACAAAGAGGAAGACCAAAATATTCTTTGAGAAGACAGTTGGAAGCAGAGATGAAGATGGTGGGGAAGACATAGAATGATCTTAAAAGAAAGGCAAGAAACAGGTTGTTTTGGAAAATGTTTGTTGAAGACCTATGCTCCACAGGGAGTTGAAGTGTAGAGGAAAAAGAAGATAAAAGTCATAGCTGAAGTTTCAGTCATGGCCATAATATAAACAAAATGAGATATGCTGATGACACAGTCTTAATTGCTAAGAGTGACAATGGGCTTTATTTAAATAATTCATATTATAATGATGGAAAGCAAAAGTAAAGGCCTTAATCTCAATAGCGAAAAAGCCTTCTAAGGAATTGTAACAGTGAAAGAGACATCTAAACAACACTAACATATACTTAAATGGGTTCATCATCATCATCACGTGCCTTCTCCGCAACGAAGGTTGGCTACCATGGATCGCCATTCTACTCTGTTTCTTGCTTTGATGGTGCAGGCTGACATAGATTGACTTGTCCATCTTTTGATGTTACTCGTCCATGTTAGTCTTGGTCTGCCTCTGCTTCTTTTACCTTGTATTTTTCCTTCCAATATTACTTTTAGTAGACTGTTGTGTCTTTTAACATGCCCCAATAATTTCATTTGTATTGTCTTAATTGTTTTTAGCAGTTCTCTTTTTATTTTCAGTTGTTTTAAAACTTCATCGTTTGTTATCTTTTGTTTCCATCCAATTCTACCTATTCTTCTATAAATCCACATTTCAAAGGCTTCAATTTTCTGTTCTGTTTTCTTGTCTAATGTCCATGTTTCTGCACCATAAATGAATATTGAAAAGACAAAACATTTTGCCATGCTTAGTTTCAGCCCTTCTGATGTTTGTTTTGTTAGTATATTTTTCATGGCATTTAAATTACTTTTTGCCATACCTATTCTTTTGTTTATTTCAGTTTTGTATTTTCCATCACTGGTTATAGTATGTCCCAGGTAGTTGTAGCTCTGGACTGTCTCCAGATGTATTCCCTCAACTGTGATATTTAATTGTAGGTCTTGAGAATTTTCTTTGTTTATGATCATAGTTTTAGTCTTTTTGATATTCATTTCTAGTCCATATTTTTTGCTTGTTATGTTTATCACATTAAGCAATTGTTGGTCTTTAGTATTTTCTGCTAGTAGAACAGTATCATCAGCATATCTTAGGTTATTGATTATCTTTCCATTAATGTTTAGCCCTGGTATCTCTGAGATGTTTTTAAAGATTTGCTCAGTGTATAGATTGAACAACCATGGTGATAGGATGCATCCTTGTCTTACTCCTCTTTTTATGTCCATGGGTGTAGAGTTCTCCTTGTTATATCTTATTATTGCTGCTTCCTCCCAGTACAAATTACATATTAGTCGTATGTCTGTGTCGTCTAGATTTATATCCTTTAGGCAGTCTATGAGTTGGTTATGGTGTATTCTATCGAAAGCTTTGGTGTAGTCTATAAAGAAGGCATATATTGGTTTGTTTACTTCTGTGTACTTTTCAATAAATGTTCTCATGCTGAATATGGCTTCTTTTGTCCCACTGTTTTTCCTGAATCCAAATTGTTGCTCATCTAATTCAGTATTAATTTTATTCTGAATCCTTCCCTGTATAACTTTTAGTAAAATGTTTGTTACCTGGCTCATTAGACTTATTGTTCTGAAATCACTGCATTCAACTGCACCGTTCATTTTAGGCAATGCAATGAAAGTTGATATTTTTAGATCGTTTAGTATGTATCCTGTATGGAATATGTCATTGCATATGTCTGTGATCACTTCGATGCCAAACTCTTGTAGCTGTATCATCTCTATCTGTATATAGTCAGGCCCTGCTGCCTTTCCCTTTTTCATTGTTTTTATAGCTTTTTCTACTTCAGATTTCAGGATTTTATAGTTGTATGTACATTTTATGTCTGGCTTTTTGTCCCTTTCGACATGAAATAATTCTGTTATATAAATGGGTTAATGAATATAAATAGCTGGTGACAACGTTAATTTGATGCATGGATGTGAATTGTGGACAATCGGACAACAGAAAAGAAAATTGTTAGAGGTGACAATAATGTGGTTTTACAGAAGAATCTGGAGAATACAGTGGACAGCTAGCAACAAGTAATGAGGCTGTTCTAAAAGAGTAATGAGGTTGTTCTAAAGAGTAATGAGGATGTTTTAAAAGAGTAATGAGGATGTTCTAAATGAGTAATGAAGATGTTCTAAAAGTAATGAAGGTATTCTAAAAGAGTAATCAGTATGTTCTAAAAGAGTAATCAGGATGTTGTAAAAGAGTAAATAGGATGTTCTAAAGGAGTAATTGGAATGTTCTAAAAGAGTAATCGGGATGTTCTAAAAGAGTAATAAGATGTTCTTAAAGAGTAATTAGGATGTTCTAAAGGAGTAATTAGAATGTTATAAAAGAGTAATCAGTATGTTCTAAAAGAGTAATTAGGATGTTCCAAAAGAGTAATTAGGATATTTTAAAAAAGTAATTAAGATGTTCTAAAAGAGTAAATAGGATGTTCAAAAAGAGTAATCAGGATGTTCTAAAAGAGTAATTAGGATGTTCTAAAAGATGCCAAATCAAAAATGAAAGCTAATTTCAAACGTCAGAAAAAGACAATCATCACGTGGGGTCATGTCAAGAGATAGGAACAACTGGGATATTTTGTGACAACTATTATATTTTGTGATAATTGGGCTATTTTGTGAGAGCTGGGATGTTTTGTGTCAGCTAAGATATTTTGTGGTAGGTGGGATATTCGGTGACAACTGGGATATTTTGTGGCAGCCCAGAACTTTTGTTATAGCTGGGTGGTTTTGCGACAACTGAGATAGTTTCTTACAGCATAGATGTTTTGTGACAACTGGGATATTATTTTTACAGCTTGGATGTTTTGCAACAACTGGGATATTATTTTTACAGTTTGGATGTTTTGTGACAGCTGGGATATTTTGTGACAGCTGGGATATTTTGTGACAGCTGGGATATTTTGTGACAGCTGGGATATTTTGTGACTACTGGGATATTTTGTAACAGCTGGAATATTTTGTGACAGCTAGGATATTTTTGTGACAGTTTGGATATTTTGTGACAACTAAGATATTTATTGACATCAAGGATACTTTGTGACAACTGGGATATTATTTTTACAGCTTGGATGTTTTGTGACAACTGGGATATTTTGTGACAATTGGGATATTTTGTGACAGCTGGGATATTTTGTGACATCTGGGATATTGTGTTACAGCTAGGATATTTTTGTGACAGTTTGGATATTTTGTGATAACTGAGATATTTATTGACATCAAGGATACTTTGTGATAACTGGGATATATTTGATGACTGCAGGAATATTTTGTGACAAATGAAATATTTTCTGAAAGCTGGGATATTTTGTGAAAACTGGGATATTTTTTGTCAGTTGGGATATTTTTATAACATCTATGATATTTGTTACAGCTTTGATATTTTGTTACAGCTAGAATATTTTGTTACAAAAGAGATAGTTTCTTACACCTGGGAATTTTTTTTACAGCTGAGATATTTTTGCTATCAGTGCCATTTTGTGACAACTGGGATATTGTTGGTGACAACTGTGATATTTTGTGACAACCGAGATATTTTCTTACAGCTGATATATTTTTTTGACAACTGAGGCATTTTGTTACAACTGATATTTTTTTGTGACAGCTAGGATATTTTGTTACAACTGAGATATTTTGTGACAACTGGGATATTATGTGACATGATATATTTTTGTGACAGCTTTGATAATTTGTGACATCTGGGATATGTTGTTACAGCAAGGACATTTTGTGACAGCTTTAATGTTTAGTGAGAACTGCATTATTATGTGACAACTATATTTTTATGCAGCTGGGATATTTTGTGGCAACTGATTATTTTGTGACAGCCGGAATATTTTGTTACAGTTGTGACAACTGATAATTTTTTTAATAAGATATTTTATTATAACCGGGATATTTTGTGACAGCTGAGATATTTTGTGTCAACTGGGATATTTTTATGACAGGTTAGATGTTTTATGACAACTGCGATACTTTTGGACAACTGAGATATTTTGTGACAGTTGGGATATTTTTTGACAGCAATGATATTTTGAAAACATCAAATTTTGTGACAGCTTTGGTATTTTTTGACAGATTTGATATTTTGTGGTAGCTAGGAAATTTGGTTATAGCTGCAATATTTTGTGACAAATTGGGATATTTTTGGTGACTGCTGGAATATTTTGTGACAATTCAGATTATTTTGTGATAGCTATAATATTTTGTTACAGCTGTGACATTTTGTGCAAGAGATATATTTTGTGACAGCTGCGATGTTTTGTTACAACTGGAATATTTTGTGACAGCTTTGATATTTTTGACAGTTTGGATATTTTGTGACAACTGAGATATTTATTGACATCAGGAATATTTTGTGATAGCTGGGATATTTCTTGATGGCTAAGATATTTTGTGACAAATGATATATTTTGTGTCAGCTGGATATTTTGTGACATCTTTATTATATTTGTTACAACTTTGATATTTTGTTACAGCTATAATATTTTGTGACAATGGAGATATTATCTTACACCTGGGAATTTTTATTACAGCTGGGATATTTTTTTCTATCAGAGAATTTTGTGACATCTAGAATATTTTGTTACAACCGTGAAATTATATGACAGCTGGGATATTTTTGTGACAGCTTTGTTGATTTCTGACAGCTGGGATATTTTGTTCTATCTATCTATTGACCTTTCGAGCCGTAACCGGCCCATAGGGCGTAGACCAAGATACACCTTCTCCTATATGAATTTTTGTTCTAGCAGTTTCTTTTAAAGATATTTTATCAAATCTCGCCATCTGTCTCTGTTCTGTGCAAGCAGTTCTATCTCATTGAGGGAGCCGATTCCTGCTGCTCTTGCCTCTCTCATCAATGTTCTTCTCAGTGTCTCCCTGGGTCTTCCTCTTTTTCTTTTACCTGTTGTTTCCCATATGAGGGCTTGCTTTGCTATTCGATTATTATCTCTTCTCATCACATGTCCAACGTATGACCATCGTCTTTTCTTTATTACTGAAGATATTAGTGGTTGATTGGCGATTTCTCTAATTTCCTCGTTTGTTTTGAATTCGTTCCATTCTATACCAAGTATTTTCCTTAGACATTTATTTTCGAATGCGTTCAACTTTGTTTCTATATCTCTTGTTGTTTTCCAGCTTTCACACGCATACGTAAGGGTTGATAGTACATTTGATTTGAATAGCCTAAGTTTTGTGTTTGTGCTAATGAGTTTTGATTTCCACAACTTTTCAAGGCTTCTGAAAGACATTGCTGCTTTAGCCAGTCTGATTCTAATTTCTTTGCTCGTATCCCCTTCTCGATCAATGTGACTTCCAAGATAGATGAAGTGATCGATCTCTTCTACTGGTTTGTTTTCCATGTATATTTTGTCACTTGTTGGAATTAAACTTTTCATGACTTTAGTCTTTTCATGATTGACCTCAAGCCCAATTTTGCTGGCTATTGATGATAGTTCATTTGTGTTTTCCTGCATCGTTTTTATCTGATTGCTGATGAGAACTATGTCATCAGCAAAGTCCAGGTCCTCCAAATGGTCTCCTTGTATCCATTCGATGCCTTTATTACCAGTGCAGCATTTCTTCATTATGAAGTCCATAACAATTCCAAATAACAAGGGCGATAAAATACATCCTTGTTTAACCCCAGTTTCTATTGGGAAACATTCGCTCAGTCCTTCCTCTGTTCGAACTGCACATGTGTAACCATCATACATGTCTTTGATAATATTTATGATTTTTGATGGTAAGCCATATTGCTTCAGAATTTTCCACAAAGAATCTCTATGAATACTATCAAATGCTTTTTTGAAGTCGATGAAGTTAAGTACAAAAGGTTTTTGCTTTTCAATGTGTTCCTCCAATATAAGTCGTAGAGTGAAAATGTGGTCAAGACAGCTTCTCCCTTTTCTAAACCCAGCCTGTTCTTCACGCATTACTGTATCTATTGAATCCTTTATTCTATTTAGGATGATTTTACAGAATAATTTTGAGGCAACTGACAAAAGTGTCACGCCTCTCCAATTGTTACAATCTCTAAGATTGCCCAATATACGATATTTTGTTACAGCTGGGATATTTTTGTGATATCTTTGATATTTTTGTTACAGCTAGAATATTTTGTGACAATGGAGGTATTATCTTACACCTAGGAATTTTTATTACAGCTGGGATATTTTTTGCTATCAGAGACATTTTGTACGTCTAGAATATTTTAAATATTTCATCGCCATTAAATTATTAAATAATTATTCTATTAAATTTTTAATATTTCATCGCCAATCAACCACTAATATCTTCAGTAATAAAGAAAAGACGATGGTCATATGCTGGACATGTGATGAGAAGAGATAATAACCGAATAGCAAAGCAGGCCCTCATATGGGAAACAACAGGTAAGAGAAAAAGAGGAAGACCCAGGGAGACACTGAGAAGAACATTGATGAGAGAGGCAAGAGCAGCAGGATTCGGCTCCCTCAATGAGATAGAGCTGCTTGCACAGAACAGAGACAAATGGCGAGATTTGATAAAATATCTTTAAAAGAAAACTGCTAGAACAAAAATTCAGATATGAGAAGGTATATCTTGGTCTACGCCCTATCGGCCGGCAACGGCTCGAAAAGTCAATAGATAGATAGATAGAATATTTTGTTGCAACTGGAAAATTATGTGACAGCTGGGATATTTTTGTGACAGCTTTGTTGATTTCTGACAGCTGGGATATGTTGTTACTGCTCTGATATTTTGTTATAGCTGGGATATTTTGCGACAGATGGGAAATTTTCTTGCAGCTGGGTTATTTTGTGACAGCTTGGATATCTTATGACAACTAAGTCATTTTGTGACAGCTGAGATATTTTGTGACAGTTTTGATATTTTGAACAAATATTTTGTGACAGCTTTGATACTTTGTTACAGCTAGGATATTTTTTGACAGATTTTATATGTTTTGACAGCTAGGTTATTTTATTACAACTGAGATATTTTATGACAGCTATTATATTTTGTTACTATGGGGTATATATATATGGCTCTTTTCGTCTTCTCAGATGGTCTAGTGGAGGCTAATGCGTATTTTTTTAGGGTTTGTTTTTTGTCGAACAGCTTCTCTCGTAGCTAATTCTACCAATGTTTGACAAACACACACGGTCACAGAATCAACAAGTCAGACCCACTGATCCGCAGGGTTTTCCATCCTTTTTCATGAGTCTTTTCTCTTCTAAGTTTTGCCTTAGCACAGTCTCAAATGATGTTATACCGTTCCTTATACATGCTCCCCATGATGTGCGATTACTTGCCAGATGTTCCCAGTCATATATACATATGGAGAGATTTCAGTGATGATTTACATATATCTCTATATCGTAGTTTAGGTCTGCCAATTTGTCTTTTTCCGTGTATTAGTTCACCATATAGTATTTGCCTGTGAATGAGCTTTTCTTCAATTCGTTGGACATGCCCCAGCCATCTTAGTCTTCAACATCTGAGCATCGACATGATTTTTGGGGTCTTAGCACGTTGCAGGACAGTTAAATTGGTTATTTTGCCTGTGCATTATTCTGCTGAGACATCGCATGTGGAAGACATTTAGTCTTTTTTTCCTGGTTTGAGTATGTTGTCCAGGTTTTAGATCCATATAATAGTGTGCTAAGCACACAAGTTTGATTTTAGTCTTCAGTGTTAGTTTCATGTTGTTCCAGGCCCTTTCTGTGAGTTTGCCGAAGGTCATAGCTGCCTTACCAATTCAACTGTTTATTTCTTCATCAAGAGAGATGGTTTGCGTAATTGTGGATCCAAGATATGTACATTTCTGAACTGATTCAAATGGACAATCTTTTAGAGTGATTAATAGAGGTTTGATGTCGCATTCACTTAGTATTACTGTCTTCTGAACATTAATTGACAGTGAAAAAAGGTTGCATGCTTTATCCAGGTTGTTGATCAGCGACTGTAGGGTGGCCTCACTATGAGCGACTAGGGCTGCATCGTCAGCAAATAAAAGTTCTTTAAGCAGGGCAACATCTGTTTCTGTTTTTGCTCTTAGTCATGCTAAGTTGAACAGTGAGCCATCTGATCTTGAGCAAATGTAAATATCTCCTGAGCTGTTTTTGAATGCGTAATTTAGAAGGGCAGCAAACAATATACCAAAAAGGGTGGGGGCGAGGACACATCCCTGTTTCACTCCATTGATGACTTTAAAACTCTCTGATGAACTCCCATCAAAGTAGATTTTAGCATTCATGTCTTCATGAAAGGATATAATCAAATCATAACCACTTTGGGGTGACAGCTGCAATATTTTTGTGATAGATTTGATAATTTGTGACAGCTGGGATATTTTTTTACTGCTGGGATATTTTTTTACTGCTGGGATATTTTGTTATAGCTGGGAGATTTTGTTATAACTGGGACATTTTGTAACATCTGGAATATTTTATTGCAGTTGGGATATTTTGTGACAACTGTGATATTTTTTGACAGCTGAGATATTTTGTTATAGCTGGGAGATTTTGTTATAACTGGGACATTTTGTAACATCTGGAATATTTTATTGCAGTTGGGATATTTTGTGACAACTGTGATATTTTTTGACAACTGAGATATTTTGTTATAGCTGGGAGATTTTGTTATAGCTGGGATAGTTTCTGACAGCTGAGATATTTTATTATAGCTGGGATAGTTTGAGACAACAGCAGTATTTTCCTTCTCCTGGGATTGTTTTTTGCAGCTTAGAAATTTTTATGTATCAGGAATATTTAATGACAATGGGGATTTTTGGTGACATATGGTATATCTTGTGACAGCTGTGATTTTATGACAGCTGGGATATTTTGTTGCAGCTGGGATATTTTGTTGCAGCTGTGATATCTTATGACAGATGGGATATTTTCAGACAACTGAGATATTTTGTGCAGTAGTGATATTTTGTGATAGCTATAATATTTTGTTACAGCTGTGCCATTTTGTGACAATAGATATATTTTGTGACAGCTGGGATGTTTTGTTACAACTGGAATATTTTGTGACCTCTGAGATATTTTTGTGACATCATCATCATTGAGTGTCGTCTCCACATCGAAGGTTGGCTACCATGGAGCGCCATTCCACTCTGTCTCTTGCTTTGATGGTGCAGATTGCCATAGGCCGACTTGTCCATCTTTTGATGTTACTTGTCCATGTTGATCTTGGTCTGCCTCTTTTACCTTGTATTTTCCCTTCTAATATTACTTTTATTAGACTGTTGTGTCTTTTAACATGACCAAAAAATTTCATTTGTCTTGCTCTAATTGTGTTTAGTAGTTTTTTTTTTCATTTTTAGTTGTTTTAAAACTTCCTTGTTTGTTTTCTTTTCTTTCCATCCAATTCTACCTATTCTATAAATCCACATTTCAAAGGCTTCAATTTTCTGTTCTGTTTTCTTGTCTAATGTCCGTGTTTCTGCACCATACAGGAATATTGAGAAGATGTAACATTTTGCTATTTTATAGTTTTAGCCCTGGTGTTATTTGTTTTGATGTTAGTACATTTTTCATGGCATTGAAATTACTTTTTGCCATACCTATTCTTTTATTTATTTCAGTTGTTGATTTTCCATCACTGGTTATAGTATGCCCAGGTAATTGTAGTTCTGAACTGTCTCTAGATGTATTCCTTCAACTTTGATATTTAATTGTAGGTCTTGAGAATTTTCATTTTTTATGATCATAGTTTTAGTCTTTTTGATATTCATATCTAGTCCATATTTTTTTGCTTGTCATGTTTATTACATTAAGTAATTGTTGTAGATCTTTAGGACTTTCTGCTAGTAGTACAGTATCATCAGCATATCTTAGGTTATTGATTATCTTCCCATTAATGTTAAGGCCTGGTAAAGATTTGCTCAGTGTAAAAATTGAACAAGCTTGGTGATAGGATGCGTAGAGTTCTCCTTGTTATATTTTATTATTGCTGATTGCTCCCAGTACAAATTACATATCAGTCGTATGTCTGTGTCATCCAGATTTATATCTTTTAGGCAGTCTATAAGTTGATCATGGTGTATTCTATCAAATGCTTTGCAGCAGGCATATATTGGTTTGTTTACTCCTATGTACTTTTCGATCAATGTCCTCATGCAGAATATGGCTTCTTTTGTCCCACTGTTTTTCCTGAATCCAAATTGCTGCTCATCTACATAATTCATTATTAATTCTATTCTGAATCCTTCCTTGTATAACTTTTAGTAAAATTTTGGTTACCTGGCTCATTAGGCTTATTGTTCTAAAATTGCTGCATTCAACTGCACCATTCTTTTTAGGCAATGCTATAAAAGTTGATGTTTTTAGTTCATTTGGTATGTATCCTGTACAGTATATGTCATTGCATATGTCTGTGATCACTTCAATGCCAAAAATTTTCTAGTGCCTGTATCATCTCTATCTGTATATTGTCAGGTCCTGCTGTTTTTGCCTTTTTCATTGTTTTTATAGCATTTTCTACTTCAAATTTCAGGATTTTATAGCTCGATGTACATTTTATAAATGGTTTTTTTGTCCCTTTTGTCATGAAATAATTCTGTTATGTATTCCTGCCATCTTTCGATTATATCTTTGTTGTCTGTTAGCATTCTTCCCTCTTTGTTTGCAATACATCCGTTTCCTGCTGCTTTTTTGTCTTTATTAGTCATTATTTTTATTTCTGTGTCCATTCCTCTTAAATTTTGTTTACTTTCCATAGTTTCAACTTCTAGACATCTTTGGTTGAGCCAGTCTTCTTTTGCCTTTTTGCACATTTTTCATATTTCATTATCAATTTCCTTGTATTTGGCAGTGTTCTTCACTTGTCTTCTCTCTTCCATTTTTTCTAAAATGTTGTCAGTTATCCATTTTTGTTACTCTCTTTTTTGAGTAAGGTGATTCAGGATTCTTGTATGCTGTTTTTTATGCATTGCCATTTGGTTGTGACTTTTTCTTCAGGATTTTCTCTTCTGTACTGCTCAATCCCTTCTTCTAACAGCTTCTGATATGTGTTCTTTACTTGTACAGTATAAGTTTCTTTCACATCTTTCTGATTTAAAGCTGTTGTATCTATTGCTATTGCTGAATTAGTATTTTGTTTATTTCACTTTAATTTTATTTTCATTTTAATCATTACGGGATTGTGATCTGAATTAATATCTGCTCCTGGATAGGTTTTGGTTTTCTTGACGCTGTTCCGGAATCTGTCTTTTATCATTATATAATCTATTTTAGTTGTTTTCCATCTCCAGGGCTTTTCCATGTGTATAATTTCCTTTTCTTTTGCTCAAAATAGGTGTTACATATTATTTGCCTGTTTTATTCACAAAATTGAATTAATCTTTCTCCTCTGTCATTTCTTTTTCCTAACCAATGATTTCCTATAATGGCCTTATATCTGCCTTTTCCCACTTTTGCGTTCATGTCACCCATTACAATCAAGATGTCTGAAGATTTCACTTGCTTCATAACTGTATTTAGATCTTCATAGTATGCTTCTATTTGTTCATCTGTATAGTCCTGAGTAGTGTGTATGTCTGTATTATTGCTATGTCAAATGGCTTTGCCTTCATTTTTATTAATATAGTCCTATCATTGTATGTCACTTGAGTATTTATATATTTTTGTAGTTCTCTTTTTATTAGTATGCATACCCCTCTTTGGTGTTCTGTAGTGTTACCTGAGTATATAAATGTATATTTTTCGTCTTGTATGTATCCACTTTCCTTCCACCTTGTTTCTGCTATGCCTAAAATATCTATGTTTAATCGCTCTGCTTCTATCATAAGATTTTCTAGTTTTCCTTGTTGGTATAAGGTTCTAACATTCCATGTGGCTATTTTTAGTTCGTTCCTAAAACAGTAGCTAGAATTTCTCTCCCTGGCTTTCTTTGGACTGTTACGTGATGAGGCTCCAATCTCTTTCACTGTGGTCTGCCATATTCGTCTTTCGTGTTCTGAATATGAACCTCATGTGTACTACACATTTTTTGTGACAGCTTTTTTTTGACGATATTTGTCACAGCTTTGATATTTTGTGACAGTTTGGATATTTTGTGACTACTGAGATATTTAGGGAGCCGCGATAGCTCAGTGGTTAGTGAACTGGACTACCACGGACAAGGGGTAGGGTTCGATCCCAACCGACGGCTTCCGGGTTCACCCAGCCTTAAATGGGTACCGGATTTTTTTCTGGGAAAGTAAAGCAGCATGGGCGCAATACTGACCACATTACCCCAAAAATCATGTGCTGAAGGTCTGTAAAATATAGGGTCACTAACGCCATATTTCCCTATACGCCACTTGGCGTGACGGGGGTACTTTACTTTTTTTTACTTTTTTACTGAGATATTTATTAACATCAGGGATATTTTGTGATAACAGATATTTTGTCACTGCTAGGATATTTTGTGACAAATGATATATTTTGTGACAAATTATATATTTTGTGAAAGCTGTGATATTTTGTGACAGCTGAGATATTTTTGTGACATCTTTGATATTTTTGTTATAGCTAAAATATTTTGTGACAACGGAGATATTTTCTTACACCTGTTAATTTTGTTTACTGCTGGGATATTTTTTGCTATCAGAGATATTTTGTGACATCCAGGATATTTTTTTACAACTGGGAAATTATGTGACAACTGGGGTATTTTTGTGACAGTTTTGATGCTTTGGAAGTCAAGAGGCTGAAAGTTACAGATATCAAAGCCTGGCTGTAAAGCTCCAAATAATACAAGTATGCCACTTAAACCTAGATTATGAGACCTATCTGTGAGTGATATCAAAAAGACTAAAACTATGATCATAAACAAAGATAATACTCGAAACCTACAAGTGGATATCAAAGTTGAAGAAATACACTTGGAGACAGTTCAGAGCTACAACTATCTTGGACATACTATAACCAGTGATGGAACATGTAAAACTCAAATAAACAAAAGAATAGGAGAAGCAAAAAGTAATTTTAATGCCTTGAAAAGTATATTAACATCAAAACAAATAACACCAGGGCTAAAACTAAGAATAGCAAAATGTTATATCTTCTCAATAGTCCTGTATGGTGCAGAAACACAGACATTAGACAAGAAAACAGAACAGAAAAATGAAGCCTTTGAAATGTTGATTTATTGAAAAATAAGTAGAATTGGATGGAAAGAAAATAGAACAAATGATGAAGTTTTAAAACAACTAAAAATTAAAAGAGAACTACTAAATACAATTCAAACAAGACAAATGAGATTTTGGGGGCAAGTTAAAAGACACAACAGCCTACTAAAAGTAATATTGGAAGGGAAAATACAAAGTAATAGAGGCAGACCAAGACTAACATGGACAAGTAACATAAAAAAATGGATAAGACAGCCTATGACAACTTGCACCATCAAAGCAAGAGACAGAGCGGAATTACGCTCCATTGTAGCCAACCTTCGATGCGGAAATGGCACTTGATAATGATGATGATCTGTGAGTGGTGTTTTCATGATACCGTTGTAAAAATTACTACCATTTAATTAATACATTAGAGATCAGGATGACGTCATGGGACGCACCAAAATGGCCGCTTATTTATATTCGAGCTATGGACTAAGCAATGTTTACATTGAACAACACGATATATGTTATTGCAGCGAGTTGGCAGATTTTTGAAAATGTTTTCAAGGGTTTGAACATAAATGTTTGTTCACAGTTCGTTAACCTTCGCTGTAGATAAAGTCGTTAATTCGATGGCTTCGTTTCAGGCGTTTGTGACCTGGTAGCTAAGGACCTAACTTGTGCAAACGGATGGCATTGGCTAGGATTATTTTGAATCTATGAAGTGGGCTCATTGTGTGTTTAACTCAAAAGCATATGTGCTTTTTAACCAAAGACCTTTTTTTGGGGACTCAATGAAGATATCTCCGATGGAAGAATAAATTGTACTATTAGTCCCATAAATGATTCGCTTCCAGAGGTTTATGATGTAAACAAAGCAGTTTTGTCATTGCAAGTGAATAATGTCCACACCTATAATTGGTCAGGATTGTGTAGCAGCAGCAGCTTTATAGCGAACACAGAAAACATCATAGGATTGTGTTGTTCTGAAACAGCTGTGCCATGCTACCCTAGAATTGCCTTTAATGGGATTGCTGTGACCACAAACCACTCTCCATATGTGTGCCACATATTTACACCCCAGAAAGAAATACTGAATATAACAACATCATGTGCCGTCTGTGATATTAATGACCACAGACCAGGAGCCTCCAGTATGATTGATACAACTGTTGCACCAAGCATTTCATCAGCAGAGCCATATCTATGGAATGTTAATCTGACATTGTTCTTGAATGATGTCCAAGTTAATGAGACATCAGAATCGTGTGGCGGCAGCTACAAGAAGGGAGCGGAGAACATCAAGTTCTGCTGCTATAAAGGAGACTTGCCTTGCTATCCCAGAATTGCCTTAAATGGGATCACTGTAGTTGAAAACTTCTCCTCTTGTGTAAACTACACATTCACATCTAAGAGTGAATCAGTGAAGGTCATAAAATCATATTCTCTCTGTGGTTTTACTAACTACAGGTCATGTGGCTTCTGTTGGATTGGAAATGATAACTTACCACCACTGTGTGTCTATATGTTTGGAATTGGAGTCATCAATGATGGCCTAACATCATCAAGTGCTATGATGATCATCATTTTCGGGAGGACGTGAACTCCCATGGTATATGGTGGATAGGCGGCAGGAATCATTGAAGGCTATGTCTGAAAAGTGTTCCTCCTTGCAGTTTCCTCATATTCCAAGTCCGGCTTGTTGCAGGAGCTACTGAGTTAAGTGCTCTGTGCACACCGTGAGCTGTGTGTCTCATCCGTTTTGATTTTGCTTCGATATCCCGCTTGTTTACGATGTATGATGATATCGTATGACAGGGAACAGTTGGCTGTGTTCACTTTCTGCGCGGTTTCGCCTTATGTCTTTTGGCGTGAGCTGAAACTGCTACGATGGGGACTACAGTTACCTTTCTTTGTTTGGGAGATGAGTTAGTAATTCGGATGATTTCACTGGCACGGGCGGTTGAGCAATTATGGATTTTAATTCGTTTGCTGTGATACCGAGGCCTTCCATAACCAATAACCAATAATACATTAGAAATTTTAGAGTTTTAAAAATAGTATTTTCTTTGAACTTTTGCTACACCGCTGTGTGTTTACCCAAGCAGCGACATGGGGATTGGAGGCTGTAATCATTTCCTGGGTTACATTAGATTTATGGAATGAAATTCGACTCCATCGTGCTGTGGCTACTGGAGGTGTTAAGTTGTCTATTCATGCAGCTGCCGTAAGTCCATGATACCATACACAAGTGAACACCTGCTCTTTAAAACATATACCATAGTTTTATGCAGTTGTGATGTCAAATACGTAATTCCCTCCCACTATGTCTAACCAGAATATTTCTAGCCTGCTGCTGCTGCTGGAGGAAAAATGACATCTGGACTATATATTTTATGTTATGATCTGCTTAATTCACAACATTTAATCTCTCATATTAATGTTTTTAATCTAGATTTTTGTATACAGCAGTAAAGTTGAATCATTTATGTGAGTAAAAGTAAATGTCATAATTTTTTTGACCACTCCAATTTTGTTAAACGTGTATCCGGAGAAGATCTATGATTTTGTGTTCATTAATATTATTTTGTAATAATATTTTTAATATTAATAATATTTTGCGATCCGCTTAATTCACGACATTTAATCTCTCATATTAACATTTAGAATCTATATTTGTTTACACAACAATACAACCTGATAATTTCAGTGAGTAGAAGTGAAAGTCATAATTTTTTTTGACCGCTTCAATTTTGTTAAATTTGCATTTGAAGTTGCAACATATTTTTTGTGCTTGCTGCGACGGTGAAAGTGAAAATCATAAACATGGGGCTACTAGGTGACAGTTTATTTTTTGCAAATTTGTGAGATGAACTGAAACAACGGACATGACACTGTTGACAGCGTTATATAAACAATTATTATTTTTACAGCAGCAAGGTGGCGGAGCGAAAAGTTTTGAATGTAGGTTAGAAACAGCGGAATTGTTGTCAGAGGAAGGGTGTCATTTGTGTCAACACGACTTAGGTCATTTCAGCTACAAAGGATGTCCCGAACAGTTGTGCATCATATTTTTTATGGTCAGCACGTTTATGTCTGATCCAACATCAAGGGAAACAAATCCATTACCCAAGTGTCACCGGAAGTAGTTATTAGGAAAAAAGGGGGGGGGGGATGTTTGCAGGCAACAAACTGTCAAATTTCAAGTATTTGTATTTTTGAGGTGGTAATTTTTACGACGGTATCATAATATAGGGTTAATGTCTATCTAAGGGGTAAAGGATTGTCAGCTCATTTGCGTAATGGGATAAAAACAAGAAAGAATGAGAAAGAAAGATTGGCATATGAATAGATGGATAGAAGTAAGGCAGGTGTTTGAAAGTAAGATTTCAAAAGATAGCCAGACTAGATTTGAGAAAAGAGATCTTTATGACACATATTACCATTGCTGGTGTATGTTCAGTGGGGGGGGGGGGGGCTCATGACAGGATTGAAGAGATATAGACCGCTTGGACAAAGCAGTCGCCACGATGTGTGAGAATCAAAATTTTTCTTTCACCCCTGATAGAAAAAATCCTTTCTATCTACTGCGGGTTTCAAACACAGAACGCAGGCTTTTCAGTCAGTGAAATAGTGGATTTTGATACACAGCAACGTGCTTCTTAGGACCAAATAGGTAAATCTGGAATAGAAAGACAAGGTAGATCAAAGAGAATATTTGTGAGAAATCTAAAAATGTTCACATTGCTGATGTTTACGAATAGACTCAAGATGTAACAAAGCTTGTCAGATCATCAGTCGCATATCACCACTATTGTTCAACATGGAAATAACTCTAGAGGCAAAACGGGCCCTCAACAATACAATCTTCATCCCAATGTTGTGCTACCAATGCCAGTCCTGGACCCTAGATGCAAGATCAATTTTTAAAATAACCACTAAATATATAAAATGTGTTAGATGAATGACAAGAAACAGTGTGAGAGATAAGATCAGAAACAGAGAACTTGAAAAAAAGCTATAAATAATTCCTGCCATAGAATGCATAAAGAAACAACACGTAAAATGGTTTGTCCACGTGATAACTCCAAAAGACCAAAACACAACATATCAAGCCTTCGATAAACATTGTGAGAACATCAGACCCAAGGGCTGACCATGAGAAAAAATGGATAGATGGAATATTAAAAACACAATGAAACATAACAGCAGGAGAGACTAACAGAGGAGTTAAAGTGCACAAACTATATCTCCCCTCGACACTAAAAGGCAAATGAGGAAGGAAAGAAGAAGATAAAAGGTAATGTACAATACTTGAATCAACATCTTAGCACTCGAGTTTTCACCAATTTGTGCTCAGCCGCCTATCCAGAAGTGTTCTGAGACGTCTGGATAGTGTCGCTTCTGGCATCGAAACTCACGATGCGAGACGGCATTCCTCACCTTCCCAGAGTACTACCCTGGTACCCATTTCTGCCAGCGACAAGGTCATCCGCGGGGATGTTTTTTTCCAACCGAAAGTACAATTCACACTGCTCCCAGTGAGAATCGAACATGGGTTGTCCAAACGTCGGTAGCCCAGTCGGGTGGTTTTCCAAATAGGCTGTGAAAGCCCCTTAGAAGAATATGATTCTGAGAAATATGATTCTCAAGGTTCCATGACATTGACACATATCATGACTTGTTTTCACAGACAATACAGCTAACTTCTTTCCCCTGGAGCTAATGTGAACATAATGGACTAGAATCATATGTCAGGACTGTCACTGGCCATACAACGACCAGATGTAGTTAAACTTCTTATTGAAGAAGGTCAGTCTATTTCTAACAAATTATTAGAAGAGACAGATCAGATTAAAACATATTTGTTTTTTACATGCCAGCTTTAAATCTCTGAAGTCTACAGGGACTGAATATTTGTATGAATATCACTTTTTTCCTATTTTTTCACTCCGGTAGCCATATGCTCAGGTGCCTCTCTCCGTATAGACAGGCATTCTCCAACTTTAGAGGTACTTTTCTTTATATATTCTATGGCAGGGATTATGCCTAGCATTTTTTTCAGTTCTACATTTCTAATTATATCTCTCATGCTGTTTCCTGTCATTTGTTCTTGAGTCTAGAGTCCAGGTCTGGCATTGGTAGCACAACAATGTTATGTAGATTGGGTTGTAGATTGTCCATTTTACCTCTAGAGTTATTTCCTTGTTGGACAATAGTGGTGGTGGTGATAGCTGTCTGATGATTTGACAAGCTTTGTTGCATCTTGAGTCTATTTCTGCTGTTTGTGATTTGTCGTTGTGAATAACTGATGTTACAAATGTCCAAATTATGTCAAATATAATATTTTAATTCAAACATATCTTTTACTGGGGCTGGGTGGTCTAAGACATCAGCCTCTAGACAAGAGAGAAAATGAATGCCCAAGGCAAGAATGTCCCTGGGTTTGATTCACACTGACGGTGAAATGTTATTTTAATTAATAAAATCTAATCTATGGCTTTACCCTCCCCTGGTCTCTGGGTTGTGTGGTCCGAAGTTATAAAATTAATTAATGTAAATTAATCTTTAGTGAAGTTTTAAACTTTACCATAAATGTGGGAAATTAACAACCTTGATTCTTGATCCTACATGTGTCCATCTTCTTTCCTTAAATGTAGATAAGATCTTTGGTTGCATGACCATTTCTCTTATCTCTATACTAGTCTAGAATTCATT
Organism: Megaustenia siamemsis; assembly: GCA_032433765.1. Lineage (NCBI taxonomy): Eukaryota > Metazoa > Mollusca > Gastropoda > Stylommatophora > Ariophantidae > Megaustenia > Megaustenia siamemsis. Next base: position 50,902,883 of record JAVIAB010000124.1, on the reverse strand, counting down.
CCATTGTAGATTAGATCTTTGGTTGCATGACCATTTCTCTTATCTCAATATTAGTCTAGAATTCATTCCATTGTAGATTAGATTTTTGGTTGCATGACCATTTCTCTTATCACTATATTAGTCTAGAATTCATTCCATTGTAGATTAGATCTTTGGTTGCATGACCATTTCTCTTATCTCAATATTAGTCTAGAATTCATTCCATTGTGTTTGAAATCTTTGATTGCATGACAATTTCTCTTATCTCTATATTAGTCTAGAATTCATTCCATTGTAGATTAGATCTTTGGTTGCATGACCATTTCTCTTATCTCTATATTAGTCTAGAATTCATTCCATTGTAGATTAGATCTTTGGTTGCATGACCATTTCTCTTATCTCTATATTAGTTTAGAATTCATTCTATTGTAGATTAGATCTTTGGTTGCATGACCATTTCTCTTATCTCTATATTAGTGTAGAATTCATTCCATTGTAGATTAGATCTTTGGTTGCATGGCCTTTTCTCTTATTTCAGTATTAGTCTAGAATTCATTCTATTCTACACGGAGTATTTTTCTTAGACATTAGTCTTGAAAAGCTTTTACTTTTCTCTCAATCTCTTTTGTTATTTTCCAGCTTTCACCTACATAGGTAAGTGTTGTTAATACGCTAATATTCTAAGTTTGGATTTCTTGCATATCATTTTTGATTTCCATATTTTGTTAACACCACAAGGTTCTACAACAGTTTCCCAACTTATTATTAACAACCTACTGTCTATTAAATGAAAGGAACTAAATTATGAAAATGTGAAGAGAAAAAAAGAGCTGCTCAGACAATTTCTGGGAATTGTTCAGTTGGTATTGTTTGACCATTTCTAAAGTTTCAGGAAATTGCAGAAAATAAAACACAGGCTTAAAGAGCTGCAGTTAAAGAGCTAAAAAGTACTTTATCTCCCTTCTGTAATAATTTCGTTCATCATTAATGGGTTTGTTTATTTCTAGGAATCATCGCAGCCCATTCAAAATTTGGATGAAGAGATGAAGCTACTGGGATCTCTCACAACTTTATTGCTATCTAAAGTGTTTGGAGGCTGCTATCTTAGGAATTGGGCATACCATTCTATACAAACACGAGCTGACACACTTTCTCACACATAAATCAAGGGAAGTAATCATACAATAAAAGAAAACAAAATGTCTCAGTTTTAAATTGTTGAATTTATTCTTGTTTATGTTCAGTCTTCTATATTTTCTTCTTCTGCTACTGATCTTTCTACATCTTCTTGTTTTGCTGTTTCTTATTATTCATCTTTTCTTCTTAATTTCTATTTTCTTCCTCTGATTTTATCATCATCTTTATCTTCATTTCTTCTCTTTTTACTTCCTGTTTTTTTCCCTCTTCGTCTTTAATTTGTTTCTACATCTTCTTCCTTTGTTCCTACTTCTGTTACTACTATTTCTTTTTCTTCTTCCTCTATTTCTTCTTCATTCCATAACCTTGGGGATTGTTGGGTCACCACTGACAGACCTCATCAACGTTGTCCTTTTCTCTCTACCTCCGATCTTTCTTTGAAACTGAAAGTTGAGACCTGTCCATTGTTTCATGGTTTCAAAGTTGAGCAGAGGCTTCTTACCCTTGTATTCAGGGACGACTAGTCCTCACACCATCGAGTACACCTTAGCAATTCTTAGTGTAAGTACGACACAAATTGACAGGCTAGAGAAACTACAGAATGAAGCTATACGCATTATCTTTGGGTGTACGAGGAACACTCCCAGTGTAGCAATGAAGTATCTTCTTGACTTTCCAGCCATAGATGATAGGATCAAGATCTAGATGGCACGAGCACACCTGAAGATAAGTGCAGATAAGGAGCATCCATTGCACCACGAGCTCAACACAGGGAAGGGTGTCAGACTAAAATGAGGCCATTCATGGGTGGGCCGAGCAGAAGATGTCAGCAGACAGGTCTGTGGTCCTACCAAGATCAACGCTGGCGAGGAGTGGATATCTGTGCCTACGTCATATGTCATACGGGGGAACATTCTCGTGTATTATCACACTCGACAGGAAATGGTAACAGAACTCAGTTGTGGTAAATGCGGAGGTTAACGGTCTTATCTGGGATAAAATTGATGAGAAAGATGCAGTTCTATAGATGGATATGTAGAATTACACCAGAGGAGTGCATGGGCATTTACAGCACGCTCAGCAAGCAGAATAATCAAGGAAGACAGTGGTGCATACGTTATGACCACGAGTAGCATGACAATGGAGGCGATGGCAGTGACCAAGGCATTCAAATGGTTAGAGTCACAAGACTACACCCACACCTGTATACTGAGTTATTTGATGAGCATGATAAGAAAAGTGGAGGCGAGCTCTGTATGCAGGAAATGGGTTGAGTCATTGCAGAAGTGAAAAACATGTAGGGTCAACTTTGTCTACATCCCTGGACATTCAGTAGTACAGGGAAATGAAAGGGTGGACAGACTGGCTAGCTGCGCTGTCATTGAAGACAGTCAGTCAGTAGGTTGGGCGGATATCATCAACATCCTCCGAGATGTGGGAAGGGCACAGGACTTCGACAAACATGAGTCCACCTCATTCCTTCGGATGAAAGACATGGGAGTTAAGATGGGTACATCCAGAAATGAGAAACTCAGTGACCGTTTAAAAAGAATTATCAACCAACACAAAACTGGAGTCGTCAGTCGTTGGACACAGCGGGACTTACTGAGGAGGGGATCTGAGCACCTATGTACATGTTCGGAATGCAATGATGATGACCCAGAAATAACTCAATACGTTGCTACTTCCAGATATGGTGGCCCTCTTGAACGTCTCGTATATCTGTGTAGTTGGTTGTTATCTGGGATACGATGTTCTTTTATGTAGTTTTATGTACTCTATTTGAGTGCGATGGAAACATGTGCTATAGAGTTTGATGTTATATGTTAATGTTATATGTTGATGTTATATGTTGATGTCAGGTCGAAAGGGAAGTCTGCCTTGTTTGTCCATTTGCCGATCACCATTATGGTTGATTTTGGATGTTCAGTTTGGCTCCACTGCCCTGAATGAAATCTTTGAATGTCTCTAATATGTTCTGAGTGAATCTTTCACTTGGCGGGAAGAAAATGGTGTCCTACACATAGGCGGGCAGCTTTAGTTTTCCTCTGACTTGTATGAAGGTGCCCCTTATGGCTGCGTCTTGCCTGATTTTTTCTAAGAGTGGTTCTATGGCGAGTATACAGAGTAATGGGGCATCGAGAATCCTTGTCTTACTGAACTACTTAGAACAAATGATAGACATTAATATCATATTTCTTATAGGTGACCATTTCTCTTTTCATTTATTTCAATTTATTTTTAGCTCTGCTGTTGAGAAAGTTAATATCTTATGCAGACTTCGTTTATGAATGGAACCAGACCTTGAACTAAAGTACAACAAATGTGACCAAAGAGCTTCTGAACAACAACAATAAACGGACAAATGTCATTCACTTACACACAAACTATCATCAAGTCAAAATTACAGATAATATTATGGATCCACTACTAGTGAATACGATGAAGATGATGTCACTGGATAGGACACACACTGCAGAAGCCATTTGGGAATGTTACTCGACATTCATTTTTTTAAATCCCCCAAGAAAGAAGACAACTTAATCTCATAAGAATGCATGTGCAGATGTTGCATAATATTTTGAGGCACGCTTCTAAAGCAACCAATTTAAATGCAAAAACATGTTCCATCGTTGAATTGTTGATGAAAATATTAAAATAAGCTTTTTTTTATTTTTATAAATCTTTATTTCGTTTTTAAAACAATACATTTCATTTTACAACAATAAATTTAATGTATGTGATTTTATGATGATGAGTGATGATACATATATTTTCCATGTAAAATTTTAAGCGATCTTTTTTCTGCCGGGGAAGCAACTCATGCCTAATTAGCAACTATCTATATGATGTATTTCAAAACGTAATTTCTAGTAATCTTCTTAATTCTGCATATTACTTTGTAAATATAAAACTGTATAAAATCTATGCAACTTTTTGAAAACTTTCATGTACGATAAAATTATTATAAATAAAATCAAGTAAAAGTATGAATTTTTCTTTAATTTGTGGTAAAATATTAAATAATAAGTAAATCTCTTTCAATCACATAAAGTTATCTTCCTTAATTTACAGGGAGACAAGTTCTGCCTGAATAAGGAAACGACTATATAAAGTCGCCGTGCAGTGAAAATATTTGTTAAATTACGGAATACATAAGGTCACCATTGTATAGGTCCCTGAACATCTGGGTACGGTGAAATGAAAAAGTGGTCAGGTTGGCTAGAAACTCTGTCATTGAAGACGGTGAACCAATGGGTCGAGCGGACATCATCAATGCCCTCCAAGATGTGGGAACAGCACTTGACTTCGACAACCATGAGTCCACATCACTCCTTCGGATGTAAGAGGATTTGTGATGAACAGTGTGGTTTTGTTTTTAAAGTAACAAGCAATGCCATATACATCATAAGATCTTTAGTAGAAAGAGTCATAGGGGTGAAAACAGATCTATACCTATGTTTCATAGATTATAGATTATACCAAAGCATTTTACAAAGTAAAGCTCCAAGAAATAATCAAAATTTTAGAAAGCATAAGTGTAGACAGCAAAGATCTAAGAATAATAAAGAACATGTACTGGCAACAAACAGCGGTCATAAGACTGGAAACCAATTGGGAATGTTTCAACAAATAAAAACAGGGTGTTAGACAAGGTTGTGTGCTGTCACCAGATTTGTTTAATATTTATAGTGAGATTATTTTAAGATCCATAAGGGGCATGCCTGGAATAACAAGTCACACTACAACTAATCTGAAGTCACAGTCTTAATCGCTAAGAGTGAAAATGAGTTACAAGAAATGATAGACATTATAGTGACAGAAAGCAAAAATAAAGGACTCAGCCTTAATAGCAAAAAGACACAGGTAATTGTAACAACAAAGAAAAAGACATCACCTCATTGCAAAATAAAGACAAATGGAACAATATTAAAAGAGGTAAATGAATTTAAATATTTGGGAACTTTGTTAACCTCAGACGGAAGATGTACAAAAGAGGTGAGATGCAGAATGGCTCAGGCAAAAACAGTTTTCCAAAAAAATGAGGAGGATTCTGTGCAATCCATTTTTGACAATAGAAACAAGAAAAAGATTTCTTAAATGTAATGTAGGGCCAGTCTTAACATATGGATGTGAATTATGGACAATAGGACAACAGACAAGAAAATCACTAGAGGCTGTGGAAATCTGGTTTTACAGAATTATGTTGAGAATACCATGGACAGCTAAGAAAAGGTATGAAAATGTTATGAAAGAGGTAAAAGCAAAAAGAGTGTTACTTCCAATATTAAGAAAAACAATCATCATGTTTTGGCCATGTATTGAGAAGGGCCAAAGATAGAAAATACTAGATATCTTGGTGTCATGGCATGGAAAACGGTCAACATCAGAACTGATACAATGCACTGCAGATATAAGATTGTGGAAGGACATTGACACCTATGCCAACTGGTACGGCACATGATGATGATGAATGAGAAGGGAACAGCTGGAATATATTGTGACAACTGGAAAAATCGAGGGACGAAGAAATAGAGGGAAGCAAAGAGAAAAGATAGCAGACATCTTAATAAAATGGCTTGGCAGAAACACGTCTTTGGCCCGACAGGAAATGAATCAAACAAAATGAATGAATGAATCTCTGCAAAATAAAAAAAAAGCTTCCCATAAACGTTCTCAGCATTTATTTTTATTGAATGTGTCTATTATAAGTGATGAACAAACTGTCAAGCACTTTTTAGTGGATGAAGCTGATGAAGAAATAGTTATCTTGTTCACTGGGTTAGAGAAAAGTAAGAGAAAGACAACTGACTCAGTCATCACCAATTGCTGTAGCCTATGGTGGGATGTCGTGGGACTAATTCTTATTTTATTATTTATAAAATAGAGTTGGTGGTTATTTAATTTTTTTTTTGTAAAGTATGTTATAGGTCGAATGGCTCAGGCAAAAGCAGCTTTCCAAAAAATGAGGAATATACTATGCAATCCATTTTTGACAATCGAAACAAGAAAAAGAGTTCTCAAATGTTTTTGTAGAGTCAGTCTTAACATATGGATGTGAATCATGGACAATAGGACAACAAACAAGAAAATCACTGGAGTCTGTACAAATATGGTTTTGCAGAAGAATATTGAGAATACAATGGACAGCTAAGAAGAGTAATGAAAACGTTCTGGAAGAGGCCAAAGCAAAATGAGAGCTAATTTCCAATATTAGGAAGAAACAAAGATCATTTTTTGGCCATGTAATAAGAAGAGAATAACTAGAATATATTGTAACAACTGGGAAAATTGAGGGACGAAGAGATAGAGGGAAGCAAAGAGAAAAAATACCAGACAGCTTAAGAGAATGGCTTGGCAGAAGGTCAACAAAAGAAATGATAAATAACTGTCGAGATGGAAAATTGTGGAGAGACATCCTCACCTACGCCAGCAGGCCCTGTACTTGATGATGATGTCATAGGTCACGGTTCTGATGTGAAAGGATCTCGAATGTTGCTTAGTTGTAACATTAGGTCGCATGTTAATTTGTGATAATAAATACGGGTATCTGGCTGTAATAAACACAGTTACACAATTGTAATAAACAGGGTTGCATGCTTGTATAACTGTAATAAACAAAGTTACACAATTTTAATAAACATGGTTACGTGCTTATATAGTTGCAAGAAAAAAGGTTACATGTTTAAATAGTTGTAATAAACAGGCTTACGTGTTTTTATGTTTGTAATATACAGGGCTACATTTTATATATATTTATAATAAATATGGCTGCATGTTTGTTTGGTCGAAATAAATAGTGCCTGTAAGGTTGTAATAAACAGTGATACATGCCTGTATGATTGAAATAAACAGTGATACATGCCTGTATGGTTGTAATAAACAGTGATACATGCCTGTATGGTTGTAATAAACAGTGATATATGCCTGTATGGTTATAATAAACAACGATACATGCCTGTATAGTTGTAATAAACAGTGATATGTGCCTGTATGGTTATAATAAACAGTGATACATGCCTGTATGTTTGTAATAAACAGTGATACATGCATGTATGGTTGTAATAAACAGTGACACATGCCTGTAAGGTTGTAATAAACAGTGACACATGCCTGTATGGTTGTAATAAACAGTGACACATGCCTGTAAGGTTGTAATAAACAGTGATACATGCCTGTATGGTTATAATAAACAGTGATACATGCCTGTATGGTTATAATAAACAGTGATACATGCCTGTATAGTTGTAATAAACAGTGATACATGCCTGTATGGTTATAATAAACAGTGATACATGCCTGTATGGTTATAATAAACGGTGATACATGCCTGTATGGTTATAATAAACAGTGATACATGCCTGTATGGTTATAATAAACAGTGATACATGCCTGTATGGTTGTAATTAGCAGTGCCACATGATTGTATGGTTATTCTAAGCAGGGTTATGTGTTTTATAGGTGTAATAAACAGAGTTACAAGTTATTTAGCAGTAATATAACGGGTTAAATATTTATTCAAGATACACCAAAGCTTGTCAAAGCTTCAGATAATTATGACAACTATCATTACAACTATTAAACAACAAAATAACTCTACAGACAAAACGAGCACTCTACATTACAATATTCATTCCAGCACTGTGCTACCTATACCAGACTTTGAGCTTTGCTCAGGAACAATAAGAAAAATAATCACTTCCGAGATGAAATCTTTCAGACGCATGACATGAAATAAGCTTAGAGATAGATCAGAAATAATGAACTGAGTAAAATGCTAGAAATAATTCCCGCTATAGAATACATAGAGAAACAACAGATACAATGGGTTGGCCACATGATGATACAGTAAGATCAAAACTCATTTAACGAGAATTTATTAAACTTTTCGAGAACACGAGACTCAAGGACCGACCACGTAAACGATGGATTGTTGGAATGTTAGAAACATTATGAAACATAACAGCAGCAGAGACCAACAGAAAAGCAAAAGACCGTAAATTATATCTCCCCTCGACACTGAAAGTTAAATAAGGAAGAAAGAATTATAAGATGTTGACATATTTGTTTAGTTGCAGGGTTATATACTTTTTGGCAGTGATTAGATTACATGTTAATTTATCTGTAGTAAATAGGGTCACAGGTCATTTGGCTGTAACAAACAAGTTTAAGGTTAAAGTAAAGTAAAACTACGAGCCTTGAATCAGCGTCTTAGCACGCGAGTTTTCACCCATATGTGATCTGCCGCCTGTCCAGAAGTGTTCGGAGACTTCTGGGTAGTGTTGTTCAAGCATCGAAGCTCACCATGCGAGGCGGCATTCCTCACCTTCTCAGAGTACTCCCTTGGTACCCATTTCTGTCAGCGGCTGGGTCGACCGCGAGGGTATTATTTTTTGTAACCACGAATTCAAACTCACATTGCTTCCAGCGAGAATTAATCACTTGTTGTCCAAACGTCGGTAGCCCAGTCGGGTGGTTTCCCAAATAGGCTACTGAGGCCCCCCCCTCCTCCCTCCCCCAAGGTTTAAGATTACTTGATTGTAGTAAATCACAGTCATCGCCTTTACTTCGCTTGTTTTACAATTGACTTGTAACTGAAAAATAGTTTTAGAAAAAAAATGCTTTAAAAAGTATAACTACATTATTGGTGAATATATTCCTACAGGTAAAAAATGTCATCACTCCAAAACGAGCAGCTGTGATCAACATCAGCGTATTTGTCATCTTCTTCGATCGAGAGAAAGTTGAGATGATCACTTTTGCTATCAACAGCTTTTTAATTACTTTTGGTTCCTTTGTGATCATCGTTGTCTGTACAGTAATACTTAATTTTAAACTGAGGAGATCAACAAAATGGAGACAGAAGGTCATCAACAATGCAGGGGTTGACAGAGTTTCCAACCGCAACAAAAAAGCAACAAAAATGGTAGTGATGATCTCCGCTTTGTTTATTGTTTGCTTCATGCCCCTTGCAATTATCATGATAGCAATAGCATTTCTGCCTGAGCTTTCCTTTTATGGGAAATATTTGAACTTCTCTATCATGTTGACTGGGGTGAGCTATTTAATGGAGATCACTAACTCATCAATGAATATATTTATTTACTACCATATGAGCAGTAGATACAGAACCACTTTTGTTGATTTATTTAGGAAATAATGAAAAGAACCTTTACGACCCGATGAACATATCTTGAAAAATAACACTTGAAAGGATAATAATAAAGTTCTATTTATATTATAATTGACGATTTTATTTGTTGTTTTTCTTATTTAGCGAAAGGTCTATTTTTTAAATTGTTTAAATGAAAAGGAATATGTTTTCATGTTTGATACATGGAGTATATGAATTCATGCAAAAAATGTCCTTTACAAAAAGACCATTAATAATTAATAATACTCTCAAGAAATAATAACCTTTAGTTGTAAATCACTAACACAGCGTTAATTACACTTTATGGCATAGCGACCTGGATCCCTAAAGTGAGGGGATTGAAGAATAAAGCAAATGTTACCTACGATTCTTGTTGTAAGAGGCGACTAAGGAGCTTTGGAAAATGTGACATGTGGTGAAGCGGATATGGGGAACTCTTGACTGCAATGAAACTGATTATACGGATATGATAGAATAGGCATGTTGGAGTTATAATAATAATAATTGTTTATCTTTTGACTAATCCACAGATAATTATAACAAACCGACAAACATGTGTAAACTTATGATAACCTGTAAGACTTTAGTTACATGGTGTCTTTTAAGATTAAAGTACTGACATTTTTGTGGGAGGAAAGTCATACAATTAGTTATTCCCTGGGAGTAGTGGTCTAGAGATAAGACATCGAGCTGTTAACTATAGGTTATGGGTTAAAATCTTGCCACATGCGGTGGAAACTTTGAAACCGTGACTTCTTTATGGCTTCATCCGATGTATGGTAATCTCGAAATAAAACAGCGAGAAAGAAAAATAACATGAGTTCCCGTGTGAATTCGCGTACGTTAAAGCACCCTTGGCTGTTAAGAGTCTGGAAAAATGGCGGCCATGTTTAACTTATTGTTGTTTTCCATGGCAGTTAAAAGTTTAAAACAGTAGATCAAAAATGGCCACCGCCAGGGCAAAAATTGTTAAGCAAATCTACCAATGTCGGAGACAAACATGTCGGGTCTGATGGCACAGATATTGCACATTTGTCGTAAGCACAACGCATTCACACTAAACGTAAACAGGTAAGCGCTAAGAAAATGTAAAGAAGAATATGTTACAAGTTTACGAAAATAAGACAAATCAAAATAACTACACGTTTCAGCTACAAAGCCTTCTTTGGTGTATAAGGACAGAAGACAGTTACAGTGTCACATATATTGATATTTATTAGTAGACGGGAAATGTCATTTCGTGTATGCAGGATCACTAGACATGAGACCGAGATCGAAAATGACCAAATATCAATCGATTGTGAATAGTCACTTGTCAAGACATGTGAGACATATCTTTCAGAAGTTATTTAAATGATTACAAGATAATATCCCAAGACGTAAAAAGAAGAAAGGAAGAGAAAGTAAAGAAATAAAAAGCGTCAAACGACTAAGATAGAAAACAATTACATTTGATCTCTCTCAGGTTGAGAGTTGTGCTGGGTGGGATTTGGATTAAGAGCAAACAAGAATCAGTCATTGGAAGTAAACAAGACAATAGCAGTTAGAGAATCACTGCAGGGGAAGAGGTATGTTCACAACACTCGAAAAAAAATCACAAATAATCAACAACAGAAAAAAAGAACAATAGACAACACGAAACAGGATCGAACATGTACTCCTCAAAACAACGCTTTGCCACGAGATACAAACGCTAGAGCACAGGGCCAACAAGGCTACCTGTGTGCATTGTAGTTCAATGTAATATATGTGCATTCATCTTCCCCCTAATCAATATATATATATATATTGTTTTTTTAATATTCCGACATATTGACAAACCATCCAGCCTTCCTCTTCCATATCTTAGTTTACGTCCATGTTTAGCTTCCTTGTAACTTTGTATGTAAAAAAAAATGACTTATTATTTGAGCATTATTGTAATGTCCGCAACCGTTTTATTTGCTGATGAAAGAACAATTGATACAATACAATACACTGAACAAGAGACACTCCGGCAGCAGAAACAGAGAAATAAGGAAAGTCACTGCAGTCTGATAATTACCTTCATGAGCTGGAATTTCGTAATGACCATCATCAATAAAAGTCTGCTGTATATATCTTGATGCTGGGGAGAATACTGGAGGCGAAGAAAAGTGTTGGTGGGAGGCCTTCTTGTGAATAGAAGTAAAATGAACAATGACCATTTTAACGCCCAAAAAAATTGTGTGCTAGATCAAAGAAGTCAAGCAACATAATAACACCATCCTCTTTAAAGCCTCACCATAGTAATGTCACATCACGTCTCACATCACGTCTCACATCACGTCTCACATCACGTTCAGAGCTTGATTGTACTGCAGGCCAGAAGTAAAACGTCAGAATCTAACGAAGACCCATTAAGATGTTTTACTAATTGTTGGCTTCAGACACCTAAAATGACACCCGCATCTGTAAAGCTGCTCCCACCTTCACCCGTCTTTCTATGAGCATTAAATAAAACATAAAAAAACTGGCAATTAAAATAAAGTATGCAATTTATAGTACCTGCATTTTCAATATCCATCTGTATGGCAGCGAATCATGGACAACTTATGCAAAGCGGGAAAGAAGGCTAAATGCAGCCTGCGTGTATTCTTGAAATCACCTGGGAAAATAAAGTGACAAACGTGGAGGTCATCGCTTGGACATGTCTTACGATCTACACACCGCATAAACAACGTAGGTTACGCTGGCTTGGCCACTTACACCGTATAAAAGATGGCCGCATACAAAAAGTTATGCTCCAAAGACAACTAGCAAATGGCAAAAGGGGAGCCGAAAACGTCCATTAGTAGATGTGTATAAACGTGACATTAAGACTCTGAACATAAACCTTACTGCCTCGGAAGAAATAGGTGCAGACTGCAATCTTTGGAAGCACTTTCTAAAGGTCCAACTCAAACAAGAAGCAGACAGATTCATAGAAAAAGAGAATGAATATAAGCGAAAAAAAAAGGAAAAAAAAATTTCTACGAGCACTGCAAAATCCATAATCAACTATGACTGATGGAGGCATGTTGCCAGATGAAGTTAACAATTTGTTAACTATGCAGGGCTAGTTGCTCATAACAATGATATTTGCAGTCACTTATTGATAGTTTGGACAATCACATAGCCTGGTCTCGTTAACAATAATTATAGCACAAGAAAATCATACTCACAAATATATCATAGGAAGGAAGCCCGATTAAATCAGTACACATAGTTAGCACTCTCAAATCTATTGCCACGGCTCGCTTTCGAGAAATAAATAAATATACGAACTGGCAAGGTAGCCTCATTATTTGGTAAATTGATATATCATCATCATCATCGAGTGCAGTATCCGCAACGAATGTTGGCTACCTTGGATCGCCATTCCACTCTGTTTCCTGCTTTGATGGTGCAGGTTTTATTGCAATTGGTATAACATGTTTCATATAACGCGAAATTAACATTAACCGTTTAATTCCTAGCTTGCTTAGCACGTTTCTATACCGATCTGACACTTAGATAACCTATTCAAGGCATGAGAAAAGGCTATATAGTTGACACATGGGATGTCTTGAATAAAGTACTAATCGTCATTTGGTGGGACAAAGTAATTAACTCATAACTCCTGCAATGCTGTAGGCCTCATGTGCGGAAGCTTAAGGTGGAAGAGAAATAAGAGAGCAAGGGGAATAACAATCGGGTCCCTATGCAATTAGCGCATCTTAACTTGATAAATGTGAAGTTGCCTATGGTTAGATCAACACTGATATAAAAAGCTGCCTAGGAGGGATCACAGGATAAGCTGGTAATATGTCCGTGAGGAAAAAAGGGGACCAACCGGGTGTTGTTGTAATTTTGGCAAGACAATTTTTTTAAAAGGTTTAATGATATAAACATACTGCCACTACTATTATTTGTTACCAACAAAACTCTTGCAAGAATTAATTAGACGTTGAAGTAAATTGTATTTTACCACGATCGTCGTGTGACATTTTTCTTATATGAAGTAATCTCTGTCAGAAAATATTAGTTTTCCATCACCTTCTCATTGGACACATTTAACTTATACATATGAAATAATACAATACGGTTATTTTCGGTTGAATTTTGAACGAACAACGTACAAACGTACATGATGATGATGTGTTCGACATCTAGTTCCTACAATCGACCCCTGGAAAGACCTGCTAGGTTTTCCACGTTAAATGAGCAGCTATAGGTGTATTATACTTATTAGAGTCTATGGCAGATATTGCTTCATCAAACAGTGACAGAAAAGTAATGCGTGTTGTCAAGGGTTACGTAAACTTCCTTAAATCGTCTTCTAAGTCCGAACAGCTTTGAAAGATAACAAATCCATGTCTCTGTGCCGAAACTGTACCGAAGGTACGAGAAACGTGTACACCAGAACAAAGTTTCTATCCTTCCAAACTCAAGTTGTGAAGCGGTTCATTCTTCTTTTCTTTTCTACTTAGCAGCTTCGTATAACCTCTTAGTTTCTTTCAGCCAAGCAGTGTCCGTACATATGAAGAAAATATAAAGCATTACTTATGAGAACTTTTCTGACAAAGTAAGTGACTGGCCAAGAATATCGCGAAAAGTTGACTACTATCTAAACATAGTTGTGGATATAGAATATATAGAATTATATAGATGCATGATCATGTGACGATATCAAACAAAGAATGAATGTTGTTCTGACATGAAATATATTATAATTATGATTCCCATCTAGTATATTCTGATGGAACATAATAACCATCACAATTAATACTTTAAAAAGAGCTGTCATGGTCGTGACACCGAAATTTCAATGCAGAATATCATTCTCAAAATATCTCAAATAAGTTATGAAAAATAGAAGAACATTGAATAAATTTGTGTGTGTGTGTGTGTGGGGGGGGGGGGGGGATATTACAACATATAAATTAAAACATATATTCCTATTTTTGAATTTTTAAAAATGGGATATTTGAAATTGCAGTAAAAAGTAGTATTTTTTTAACGGGTATAATTTGAAACAGGTAATCATGGTTGACAAACAAATGAAAAGACAATTATAGGCCTCAGAGATGGGATTTCTCAGAAGAATGTTGAAAGTTCCCTGGACAGCAAAAAGACCAATGAGGAAGTTCTCAAAGAGGCCAACACAACAAGGGAACTCTTAAAAAAACATCAGAAAGAAACAATCAACATTTTTCGGGCACATCATGAGAAGAGGAAAGTTGGAATACTTGGTTACAACTGGCAAAATAAAAGGAAAGAGAGATCGCGGACGTCAAATAGAGAAAATACTGGATAGCTTGGTGTCAAGGCTTGGAAAACAGTCAACAACAGAATTGATACGATGTACTGTGGATAGAAGATTGTGGAGTGACATGATCGCCTACGCCAACCGGTATGGCACATGATGATGATGATGAATCATCGTTGAACGTTATATTCTTATCGAAATTCATTACTAAGGAAACAAAAGACATCGAAGATAAAGGAAAAGAATATTAACCTGTGTAAATCTAGGAAAGTATAAGTTGTGTGCCATTTATAACTAATGCAATTATCGTTTCGGTCTATTTTCTTAATGTAACTCATTTTTTTCCTGTATAAACGGTAACTTAGTGTCAACCGTCATATAATAACATATGGGTTTGCTGTGATCTATTATTAGTGTTGGTCATAACACTAACTTCTGTTTTACATTGTTACAAAACTAAAAATAACTACCACAATAAAAGAAATGAGAGGATAGTCAATGTTAAGTCTTGTAATCTGTGTTAAATTATGTTAACAGCGTAATTACAACTAATAGATTCATCTAAAGTTTTGTTATGATTTTATTTTGACGTCTTGAAATAATCCCTGCTTGTGCGTGGCTCTCTCTCTCTCTCTCTTCCTCCCTCCCTCACTCTTTCTCTCTCTATCTCTCTGTCACTCCCTCCCTCACTCTCTCTCCCTCCCTCCCTCCCTCACTCTCTCTCTCTCCCTCCCTCACTCTCTCTCTCTCTCTGACACACACAATAAGAGCAAACATAGTGTCCACATTTTCATCCCAAATTGCTCACATATTTTTGCTTTAAGCCGCCCGGCAAAATTAAATAGAGGCCAGTAACTCATGCATTACGTGAGTCCTCTACATCATACTAAAATAATATTCAAAATAAGTGTAAACTATGAATATATTTCAGATTCTCAAATTCTGCAAATTTAGATCTTGGCCGTTGGACTTTGTTCAAACGCTAACAAGCGTCCATCTTGGTTATTTAGCTCATTTTATACTTATACAAGATGTTGAGTCCATTCATGAGCTTCTTGAATTTACATTGAAGTTATATCAGAAATGGCCAAGCACGGAATATTGGATTTTCTCGAAACATAAATCTTCAGACTGGTATTGATCCTGGAGAAGTTGCTTCTGCTATTATAGTTCATTAAGAAAAGGCCAAAAGTAATGTGTCAACAGTGAGGTACGGTGAATATAATGTGTCAGAATTCGGTGTGACAGACGTTTAGCGTGTCACCGTCATCACAGACGTGTTGCAGTTTTATGCAGAGGATATGTGAAGGTCATCCTCGTTGAGTTAATCACTATCATCTTGTCGAGACGATGGGATGCTGAGATATGTCAAGGCTTCACAGTTGGAAAACACCCGCGGTCACCAAGGGGCACAATCATGCACGCACATTTATATGGTATAGTTTTTTAGGTGTCGTGGAAATTGTAAATTCGGCTTTTGGTAGATACATGTAGGATCGCAAAAATGTGGTTCGCATATTAAATACATGCATGTATTGGTGAGGGAGGCAGGATCCTAGAGCATATGTAAGTGTTTTTTTTTAACAGTTTACATCATATATATGGTGTTCTAGTAAGTATGCAATAACATACATTGTAAAATCTATGTACAAAATGCCACGAGAATACGTTTTTTTGTGTGTTAATCATCATTTGAAATTCGCAAAAAGACCAACACAAAAAGGGAGCTCTTTAAATCGTCAGAAAGAGACAATCGATATGTTTTTGGGGGACACATAATGAGAAGAGGGAAGTTGAATATTTGGTTACAACTGGTAAAATACAGGGAAAGAAAGATCGCAGACAACAAAGAGAGAAGATATTATAGCTCGTTTCAAATCACGTGTCCAGCTTCAAAACGCAATTGCTCAGTAACCGTTTGTTAAAAACTGATGAAATTTTCCAAATGTTATTAGAATGCAAAAGACCCTTTAAATGTGTGTTTTAACAAATATCTTGCAGCTGCAGTTTTCTTAAAGCGGCGAATTTCTTTGATGTTGTCAAAATTGTAAATTGTGAACCCCTAAATAATAGAAATTACCGTAGTTGCTGGTCTATGATTAATTTTCACTAGGTAAAGGCGTGGCCGTAATGGGGAAATACCAGGAGAATTATTGTCTTCTCAGTTCGAGGACGGACGATAATATCAAGGTATACCTGTATGTCCAATTTTCATTGTTGTGTGGTCCTGAAAAGGACCGTTTGTTGAACTAATTTAAGGTAATATAGAGGCCAACGTTGTGGGGGCTATATACTTTCATTCTGAATCAGACGAGTCTAAAAGATTAATAACTGTTTGGGGTTGAACATTCCACAAACCATCATTTTTCCAATATTCCTCTTCCTGTTTTAAGACGTGGTCTTCACATTTAGCCCAATAATCTTTGTCTATATTTAATAAAGCGAGATTAGCAAGAGTCTTTACATCGCATATTTTGAATGTTGTATTTTCATCTTCAAAGACATGTATGATGGTTACACATGTGCAGTTCGAACAGAGGAAGGACTGAGCGAATGTTTCCCAATAGAAACTGGGGTTAAACAAGGATGTATTTTATCGCCCTTGTTATTTGGAATTGTTATGGACTTCATAATGAAGAAATGCTGCACTGGTAATAAAGGCATCGAATGGATACAAGGAGACCATTTGGAGGACCTGGACTTTGCTGATGACATAGTTCTTATCAGCAATCAGATAAAAACGATGCAGGAAAACACAAATGAACTATCATCAATAGCCAGCAAAATTGGGCTTGAGGTCAATCATGAAAAGACTAAAGTCATGAAAAGTTTAATTCCAACAAGTGACAAAATATACATGGAAAACAAACCAGTAGAAGAGATCGATCACTTCATCTATCTTGGAAGTCACATTGATCGAGAAGGGGATACGAGCAAAGAAATTAGAATCAGACTGGCTAAAGCAGCAATGTCTTTCAGAAGCCTTGAAAAGTTGTGGAAATCAAAACTCATTAGCACAAACACAAAACTTAGGCTATTCAAATCAAATGTACTATCAACCCTTACGTATGCGTGTGAAAGCTGGAAAACAACAAGAGATATAGAAACAAAGTTGAACGCATTCGAAAATAAATGTCTAAGGAAAATACTTGGTATAGAATGGAACGAATTCAAAACAAACGAGGAAATTAGAGAAATCGCCAATCAACCACTAATATCTTCAGTAATAAAGAAAAGACGATGGTCATACGTTGGACATGTGATGAGAAGAGATAATAATCGAATAGCAAAGCAAGCCCTCATATGGGAAACAACAGGTAAAAGAAAAAGAGGAAGACCCAGGGAGACACTGAGAAGAACATTGATGAGAGAGGCAAGAGCAGCAGGAATCGGCTCCCTCAATGAGATAGAACTGCTTGCACATAACAGAGACAGATGGCGAGATTTGATAAAATATCTTTAAAAGAAAACTGCTAGAACAAAAATTCATATAGGAGAAGGTGTATCTTGGTCTACGCCCTATGGGCCGGTTACGGCTCGAAAGGTCAATAGATAGATAGATTTTCATCTGCCACTTGTCCTTTTAATTTTACCCAGATTAGTTCTATTGGATTTAAATGAGCATGGTAAGGTGGCAGCCTCAAACTTATATGACCGTGCTCTTGGATAATCTTATCTATTTGAAAAATCTTTGTCCTTTGTTTTTGCTTTACTCATCATCATCATCATCATCATCATCATCATCATCATGTACCCTGCCGGTTGGCGTAGGCGATCATGTCCCTCCACAATCTTCTATCTACAGTGCATCGTATCAGTTCTGTTGTTGACTGTTTTCCATGCCATGACACCAAGCTATCCAGTATTTTCTCTCTTTGTCGTCCGCGATCTCTCTTTCCTTTTATTTTGCCAGTTGTAACCAAGTATTCCAACTTTATCCTTCTCATGATGTGCCCGAAAAATGTTGATTGCTTCTTTCTGATGTTTTTTAAGAGCTCCCTTTTTGTGTTGGCCTCTTTGAGAACTTCCTCATTGGTCTTTTTTATTTATCTTTGCTTTACTAGAGATAGTAATTCAGGTTTTAAGTATATGTTATTAAATTGCATGTGCTCCTTTGTGAGCCATATCTTAATAGCATCTTTTGTACTGGATGACGTCGGGACTTCCATCTTCAAGTGCAACAATGTTGTGGTACGCTGCATTGTCCATTATTAGGCAAGATGGTCGATCTAGTGATGGGAGAACAGAATTTTCAATCCAATGTCTAAATATGTGACCATTCATCTCAGAGTGATAATCCCGATTGTCTATGGATTTTGAAAGAAAAATGAGCTCTGCATTCTGTATTAGTCCATGTTGTCGACTACCTGCATGAGCAATTATCAAGCGCTGTCCTTTGCTGCTAGGTATTAATCTCTTAATCTTTCCATCTGATGACTGCCATTCCCTTTGGTTAGTGTGGTGAGCATTGATCCATGTTTCATCCAAGTACACAATATCATAGCCTTGCTTGCGCACCTCTTTTACTTCACGTAAGTACTTGCTTCTCATGACTACTATATGTGGCTTCTCACAGATGATGTTTCGTCCATTGGAATACTTTCTGAATGTAAAGCCTGCAGCTCTCACATTCCTCCATAATGTAGACTTTGATATTTCAATACTGTTGTTCTTTTTCAGCGAAATTTTTAATTTTCTTATTGTAACAGTTTCATTCATACCCAACATTTTGCGAATTTCACTTCTAATAAGTTCACTGTCGAAATTATCCAACATTTTTGCTCTTCCTTGTGATTTTGTATATTTTGAACATTGACGGTCACGTGCTTGAATCCAGCGATTAAATGACCGTTTAGATAAATCCAAAATGTGTCTTGTCCTATTCTCAGGGTTTTCTAAAGAATGAAATAATCTTCCTTGTTTAGCCTCTTTGCAAAAAATAGTCATACATTTTTATTGCGATGTTTTGTAAACTGCAGAATTTCATTTTAAGACTCATGATAAATGTTATCGTTCCACGTCAACACCTCTGAATGAACGGAAATGGAACACACAATTTCCTGTGTTTTTTTACAAGTGTCTAATTGTGTCAAAAAACCACGGTGAAAGCGTGCACACACGTCAATTTTACCGTGTATGGATTTTTACTCGCTATTTTAAACTTAAAATACTGTAAACATTAAGTTTTGACTACATCAATGGGTCGTTATAAATTTATTTAAATCAAATAAGCAACAATAATAACCAAATGTTTTTTTAAAATAAAATTAATTCCCTGTTGGGTTCTTATCATTATAACTTTACATGCAAATTTTCAACAACTTACAACAAGCGGTTAGAAAGCTATCGATTTTAAAAGTTGGGCACGAGTTATGAAACAAGC
This sequence comes from Megaustenia siamemsis, assembly GCA_032433765.1. Taxonomy (NCBI): domain Eukaryota; kingdom Metazoa; phylum Mollusca; class Gastropoda; order Stylommatophora; family Ariophantidae; genus Megaustenia; species Megaustenia siamemsis. The sequence continues at coordinate 50,882,981 of JAVIAB010000124.1, read as the reverse complement.
TATAGTAGTTTGGTGTCGTGGCATGGAAAACTAACCACATCATAATTCATGCGATGCACTGTGGACAGAAAATTATGGAAGGATATGATCTTCTATGCCAACCTGGCACACGATGATGATGAATCATGAGTGTCTGAGAATTGTTATCTTTGTGATCCTGGGGAAAGTTCAACTTCGAATCTGATGCGTGCTGCTGATGTATCAAGGTTGTGGTTAGTGAAAGCTGGGATGGAAGAAACATTTCTTTAAAATAAAATATTGTCTTTTGCAGCATCGATTGGTGCTTTCACGCTCTCGGTTTGTTCGGCATGCGACTATGATTGATGACGTTTAGCGTACAACTCATCTTTTCATAAACTGGTGTTAGCTTTTATGTAAATTCAATATCTGCTTTATAACTAAGCCTATGCCAAATCGTTAATCTCTTGCTGTCAATTCATCGTGTTTGTAAACGTCTACGTTACAACACTTGGAGTGCCTTTCTGTACCTCTTCATAAGCATAAACCATTCTTTACTTAGAGTTCTAAGATTATTACACGGATTCCGATCAGATCTTAGATCTTGCTTGTAATTCCAGTTTTAAATGCTGAAGTCATAAACTTGAGTCCTAATCTCATCTTTCTCACTGGATTATTTCTAGCGTATTTATTTAAAATTAGGGACATTTAACTAATTCTTTCACATAAACACTCAGCTGCCATTGTACCGTTATCAATTACCTAATTACAGTAAATGAAAAAAGGTGAAAATATCACGAGAATTACAACAAATGCAACAGAGACACAAAGTGATATTGTTAACAATACAAATGTTAAAATTAGACACATACATTTGCAATGCAATGCAGTTGGTACAAACCTTTAATTCTTTAAGAAAAGAGAAACAAAGTTAGTAGGAAATATCAGCAAAACGTTCTAAAATGAAGTAGGCATTTAAGTATTTTGCATACTCACAATACTACAGATGTACCTTTACATCCTATATGTGTGGTATTAATATAGCCTGGCTAAATAGTATTATCGAAACCAGTCAGAAATATTACAATGCCCAATGTATTGCTCACAGTAGACAAACAAATGATATAAGACGATTAGAGGCCACAGAGATGGGATTTCTCAGAATAATGTTAAAAGTTTCATGGACAGCTAAAAAGACCAATGAGGAAATTCTCAAAGAGGCCAAAACAAAAAGGAAGCTCCTAAAAATCACCAGAAATAAACAATCAACATTTTTCGGGAATATCATGAGAAGAGGAAAGTTGGAATATTTGATTACAATTGGCAAAATAAAAGGAAAAAGAGAGACGCGGACGGCAAAGAGAGAAAATACTAGATAGCTTGGTGTTATGGCATGGAAAACAGCCAACAACAGAATTTATACGATGCACTGTAGATAGAAGATTGTGGAAGGACATGATCGCCTACTCCAACCTGTATGGCACATGATGATGATGATGACTGTATTGCTCTTTAATGTGTGGGTTAATGTGCATTGTCTCTGTTGTTTATATGTGGCGATAAGGTGATATTGCACTGTAATAAAATTAATTAAATTGTTGACGATAATGGCTAGGAATAGAGCAAATAATAATAATTTTTTTTATATCGAAGAACGATTTTCTGTTAGTATCGTGAAAACGATAACTTTAACACTAGCGTGCTGGTTTTGTAATTCTGTGAAGCGAAGAATTACCTCCTAGCGCAGTGCTTCGTTTTCCCAGAAGAAACTTGCGTCTCTTTTTTTTTAATAGTCAAATAACCTACATTTCCCATTTATAATAGTCAAATAATCTACATCTCCCATTTATAATAGTCAAATAACCTACATATTCCATTTATAATAGTCAAATAACCTACATCTCTCATTTATAATAGTCAAATAACCTACATCTCCCATTTATAATAGTCAAATAACCTACATCTCCCATTTATAATAGTCAAATAACCTACATCTCCCATTTATAATAGTCAAAAAATCGACATCTTCCATTTATAATCGTCAAATAACCTTATCGCTCCCATTTATAATAGTCAAATAACCTACATCTTCCATTTATAATAGTCAAATAACCTACATCTTCCATTTATAATAGTCAAATAACCTACATCTTACATTTATTATAGTCAAATAACTTACATCTTCCATTTATTATAGTCAAATAACCTACATCTTCCATTTATAATAGTCAAATAACTTACATCCCCCATTTATAATAGTCAAATAACCTACATATCCCATTTATAATAGTAAATAACCTACATATCCCATTTATAATAGGCAAATAACCTACATCTCCCATTTATAATAGTCAAATAACCTACATCTTCCATTTATAATAGTCAAATAACCTACATCTCCCATTTATAATAGTCAAATAACGTACATCCCCCATTTATAATAGTCAAATAACTTACATATCCCATTTATAATAGTCAAATAACATACATATCCCATTTATAATAGTCAAATAACTTACATCTCCCATTTATAATAGTCAAATAACCTACATATCCCATTTATAATAGTCAAATAACCTACATCTCCCATTTATAATAGTCAAATAACCTACATCTCCCATTTATAATAGTCAAATAACCTACATCTCCCATTTATAATAGTCAAATAACCTACATCTCCCATTTATAATAGTCAAATAACCTACATCTCCCATTTATAATAGTCAAATAACCTACATCTCCCATTTATAATAGTGAAATTACTTACATCCCCCATTTATAATAGTCAAATAACTTACACCTCCCCCCATTTATAATAGTGAAATAACTTACATCCCCCATTTATAATAGTCAAATAACTTACACCCCCCATTTATAATAGTCAAATAAATTACACCCTCCCCCCATTTATAATAGCCAAATAACTTACACCCCCCATTTATAATAGTCAGATAATCTGCGCCTTCCTTTAACAATAATTACGTATCCTGTAACCGGATTTTGTAACATTCAATTAACGTAATGCTGTATTCTACTTCTAAATTTTTTAAAAATTTTCTAACTATGAATTGAAATCTAAAAAAACAATTGATATTTGTACTATAATAGGTTTCTCTCATCGATTTCCATTTTTTATGGCCGCTGTTTATTGTTAGTACATGTTCTTTATTATTCTTAGAACTTTGAAACGTTTTGAAAGAGGCCAACGCAAAGAGAGCGAGAGAGAGAGAGAGAGAGAGAGAGAGAGAGAGACACAGAGAGAGAGAGAGAGAGAGAGAGAGAAAGTGAAAGAGCTAATTTCCAATATTAGGAAGAAACAATCATCATTTTTTGACCGTGTAATGAGAAGGGAACAACATTTTGTGACAACTGGGAAAATTGAGGGACGAGGAGATAGAGGGAAGCAAAGAGAAAAGATACCAGATAGCTTAAAGGAATGCCTTTGCGAAAAGTCGACAACAGAAATGATAAATAACTGCCGAGATCGAAAATTGTGGAGATACAACAGGATCGCCTACGCCAGCAGGAATGTTTCTTGATGATGATGATGCCTATTATAATAGGCTTTCTCTCGTCGTAGATAAGTCGATGTGTCACATTAGGTCTCCTAAGAGCAAACACGGGCGTTTGTTATGACTGATGGGATCTATTCTATAGTCCGTTCAGATTCGTTTGCCGAGATGTTATGATTTATAATTCAAAAAGTTCTTGATGATTTCACATGATTTTTGGCATACGGTGTTAAAATGTCCATGTCACGAGAACATATGTGTTACTCGATGTCTAGCTATAACGGTTTTCTTAAAGCGGCGAATTCCTTTGATCTTTGCCCATGTAACTATTATTTTGACCCTAATCAAAATGTTTTACAGTAATCTAGTGCAACGATGACCCATAGGCGTGTCCATAAAATTGTACTTGGTGGCAAGTATACAAATTTTAAATTATATATAGAACTTTTGTTCGTAGAGTCAATTTGATATAGTTCCATGCTCTTGGTGTGAGTTTCCCAAATGTTGTCGCTGCCTTTCAAATACGTACATTTAGTTCCTCATCTAAGGAAAGTGTGGCTGTAATAGTGGATCCAAGATAGCTGAACTTCTGTACTGACTCAAGCAGGCTTCCATTCAAAGTAATGGTTGTTGGTTTGCTTATAACATATTTTTGATTGCTTGGGTGGTCTTGAACAATAAACTGTTTAACAAATCAACTAGGAAATTTTGCAACTCAAACTAGTTATCTGTAGACTTAATCAGAGTAATGATCATTCAGAATCAGACGAGTCAAATAGGTCGATTACTGCTTTCGGCTGAACAAACAACAAACCATCCTTTTTCCAATATTCCTCTTCTTGTCGTAACACATGATCCTCAGATTTTACCCAGTAGTCTTTATTTATATTTGATTGAGCCTGATTTGTAAGTGTCTCAACATCGCATAATTTGAAAGTTTTATTTGTATATGCTACGTGTCCTTTAACTTTTGCCCAAACTAGTTCTATAGGATTTAAGTGTGCATGATATGGAGGTAGTCTCAAACATCTATGGCCATGTTCTTGAATTAACTTGTCTATTTTAAATATCTTTGTACGTTGTGTCTGTTTTACAAGGCTAAGCAATTCGGGTTTCAAGTAGCTGTCGTTAACTTGTATGTGTTCTTTTATGAGCCACGTTTTGATTGCATCTTTTGTACTTGATGATGTTGGGATTCTATCTTCTACGTTAACTACGTTATGGTATGAAGCATTGTCCATTATCAGACAAGAAGGTCGATCTAATATTGGAAGGATACTTTTCTCGATCCAGTCTTTAAATATGTGCCCATTCATTTCGGAGTGGTAGTCTCTATTGTCTATGGATTTTGAAATGAAAACGAGATGAGCATTCTGCAACAACCCATTATGTCTGCTACCTGCATGTGCAACTATCAAAAGTTGCCCTTTACTGCTTGGTACTGATCTTTTAATACTTCCATCTGCTAACTGCCATTCCTTTTCATTTGTATGATGAGCGTTGATCCAAGTTTCATCTAAATAAACAATATCATAATCATTTTCGCGCATTTCCTTCACTTCACGTAAATACTTGCTTCTAAGAGCTACTAGATGTGGCTTCTCACAAATAATGTTTTTTTCCACCAGCATACTTTCTAAAGGTGAAGCCTGCACTTCTTAATATTTTCCATAATGAAGTTTTTGATATTTCAATGTCGTTGTTAGTTTTCAGCCAAAGTTTCAACTTTCTAAGTGTCACTTCTTCGTTTATATCAAACATTCGACAGATTTCTCTTTTTACTAGGTCCTTATCAAAACTGTATAACGTTTCTTTCCTTCCTTGCTTTCTTGCATTTGTTGGCAATAAATATCCGCTTCCTTTAACTATTCGATCAAATGAACGTTTACACAAACCTAAAATATGCATTGTTCTCTTCTCAGGGTTTGATAAAGAACAATAAAGATGTCCCTTTTTACGCTCTCTGCAGAAGTATTGATAAATCTTTATAGCAATGTTATGCTCAGTAAAATATTTTGCCTTTATATTCATTCTCACATAGACTTGCAGAAGATAATATGGATAGTGCCGCCTCCTTTCTGTAAATATTGAGATTTGCCTCTGAATTATGACTCGAACTCGAGTCTACGGCCGTGATTTTGACGTCACATAATTTCCGGTTTCGGCTAAAATGTCATTTTGTGCTAAACGGGAAATTTCATATGTAACATTTCTTTATAAAAATTTATAGTGGAAACATAACTATTTTAGGACGGTGCGCATTCAGCCGTGAAGGTCATGCCTATATGTTAAAGAATCAGCTGTGAGATGTAAGCATCTACATAATCCCGCCGGTGTTTATAATATCGATTAACTTTTTTTTAATATAGGTTAAATAAGGCATCTTTGAAACGGGATCACATTTCTTTGATAAAAAAATATTTTTATAGCGACATTAGTATTCTAAACCTAACTTCAAAAGATCAATGCAAATGAACAATAAGTTTTTGAAAAAAATAAATTAATGTCTAGGCAAACGAATCTGAACGGACTATAGTTCACATATAAAACAAATATTGTTGGATGAGAACAGATGTAGCTGAACGTTGTGTCTGACGTTGCTGCTGAGTGTTCTATCTCTATGTTCTTATATGTAAGGGTATATCTGATTAATTCTTGTTACTATATAAACAACATCTATCAAACTGTTGAAATGTAAAAAGTAAATAAGGAACTAAACATATTCATGTAGGCAAGCCATTGCTATCACAGTTCACAAAATCAATACTGTGTGTATGGTAATCGATAAATCAAACTCCTAAAACACTGTGGAAAGGTTATAATACAAATTATCACGTTAAACTACAAAAGCGTGAAAGGAGTTACAATTCGTGACCATCATATTATTTTCCCCAAAATGGGAATTTTTTTACTCCTGAATCTATTAATCACCAAATTACCCTGAAACATTTTAGTTGAAACAAATTTATGAACGTGTCCTTATATTTTGTACTCATTGATAGGTAGACGAAAATGTTAGTGCTAGAGTTGACAACCTCTGCTATGAAGGATATGGATAGAGTGACCATAAATATATGCTTGTAGAGCCCGAAGTAGCTCAGCTGCGGTTCTATGCAACCTGCGATGAACGTGATAACTGCGGGGATAAAACTGACGATGAATATAACAGACAAAGTCACGACCATCTTGGCAGCTCGTTGGTTCTTTGTCTGCTTAAACTGATTACTTGATGCTGAATTTGACTCCCTCCACGTAGCATTCTGCTTTAGTTTAATAATAAGAACTATTGTGCATACGACCACTGTTAAAAATGACGACACTGGCATAAACACTCCATTGACACCGTATGTAACCGAATTTGTGACAACTTGTGCATGTTCGTTTAAATGGTAGACAACTCCAACTAAAGTTTTATTTCTCTCTGGGAAATATTTCCAGCCTAATCCTGCAACAATGTAACCCAGAGATGCACACCCGATAGTTGCGACAAATATCGTTATCATAATCGTTACATGCTTTTGTCTAGTGAAAATAGTTTTCACTTTCAGAGGGAAAATAACGCAAATACACCTCTCTAGACTAATGAAAGCCGTTATCCAACCCGTGGTTCGGGTGAAGATCACGTGTGGCCAACCCCCAGTCAACAGTTGAACGTCATCAGGATCAAAAAATATTGCGAAATCCCTGAAACCCTGAGTGTAGCAAATGTTTGCCCACATGATGGAGAAGATAGACAATAAGTCCGACAAGGTCAAGGTTAGGAGACTGATATTCATTGTCTCCATGAAGCCCTGCCTGATGAATATTATAATGTTGAGAATATTAGTGATCGCCCCGAATACCGCAATAGTTTGACAAATGTAGCCTAAACTTATAGACATTATGAATAAGTAAACATCGTGGCTAATAAACTGGTTCTTTGTTATTAAAGTCAGTGATTTGACTTCACCATTACTCAAGAAGTCTGTTGTCATTTCTTGCATGTTGACAGAGTTACAATTTTATGATTTTTTTTTTTACTAAAGCGTTACGAATTCTACAATTGACATTTGTCCGTCAAAGAGTTTAGTAAAATCTCTGTCTTTCAATAACAAGCAAGACGCATCCACAACAAAATGAACAATCACTTAACTAGGCTATTTGAGTTTATGAAGCAAGAAAGCTTTAAAAATACGTCATCAATGCTATTACTGAGAACTACTATATAACAATATATTCTCATATATCAACAGTTTTATATAAATCATAACTAGCTTTATGTTTTCAGCTATTTAAGTTTACATTGATTGATCACTTGTTCTGACAAAATAATTAATTTAATATGACATTTCGTTTACATTATGAATTAGATAGACAGGGGTATAATTTTCTAAGGTGAACGATGTAATCACTCCAGGCTTGTAACCCAATGTGCTGCGCATCGAAGGCTTAATAAGATGTAGCGACTTTGACTGATATTTCCTATCTAAAAAAATCACGCCCTATTTAATAAAATATAATTTCTATTTGGAATTACAGTTTTTATAAGCGAACTTTGTGTGTGTTCAGTTGAGCTAAATCTATATTCGAATCTGAGAGGAGAAAATTATTACCGTTTACATACAGTTGTTACTGAGGCATAATATCCCCTTTAATGTAATTTAATCTAGTTACACAATCGTTCTTCCTTGCGAATCTTATTTAATATAGTTTTCGCTATGTAATATACATATATTATTATATTATATATAATATTACATATCTGTTTCGCGCAAATATGGTGTTTCCCGCGGACATAATTAGCATAATTCACACATAGCGGAGAAGTTGAAGATGAAACTTAACGCTGTCTCGCAATTATTATGGCGGTTTTAACTAATTTGATCTATTCTGCTTAGAGCCAAATTATACGAGTACATCGATAAAGGATTGACAGCAACATTCGCGAGACATTTTTCTGACGGCAGCCTAATTCATGCCACATTCCTTTGAGGCAGATTTAATTAAACATCCCGGGGGTTGCTGCAAAACTATCGATTAATGTATTCGTAGTTGCTGGGATATAAAGAAAGACTATTTCTTACAGTAAATTGCTAAACTCTGTAGTGATCTTTCTTTACTTTGTCTATTCATAAGTGCAGTGAGGTTTCATGGAGAGATGCATATCTCTATCCTGGAATAGATATGTTGCGCAGTCAACTTTAAGTCCACGCCGAGTTTATATTATATTCTCTACATGTATTTACTAGTCGAGAACTAACAATGTCAGATCTTTGGTTACTGTAGAGACGTTGTCGAAGTAGCTGGTTATGCTCTGTTTTCATGAGATGACAAAATTAGTTTATTTTCCATCTTTCTATGTGTTTGACACTTCTAATCTTTGTTATGAATTCCCTAGTAACATTGTTGACATTTTCCAAGCATCACATCTCATATATTACGATGCTTTTTTCCCGTACTATTTTCCACGCTCTCAATCAATTAAGAAAATAGATTTTAAACTCTCTATTTATTGTGTCACACCAGTTTGCTTTTCTTGTTGATTAGATAGTAATTTGTTCTGCCTATCTTTCGAGAGCGGGTGATTGAATTGAATAACCCAGTTGTTTGCCTATGAAGTGATTGAAGGTCATGTCGATATACAGTAACATTAAGGTTTATTTTTCGTTTCCCTCTAAGATTTTTATTTCCATAACGGGTGAAATAATATAACTAATACATTAGTATACAGTTTTTATTACTAATTAAAAAAAAAAAAATTATAAGCCACTTTCAACCCATCTGTTATTGCAGTTCAAAGTTATTCATTTTTCTTACCATGAAAATGTTCTAAAGGGTCTGAACGTGAACAACAAACGTAGAGAGAAACACGTGACAAGACTTTGCTTTAAAAACAACATAACAATAATCCTGCCAAATACACACATGCATCGAAGTGTCGGTTTTAACAAGAAGGACAATTAAAAGCGAAGATGGAGCGAATTTTTCCCTTACACTTGTTTCCACTTAGGTATATAGTTCAACAGTTTTAATATCGCAGTTTTATTAATGTTTTGTGTAATGTCTTTATAACTGTGAACTGAGCAAGAAAGACAAGTACACAGTGACAGAGATGTAAAAAATAATATAGTAGAATAATCAGCCCTCAACTTTCCAGAATCCGAATGAATGATTGAATGTAGAAAGAAATTTAGAAGGTTGACTAAATCTGTCAGTGGTGCCTCAATGACACATCTTATTATGTGACAAGAAGGAGAAAAAAATGTTGTCATATTTGTATTCGAAGTTAAAGTTATAATATAGAACTTATAACATGATTCTGAGTTCATTTTACATCTTGTCTTTTCACATTTATGAAATAGCTTTTGGTCTGACGAGGAAGATAGCAACATCATTATGGACAGAATGTAGCACTAGTCAAAGCAGACCAAGCATTTGTAGCTGGAATTCTGGGAATTAAAGTAAAAATTAAAGCGCCACCGTCACGCCAAGTGGTGTATAGGGAATATGGTGTTAGTGACCATAAATTTTACAAACATTCAGCACATGATTTTTTGGGGCAATGTGGTCGGTATTACGCCCGTGCCGCTTTACTTTCCCAGAAAAATCCGTACCCATTATAGGCTGGATGAACTCGGAAGCCGTCGGTTGGGATCGAACCCTACCTCTTGTCCTTTGTAGTCCAGTTCACTAACCACTGAGCTATCGCGGCTCCAATTCTGGAACTTAATTTCACACAAATTTGTTCTTTAGAAACACCATGTGAATAAAATAAAGATATGATTGTAAAGTGACCTAAAGGATGATCTTACTCATAATAGTCTTTATGGAAATTACACTACTATCCTGTGTCTAGTAAAATACTTGGCAGAAACATTATAGAAATGCTCTTAGACAAGACCAGATATGCAGATAAAGGAGAAAGAAAGCAGACTTAAGAAATAACAGGTTCTGCATAGACCATACTGTTACACTCGGATGTATAATAGAGCAGTTTTAAGAATGACAATATAAATTTGCATAATTGTTTTATTTTGAATTCTGTTTTGGTCAAAGACGTCTTGTGGAAAATATTGAGCGCTTAAACTATTCCCAACAAAATATTATCATTAGTAATCGACTAATTCATATACCGCGTTGACAACAGTAGCTAATCATTCGAAGTAAAAACAGGACATCGACAAGGATATACCCAGTTATCCGTTCTGTTTTTTGACTGTAGCGTGCTGAGTAAGGAGACTACCAGAAGATATTCCGATTGAGATATGAAAGACAATGTTTACCGCACTGGGATATTTGGGACACCATGACCTGTTAATTCCTACGGAACATTCAAGAGAAAGCAAATGACAAAAATACAATAAACAGATTGAATCGAAAACGAACATCACAAAGGTAGAATTCTAGACCCTAGATTTAAAGAAACGCTATTCAGAGCAGAAAAACCAGCAGCATACATCATCGAATGACTTCACACACATTGTAGAACCCCCATGGAAGAGCCCGCGAATATATCGCCAAAGTGATGAATAAAACCTAAAGCTGTCTTGCTATTCTATAAACTGGTAAATGCACGAGGAAAAAATAATTAGATAGTAATTAGGTACTTGACTTCAGATCCCTAGTGGCAACTTCGAAGGAATTCGACACACCAGACATTTTTCAACAGAAAAACTAAGGATGTATGGAAGTTGCGTAATTTTGGTATTTATATTAGTCAAGTGGAATAGGCATGAAAATTCTAGGGCCCTGTAAAGCTGACTGTAAGGATGTAATGGTAGCAACAAAGAAAAAGACATAACCCAAGTGCACAATAAAGACAAGTGGAAATATATCTAAACAGGTAAATGAATTTATATATCAGGGAACAATGTTAACCTCCGATGGTAGATGTACAACAGAGTTGAGATGCAGAATGACTCAAGCAAAAGCAGCTTTAAAAAAATGAAGAAGATACTGTGCAATCCATTTTTGACAATAGAAACAAGAAAAAGAGTTCTTAAATATTATATAGAGTCAGTGTTAACATATGGATGTGAATTATGGATAATAGGACAATGGGTAAGAAAGTCACTGGAGACTGTAGAGGTTTTACAGACGAATGTTGAGAATACTAGGGATAGCTGAAAAGAGTAATGAAACCGTTCTGGAAGAGGCCAAAGCAAAAAGAAAGCTAATTTTTAAAAAAATTAGGAAGAAACAATCACTTTTTGGCCATGAATTTAGAAGGGAACAGCTGGAATGTATTGTGACAACTTGGAAAATTGAGGGACGGTGAAATAGAGGGAAGTGTAACGGGAAAGCTCCGTCAATGTAACGGGTAAAGGGATAAAGCGGTCTTTCTTATCTTTATAACCTGTGATCTTTCTTTCACAAATTCATTACGGGGTCGATCTGGATGTGTCAGTCTCTATAAGACTGACCTCAACCGTTACTGCGCTGCTCTCTTGACTTCCCCGTGCTGATCCGTTCTCCGGGCTAACTGGACACTCGTCTCAGCCTTGACCTGGCTCGTAGCCGTAGTACTTCTATCTTTGTTGTTGTTATTACTGCTTCACGCTTATGATGCCGCGACAACTTCACTGATGTTGAGATTCTCCCAGAGGGATTACGCTGGGCAAGATATTGCAACTGTTGAACACATAACAAACACGTTAGTTGTAAGAATTTTGCCGGCTTTTAATTCCGCCCACTATCGGGGCGCCAACACTGCACACGTGACATGGCATGTCAATCACACTTGAATGATGCGCACTCACACAATTCCTCTAGTCTATAGCCCTTTCACTTGCCGCTGGGGCTCTAGGTTCATTCCTACTCGCAACTAATTTGATTGTGAACCGTTCCCCATCGAACGGTTCTCCCTATGCTAGCTATCTTCTATCGGCCCTACTCTGTCGCTATTCTACTGATTACGAACTGTCTTAGTTCCGAGTTTCTATCACACTTACGTTACCTCCCGTATTAGTCTCTACGTCTCTGCCTAACGTGACTTTCTGCCGGTCGAATTTCTCTCGTCAGCCCTGATCCTTTGTGTTCTCTCCTTAAATCTGGACTTTCCTGTCCAATCACAACCACTTCCTCTCCGTCCTAGCCAATGAAGTCTTCCACTGCCCACTCTCTTTCTGATCGCAACCTTCACGCCTCCCACGTGCCTTCATATCCTCGTGATTTCGTCCCCTGTCTCGTTGTCCCTTTTCCCCCTGACCTTGTGACCTTGTTATCGTTTCTTCGTTTACTCATCGACTTTACCACTCCTCTCCCCTCTACATAGCCTCTACTATTTTTTAGTCATTGACCCTCCTCAAGGACTAATCCTATTCGGTCAGCTTCTATTTTCTATCTCTCTTATCTTACTTTCCACCTCTTCTATTTATATCTATGATATCTTTGATAACTTCTCTTATCCTCTCTACTTCTATAATTATCATGTTGACTCCTTTTCACCGACTTTATCTTCTGTTAGTGATCTATGTATCTCTGTAACTCACCCCTCTCTTGCGCATAGGATGCATCATTCAATATTCTTTCCTCTTGCTCTCTTTGCATTCTAGCAAATTTATCCTTCGTCTCATGTGACACATTTTTCTCTACCAAGCTTGCTATGTCGGCTGCGGTTAGTCTCCACGAACTATCCCTTGTTTCTGTATTTCCTGTGTCTTCTGTTTTCTGTGCTCTCTTCATGCTCATTGTGGCTATTGGTTCTAATCTATGTGTTCTATCTAATCTATGCCTTGCACTTATTAATATATTCTCTTCTATGCCACTGCTGCATTCCATTTCATTGCCTAATCTTTCCTTCCTATCTTGCGTTTTAATCACATCTTCGTCTTTATCTTTCCTTGTCAATACCCTTTAATTTATAATATTAACTTGTACTCCCCTATCTTTTATGTTTGTTTGTCTGTGTGACCCCTATTTCTTGTTCATTTTTCCAACATCTGTGTAGCACTATCTGTCCACTCCTTTATTTCAGTTTGTGTGAACTTTTGTTCTTTCCCCTTCTCTCGACCATCTCATTGTCCATACCTACCCCAAAATTAACAACTTTTTATGCCCCTATCCCCTAAATTAGTCTGGGTCTCTCTTGTCTCTTTTGTCTTCATTGCTTTTCTACCCTTTTTAGATTTCTTACAGACTAAAGTTCCTACTCCATCCATGTCATCCTCATCTGCCGTCAGACATTCTTCGTTGTCGGATATATCCGATGTGCTGTCTGTTTTCCCACTAAATCTATCATTTTGTTTCCTAACCCTCTTGTTTATTTGGATACCATACAACCTACAGTTTGATCTCCCTTAGGGTGCATATTTTCTGTCTCTACTGTTGGTTACCCAATATGGTCTAAATATATCTACCTTTACGATATCATTTGTTATTCTATGGTCGTGATTTAAAATATTATTTAATATGGTGCTATCTTTTGGGGAGCCGCGATAGCTCAGTGGTTAGTGAACTGGACTACAAAGGACAAGGGGTAAGGTTATATCCTAACCGACGGCTTCCAGGTTCACCCAGCCTTAAATGGGTACCGGATTTTTTTTCTGGGAAAGTGAAGCGGTGCGGGCGTAATACCGACCACATTACCGCAAAAATTATGTGCCGAAGGTCTGTAAAATTTATGGTCACTAACACCATATTCCCTATACGCCGTCACTTGGCGTGACGGGGGTACTTTACATTTTTTTATCATCATCATTATGTGCCATACCGGTTGGCACAGGCTATCATGTCCTTCCACAATCTTCTATCTACAGTGCATCGTATAAATTCTGTTGTTGACTGTTTGCCACGCCATGACACTAAGTTATCCAGTATTTTCTCTCTTTGTCGCCCGCGATCTCTCTCTCCTTTTATTTTGCCAGTTGTAACCAAGTATTCCAACTTTCCTCTTCTCAAGATGTGCCCGAAAAATGTTGATTGTTTCTTTATGATGTTTTTTAGGAGCTCCTTTTTTTGCCGGCCTCTTTGAGAATTTCCTCATTGGTCTTTTTTAGCTGTCCAGGGAACTTTCAACATTCTTCTAAGAAATCCCATCTCTGTGGCCTTTTAATCGTCTCTTCAATTGTTTGTCTGCTGTTCATGATTCGCTTCCGTAGGTCAGAATTGGTTCTATATAGCATCGACGAACTCTCTTTCTCATTTATATTGACATAGATTTGTTGCATAAGATAATTTTCACATTCTGAAATGCTATTCTTTTCATTTCTGTGGTGCATCTTCAATCTGATTTTATTAGTGTGCCCAAGTATTTGACACGTTGCACTTGTTTCAGATTTGTCCTGTTTATTTTTAAACATGATGATGATGATGATAGTTTCTTTGATATGATCATCACTTCTGTTTTATTACTATTCAGACTGAGACATTTTTGTTGCCTTAATTTACTATTATGTCTATCATTTCTTGTAGTTCATTCTCTGTCTCTGCTATTAAGACTGTGTCATCCGCATATCGCAAATTATTTATGTTGTGACAGTTGACTTTCATTTCCTTTTTTGCCTACTATTGATCTCATAATATGTTCGCTGTAATGTGATAACAAATTCGGCGACAGAACACAGCCTTGTCTGACTCCTTGTTTTATATATTAAAATTGTCCTGCTTGGTTGCCAATTCGTATAGCTGCTTGTTGTTGCTAGTACATGTTTTTTATGATTCGCAGATCCTTGCCATCAATGTTTAATTTCTCCAGCATATTGATTATTTCCACATGCTTTACTTTGTCAAATGCTTTTGTGTAGTCTATAAAGCACATATATAGATCTTTATTTACCTCAATAGCTCTTTCTATCAATTTTCATAAAATTGTATTTTGTACGATTCGTTTTGCATTATTGGTGCCCTTTCCTTCCACACATCCACACTGTTCCTCACTTATTTCTGGTTTTATGTTGTTTCTTACACGTCTCATGATGATTCTTAGTAATATTTTCGTCATATGGCTCATGAGACTAATAGTGCGATGGTGTTCACAATCGGTGGTGCCTAACTTTTTCAGTATGGCTACAAAGATAGATTTTAGTAGATCTTGGGGTATGTGTCCAGTGTTATATATGTAATTGAGTAGTTTTGTTATGACTTGTACTCCCAGCTCTCCTAATACATTTATCTCTTCGATTGTTATATTGTCTGGACCTGGAGCTTTGCCTCTCTTCATATATTGAATTGCGTCCTCCACTTCACTCTGCATTATTGGTGGTCTCCTGTGTCTCTGTTGGAATTGTTTAGCTCTGGTCTTTCATCCTCATAGAGTTGACTGATATATTCTGTCCATCTTTCCATTGTCTTCTCCTGTCCCATTATTATATTTCATTCCGTTGATTTCACACACCCTGAAACTTTGACTTATTTTCTTCCTGTTAATTCATTTAACTGATTATGCATACATTTTGAGCCTTTCTTTTTTTTTTTTTTTTTTCCATTTCTTAACATTTCTGCTTTAACCATCCTTCCCTTGCTTCTCTACATTTGTTTTTGATGTCTTTGTGCACTATATTGTATGTCCGTTCTTCTTTCTTATGTTTTCGTCTTTCGTTCATTAATTCTGAAATTTTTTCTGTCATCCATTTCTTTTGTTGATTCCTTTAGTCACTGGTATAACTTCTTATGATGGTTGTTTCAGCATTTCCCACTGCTCCTCGATGTCATGTATTTTCTCAATAGCATTATATCTATTTTGTACTATCGTACTTTACTCATTTGTCTACTCTAAGCCTATCTAGTTCTTATTTCATATTTCTTGGGGATTTCTGTGTCTTCCTCAGTTTCATTCTTATCTTTCGAACTACTGGCACATGGTCACTACTGCAATCTACTCTTGGCCTTGTTTTAACAGATGTTAGCCCATTCCTGAATAGTCTCTGTACCAGTATAAAATCAATTTGATTGTGTACTTTTTTGTCTGGGCTTTGCCATAGACGCATAGGGTGTATTTTGAACCAGATGTTACCTATAAGCATTTCATGTGTCTTTGCCCAATCTTTCCCTTGTCTTTCGTCTCTCCAAGGCCATGTCCACCAGTCACATATTGCTCTTTAGCTGTTCTTACCTTTGCATTGAAGTCCCCTGATATAATAGTTATTTCTTGGGAATTAAACTGTTCCATGGTCATCTCTAGCTCATTGTAAAAAGTGGCAATGTCTTTCTCCTTCTTCGCTATTACTTGTTGGTGCATAAGCTTGAATTATATTGATATCCATTGGTCCACCTCACAATTTTACTAGTAGAATTCTATCTGATACTGGCCAAAATCCTTTCACTGTTTTGCTTCTTTCTCTATATAACATGATGCCTACACTTCTTTCGTGTGTGGTTTCCCCAGAGTAAATCACATTTCCACTGTCGCGTTGTAATAATCCTGCTCTTTTCCATCTCATTTCACATAGTCCCAAGATGTTTAATTTCATTCTCTTCATTTCTTGTCTGATTCTAGTTTACCAACCTGGAATGCTGATCTAATGTTCCAAGTTCCTATTGCTATTGCCTCTTTATTATTTATCTTGCATACAGTAGCTTTATGACAATCGGGTGTCACCTGCAGCACATGACGCTACCTACCAGACGAGGTTGCAGTGGAGTCCCATTAACGTCGTTAGCTGTTGATATTAAGTTGTGTTTTGACATAATTATTCCAGGCAATATAAGAAGATAGTTTGCCATTCCTTTCTTTCTTGGCAGTGACTGTACTAGTCGGAGATCGCAGCCATTGTCTCTATACATGAGATCATCTGCCTGCCATCACGGAGTGGGGACCATAACCGGCACTACTTGTCGGCTGCTCTCACAAAACCATCCACCAACTGCTCCAATGGCTTCACATAACCCAGATAGGGGGGCTAAACGGGAGCTCCACCTTGCCCAAGGGTGTCCTGAAGACTTGCGGAGGAAAGGAGACGTCCTACTCCTCCTTTGGTAGGGCAGAACTCTACACCCTTACAATTAGTGACAATAGATTAATGATTTCCTAGTCATAGATTTAGTGAAAAGAGTTTAATGATTTCCTAGTTGTTATTTTAGAGAAAAGAGTTTAATGATTTCCTAGTTGTTAATTTAGGGAAAAGAGTTTAATGAGTTTCTAGCTTTTGTATTTGGAGACAATAGTTTAATGATTTCCTAGACCTAGATTTGGGGATAAAACTCTACTCATTTCCAAGTTCTAGATTTAGTGACGGAAGTTTAATTATGTTCTAGATCTGTGTGAAGTTTAATAATTTTATGGCTCATGCTTTAGAGCCATTAGTTTTTTCTAGTTTCATGTTGAAGTTGGCCACTCAAATACTGTGGAGTTGAGAAACATGACTTTAATGAACTTCAAGCTGTTGATTTATTAGCAATATTGAAATCATCTTAGAATGTCCCCATACAAATAAATTTCCACGTGGCACGAGACTTGAATTGGCGTCCTTGCACGCGAGATTTTACCTATATGTGCTCGGCCGTAGAAATGTTCGGGGCTCCAGTCTAGTGTCGTCTCAAGAATCATAAGTCACGAGCGAGGCGCCATTCCTCACCTTCCCGAATTATGAACCCTGGTACTCATTTCTGACAGCGGCTGGGTCGACCGCGGGGGTTTCTTTTTTTAACCACGAGTACAATCCACACTGCTTCCAGCGGGATTCGAACACAGGTTGCCCGATCATCGGTAGCTAGTGTGGTGGTTTTTCCAACTTGTCTACCGAGGACGTGGATTTCGAATATAAGAACCATAGAATGTCCTCAGTCTGTGTCCGGCTCGCAACGACTATCAAAAACACCAAGACTGGCCATCGTGTGTAAAGATTAGACAACGGTTTTGAGAAACTCGTTACAAGCTCATGAACTTAAACACAGAAGAAGAAATTAATTGTTATTTCCTTATTTTAAACCACATTCATGCTATATCAATTGTCTTCTTCGTCTTTCCATGCTTCTTTAAATGCACATTTCCTGAGCTTCATTTTCCCTGTTTTCTTATTTTTAAATTTGTTTTTAAATGTATGTGTCTTTTCATATCAATAAGATTAAAAAAAAAACCCAGACAAAACAAAGGAAGCACCATAAAAGAAGAAGATAAACGCATGAGATGTACTTTAGCTGACAGCCTGGAAAACGCCTTGAGTGATATACAATTAAAGGTAGATAATGATAACTGTGGTTGGAATCGCGTAGTGGTTGGAAAAATGGCACCCACAAATTTGCAACATTTTATGTTTTTATTTTCTTTAGAAATTTATGGGTTTGTGTTGTGAAAGGAAAGCTCTCTCTGGTTGTTGAAATTAATAATTTTTTTTTTTTGGTTTCTTTCGAATTTAGTATATGTTTTTGATTTATTGTTGAACGTGTGAATCATCTTTTATTTAACATAGCTTTATTATGCGGAAAATTCGTATGTCTTTGATTTATTGCTGAAATTAAAAGATTAGCTATTTTATGCGCTACAATGTCTGTACACAACAGATCATTTACTGAAATACTAAAATCCGCTGACTTGCATACATTTTTATTAGTAAATTATTTGTAATTGGATTTATTTATTCTTGATGATGTTACATGTTAGTATACCATGTGCTTCTCCTCTTCATTAGATGTGTCTGTCTCGTGATGCTTGAGTCGTTGGGACACATGAGTCGTTGGGACACATTAACGGGTACTGAACTAGTGTCCTCCAATTTGATCTGTCTGCGGTTGCTGTATGTAAGCTGATGGAGTAGAGACCAGCTCATTCCTTGTTGTTGGTCATTCCAGATTGTTTGATTCTTATCAATTTCAAAGTGAATTTTCCATGAATTAGATTTTTTGCAAGACACTGTGATCGTATTACACGATCACACCACCTCTTCCTCCCTTTCAACATGATGTAAAGGAGTTTGCTGTGTTGACCACTTTCTTCACTACGTGCTTAATTTCTATATTGGTAATGCGGCCTAAATATGAGATGCTCAGCATTTTGTGATAACACTTCATTACAAGTGATTGCATTTTATTTTGTAGTTCTGACATTAATGTCCATGTTTTTCAAGCATACAGGAAAATGGAAGTAACAAGAGAGCTCATCAGTATGTTTCTACATGTGATCAAATCTTTCGATTTCGGTTTAGTTTTAACAGGACTGTAGTTTGTGTCAGCATCTTGTAATTGCATCCATGATAAGATGTCATTATGGCGCAGAACACAGTGCAACGTTTTAACGGGTGTTCAATCAGAGTGGATCTTGCGGACTCTAATTGTGATGTTCTGCCTGTGGGGGCGATCAACACACTTAACCTGACAGCATGTGAGAGTCTGGGATCCTACTCTGATTGAGTCCTGATAGCAGAGAGAGAGAGAGAGAGAGAGAGAGATGTCATTGAGCTCAGGGATATGAATCAATTAGAATACTGTTGTTGATGCTGTTGTTGTTGTTGATGCTGCTGTTGTTGTTAATGCGTCTGTTGTTGTTGATGCTTCTGTAGTTGTTGTTGTTGTGGCCTGTCACCTGAGGCTCATTGATATTCAGAATAGTTGTCTTATTTGCTGTAAAAAGGAAGAAAAGTGAAAAAAAAAACAATATTTGTTAAAAACATATTAGGTGGTTCAATAAATTAAGGTAAATTGTAAACAACAGTTTCCAGACATTTGTGCTATTAGTGCTATAGGGTGAAGATTTGACACCAATGCAGCATTTTGCCATAATACAATATATTATCATTAATTATAGTGTAGTTCTGGTTTATTTAGTTGACAGATCATCTTGCTTTAGCAATGAACAACTTCATAGTGCACATATTCACTCCTCAACACATTCACCAGTATGAAACACACTAGCAAAAGCACTGAAGATGGCTTTAACTCATATGGGCGAACACCACAGCACCGGCGAAACTTAAAAATATTGGCGTACGAATATAACAATTTGTCGCGGGAAAATACGTTTTTTTTTTTTTTTTTTGCTGTTTGTCAGGTATTCATTATGTTTGGTCTTTCCCTGCTCAAATAAAATATATATAATATATACAATGTTACCTTCTTAGACCCTCCAGTCAGATAAGTTGAACTTTTTTTTAGGTGAGGACAAATTATTAGACACTCTTAAAAACCATTTGAGTACCCCTAGTCAGTACCATGAGAATAGCCCTTCCAGTTACAGAGGCTGCATTCCCCCTCAAAGTCTAATTTGTAATGACCATCAACAAGTTCCAGTTCCAGTCGATTAAAGTGTCAGTTATTGTCTTGAGGAAAGACTTGTACTTCAGTCTTCGGTAAAGTCCCAGTTAGAGACATCAATTATTTCAGTTAGGAAGAGTAACGTTTTATTTGAAAGTGATGTTGCACTTTATTCAGTGGTTCTCTAACCTGTCATTACAAGACTCTTAATTGTAGAAAAAAGAGAAACCACGAGAGGGTTAAGTTCTATGTTTCCTAACTATAACCCTAACTCAAACATGAAATAAATTGAGTTAGTTATGAAGATAGAGACAACTTTTAGTATTTGAGAACCATGTAGTTTTGTTATGATGCCCACTAATGGGAGATCACTTTAATTTATATCCATAAACTAGGACTATACCCCATCGCTATCTTCATTAGGAACACTAGGGATGTGAAGTTAGGACGATCATGGACTTTTTGCCCATACAGCCGTGCATGTGAGATAGGAAATGCCTCGAGTGAAAGTTGTGTTTCCATGTGAATTTCACCACATTAGTGACTCCACTGCCAGACCTCACATAACACACTCAAATCTTGCTGATCTAAAAAATATATGATGCTATAAATATTGTTTTTAGATCCTTTATGTGGATATTCACGGAATTACCATGTTTTAAAATTTTCTGACAAAAGGTAATTTGGTCGCAGCTAAAGTGAATGTAACGTATATGCCGTACCAAAGCTGTCTTTATAATTAGCATGTATATATCAGCATTTATTTGTAGCAGCCTCGAGCATTAACTTTAACTTTCAGTTCATTTAACAATAGCCTTTTCAGTAACCTCCCGTTTTCGGCTATGAGAACACCATCTCTACCAACATGTTCTGTTCTGAAGATTTGCAACAAAAACCGGAAGTCATCGGCTATGCATGCGCAGACAACTCTACTCATACCAGCCTTTTTCAGCGGTTGTATTTTATTTCTTCTACAAATGAGTCTCAGATGTTGTGTACATTTTGAATGCTCTAATGTACTTTACCTTTCATAACAAGGATGGACATGACATAAATCGTGACAGGTGTGGATCTAACCATTGAAGGGAAAAAATACAATAAAAGTTAAAATGGGTCGATTTATTCATGATAGATGTATGGTACTAAGGGCGCCCATAACGACAAATCACACATTAAAGTCAAAAGTCTTCATAATGGAAGAGAAAAAATTCAAGGTAAAACTCTAAAAAAATTAAAAATGTATCAGAAATGCAAATATAAGTCAGGAACCGAGCTACACAGACGGGATATGCTTGGTCAAATGTATTCTTGAACACAACGTTCACATGTCAATTCGATCTTAACTTCTTGTGTATTATATTTACAGCGGTGTTCAAATGAAACGGACTTAGAACACTTAAAATATAATTGTGGAGATATAGCGATTCATTTGCAGCTTGACACAATACGCAAAGACGAATGTTTAATTGTAATGACATTATATGTGAAGAATAGTATGAGCCGTACACGTGTTTTTGATTGGTATAAACTTGTTCAAGCTGATCGTAAAAACTGCAACGCTTATGAACTAACTGAGAAGCTTTCGATCAAGAGAAATGAAAAGTGCATTGAAGCTACGCAAACACTGCTGGAGAATCGCCTATTCACTATTCCTAGGATATCTGAAGGTTCACACATTAATGTAGGTTCAGATCTGCACATTTTAACTGTTGATATAGAATTGATACATGACTCATCTTGAAGTGTTCAAAAATGGTTCTCCTTCTTCTGCGATCATGGCTCATTCAGAGTAGGATTCCGGACTTTCTTATGAAGGCAGCTGTCTGTTTAAGTGATTCGGTTGTCCCGTATAAAAAATGGTTCGAAAGTGACAAGAAACGGAATAGTGATGTACTTTTTCGTGAACATCTTGCATTTGTTGAAAATCAACGCCGCCATTAAGGAAAAAATATAATTGGTGAGGAATTATGGGTTCATGTTGTTTTACTGGTCTTCAAAATTGGGGGAAAAAATCAGAATTTTCCAAGACGTGTGGCACTACATCATCTAGACTACCATTTTAACAATGGTGTGGTCCACCATGCATACTGATCATCTAGACCATCAATTAGATATGTTTTGTTCGTGCGTGTGCTTGAAATATTTGTTTGAGGGCACATAATTGTGTCGCGAAGAATTGTCTTTGTATGAAAGTTGTAACAGCTTCGTCTTGACAAAGCTTTCTATTCATGTAACATTGTCAGTGCTACATTTGTTTGCGGAGCGCCTGATTGCACACTTCTAGCAGCCAGATCTCACTTCGTGCGACATTCTTCATTTTCCAAAATTAAAAAAAACACTCTCGAGAAAACATTTATTTTTAGGATAAAGCTGTTAGATATTTCATAGCCTGTTTGGAGATTAGACTGTCTGTGGGATAAGTGTGTCGCTCAAAGGAGGCCTATTTTAAGACAATAAACTTAGAATTCTTCTGCCATTCTGGAGTTGTAAAATAACGATAGAACTGTTTAAAAAAAAACGACATAGAAGAAAAGACAAGAAAAAAGAAGAAAGTTGAGTGATGATTTTTATTTGTTTTGTATAGTGCACAATGAACACATATCTTTAGACCTAATCGGTTAAAAATAAAAGCACCAAGTGAGAGAGAGAGAATGAAAGAAGGGGGAATAATAAAAGACTATGGTGGTCATATGTACGGTTACGACACGGTACTATTGTGTTTTGGTTTGACTTTTCAGATTTACTAGTGAAGGTTTGTGTCCAATATGTAAAGGTTTAGTTTTTAAAGTTTTAATTGAGGATAGAATGACTCTTATGTCAAGGACGTCCATTCATCTCATCATCATCATCATCATCATCAAGTACCGGGCCTGCTGGCGTAGGTGATCATGTCTCTCCACAACTTTCGACCTCGGCAGCTATTTATCATTTCTGTTGTTGACCTTCTGCCAAGCCATTCTCTTAAGCTGTCTGTTATTTTTTTCTCTTTGCTTCCATCTATCTCTTCGTCCCTCAATTTTTTCCAATAGTTACAATACATTCCAGTTGTTCTCTTCTCATTACATGGCCAAGAATGATGATTGACACTTCCTAACATTGGAAATTAGCTCTCTTTTTGCTTTGACCTCTCTCAGAACATCTTCATTACTCTTCTTAGCTGTCCATGGTACTCTCAACATTCTTCTGTAAAACCACATTTCTACAGACTCCAGTGATTTTCTTGTCTGTTGTCCTATTGTCCATGATTCGCATCCATATGTTTCGACTGGCTCTACGTAACATTTAAGAAATCTTTTTCTTGTTTCTATTGTCAAAAATGGATTGCATAGAATATTCCTCATTTTTTGGAAAGCTGCTTTTGCCTGAGCCATTCTGCATCTCACATCTTTTGTACATCTTCCGTCTGAGGTTAACAAAGTTCCCAAATATTTAAATTCATTTACCTGTTTTAATAATGTTCCACTTGTCTTTATTTTGCACTGAGGTGATGCCTTTTTCTTTATTGTTACCATTACCTCTGTCTTTTTGCTATTAAGGCTGAGTTCTTTATTTTTTTTCTTTCTTTCACTATAATGTCCAACATTTCTTGTAACTCATTTTCACTCTTAGCTATTAAGACAGTATCATCAGCATACCTTAGATTATTTATATTATGACCTCCAATTATTATTCCGGGCATACCCCTTATGGATCTTAAAATAATCTCACTATAAATATTAAACAAATCTGGTGACCGCACACAACCTTATCTAACACCCTGTTTTATTTGTTGAAACATTCCCAATTGGTTTCCAGTTCTTATGGCCGCTGTTTGTTGCCAGTACATGTTCTTTATTATTCTTAGATCTTTGCTGTCCACGTTTATGCTTTCTAAAATTTTGATTATTTCTTGGTTCTTTACTTTGTCAAATGCCTTGGTGTAATCTATGTAACATAGGCATAGATCTGTTTTCACCTCTATTGCTCTTACTACTAAAGATCTTATGATATAAATGGCATTGCTTGTTCCTTTATCTCTAACAAAACCACACTGTTCATCGCTAATTTATGGACTGATTTATGTTTCGCACTCTTCGCATGATGATTCTTAGTAATATATTAGTCATATGACTCATAAGGCTTATTGCGCGATGATCATCGCATTCAATCGCACCATATTTCTTTGGTAGGGCTATGAATATTGATTTGAGCATGTCGTATGGTATACATCCGCTGTTGTAGATATCATTCAATAATTTTGTTATTATTTCTATTCCACAATCACCCATTGTTTCAATCTCTTCTTTAGTTGTATTATCTGGTTCAGGAGCTTTGCCTGCTTTCATATTGCGCAAGGCGTCTTCCACTTCTTCTTTGAGTATTTCTTGTCTTCTCCATTATCCTTAATATTTACTTCCGCTCGTTCATCATTATAAATATCTTTAATGTATTCTGTCCATCGTTCCCTTTTTTTTTTTTGATCAATCAACAGTTCTCCTTCCTTTGATCTTAGACATCCATTCATTGATTGCGTTTTTCTTCCTGTTAATTCCTCAATTTGTTTGTATATAGCTTTAGAATCTCCTTTTTGTTGCATTTCAATCTCTTTGCATCTCTCTTCAGTCATGTTTCTTTTGCTTCCTTGCATTTTACTACAATTTCTTTATTTAATCTCATATACTCATTTTTATTTTCTTTATTTCTTCTTCTTGTATCTATTAGCTGCAAAATGTTATCTGTCATCCATTTCTTTCTTGAATTTGTCCTCACTGGTGGTATGAACTCTTTTGATGTTTGTTGCATTGATTCTTTTAGCATTTCCCACTGTTCATAAATGCTTTGTATCTTCTCAATTGCATAGTGCCGGTTCTGAATTGTGATTTTATATTTGCCCCGCAGCTTCTTGTCTGATTTTAGTAAATCTAAATTTAACTTGATGTTAACTGAGGCTCGTTTTGTTATTTTTAATTTTACTCTAAGCTTTCCCACAACTGGTATATGATCACTATTGCAATCTGCTCCTGGTCTAGTTTTCACACACACCAGACTGTTTCAAAATCTATTGCTCATTATTATATAATCAATTTGATTACGTGCGTTGTCCCCTGGGCTTTTCCATGTCCACAGACGTCTTGGTTGTTGTTTAAACCAGGTGTTTCCTATCATCATGTTGTGTATTCTTGCCTAGTCAATAAGTTTCTCACCTCTTTCATTCCTCTCGCCTAAGCCATAATCACATAATCACCAACTATTTCTTCAACTCTTTCCTTTCCTACCTTTGGGTTAAAATCCCCTAAAACTATGGTGTTTTCATGTGGTTATTCATCTCATACTGACAACGTGATGATGTTTCAATGTGAATGGTGAATTATTAAATTGGTATCATTTTAAATGTTGCCTTTTAAAATTAACATGACTTTATTTTGTGATGTTAAATTGTATCTCTTGTATGTCTTTCTTTAAATTGGTGTCACTTTTATAAATTGTATGGCCTTTGGCGTCTTGACAGACGGTTGGTAGCAATCAATCATGATAAGTCATTAGTTTGGTAAAGCATTAGTTTCTCATACTGGGTGCTGTTTTACTGAACATCTTCTCTCGTGGCTGAATTTTCCAATCCGGGACAGACAGATCCATCTACAGAACGAGCAAGGTGTATTTGCGGTACCTGGCCTTGTCTCTTTTCTCTTGCGCCTTTTGTCTTTTGAATTTGATATCAGCACTGTCTCGAAAGTTGCTATGCCATTTTTATTTTTGCTCTCCGTGTGCTACGTTCCGCAACCACATTTTCCCAGTTTCACGTATATAAAATTCCATCAAGGAAGTCCTGCAAACATCATTATATCTCAGCACTGGTCTGCTCTTTGTTCTCTTTCCGTCCTTAAGTTCTCCATACAATATTTGTTTGGGAATACGATTTAATAAATTAGTGCACTGTTAAACTGGTGTCACTTTAAGTTAGTGCAAAGTTTAACTAATATCACTTTAAAATAGTGCAAAGTTAAACTAGTATCAATTTAAGTTAGTGCAAAATTAAACTCTCTTCTCTCTTCTACCTTTCAGCTCCCTGTGGAGCATAGGTCTTCAACAAACACTTTCCAAGTCGTTCTGTTTCTTGCCATTCTTTTAAGATAATTCCATGTCTCCCCCATCATCATTCATCTCTGCTTCTGTCTTCTCCAAGAATTTCTTGGTCTTGATCTATGTCTTTTCCACAGGGGATTTCAAAAAAGGACCTGTTGTATAATACCCTCAATTGGCTCCCGCAGTGTGCGTCCTATCCAGCGCCATCGTCTTCGCTGTATCTCTTTATCCACTGGTATTTGACTGGTACATTTTAATAATTCTATGTTAGTGATTTAGTCCTGCCATTTCCATCTCTTTTATTCTGAGTAAGCACCCTTTAATGAAAGTCTGTATCTTCAAGATTGTCAATTTTGTTGTTCTCCATGTTTCACAACCATATAATAGGACTGACTTAACATTGCAGTTAAAAATTGTTATTTCTGTATTTAACCTAATTTTTTGGACTTCCATATGTTTCGCAGTGCAACAAAAGCTCCTCTTGCTTTTGATATCCTTATTTTAGTATCATTTTCTGTTCCTCCCTCTTTATCTATATAACTGCCCAGATATATGTAAAATTGTACGTCTAGTAGAGGTATTTCTCCTAATTTTATTTTGTTATTGCCAACTGTATTAATTCTCATAATGTTGGTCTTATCTCTATTAATCTTCAGTCCTAGCTGTTGTGATCTCTCAAGTAAGTAGTCATTTTATCCTGCATCCGTTGATGGCTGTGTGATAGGAGAGCTATGTCATCAGCAAAGTCTAAATCATTAAGTTGCTTGGTCAGTGACCACTGGATTCCATTTCTGTTGTTTTATGAGTTATTCTCATCATCTAATCTACAAGGGCTAAAACTAAGAATAGCAAAATGTTACATCTCAACATTTCTATATGGTGGAGAAACATAAACATTAGACAAGAAAACAGAACAGAGAACTGAAGCCTTTGAAATGTGGATATATAGAAGAACAGGTAGAATTGGATGGAAGGAAAAGAAAACACACGATGAAGTCTTAAAACAACTAAGAATGAAAATAGAACTACTAAACATAATTCAAACAAGACAAATGCGATTTTTTGGCCAATGTTAAAAGACACAACAGCCTACTAAAAGTAATCCTGGGGGGGGGGGGGAATACAAGGTAAAAGAGGCAGAGGCAGACCAAGACCAACATGGAAGAGGAACATCAAAAGATGGACAAACCAGCCTATGACAACCTGCACCATCAAAGCAAGAGACAGAGCAGAATGGCGCTTCATGGTAGCCAAACTTCGTTGCGGTGATGGCACTCGATGATGATGATGATGACTCTATGGCCAGTAGAAAGATAAATAAAGACAGAAGGCATTACTGCCTTACTCCCGTTCCTATTTCAAATGCTTCTGTAAGCTGACCTTCATGCACAACACTACATTTCATTCCTTCATACATTGTTTTTATCAGGTTAATAAACTTTGTGAGGATTCCGTAATGACTCAGCAACTTCCAAACCATTCCTCTGTCTAAACTATCAAATGCCTTTTTCGTAATCTATGAATCCAATATAAAGTGGGGACTGTAGTTATAAACTTTGTTCAACTATTATACGTAGAGTAGTGATTTGATACATGAGAACATTAATTCGAGACACCATGAGCTAATTCATCAAGTCACTATAATACCACGTTACAGCATTTTGTCATCAAATAACATCTGAGACTGTTTAAAAACTTCTCTGAGATTATCAGAGTGGTCATAAATAACGCTCCAAAATCACAGTGTTGTAACATCTTCGTCAAAATTAACCCTTAAAAGAAAGACGTCGTCTATCGAGAAATTTAATATAATTAATATAATAATTTAATAATATAATAATATAATATAATAAATATATAATATATAAATAATATAATAAAATATATAATTTAATAATAAAATAATAGTTTGTATTATTTCGTTCACTTGGACACAGTTTTGAACTGCCCAATGTTGTCAAATTAAAGAGTATAAATAAATGTGTTTATAATTAGAGCGTTTCATAAAATAATCAAATTAGAAAGTAATGTAAAATAATATAATGTAGTGTTAAAAGAACAAAATAATATTTGGACATACGTGTAATACTTTCAAACTTTAGAAACGATTGAATAATTAAAGAACTAATAAGCTTATGAAACATAAAGACAAATAAATCTCTATAAAGTCTTGTAAAACATATTAGCTTCACACAATTGGGGATGACGCTGTCAATGTTCTTTCTCATTGTAAACACATTAAGCTACTCAGCGTTAGACCACACTTTTAATACTTTTTTTATCTTCGTGAAATGTGCAGTAATAGGTGGTTATTTAACTTACAATTACTTCATCACTAAGTCAGTGTGCTAGCTTTCCTCAAAATTCTCCGTACATGATTATTTTAACAGTCCCCATATTGGATAAAGTAAACAAAATCTTCACATTTTAACAACTTTAATAGTTTCAATATATGAACCAATTAAATAGTATCCATATTCGGGTAAATTTAAGATTCCATTCGTGTATCAGGTCAAAAGTCTTTTCGTGTGGAGACATTTTAAAGTTTAAATACATTGATGGTTGGAAGTCTTAATGTGTGGATATAGTTAACAGACTGCATCGATTTATTATTCAAACAAAGTCCCAATGTAGGAATGAATTTAACTGCCTCCATATACAGATAAGATACATAGCGTCTTCTAACAAAGATAGTGTAAAAGCCGAAGTAGACGGATTATGTAAGCAAAGTTATCGAAGCCTACAAAACTGTCTGAATCTTCCATACTTAAAACACATCTGTAAAATTTATAGAAACAATGAAACGAATCTACTTTATTTCTGATATCTATATCTATATATATAGCAAAAAGAGAACTAATTTCCAATATTAGGAAGAAACAATCATCATTTTTTGGCAATGTAATGAGAAGAGAACAACTGGAATACATTGTGACAACTGGAAAAATTGAGGGACGAAGAGATAAAAGGAAGCAAAGAGAAAAAATAACAGATAGCTTAAGAGAATGGCTTGGCAGA
Source organism: Megaustenia siamemsis (assembly GCA_032433765.1). Taxonomy (NCBI): domain Eukaryota; kingdom Metazoa; phylum Mollusca; class Gastropoda; order Stylommatophora; family Ariophantidae; genus Megaustenia; species Megaustenia siamemsis. The sequence goes on along the minus strand of JAVIAB010000124.1, from coordinate 50,853,327 downwards.
AGGTCAACAACAGAAATGATAAATAACTGTCGAAATCGAAAGTTGTGGAAAGACATGATCACCTACGCCAGCAGGCCCGGTACTTGATGCTGATATATATATACATATTTCTGCCACTTTATCTCTACGTTAATGTCATTTGTTTCAACACACGTATAGTTTGAGTATGTACTGAAGCCACGCTTAGTGATTCGTTGTGCGCTGAATACTCTAGCAACTACTTTGTTTCTGTCCGTAACCATCGTTGTAAGATGTTTTCGACTTTTATTTTATTTTAAATGCAAACCATGCAAGCACTTATCTGCGTGTTGTCTGCACCTGCCCGTTCTATTTTCTGTAATGCTATATAGAAACGAGCTCATCATAAAAGAAGAAAGGACTCGCTAACAGCCATTTTATAAATATAATATTCAAACTGAGAAGATTACATAAATAAGTATTGATATTAAAGTAAAACTTGTTGAGTAATTTCTATTAACTATTAAATCAGCATTTAGAATTTAACACACTAAACGCTACATAATTGAACTACCATCACCAACGATAATTGTTTCATAGGATATATCAAATGTTCAAGTGTTCAGTGTCACATAGTTAATTTCTATATTCACAGTGTACATCGTTCGCTGAAGTGTCTCCTGATGGCAGTAAGTGCTGAAGCAGCTATTAATATAAATTGAATTAGCTGAGCTGCCATCTACAGCGAACATAGTCTATTGATTAAACTGCAATCGCGTTTTTATCTGCGTTATATAGTAAGATTTCCTTAAAATTTAATTAGATTTAGTTACATACTACTTTTAATAATTGAGGATAAATTGTGCAAATATGTTGTATTAGTGGGCAACAATAAATTCAGTAATGCTTTAAGTAAAATATAAATATTTGCTGCATGGTTTCATATTAAAGTGAATATAATTTAAACCCTAAACTAATTCCAGCAAAAAAAAAAAAAAAACACTCACAATGTGAGCCATAAGCTTTAGCATTAAGACTTTAGCTCATCGGTGTTCTTGGAATGGTTTACTTTCAACATTTAAGACTTTAGCCCTCGGTGTTCTTGGAATGGTTTACTTTTACGGATGTAGGAATATCGTGGACTTAAATAGGCAGTATTCACTATAACTCTGGTCCCTTTTGTAAAAACAAAATAAGAACACATGACAATATACAATCTCGACAGCACTGCCCATTATTATAATTAAAATTACTGCCTCTAAGTTAATTTCTCTTTAACATATTTATAGTTGCTTATCTCTTATCTTAAATGAAATAAACGTTTTTTATTTGCGAAAAATTTAATGTATTTTTGATCACAGTATTTCTAGTGTGGCATTATGGTACTGTTAGTTTCACCAATTAAGTGAAGATGGAGGAGATGACTAATTCTGATGTAAATTTCTACTACAAAAACACAGAAGTAATGTCTTTACCAATAATAAATGAACAGCAATACCTCTTTATCATGTCTATAAGCTTGGGGATCATTTGCCAGATTATTACTTTCTTCGGAGTGATCAGTAACGTTATGAACATAGCGATCTTTATCTCGCAAGGCTTTTCAGACAGCATCAATGTCAGCCTACTAGCTCTTGCTGTATCAGATCTGAGTTCTTTGCTGACTATCATGTGGAGCAATTTCTGTTTCTCGCCAGCTGTTCGGCACTCTGGTCTCCCCTTGGTCACGCAGGAAGTTCAGCTCATCAGCGGAAGTTGGCCACACGTGACATTTACTAGAACAACAGGGTTCATAACCGCCTTCATAAGTTTCGAGCGATGCATGTGTGTTATTGCCCCTCTCAAAGTTAAAAGCATCTTCACGTCGAAGAGACACGCTATAACCATGGTGGCTATTTTTGTTGTAACTTTAGGTTGCTCGACCTTAGCCTATGTCTCTTTAGGACTCGGATGGCGATTCTTCCCAGAGAGAAATAAAACATTAATCGGATTAGCTTTTCATATGGATGAGATCAAACGTAAAATAACAGATGCTGTATCTTACGCCGTTAATGGAGTGTTCATTCCAGTGGTTTGCTTTTTATCAGTTGTCGTGTGTACTACAGTTCTGGTAGTGAAGCTAAACCAACAAACTGCCTGGAGAAATATCAATTCCTCTATCACAAATCAAGCTCAGCAAGCTGGAAAAAGCGAGAAAGTGGTCACTACAAAAGAACGCAGAGTATCCAACATGGTCGTTCTAATCTCGGCTATTTTCATTGCCAGTTTCCTTCCAGCAGTTGCCATCTTTGTTTGCGGATACGTAGAACCAGAATTGAGTTACGATGGACGTTACAAGAATCTGTTTCTGGTGACTCTTTCCGTGTCGTTTACAGCAGAGGCTATCAATTCCAGCATCAATATTTTTGTTTACTTCGGAATGAGCACGAAATATAGAAGCACCTTTCAGAAAATGTTCTGTCTAAGAAAAGATTAATCAATTAACTGCATGTTTTCCTTGTTTTCTGGAAATTAAAAAAAAAGCTTTATCTATTGGAATCTGCTTTAGCAGTTTATTTAAATTACTTTAATGTGTGTGACGCCCGTGCGCTGCCGGGGCCTGAAAGGGGAGTAAAGAATAGCGGCTGTACCCTACCAGACATGTTCGTAAGAGGCGAGAAAGGAGGGTTAGGCATGGGATTGGCTATCCCATACTGTAAAAAAAAATAAGCCGAAAAAACTTCACAAAATTTGGACAAGAATCATTCTGGAGAGACTAAAGGAGGCTATAGAGAAACACTTGAGAGATGAACAAGCAGGTTTTAGGAAGAACAGATCATGTGCTGATCAAATAACTACTCTACGTATAATAGTTGAACAAAGTATAGAACTAAAATCCCCACTTTATATTGGATTCATAGATTACGAAAAGACATTTGATAGTTTAGACAGAAGAATGCTTAGGAAGTTGCTGAGTCATTACGGTATCCCCATAAAGTTTATTAACCTGATAAAAACAATGTATGAAGGAACAAAATGTAGTGTGGTGCGTGAAGGACAGCTTACAGAAGCATTTGAAATAACAACAGGAGTAAGGCAAGGATGCCTTCTGTCCCCATTTCTCTTTCTACTGGCCATAGATTGGATTATGAAAATAACTCAAAACAACAGAAATGGGATCCAGTGGTCACTGAACAAACAACTTGATGATTTAGACTTTGCTGATGACATAGCTCTCCTATCACACAGCTATCGCCAGATACAGGATAAAATGAGTATATTAGAAGAGAGATCGCAACAGCTAGGACTAAAGATTAATAGAGATAAGACCAACATTATGAGAATTAATACAGTTGGCAATAACCAAATAAAACTAGGAGAGATACCTCTACTAGACGTACAATCTTACATATATCTGGGTAGTAATATAGATAAAGAGGAAGGAACAGAAAATGATACCAAAATAAGGATATCAAATGCAAGAGGAGCTTTCATTGCACTGGGAAACATATGGAAATCCAAAGAAATTAGGTTAAATACAACAATAAAAATGTTCAACTCAAATGTTAAGTCGGTCCTATTATATGGCTGTGAAACATGGAGAATAACAAAATTGACAATCACGAAGGTACAGACTTTCATTAATGGTTGCTTACGCAGAATAAAGGGATGGAAATGGCAGGACAATGTCACTAACTTAGAATTATGGAAATGTACCAGTCAAATACCAGTGGATAAAGAGATACAGCGAAGACGATGGCGATGGATAGGACACACACTACGGAAGCCAACTGAGAGTATTACACAACAGGCCCTTTTTTTGAATCCCCAGGGTAAAAGACGAAGCGGAAGATCAAGGAATTCTTGGAGAAGACAGATCGAAGCGGAGATGAAGATGATGGGGAAGACATGGAATGATCATAAAAGAATTGCAAAAAACAGAACGATTTGGAAAATGTTTGTTGAAGACCTATGCTCCACTGGGAGCTAAAAGGTAGAAGAATGTGTGTGACAACCATTAGGCTAACGTCTTTTTCAATTAGACATCTAATTCTGAATACTGCATAAGACAACACGGTGCAAACAATAAACACGCTCAAAAGTGGTGTAATAATGCTTACCAATGTGACGTGGACCAAAACTGAGACGTGGACCAAAGCTGAGACGTGCACCAAAGCTGATACGTGGACCAAAGCTGAGACGTGGACCAAAGTTGAGACGCGGACCAAAGCTGAGACGTGCACAACAGCTGAGACGTGCACCAAAGCTGAGACGTGCACCAAAGCTGAGACGTGCACCAAAGCTGAGAAGTGGACCAAAGCTGAGACTTGCACCAAAGCTGAGACTTGCACCAAAGCTGAGACGTGCACAACAGAAGAGACGTGCACCAAAGCTGAGACGTGGACTAAAGCTGAGACGTGGACCAAAGCTGAGACGTGGACCAAAGTTGAGACGCGGACCAAAGCTGAGACGTGCACAACAGCTGAGACGTGCACCAAAGCTGAGACGTGCACCAAAGCTGAGACGTGCACCAAAGCTGAGAAGTGGACCAAAGCTGAGACGTGCACCAAAGCTGAGACTTGCACCAAAGCTGAGACTTGCACCAAAGCTGATACGTGCACCAAAGCTGAGGCGAGCACCAAAGCTGAGACGTGGACCAAAGCTGAGACGTGGACCAAAGCTGAGACGTGGACTAAAGCTGAGACGTAGACCAAAGCTGAGATGTGCACAACAGCTGAGACGTGCACCAACGCTGAGACGTCCACCAAAGCTGAGGCGTGGCCAAAGCTGAGACGTGCACTAAAGCTGAGACGTGGACCAAAGCTGAGGCGTGGACCAAAGCTGAGACGTGCACCAAAGCTGAGACGTGCACCAAAGCTGAGGCCTGGACCAAAGCTGAGACGTGGACTAAAGCTGAGACGTGGACCAAAGCTGAGACGTGCACCAAAGCTGAGACGTGCACCAAAGCTGAGATGTGCACCAAAGTTGAGACGTGCATCAAAGCTGAGACGTGCACCAAAGCTGAAGCGTGGCCAAAGCTGAGACGTGCACTAAAGCTGAGACGTGGACCAAAGTTGAGGTGTGGACCAAAGCTGAGACGTGCACCAAAGCTGAGGCGTGCACCAAAGCTGAGGCCTGGACCAAAGCTGAGGCCTGGACCAAAGCTGAGACGTGGACTAAAGTCGAGACGTGGACCAAAGCTGAGACGTGCACCAAAGCTGAGACGTGGACCAAAGCTGAGACGTGCACCAAAGCTGAGATGTGCACCAAGGCTGAGGCCTGGACCAAAGCTGAGACATGGACTAAAGCCGAGACGTGCACCAAAGCTGAGACGTGGACCAAAGCTGAGACTTGCACCAAAGCTCAGATGTGCACCAAAGCTCAGATGTGCACCAAAGCTCAGACGTGCACCAAAGCTGAGACGTGCACCAAAGCTGAGACGTCGACCAAAGCTCTCATCTCTCTATTACTGTGGCGATTAATGATTGTACAAAGTAATTACGAAGGTGGTTTTATATATATATAAAATTCATTTACACTTTCATAATTACGCACTGAATGTCATCAAGTGCCTAAAAAGTAAAGTAAAGTAAAGTACCCCCGTCACGCCATGTGGCGTATAGGGAAATATGGTGTTAGTGACCCTATATTTTACAGACCTTCAGCACATAATTTGTGGGGTAATGTTGTCGGTATTACGCCCGTGCTGCTTTACTTTCCCAGAAAAAAATCCGGTACCCATTTAAGGTTGGGTGAACCCGGAAGCCGTCGGTTGGGATCGAAACCTACCCCTTGCCCTTTGTAGTCCAGTTCACTAACCACTGAGCTATCGCGGCTCCCCAAGTGCCTAAACCCTAGCCCAAATCACACCCTAAAGACGTAACCCTATGCTTCAACACTGAACTCAACAGTCCAACTTTCAGCACTGAAACCAACACTTATTCTCAGCCCTAGTCCTTAAGCCCATTTCTTAACCATAAGCTAAACCCCAAACTCCACACCAAAACTCTAAACAAAAACACTTATTCACAATTGAGTTATTGAGTTATTTGCGGGTCATCATCATTGCACTCCGAACATGTCCATAGGTGCTCAGATCCCCTCCTCAGCAATTCCCTCAGTGTCCAGCGACTGACGACTCCAGTTCTATGTTGGTTGATAAGTCTTCTTACACGGCCACCAAGTATCTCATTTCTGGCTGTGCCCATCTTAACTCCCATTTCCATCATCCGAAGAAGCGACGTTGATCTATGTTTGTCGAAGTCCTGTGCTCTTCCCACATCTCGGAGTGCATTGATGACGTCCGCCCGATCCATCGGTTGCCCGTCCTCAACGACAGCGCAGCTAGCCAACCTGTCCGCTCTCTCATTTCCCCGTACTCCCGCATGTCCAGGGACATAGACAAAGGTGACCTTACGTATTTTGGATTTCTGCAACGACTCTACCCATTGCATGCGTACAAAGCCCGCCTCCACTTTTTTTATCATGCTCATCGAATCACTCAGTATACATGCGTGGATGTAGTCTTGTGACTCTAACCATTTGAATGCCTTGGTCACTGCCATCACCTCCATTGTCATGCTACTCGTGGTCATGGCGTATGCACCACTGTCTTCCTTGGCTATTCTGCCTGCCGAACGTGCTGTAAATGCCCATGCACTTTTTTCGTGTCGTCTTACAGATCCGTCTGTATAGATGACTGCATCTTTCTCATCGGTGTTATCGCAGATGAGACCGTTGACCTCAGCATTAACCACGACTGGGTTCTGTTCCCTACTTTTCCTGTCGAGTGTGACAATACATGAGAAAGTCCCCTTGAATGACGTAGGCACCGGTATCCACTCCTCACCAACGCTGAGATTGGTAAGCCCACATACCTGTTTGATGACATCTTCTGCTCGGCCCACCCATGATTTGCCTCTTTTTAGCCTGGTACCTTTCTCTGTGTTGAGCACGTGGTGCAATGGATGCTCTGTATCTGTACTAATCTTCAGGTATGCTCGTGCTCTCCAGATCTTGATTCTGTCATCCATGGTTGGAAAGTCAAGAAGATACCTCATTGCCACACAGGGAGTGTCCCTCGTACATCCCAGGATAATGCGCATGGCTTCATTTTGTATTTTCTCCAGCCTATCAATTTGAGTCGTACTGACAGTAAGAATGGCCAGGGCATACTCGATTGGTGCGAGGACTAATCCCTGGAACAGAAGAGTAAGTAGCCTCTGCTCGATGTTGGCAGCTGCCATGACCTTCAAGGCGGCTAATCCTTTGCGGGATTTTGTTATCACATGGTCAACGTGGTCCCGAAAACACAGGCTGCGATCAAACTTAACTCCGAGGTATGTCATCAACTTGTCCCTGGTCACCTCATCAGCTCCCATTCGTACTACCGGTGTGGTCGTATTAACGATATGATTGTTAAGGGAGAACCATGAAACTGATGCTTTATTAGGATTAACCAAGGCACCTGAAACCTCACACCAGGAAGAAATGCGATCGAGTTCGTCTTGCATTGTGGAGGCGATTCCCCGTCTGTCTCTTCCCTGTCGATATACCAGAATATCATCAGCAAAAGTCATAGTTCTTCCCCTCCCATCCAGCTGTTGGGACGTGATCGTTATTGTGTACACATTAAATAGAACTGGTGACAATGGTGAGCCTTGTGGCAGCCCAGGACAAATGGATGTTGGCTCGGAAGACCAACTTCCACATCTGAGTATCACCTTCCTCTGAAACAGTGCCGCGGCGATCCATCTTATGAGGAAGGGGTTCACCGCCAGTTTGAGAAGCATATGCATGAGATATTCAAATGGTACCCTGTTGTATGCATCCTCCAGATGGCTGGCCTATTCATAAGATTCACAGATAAGTGCTGTTTTCCAGTGAAATTTCCTGTTTATTTGTTTGTTTTTATTTATTTTTTGAGGGTTCATGTGAGTGTGCGCGCTTTCTATTTGATGTTAATCACTTTGCTTCTTTTGATTCATTGCATTTTGTTATAATTTCCTTATTTCATCACTTATTATTGTTGTTACACTATTCACAATTATAAAACGTTAACACAACGCTAAGCCCAGTTTTCATGGTCCCGTGAAGTTTTTTTTGCTGGCGGAACAGAAATGTGTACTTTGTAAAAAAAAAATAAAAAATAATGATTTTTAAAATAAATTCAAAGGTATATAGGCCCAAGTCACCCTTCACGCTATCATAAACACGAAACTTTAACCATTTTTTCAAACCTTAATCTGCAGACACACAGAGTTAAATAAAGGCAAATAATAAAAACTAATATTCAAATTGCATTTGTGTAAGATAATTCTGAAATGGTGTTTAAAAATAGGTTAATCACAAATCAGTCCTTCCTTTATTATTGAAATTGATAAATAATAGCTGTTTAGTTAATATAATTTTATTTCAAATATTAGTAACGCTACATTTATTTTTACTGACGGTTGGGTGGGGGGGGGGGGGGGGAACTGACTGATGGTTTGCCGATGAAAATTGTTCAGATACAACGGATTTTCAGATTTTCCACTGTAGGGAAAATTAAAGTTATTAAAGAATAGTTCACAGCAAAATAGTTCAAGGATAGATGACCAGACAGTGTGGGAGGATAGACAAGTAAACGAGGTCAGTAAGGATTGACCACCGAAACGTGGTGGGCGTAGAAAAAAAAACCAAATAAATTATAATATGTCAACGGGTGGGTGGTTAGGAGTTGCCATTATATAACATCAAGTATATCATCCCCCAATAGGCAGACAGGTTGATAACAGACCCTGAGCACAGACGAAGCGCGATTAGAAGAGTCCATCAGAAGACTGCCAATATGCGCCACGAAACACAGCCACCAACTAGTGTAGATGGATTAGATATTAGAAGACTCCATCAGAAGACTGCCAATATGCTCCACGAAACACAACCATCCAACTAGTGTAGATGGATTAGATATTAGAAGACTCCATCAGAAGACTGCCAATATGCTCCACGAAACACAGCCATCCAACTAGTGTAGATGGATTAGATATTAGAAGAAGACCAATGTTAGATCAAATTGAGAGCAACATGCTTAGTAGGAGCTCACAACAGGACTTTGTGGGAACATTAATGTTAAAGCAAGAGTGAGACAATAGCAAGATGGCTTGAAGTGTAGCGTGATTCGAGGAATGGAAAGGTTTCAAGCGGATGTGAAGAGTGCCAGGTGCTATTAACTTATAATGAATAATTTTCTTCATCTTCTTTTCTTCCTCATTTGCCTTTCAGTGTCGAGATGAGATATAATTTGCTGTCTCTTGTTCTTCTTTTTACCACTGCAATACATTTCCTTCGATACATTTTTTTCCTGGAATTCTTTTAATATCGTAAGATATTTTATTTGTGCTTATTTGTATAGATTTTCTGTTGCGGAAACTGATTATTAATTGCTGTTGTTAAATTCTCTTGGTAGAAAGTATGTTCTTTTTCTTCTTTCTATTATCATTTGCTTTTCAACATCGAGGAGAGATAGTTTGCGGTCTTGTGCTCTTCTTTTGGTCTCTCATTCTGTTATGTTTTCTAGTGTTTCTAATAATCCGTTAAAACATATTTTTCATGGTCGGCCCTTGGGTCTGGTGCGCTCGCAACGTTTATTGAATGTTTGTTGTGGTTTTTAAAAAAAATTCTTTCTGCCAAACCATTTTACATTTTGTCGATTTGTTTCTTTATATATTCTATGGCAGGGGTTATTCTTAGATTTATTCTCAGTTCTTCATTTTTTTGTCTTATTTCTCAGACTGTTTACTGTAATTTGTTTAACACATTTCGTCTCGGCAGTGGTCGGTAAAGACGTGCACATCACGCAACGCCTATTGTGAAAAACGAACCATATTTAATCCATGGTTTGTTCTCTCTATGCAGATACACCTGTATGTCAAGCATACTTCTCATCAATTAACTATCAGGTCTCGTTACATCCACACCCTTAGTTTAGATCTTCTCTAAACACCTGTACGGTTTTCTTTGTGCTTCACGTCGTGGGGTATGTTCATGTCGATGGGCCACGTTGTTGAGTGGCACAAGGTCGAATGAACATCATCATCATGTACCCTGCCGGATGGAGTAGGCGATCATGTCCCTCCACAATCGTCTATCTACAGTGCATCGTATCAGTTCTGTTGTTGACTGTTTTCCATGCCATGACACCAAGCTATCCAGTATTTTCTCTCTTTGTCGTCCGCGATCTCTCTTTGCTTTTATTTTGCCAGTTGTAACCAAGTATTCCAACTTTCCTCTTCTCATGATGTGCCCAAAAAATGTTGATTGCTTCTTTCTGATGTTTTTTAAGAGCTCCCTTTTTGTGTTGGCCTTTTTGAGAACTTCCTCATTGGTCTTTTTATCTGTCCAGGGAACTTTCAACATTCTTCTGAGAAATCCCATCTCTGTGGCCTCTAACCGTCTTTTCATTTGTTTGTCTACTGTCCATGATTCGCTTTCATAGATCAGAATTGGTTCTATATAGCACTGATGAACTCTCTTTCTCATTTTTATTGACATAGATTTGTTGCATAAGCTATTTTTCATTTTCTTAAATGCTATTTTGGCCTGATCTATTCTGCTTTTTATTTCTGTGGTGCATCTCTCATCTGATGTAATTATTGTGCCCAAGTATTTGAAACGTTGCACTTGTTTTAGATCAACAAATCTAAAACGAATGAACAAGTGTTTAGAAAAGCAGTAAAGACGAGGATGTGCGGCGTAGGATGGACAGATAAGATGAGAGAGAGGACGACTTTTTTTTTTTACCGATTGGAAAGTTGATATGTTACTTCTTGAAATAGAAAATGTAATTCTAGTACAGACGGACAAGAAACCTGCAATGAGGACATTTTTATACAAACCTGAGTAGGAACGGCACACACGCCTGGTATAGGAAAAACAACACTGACTACAAATACCGCTGATTTAAAGGAAAGACAAGAAAATCAAAACTTGCCCAAATAACTCCTGAAAGCAAACGAACGTATTCGACACACACACAAAATCCAACACAATCCGCTGTGATAATGAAGGCGAGAAAAAAACAACTACAAACACTTATAATGTATGTAACTAAACATGATTTCAACACATTTAAATGGATACAGTTATTATTTTCCAATAAGTAAAAACACACATCAAGTGAAATCTCGGAAGTAACTTCTCTCAAGGAAATTTCACGGTTTTTACCATAACAACATACCATACATATACAATATGTTTTTGGTTGTTTTATTCTGCTGAACAAATCAGTAGTTGTTACTATCTCTAACCATCAGAAACACGGTATTGCATACGCCTAAGGCATCTAATGGTTGGATGTTTTTTTTCTGACTGATAATCGCTTTACACAACCAGCTAAAGTAAATTAAACAGTCAGGACAAACAATCTCTTTGGCGACAGAAAAAAAGAAAACAATTATTCACTGGTAATTTTAATGTTTTAATTATCAAAAGTGATATACACATCTTAAGCCCATGTTTATATGCAGGATTTTCTCCATGATCAAATAACAACATTAGACGCGCCCACATCGTAGCAACCCAGAAATGAAACAGTTAATATAAAAAGCAAACAAACAATGTTTGTTAAAATATATCTCTCAACATCAATACATCAAACTCTGTTCATACACTTCCCCAATATGACAGATCTATGAATCTCTGATCGAACTTTACAGCTCCCTATATTCACATCACGAATGTGTATCCTCATGCCATGTTTCTTGTCTTTATTTTCTGTAACAGAGGACTACTAAAAGTTACATTATACAAAGCTATGTAAAGTTGATTTCTGCCCATCTAGGTTACAAAATTAATATATGATTATTAATTTGTTGATCTGCAGATAAGCAATCTTTTATTTTATTTAATCTGTTTTCACAATTATTTATTTTTAAGATCAACTATTAAAAGTATTAAGTTAGGTCAAAAATAATGTAAAAGGTGACAAAAGAAAGGCTGAATCAAAATATCTATCGTTTCAGTTCTGCTGTTATACTAATAAGATTCTAAGTAATCGTTGTGGTTACATGCCAAAAGGTCGGATATTACATTGACAATATGGATTAATAACTCATAGTTGATTATATTTGTAACAGACCAAAACCCGTCAAATCGTACTCTATTTCAACACTAAGGTCCTGGTATTAGAGTAATCATTCTAGTTACGTTATTAAGATAGAAGTGGGGGAGAATCAATTATACTGAAGTCGGATCTTCTGTGTATAAAAGTATACCCACACCCACACGTTTCATTTTTAAAGGTTAGGGTAAACGACAAATGTAAGTAACCGACAGGTGAATTCAGAAGAACATTATACTTGTTCATATTTGTGATCAGAACGAATGCAGATTTCATTCTTCGATATCTTTGGTTCGTTGCTATAATAGCACGTTACAGCATTTTGTCGTCAAATAACATCTGAGACTGTTTAAAAACTTCTCTGAGATTATCAGAGTGGTCATAAATAGCGCTTCAAAATCACAGTGTTGTAACATCTTCGTCAAAATGAACACTTAAAAGAAAGACTCTGTCTATTGAGAAATTTAATATAATAATTTAATAATATAATATAATAAATATATAATATATATATAATATATATATAATATATAAATAATATAATAAAATATATAATTTAATAATAAAATAATAGTTTGTATTATTTCGTTGACTTGGACACAGTTTTGAACCGCCCAATGTTGTCAAAATAAAGAGTATAAATAAATGTGTTTATAATTAGAGCGTTTCATAGAATAATCAAATTAGAAAGTAATGTAAAATAATATAAAGTAGTGTTAAAAGAACAAAATAATATTTGGACATACGTGTAATACTTTAGAAACGGTCAATAATTAAAGGACTAATAAGCTTATGAAACGTGAACAAAAATAAGTCTCTATAAAGTCTTGTAAAACATATTAGCTTCACACAATTGGGGATGACGCTGTCAATGTTCTTTCTCATTGTAAACACATTAAGCTACTCAGCGTTCGACCACACTTTTAATATATTTTTTTTAAATCTTCGTGAAATGTGCAGTAATAGGTGGTTATTTAACTTACAATTACTTCATCACTAAGTCAGTGTGCCAGCTTTCCTCAAAATTCTCCGTACATGATCATTTTGATAGTCTGGTAGTTTTGATATTGGATAAAGTAAACAAAATCTTCATATTTTAACAACTTTAATATTTTCATTATATGAAACAATTAGATAGTATCCATTTTCGGGTAAATTTAAGATTCCATTCGTGTATCAGGTCAACAGTCTTCACGTGTGGAGACATTTTAAAGTTTAAATACATTGATGGTTGGAAGTCTTAATGTGTGGATATAGTTAACAGACTGCATCGATTTATTATTCAAACAAAGTCCCAACGAAGAAATGAATTTAACTCATATACAAAAAAGATACATAGAGTCTTCAAACAAAGATAGTGTAAAAGCCGAAGTAGACGAATAATGTAAGCAAAGTTGATATCAAGTCCGGCTTGTTGCAGGAGAAACTGAGTTAAGTGTTCTGTGCACACCGTGAGCTGTGTGTCTCATCCGTTTTGATCATGTTTCGATATTCCAATTGTTTGCGATGAATGATGATATCGTTGACAGGGAACAGTTGGCTGTGTTCACTTTCTGCGTGGATTCGCCTTAAGTCTTTTGGCGTGTGCTGAGACTGTTACGATGGGGACTACAGTTACCTTTCTTTGTTTGGGAGATGAGATATTAATTCGGATGATTACGCTGGCACGGGTGGTTGAGCAATTATGTATTTTAATGCGTTTGCAGTGATACCGGGGCGTTCCATAACCATATAACCATATATATATATATATATATATATATATATATATATATATATATATATAAGCAAAGTTATCGAAGCCTACAAAACTGTCTGAATCTTCCATACTTAAAACACATCTGTAAAATTTATAGAAACAATGAAACGAATCTACTTTATTTCTGATATCTATATCTATATATATAGCAAAAGGAGAGCTAATTTCCAATATTAGGAAGAAACAATCATCATTTTTTGGCAATGTAATGAGAAGAGAACAAGTGGAATATATTGTAACAACTGGAAAAATTGAGGGACGAAGAGATAGAGGGAAGCAAAGAGAAAAAATAACAGACAGCTTAAGAGAATGTCTTGGCAGAAGGTCAACAACAGAAATGATAAATAACTGTCGAGATCGAAAGTTGTGGAGAGACATGATCACTTTTGCCGGTACTTGATAATGATATATATGTATATATACATATGATATCTGTGATATATACATATTTCTGACACTTTATCTCTACGTTAATGTCGTTGCTTTCAAAACACGTATTGTTTGAGTATGTACTGAATCCACGTTTAGTGATTCGTTGTGCGCTGAATACTCTAGCAACTACTTTGTTTCTGTCAGTAACCATCGTTGTAAGATGTTTTCGACTTTTATTTTATTTTAAATGCGAACCATGCAAGCACTTATCTGCGTGTTGTCTGCACCTGCCCGTTCTATTTTCTGTAATGCTATATATAAACGAGCTCATCTTAAGAAGAAAAGACTCGCTAACAGCCATTTTATAAATATAATATTCAAACAGAGAAGATTACGTAAATTATTATTGATATTAAAGTAAAACTTGTTGAGTAATTTCTATTAACTATTAAATCAGCATTTAGAATTTAACACACTAAACGCTACCTAATTGAACTGCCATCACCAACGATAATTGTTTCATAGGATATATCAAATGTTCAAGTGTTCAGTGTCACATAGTTAATTTCTATATTCACAGTGTACATCGTTTGCTGAAGTGTCTCCTGATGGCAGTAAGTGCTGAAGCAGCTATTAATATAAATAGAATTGGCTGAGCTGCCATCTACAGCGAACATAGTCTATTGATTAAACTGCAATCGCGTATTTATCTGCGTTAAATAGTAAGATTTCCTTAAAATTTAATTAGATTTAGTTACATACTACTTTTAATAATTGAGGATAAATTGTGCAAATATGTTGTATTAGTGGGCAACAATAAATTCAGTAATATTTTAAGTGAAATATAAATATTTGCTGCATGGTTTCATATTAAAGTGAATATAATTTAAACCCTAAACTAATTCCAGCAAAAAAAAACACACACACACAAAAAACACACACACACAATGTGAATCATAAGCTTTAGCATTTAAGACTTTAGCTCTCGGTGTTCTTGGAATGGTTTACTTTTAGCATTTAAGACTTTAGCTCTCGGTGTTCATGGAATGGTTTACTTTTAGCATTTAAGACTTTAGCTCTCGGTGTTCTTGGAATGGCTTACTTTTAGCATTTAAGACTTTAGCTCTCGGTGTTCTTGGAATGGTTTACTTTAGCATTTAAGACTTTAGCTCTCGGTGTTCTTGGAATGGTTTACTTTAGCATTTAAAACTTTAGCTCTCGGTGTTCTTGGAATGGTTTACTTTCAACATTTAAGACTTTAGCTCTCGGTGTTCTTGGAATGGTTTACTTTCAACATTTAAGACTTTAGCTCTCGGTGTTCTTGGAATGGTTTACTTTCAACATTTAAGACTTTAGCTCTCGGTGTTCTTGGAATGGTTTACTTTTAACATTTAAGAATTTAGCTCTCGGTGTTCTTGGAATGGTTTACTTTTAGCATTTAAGACTTTAGCTCTCGGTGTTCTTGGAATGGTTTACTTTTAACATTTAAGACTTTAGCTCTCGGTGTTCTTGGAATGGTTTACTTTTACGGATGTAGGAATATCGTGGACTTAATAGGCAGTATTCACTATAACTCTGGTCCCTTTTGTAAAAACAAAATAAGAACACATGACAATATACAATCTCGACAGCACTGCCCATTAATATAATAAAAATTACTGCCTCTAAGTTAATTTCTCTTTAACATATTTATAGTTGCTTATCTCTTATCTTAAATGAAATAAACGTTTTTTATTTGCAAAAAAATTTATGTGGTTTTGATGATAGTATTTCTTGTGTAACATTATGGTACTGTTAGTTTCACCAATTAAGTGAAGATGGAGGAGACGACTAATTCTGATGTAAACTTCTACTACAAAGACACAGAAGTAATGTCTTTACCGATAATAAATGAACAACTATACCTCTTTATCATGTCTATAAGCTTGGGGATCATTTGCCAGATTTTTACTTTCTTCGGAGTGATCAGTAACGTTATGAACATAGCGATCTTTATCTCGCAAGGCTTTTCAGACAGCATCAATGTCAGCCTACTAGCTCTTGCTGTATCAGATCTGAGTTCTTTGCTGACTATCATGTGGAGCAATTTCTGTTTCTCGCCAGCTGTTCGGCACTCTGGT
This sequence comes from Megaustenia siamemsis, assembly GCA_032433765.1. Classification (NCBI taxonomy): domain Eukaryota; kingdom Metazoa; phylum Mollusca; class Gastropoda; order Stylommatophora; family Ariophantidae; genus Megaustenia; species Megaustenia siamemsis. Next base: position 50,837,039 of record JAVIAB010000124.1, on the reverse strand, counting down.
CTCCCCTTGGTCACGCAGGAAGTTCAGCTCATCAGCGGAAGTTGGCCACACGTGACATTTACTAGAACAACAGGGTTCATAACCGCCTTCATAAGTTTCGAGCGATGCATGTGTGTTATTGCCCCTCTCAAAGTTAAAAGCATCTTCACGCCGAAGAGACACGCTATAACCATGGTGGCTATTTTTGTTGTAACTTTAGGTTGCTCGACTTTAGCCTATGTCTCTTTAGGACTCGGATGGCGATTCTTCCCAGAGAGAAATAAAACATTAATCGGATTAGCTTTTCATATGGATGAGATCAAACGTAAAATAACAGATGCTGTATCTTACGCCGTTAATGGAGTGTTCATTCCAGTATTTTGCTTTTTATCAGTTGTTGTGTGTACTACAGTTCTGGTAGTGAAGCTAAACCAACAAACTGCCTGGAGAAACATAAATTCCTCTATCACAAATCAAGCTCAGCAAGCTGGTAAAAGCGAGAAAGTGGTCACTACAAAAGAACGCAGAGTGTCCAACATGGTCGTTCTAATCTCGGCTATTTTCATTGCCAGTTTCCTTCCAGCAGTTGCCATCTTTGTTGCTGGATACGTAGAACCAGAATTGAGTTACGATGGACGTTACAAGAATCTGTTTCTGGTGACTCTTTCCGTGTCGTTTACAGCAGAGGCTATCAATTCCAGCATCAATATTTTTGTTTACTTCGGAATGAGCACGAAATATAGAAGCACCTTTCAGAAAATGTTCTGTCTAAGAAAAGATTAATCAATTAACTGCATGTCTTCCTTGTTTTCTGGAAATTAAAGAAAAAGCTTTATCTATTGGAATCTGCTTTAGCAGTTTATTTAAATTACTTTAATGTGTGTGACAACCATTAGGATAATGTCTTTTTCATTTAGACATCTAATCCTGTATACTGCATAAGATAGATCGGTGCACACAATAAACACGCTCAAAAGTGTGGATATGTTTACTGATGTTGTAACGTGCACCAAATGAAACCTGCACCAATATTGAGACGTGATCAATGTCGAGTGATATTTTACCATTTTATGCTTCATGATAACTTAAGAGAAGTATAATCTGCTGCAACATACAGGATTTAAACTAAAAAAAAATTGTAATACTAAGAAACTTCTCTACTCTCTTGTTAGTGGGTAAAGATGCAGGTGACATTGTGACTCATTCTGATTCAAAACGTTTACGAAAATATGGCACATGATAATGACGTAATATAAAGTCTTTTATTTATGAAGCAGCGCCACTGCAGTGGATATGAAAATGGTTTAAAGGAAACGACTGATCGAGTTCAGTCCACAAACTGACAAGCTTCAGGTCCATGCTGTCTTGTGGTTACCGGAAATTGTCTCATTCTTTTTAAAAATGGAATGAAATACATCATAGTATAGTGTTATCAAATCTAAACAAAAACATGAGGTTTTGATCTCGAAAAAAATGACATTAACACAATGTTCCCTTAACAGCACACTTGACTAGGAAAATGGTTTAGGATCATCATCATCATCAAGTACCGGTCCTACAGGCGTAGGTGATCATGTCTCTCCACAACTTTCGATCTCGACAGTTTTTTATCATTTCTGTTGTTGATCTTCTGCCAAGACATTCTCTTAAGCTGTCTGGTAATTTTTCTCTTTGCTTCCCTCTATCTCTTCGTCCCTCAATTTTTCCAGTTGTTACAATATATTCCACTTGTTCTCTTCTCATTACATGGCCAAAAAATGAAGAATGTTTCTTCCTAATATTGGAAATTAGCTCTCTTTTTGTTTTGACCTCTTTCAGATAATTTTCATTACCCTTCTTAGCTGTCCATGGTATTGTCAATATTCTTCTGTAAAACCACATTTCTACAGACTCCAGTGATTTTCTTGTCTGTTGTCCTATTGTCCATGATGCACATCTATATGTTAAGACTGGCTCTACATAACATTTAAGAACACTTTTTCTTGTTTCTATTGTCAAAAATGGATTGCACTGCATCTTCCTCAGCTCCTGTAAAGCTACTTTTGCCTGAGCCATTCTGCATCTCACCTCTTTTGGTTTAGGATGCTATAGCATAAATGTGTCGAATGAAACAAAAAATACTCAACAGGGCAGAAACATATCTCCAGAGTTAAATGACGTATATTTTACAAGAAAATAAATTAACATGTTTATGACATTGCTATATGAGAATATATATATATATATATATATATATATATATATATATATGTATATATATATATATATACATATATATATATATATATATACTTCATTGACACTTTCATAATTACACGCTTAATTTCATCCCAATGTCTTAAACCTAACCCAAATCACACCCTAAAGACTTAACCCAGCACTAAACTGAACAGTCCAAACTTTAGCACTGAAACCAACACTTATTCTCAGCCCTAGTCCTTAAGCCATTTATTAACCATAAGCTAAACCCTAAACTCCGCACCAAAACTCTAAGCAAAAACACTTATCCACAATTATAAAACTTCAACACAACGCTAAGCCCAGTTTTCATGGGCCTGTGAAGTTTTCTTGCTAGGGTAATGGAAATGTGTATGTGCTTTGTAAAAAAAAAACATATTTAATCGATTTTTAAAATGTAAAGGTATATAGGTCCAAGTCACCCTTCACGCTATCATAAACACGAAACTTTAACCATTTTTTCAAACCTTAATCTGCAGACACACACAATTAAATAAAGGCAAATAAATAAAAACTAATTTGTCAAATTATAAAATCAAAGACAAGGATGCATCCTATACCAAGCTTGTTCAATCTATACACTGAGCAAATCTTCAAAACATCATAGAGATGCCAGACATAAACATTAATGGAAAGATAATCAATAACCTAAGATATGCTGATGATACTATACTACTAGCACAAAATCCTAAAGATCTACAACAATTACTTAATGTAATAAACATGACAAGTAAAATATATGGACTAGATATGAATATCAAAAAGACTAAAACTATGATCATAAAAAAAGAAAATTCTCAAGACCTACAATTAAATATCAAAGTTGAAGGAATACATCTGGAGACAGTTGAGAGCCACAACTACTTGGGACATACTATAACCAGTGACAGAAAATGTAAAACTGAAATAAACAAAAGAATAGGTATGGAAAAAAGTAATTTTAATGCCATGAAAAATATATTAACATCAAAACAAATAACACCAGGGCTAAAACTAAGAATAGCAAAATGTTACATCTTCTCAATATTCCTGTATGGTGCAGAAACATGGATATTCGACAAGAAAACAGAACACAAAATTGAAATGTGGATGTATAGAAGAATAGGTAGAATTGGAAGGGAAGAAAGGAAAACAAACAATGAAGTTTGAAAACAACTAAAAATGAAAGAGAACTACTAAACACAATTAGAACAAGACAAATGAAAGTTTTGGGGCATGTTAAAAGACACAACATCCTAATAAAAGTAATATTGGAAGGGAAATTACAAGGTAAAAGATAAAGAGGCAGACCAAGACTAACATGGACGAGTAACATAAAAAATTGACGAGTCAGCCTATGACAATCTGCACTATCAAAGCAAGAGACAGTGGAATAGCGCTCCATGGTAGCCAACCTTTGATGCGGAGTCGGTGCTCAATGACGATGATGAATATTCAAATTGCGTTTGTGTAAGATAATTCTGAGATGGTGTTTAAAAACAGGTAATCACAAATCAGTCCTTCATATGTTATTGAAATTGATAAATAATAGCTGTTTAGTTAATATAATTTTATTTAAAATATTAGTAACGCAACATTTATTTTTACTGAGGGTTCTTATTCCTCTTCTAACTTTTTAGCTACCAGTGAAGCATAGATCTTCAACAAACACTTTCCAAGTAGTTCTGTTTTTTTTGCCATTCTTTTAAGATCATTCCATGTCTTCCCATTCATCTTCATCTGTGCTTCTATCCGTCTTCTCCAAAAGATTTCCTTGGCCTTCCTCTTTGTCTTTTCCCCTGGGGATTCCAAAAAAGGGCTTGTTGTGTAATACTCTCAGTTAGATTCAGCAGTGTGTGTCCTATCCAGCGCCATCGTCTTCGCTGTATCTCTTTCATCATCCATTCCAGCGCCATTCAGCTCTGTCTCTTGCTTTGATGGTGCAGGTTGTCTTAGGCTGGTTTGTCCATCTTTTGATGTTACTCGTCCATGTTAGTCTTGGTCTGCGTCTGCCTCTTTTACCTTGTATTTTCCCCTACAGGATTACTTTTAGTAGGCTGTTGTGTCTTTTAACATGGCCCAAAAATCGCATTTGTCTTGTTTGTATTGTGTTTAGTAATTCTCTTTTCATTTTTTGTTGTTTTAAGACTTCATCGTTTGTTTTCTTTTCTTTCCATCCAATTATACGTATTCTTCTATAAATCCACATTTCAAAGGCTTCAATTTTCTGTTCTGTTTTCTTGTCTAATGTCAATGTTTCTGCACCATATAGGAATGTTGAGAAGACATAACATTTTGCTATTCTTAGTTTTATCCCTGGTGTTATTTGTTTGATGTTAGTATGTTCTTCATGGTATTAAAATTACTTTTTGTCATTCCTATTCTTTTGTTTATTTCAGTTTTACATTTTCCATCTCTGGTTTTAGATAGTCCCAGGTAGTTGTAGCTCTGAACTGTCTCCAGGTCTATTCCCTCAATTTTTTGAGTATTTACTTTGTTTATGATCATAGTTTTAGTCTTTTTGATATTCATATCTAGTCAATATTTTTTGCTTGTCATGTTTATTTCATTAAGTAATTGTTGTAGATCTTTAGGATTTTCTGCTAGTAGTACAGTATCTTCAGCATATCTTAGGTTATTGATTATCTTTCCATTAATTTGTAGGCCCGGCATCTCTGTGATGTTTTTAAACATTTGCTCAGTGTATAGCTTGAATAAGCTTGGTGATAGGATGGATCCCTGTCTTACTCCTCTTTTTATATCAATGGGTGTAGAGTTCTCTTTCTTATATCTTATTATTGCTGTTTGCTCCCAGTATAGGTTACATATTAGTCGTATGTCCATGTCATCTAGATGTATCTCTTTTTGGCATTCAATAAGTTGTTTGTGGTATGCTCTATCAAAAGCGTTGGTAAAGGTAAAGTACGAGACTTCAACCGGCGTCTTAGCACGCCAGTTTACTCCCATATATGCTCGATCGCCTATCCAGAAATGTTCGGAGATTTCTGTATAGTGTCGCCTCAAGCATTGAAACTCAGATGCGAGGCAACATTCCTCACTTTCCCAGGGTAATTTCCTGGTACCCATTTCTGCCAACGGCTGGGTCAACCATGGGGGTATTTTTTTTTCCAACCACGAGTACAACTCACACTGCTTCCAGCGGGAATCGAACACAGGTTGTCCGAACGTCGGTAGTCTAGTCGGGTAGTTTTCCCAACTAGGCTACTGAGGCCCCCCTAAGCTTTGGTGTAGTCTATGAAGCAGGCATATATTGATTTCTTTACTTCTGTGTACTTTTTGATTAATGTTCTAATGCAGAATATAACCTCTCTTTCCCACTATTTTTCCTAAATCAAGATTGCTGCTCATCTAATTCAGTATTATTTTATTATGAATCCTTCATTGTATAACTTTTAGCAAGATTTTTGTAACATGGCTCATTAGGCTTATTGTTCTGATGCCACTGCATTCAACTGCACTATTCCTTTTAGGCAATGCAGTGAAAGTTGATGTTTTTAGTTCATTTGGTATGTATCTTGTATGGTATATTTTTAAGATCTTTACTCCGACATAAGTTCGAATTCCTCTCCATGGCTTCCTCTAGACTAGTACGTGATGAGGCTCCAATCTCTTTCACGGTGGTTAGTCACATTCGTCTTTCGTGTCCTGAACATGCCTCTTGTGTACCATACACTTTGCTGTTTTCGCTTTCTGGGCCGTTGGTCATTGCTGACTCTTCCGCCCCATCAACCATCACAGACTTTGTACAATTCGGAATGGACATTTCCGTCTGTCTGGCGTGACAGTGAAAAAAACAATGACCTATCATCGATAGGTCTATCTCGAATGAAAAGAAGATAAATACCCACTTAAGAACGAGAATTTGCACCGTCCACCAGCCTGCCAGAAGTTAAACAACCACAACAGGCATGAGCAGAACATTAAATCCAAGAAGCACACCGCGTGTAACCGGCGTATTTCGAAACAAAACACGCTGTAACGGAAAACACTGTCCACACACGGACGTCACCTTGAACTATCAAGACTGTCAGATGGTATTAACTTAAAATGAATAAATTTCTTCTTTTTCGTTTCTTTTTGTATCTCTTTATCTACTAGTATTTGACTGGTACATTTCCACAATTCTATGTTAGTGATTTTGTCCTGTCATTTCCATCCTTTTAATCTGTGTATGCATCCAATAATGAAAGTCTGTATCTTCATTTTTAAATTAAATATTGTGTGTCGAAAAAAAATTGGTCAGATACAACGCTAGCACTGTAGGGAAAAGTATATTTATTAAAGAATAATCATCACCAAGTACCGGACATGCTGGCGTAGGTGATCATGTCTCTCCACAACTTTCGATCACAACAGTTATTTATTATTTCTGTTGTTGACCTTCCGCCAAGCCATTCTCTTAAGCTGTCTGGTATTTTTTCTCTTAGCTTCCCCCTTTCTCTTCGTCCCTCAGTTTTCCCAGTTGTTACAATATGTTCCAGCTGTTTTCTCTCATTACATGGTCAGAAAATGATGATTGTTTCTTCCTAATATTGGAAATTAGCTCTCTGTTTCCTTTGGCCTCTTTCAGAACGTTTTGGCTACTCAACACAAAAATAATATGCACAATAAATTGGTGATTCTGACTGAGTCAGTACTCTCAGCTCCAAAAAGCCCCAAGAACAATGAACTAGATGACTTGAGAACAACCCTGGACCAACTATGCAATAACTTCTAGAGAGTAGTCGTTCAGTGGATACCATCACACTATAATATACACGGGAAAGAACGCGCAGACAAATTAGCTAAAGATGGAGGGAGATTACCATAAAAGAACCATCCGCTCAGTTATGATGAAGCCAAATCCATCCTCAAAGGTCAGTTCCATGAAAAATAGAAACGAGAACACCCAAAGCACAACGAGAGTGACGGATACCATCAACTATTAAGCGGGGATCAAGTCTTCATACTTCGCCTACGCACTGGCCACAATAGAATGAGAAATTACATGTTCACCAAATTCAAAATAGGTACAACAAGCCTATGCCACTGTACACTGGACAATATGACTACAAAACATGTTCTACAGGATTGCCCCCAGTACACAGTCTTGAGAAAAGCAATATGGTCCACACCCACCTCCCTGGAAGAGAAACTATAAGGGGCAATCGATTCGCTTAAACGGACAGCTGACTTCATGAGAGAGTCTGGAATCCTGCTCTGATTGAGTCTTGATCGAGAGAGAGAGAGAGAGAGAGAGAGAGAACGTTTTCATTACTCTCCTTAGCTGTCCATTGTATTCTCAACATTCTTATGTAAAACCACATCTCTACAGACTCCAGTGATTTTCTTTTCTGTTAAAGAACAGCAAAGTAGGCCAAAGATAGATGACCTGACAGTGTGGGAGGACAGACAAGTAAACGAGGTCTGTAAGGATTGACCACTGAAACGTGGTGGGCGTAGAAAATAAAAAAAATAAATTAAAATATGTCAACAGGTGGGTGGTTGGGAGTGGTCAACATCAAGTATATCATCCCCAAGAGGCAGACAGATTTAGAACAGACTTAGAGTACAAACGGAGCTCGATTAGAAGACTCCATCAGAAGACTGCCAATATGCACCACGAAACACCGTCACCAACTAGTGCTGATGGATTAGGTATTAGAACAAGACCAATGTTAGATCAAATTGAGAGCAACATATTTAGTAGGAGCTCACAACAGGACTTTGTGGGAACATTAATGTTAAAGCTAGAGTGAGACAATAGCAAGATGGCTTCAAGTGTAACGTGATTTGAGGAATGGAAAGGTTTCAAGCGGATGTGAAGAGTGTCAGGTGGTCATCATCATCATCATCATCATCATCATCATCATCATCATCATCATCATCATCAAGTACCGGGCCTAGTGGCGTAGGTGATCATGTCTCTCCACAACTTTCGATCTCGGCAGCTATTTACAATTTGACCTTCTGCCAAGCCATTCTCTTAAGCTGTCTGTTATTTTTTCTCTTTGCTTCCCTCTATTTCTTCGCCCCTCAATTTTTCAGTTGTTACAACATATTCAAGTTGTTCTCTTCTCATCACATGGCCAAAAAATAATGATTGTTTCTTCCTAACATTGGAAATTAGCTCTCTTTTTGCTTTTACCTATCTCAGAATCTCTTCATTACTCTTCTTAGCTGTCCATGGTAATCTCAACATTCTTCTGTAAAATCTGTCAGGTGGTATTAACTTAAAATGAATAATTGTCTTCTTTTTCTTTTCCTCCTCATTTACCTTTCAACGTCGAGGTGAGATATAATTTTCTGCCTTTTGCTCTTCTGTTTACTACTGCAATACATTTCTTTCGATACATTTTTTTCCGGGAAATCTTTGAATGGGTAAGATATTTCTTTGACATTCTTTATGGATTTTCTGTTGCGGAAACTGGTTATTAATTCCTGCTGTAAAATGCTCTGTGTCGAAAGTATATTCTTTTTCTTCTTTCCATTATCATCATTTGTTATCAGCACCGAGAAGAGATAGTTTGCAGTCTTTTACTTTTCTTTTGGTCTCTCATTCTTTTATGTTTTCTAGTGTTTCTAATATTCCGTTAAAACATACTTTTCGTGGTCGGCCCTTGGTTCTGGTGCGCTCGCAACGTTTATTGAGTGTTTGTTGTAGTTTTAAAACAAATCTTTTATGCCAAACCATTTTGCATTTTATCTGTTGTCTCTTTATATATTTTATGACAGGGATTGTTCTTAGCTTTATACTCAGTTCTTAATTTTTTGTCTTATTTCTCAGACTGTTTACTGTAATTTGTTTAACACATTTCGTCTCGGTAAAAAAGTAAAGTACCCCCGTCACACCAACTGGCGTATAGGGAATATGGTGTTAGTGACCATAAATTTTACAGACCTTCAGCACATGATTTTGGGGTAATGTGGTCGGTATTACGCGCGTGCCGATTTACTTTCCCAGAAAAAATCCGGTACCTATTTAAGGCTGGGTGAACCCAGAAGCCGTCAGTTGGGATTGAACCCTACCTCTTGTCCTTTGTAGTCCAGTTAACTAACCAATGAGCTATTGCGGCTCCTAATTTCGTCTCGGTAGTGGTCGGTAAAGACCTGCACATCAAGCATCGCCTGTTATGAAAAACCAACCATATTAATGCATTGTTTGTTCTCTCCATGCAGATACACTTGTACGTCAAGTATACTTCTCATCAATTAACTATCAGGTCTAGTTACATACACACCCTTAGTTTAGATCTTCTCTAAACACCTGTACGGTTTTCGTTGTGCTTCACGTCATGGGGTATGTTCATGTCGATGGGCCACGTTGTTGAGTGGCACAAGGTCGAATGAACCAGTGTTTGGACAAGCAGTAAAGACGAGGATGTGGAGCGTAGGATGGAAAGGATTTTTCTTGTATCTGATCGAAAGTTGGTATGTCACTTCCTGAATTAGAAAATGTAAATGCTAATGCAGGCGAACAGCAAACCTACAAGGAGGATATTTTTATACAAATAAGAGTAGGAACGGCACACACGTCAGGTAAGATTACATAAGAACAACAACACTGACTATAAATACTGCTTATTTAAAGGGAAGACAAGAAAATCAATACTTGCCCAAATAACTTCTGAAAAAAACGAACGCATTCGACACACAAACAAAATCCAGCACAACTTGTTGTGATAATGAAGGCGAGAAAAAAAACTGCTACAAAAACTAATACTGTATATAAGGTAACATGATTTCAACACATTTTAATGGATACGGTTATTATTTTCCAATAAGTAAAAACACATCAAGTGAAATTTCGGAAGTAATTTCTATTAAGGAAATTTCAAAGTATTTACCATAACAACATACCATACATATATAATATGTTTTTGGTTGTTTTTTTCTGCTGCACAGATCAGTAGTTGTTATTATCTCTAGCCATCAGAAACAAGGTGTCACATACGCCTTAGGCATCTAATGGTTGGATGTTTTTTTTTCTGACTGACAATCGCTTTACACAAGCAGCTAAAGTAAATTAAACAGTCAGGACAAACGATCTCATTGGCGACAAAAAAAAACAACAATTATTCACTGGTAATTTTAATGTTTTAATTATCAAAAGTGATATACACATCTTAAGCCCATGCTCATATTCAGAATTTTCTTCATTATAAAATGACATTTGACGCGTCCACATCGCAGCAACCCAGAAATAAAACAGTTAATAGAGAAAAAACAATGTTTGTTAAAATATCTCAATACATCCAACTCTGTTCATACACTTCCCCCATATGACAGGATCTATGAATCTCAGATCGAACTTTACAGCTCCCTTCATTCACATCACGTAAGTGTATTCTCATGCCATGTTTCTTGTCTTTATTTTCTGTAACAGAGCACTGTTAAAAGTTACATTATACAAAACTATGTAATGTTGATTTCTGTCCTTCTAGGTTACAAAATTAATATATGATTATTAATTTTTTGATCTGCAGATAAGCAATCTGTTATTTTATTTAATCTGTTTTCACAATTTATTTCTTTTTAAGATCAACTATTAAAATGATTAAGTTAGGTCAAAAATGATATAGAAGGTGACAAAAGAAAGGCTGAATCAAAATATCTATCGTTTCAGTTCTGCTGTTATACTAATAAGATTCTAAGTAATTGTTGTGGTTACATGCCAAAAGGTCGGATATTACATTGACAAGATGGATTAATAACTCATAGTTGATTATATATGTAACAGACCAGAACCAATCAAATCGTACTCTATTTCACCACTAAAGCCCTGGTATCAGAGTAATCATTCTAGTTACGTTATTAAGGATAGAAGTGGGGGGGTGGGATCAATTATACTGTAGTCGGATGTTCTGTGTATAAAAGTACACCAACGCATTTCAGTTTTAAAGGTTGGGGTAAACGACAAAAGTAAGTAACCGACAGGTGAATTCAGAAGAACATTATACTTGTTTATATTTGTGATCAGAACGAACGCAGATTTCATTCTTCGATATCGTTGGTTCGTTCCCTGTCGAACGTCACTTAGTAAACCAAACTGGAACAATAATTACAATTACCGGTTGTTTCTTAAAGAAACGTTAAACTGATGATGTTTAATGAAACATGCTGTCAGAGCGAAGAGTCACATTATACGTTTCCAGAGAGAAGAGACAAGTTTACACGCTGTCAGAGAGAAGATACAGGTTTACACGCTGTCAAAGAGAAGAGGCACATTTACACGTTTCCAGAGAGAAAAGACAAGTTTACACGCTGTCAAAGAGAAGCGACACGACGTCAGAGAGAAGAGATACATTTACACGTTTCTCGAGAGAAGAGACAAGTTAACACGATGTCAAACAGAAGAGCCAGGTTTACACGCTATCAAAGAGAAGAGACACATTTACTCGTTTCTCGATAGAAGAGACAAGTTAACACGATGTCAAAAAGAAGAGACAGGTTTACACGCTGTCAAAGAGAAGAGATACATTTACACGTTTCCAGAGAGAGAGAGAGAGAGGGAGAGAAAAGACAAGTTTACACTATGTCAAAGAGAAGAGACAAGTTTACACGCCGTCAAAGAGAAGAGACACGTTTCCAGAGAGAAAAGACAAGTTTACACGCTATCAAAGAGAAGAGACACATTTACACGTTTCTCAAGAGAAGAGACACGTTAACCCGATGTTAGAGAGAAGAGACAAATTTACACGCTGTCGAAGAGAAGAGGCACATTTACACGTTTCCAGAGAGAAGAGACAGATTTAGACGCTGTCAGAGAGTGGAGACATATTTACACGTTTCTCGAGAGAAGAGACAAGTTTACACGCTGGCAGAGAAAGGAAACATATTTACACGCTGTCAGAGAGAAGAGACAAATTAACAAGCCGGCAGAGAGAAGAGTTAGATTTACACGCAATTAGAGAGGAGGGTCACATTAACACTCTCTCAGAGAGAAGAGACATATTTACACGCTGTCATAGATCTAGGACAAAATAATACGCTCTCGAGAGAAGAGACAGATTTACACGCTGTCAATTGATGAAGGACAAATTAACACGCTCTCAGAGAGAGGAGACAGATTTACACGCTGTCATAGATGAAGGACAAATTAACACGCTCTCAGAGAGAAGAGACAGATTTACACGCTGCCAGAGAGAAGAGACAAAGAAAAATCACAGAAGTTACTCTGACTATGAATCTCCACAGGGGTGAAAGATTCTACGGAAAACCCGGACTTTACAGTCATCTCCTTAAACGCAGGTACAACTACTCAAGACTGGATTTTCTGTCAATATCTCTCCGATAAACGATTGACTGTTAGATACAAAAAATGGATACCTGATTAGAAGGGCCCTATGAAGAAGGTAATAACGTGACTTATCAGCAATAACTCTTACCTCCAAACGTTGTGGCTTGGTACTCCGAAAACACTTCACTCCCTTTATTCGGCTTTCCTTTTGTTAGCACAATCTATATCCTTGATACTCAATTGCCAGGTTACTTCCAAAGGCTATCGTGGTTTACATCCAGTTGCTATATCTGCCTCTTCCTACCAACATATCCGACATCAGATGATAATCTGTATTCAGGATTACCTTTTCCGTCGATCCTTACTTACTTGGTCAGATTGAGTAATCTGCTACAAGAGCCGCTCAGAAGTGGTGGAGTAGGATCTTGATCAGCTGTAGGTTGTTGATCGTCACGCGAACGGTCAGCTATGAGTCACTACCCACGATCATCTAATTTGCTTCTCGATGTCTTCTTAATTTTACTTGCTTGCTTGCGTTCATCTGATTACTAAAGGAATACTCCTCTTCGCCATCTGCTCTTAAAAGGACGTTAAGTGTGCGCGTGTGCTTTATGTTATTGTTTTTCAGTGGAACTGTGATATTTAGTCCTTTCTGCCCAACACATCCGACTTCATCAAGGCATTTATTAGTACCGGCTTGTCTTCCTGCTTCGATCCCTATAGTTGATCTAGACCACTGTCTAGGCAAACTGTCTTTCTACATGGTTCCTAAGATCCACAAACCCAATACTCCCTGGGGCCCCACTGTTTCAGTGTGTCGCTGTCCCACGGAACATTGTTCCGACTATTTGGACATTTTCCACCCCACTGTAACATCTCATCCCACCTATGTCAAGGACTCCTATCATGTCCTTCCTATCTTCTCCTCTATTTCCCTTTCCGCTTCTTATTCTGATTGTTATTTATGTGGTCCATCTGCCATCTGATGTTATTATTGTGCCCAAGTATTTGAAGCTCTGAACTTGTTTCAGATTTGTCCTGTTTATATGTTGCATGATGGTAATGATTTTTTGTTGCACTGGTAGATGCTTGCTATTGGAAAGTTGCTAGGGTTTGTGATTCTTTAGTTAAAAATCTGTCTTTAAAAAATACTTTTGACGATTTATTTATATTTGTTTTTCTAATTTGGTTAACTACTTTGTCATTGAACATGCCTGTTCTAGTAGTCATCACAGCAGTTTTAGAGTGAGTGCAGTTTTCTCAATAAATTGTGTTTTCTTGTAACAGTAGCAACGTTATTTAAAATCTACAGTGGAAATATTCCATTTAGACATTTCATACTCGTTTTTTTAAATTAGGAAATATATGCTACCTCTTGCTGTTTCCTCTTGCTGCTACCTTTGCTGCTACCTCCTGCTGCTTCCTCTTGCTGCTACCTCTTGTTGCTTCCTTTTGCTGCTTTCTCTTGCTGCTACCTCGGTATGTTCGTGGCGTTCTTCAGTGATCGGTCCATTCTTGTGGTCTTTTCTCCAATCTCTTTCTTCCTTATTATAAACCTCTAAACCCATGAAGTGTACACCAGTGGACGATATCATCAACCATTTCAGTGTGCAGGCTCTTTCTCAAGATGTTCGATGATCCTGGCTGGCACACAGTTTAGCCAACCTTCTCTCAGACAGAGCTCAGTGATCTAAGAGAAACTCCCCTTCTCATCCATTCCAAGTTTTAATCATTATCTTCAGTGATTGTGGATATTGATGCTGATCTTCCAGAGGTTCATGGTGATACTTCATATTACCTTCAAAAATGCTTCTGGAGAGAGATTATTTCGGTTTGAAATGACCTGCTTCTCCATGATTTGGATAGAAGGAACAGTGATAGAAGTCAAGAAATTTACTTGAATGAAGTTGTGTTCACCCACGAAATCTAAATTGTCTAAGCTAGGACAGCAAGCAAGAACATTGTCCATGACCAGAAGCATTGTCCATGACCAGAAGCATTGTCCATGACCAGAAGCACCTCGAGTGGTACATTTTTCTCTGTAATTTACGTTTACACTTTCACACTTCGGGTAAACACGACGTAGCAATCAGGAATGTTGAAGTTACTGTTCGATTCTTAGGCAAAGGTATAGATGCTAAGTTGAGTTTTATTCGAAAAAGCTGTACAATTTCCAAGTTGTATGAATAGAGAGACATCCGAAAGCAGAGTTTTCACTGCATTGCCATTTTATAATTATCTTCTAAAGTTAGCCAATCTAACAGTTTGATAGTCTTCATTTATTTCGTTTTGCAAGCAAAATCACTTAGAAGTTTTTGTATATTTCAGTTCATGCACATACATATCAACCATAATACATATATTTAATTGTTTCTTTATCTATGGTGAGATAATTTTAATGCAACAAGTTTTACGAAACATTTTTAATTAACAAATTAAATGCTGACAAAGTCTAAGAAAATAAATTAACTATTTTTATGGTGAGGCCTGTTTCATATAAAAATTATATTCTCTTTAAACGAAATAAATCTTATTTAATTTGAAATACATTTAGTAAACTTAAAAATATTAACAAAAATCAGAAAAGTAAAAAAAAAACAATTAAAGAAATCAGCACAACAAGAATATATTCAGATTTTAATGGATGTTAATTTTGTCCAGATTTCGAATACAATTTTAAATAGTTCTTTAGGTTAGAAGCTAAAATTCTAGATAGTTACATACCTTGCCCAGACTCATAAAAGTCTTCCTATATTTTGTGCTCATGATAAAATACACGAATATATTGATGCTGGAGTTTATGACCTCAAAAACGGAAGATACCGACAGGATTACCAGAAAACGATTCTTGTAAAGTCCGTCATAGCTTAGTTCTGGCTCCAGGTATCCTGCTATGAAAGTACCAACAGCTGGGAGGAAACAAGCAATGAAAATGATGGATATCATCACTACCATCTTGGCTATCTTCTTCTCCTTGGTGTTAACACCTCCATCAGTACTTGATTTCTGACCTGTTTTACCCATCACTGATGAATTTGAATTTCTCCATGTAGCTTTCTGATTGAGTTTCATTACCAAAACTGCTGTAAATGTAACAACTGAGAAGAAACAAGACACTGGCATGAGAACTCCATTGACTGCAAAGGAAACAGAATCTGTTATTTTTCTCCTGTGGGCGTCCATGTGAAAGATAAGCCCAATTAATGTTCTGTTTCTTTCAGGGAAGAATCTCCATCCCAGCCCAGCAGAGAGGTACGCCAATGATGAACAACCAATAGTTACAACAAAGAATGTTACCATAGCAACGACATGTCTAGTCGGAGTAAAAATAGTTTTAACTTTCAATGGTAGAATGACACAAACGCATCGCTCGAAACTTATGAAAGCGGTTATCAGACCTGTTGTCCTGGTAAAAATAACATGTGGCCAGCTTCCGGTTATTAAATGGATCTCTGTGGTGACCATTGGGATGTCAGAATCTCTAATTGCTGGACTAAAACAAAAATTACTCCACATTATTGAGATAAGGGAACACAAATCAGAGATGGTTAATGCTACAAGACAAATATTTATGGACTCTGAAAACCCTTGTTTGAAGAAAACGACTAAGTTCACAGTGTTACTGAGAACTCCAAAAACTGCGATAGTCTGACATACAATGCCGAGAATAATAAACATGACATCCAAGTATAAATCATCATTCAGGATGGGATTTCTTTGTACCAATAGGTCATGTTCAAATTGGGTTCCACTATCATTCCAGAAGATATTGTTGTTGTACCACTGTACCAGGTTTGAGCTAGAATTCGTCATTTTATCAGAACAGGACTGATTTGAACTGATGTTCCGTTGTAGATTTTGACTATATATCGCTGATCTTGAATAGAAATGACATAATTGGACTGAACAAGATGAGCTCTGTCCTCGGGCAGAAAAAAACGAGTTTGTATATGAAAAGTGCTGGTACATAACCGGTTTGAAGCAGGATAACACTATACTGTAGAAGCATACAACTAATTCCGATCATGGCAAATATGGTATGTGTCAAGAGGGAACTTTTCAGGATAGAACTGCGTCGTGCTATAAAATATGTATGGTATGAGCTATCGTTCTACATGATAAGAAATTAAATACGATTAAGCCGTGGAGCTTTCTGTCATCTGTTAGCAAATATTTCATTTATATCAGTCATTCTTGCACCAATTACCTTTGAGACATGTATATTATCGAATATTACTTTAAGTCTTTAAAGCTATTACATTATAAAGTTTGCTGATTTCTATTTAAAGTAGAGTTTAAATACCATAATTATAAATTTGTAAGCAAATTAAATGTCATATTTATAACATTGACTATGAAGATGTCAAAATATGCGTTTTGCAAAGAAATGTGATTGCTTGAATGAGGAATTAAATCAATTTGATGAGTAATTGTTATGTCCTGAGGCAATCGCTGTAAGAGAGAAGTACAGAAATAGATTAACAAATTACGTCATTAACTGTTAGTTTATTTCGTAAACATTATTTCAGAATTATAATTATTAGTTTTTCACTTTTCATAGCTCAAGGCGAAGACATTTAATTTATGACGTGGACATTTAGATACGTTTAGAAACTGCACGTGTGGAGATTTAGGAAGTACTATCGTTTCAGCCTTCCAATATCTAATTTGGTATTTGCCTAAATAACGGAGACATTCGTGACATTACATTAAGTGGCAGTTTGTGAGGGATTTGGAGAAAAACATAGATCAATAAAAGGAGACACACACAAACACACAGAAAGACAGAATGTAGGAAGTAAAAAAGAGAGATTGACAAGGACAAGCAAAGGAAATAAAAAGAGAAAAATATTGACATTTATATTTTGTAAAATGAATACAATTAAATTGAGTATAAATGCTTACAACGTTTGAACAATTATTCTGTGACGTTCGTAATTTAATCTAGTTTAAATTATTGCGCTCTGTCGAAACCATCAAAAATTGTTATTATTAATCTTCGATTGCACTTGTCAAGACATTGTATTTGAATTTAATATTGACAACAGAATTAAATAACAGTATTTGTGATACTCTTTAGCAATAGTATGTTAATGTCACATAAATGCTAGCTTATTATTTCAACTGTTAATAATTATAGCTGCAAATTTTTTTTGGATAAAGATTACAGAGAAAAGATTACACTGAGAAAAGATACACTGAAAAGATGCTTTTTTTTATAATAGCTGCTCAGTAATGAGTGAAAGATCTAGCTCGTATGTTGCATCGAAGAATAATTTCTTTACTGAAAAGACAAATAAAACAGTCAACTTATTCTTTATACTTTGGAATGAGTAGCAGCTCTTAGTATGTCTGACCTAAACCATATACAAAATCTTACAAGAAAAAAAATAGTGTTTAACTTCGTCTTTATTCATTGTTTATGGTTTATGGCCTACAGTGTCTTACGAAGAGATTAAAATTCAGTATAAAAGAGATTCAAATGCAATTAATAAACAAAATGAAAATTATAAGTAGGAAAAATACGAAAAAAAGTGATTATTTCAAATCAACGGCAGACGAATTGTTGAAACTAGGAAGCATTAAGGAACAGATATACATACTGCGTCAAAGAACTCTATAAGCCACCAGAGATAAGCCACCAGAGATAAGCCACCAGAGATAAGCCACCAGAGATAAGCCACCAGAGATAAGATACCAGAGATAAATAATCACAATAATGGAACGTGAATACTCACAGAATGAGAGGGTGACTTGTGCGGCAAGAAAATAAGAAAATCACCTGGACCAGAAAATATAACAAAACAGGAGATGGAAGTTGTGAGAGAATTTGGGATAGAAGTAACAATGAATCTGGTGAATGACACCGATGTCATGGGTTTGGTCTACTAAAATATGTTTGTATAGCTCTACTAAATATGTTTGTATAGCTCTACTAAATATGTTTGTATAGCTCCACTAAAATATGTTTGTTTAACTCTACTAAAATATGTTTGTATAGCTCTACAAAATATGTTTGTATAGCTCCACTAAAATATGTTTGTATAACTCTACTAAAATATGTTTGTATAGCTCTACTAAATATGTTTGTATAGCTCCACTAAAATATGTTTGTATAACTCTACTAAAATATGTTTGTATAGCTCCACTAAAATATGTTTGTATAGATCTACTAAAATATGTTTGTATAACTCTACTAAAATATGTTTGTATAGCTCCACTAAAATATGTTTGTATAGATCTACTAAAATATGTTTGTATAACTCTACTAAAATATGTTTGTATAACTCTACTAAAATATGTTTGTATAACTCCACTAAAATATGTTTGTATAGATCCACTAAAATATGTTTGTATAACTCTACTAAAATATGTTTGTATTGCTCCACTAAAATATGTTTGTATAACTCCACTAAAATATGTTTATATAGCTCTACTAAAATATGTTTGTATAGATCTACTAAAATATGTTTGTATAACTCTACTAAAATATGTTTGTATAGATCCACTAAAATATGTTTGTATAACTCTACTAAAATATGTTTGTATAACTCTACTAAAACGACCAGGCGCCGTGAAATGTGAAGATTATCGTATAGCAGGTCTTATGAGTCAAACATGGAATGACTAAAATATCACTAATAAACATCATGCGTGTGGACTTGTAGGAGGTGAAAGTACGATCACCGTGTACACCAAGAGATTATTAGTAAAAAGAGCCATGTAAGTGTAAATCTTCCTCTTCTTCTTCCATCCTTCCTCCATTGCCGTTGGCGTCGAGGGGAGAAACAATCTGCGATTCTTTGCTCCCCTGTTGGCCTCTTCTGATGTTATCCCTCCTAGTGACTCTAGTATTCCCTTTATCCATCTCTTTCTCGGTCTTCCTCTTAATCTGACGTTTTCGTAGCGTTTGTTTATGGCTCTTTGAGTCATTGTTAGTTCTTTCTGTCTTGTTTTGTGGCCGAACCAATTTATCTGTTGTTTCATTATATATTCGATGGCTGGTTCAATTTCGAGTTTCTTCCTCAGGTCAGTGTTTCTTACTCTGTCCCTTAAGCTGTTTCCTGTCATTCTTCTGACACATTTCATTTCTGTGGTCGTTATCTTTCTTATTGTTCTAGAGTCCAGCGTCCAATTCAGGCACTGATAGCACAGAGTTGGTAAGTGTAAATAGACATGTATTTATGCTTTATCGATGTTACAAATCATTTGACAAAGTAAAGCATTGAGAAAAAATAAAATATGTTAGAGAGTATAAATGTTTACAACAAATATTAAAGGATAATGAATATCCTGTATTGACAACAAAAAGCAACCATAAGAAAAGGAAATCAATTGGGAATGTTTTAACAAATAATATCAAAGTGTCAGACAAGTGTATGTTCTATCACTATATTTACTTAATACGTGTAGTTCAATTATACTAACATTTATTAAGGGCGTATCCAAAATCTCAGTCGTTGGTCATAATAAACACAACCTCTGATACATTGCTGACGCAGTCTTAATCGCTAAGAGTGTAAATAGTTTGATAAAAGTGATTGACATTATATTGATGGAAAGTAAAAAAATTAAGACCTTAATTTCAAGAGTAAATCAAAAACTTCTGCAACAAGTCTGTGTCAATAAAAGTGGGAGAGTTCATCGGCGCTTTAAAGAGCCAATTCTAACCCATGGAAGCGAATTATAAACAGTCACAAAATGTTGAAAAACGGTTAGAGACCGCAGAGATGTGATTTCTTAGAAGAATGTTGAGAGCTCCCTGGGCAGCTAAGAAGAACAGCGAGGAAATTCTAAAAAACCAACACAAAAACATAATTGCTAAAAACATCAGAAAGAAGCAATCGACATTTTTTTTTCGGGCACTTCATGAGAAGAGGAAAGTTGGAATACTTGGTTACAACTGGCAAAATAAAAGGTAAGAGAGATCGCGGACGAGAATGCAGAGAAAATACTGGATAGCTTGGTGTCATGGCATGGAAAACGGTCAACAACAGAATTGATACGATGCACTGTAGATAGAAGATTGTGGAAGGACATGATCATCTACACCAACCGGTATGGCAGATGATGATGATGATGATGATGATGATGAGAACAGAGAAGTTGGAATATCTGGCTAGGACCGACAAAATACAGGGAAAGAGAGATCGCGGACGAGAAAGTTACTTTAGTCCATTTAAAAAACTCATGCTTTCAAATTTTATCAAATATCTCGGAAGTCCCTGGATGGATTACCATGATTTTTTGCGTGTGGTTTTATATTGTACATGACGTTACAAATTTTTAATTTAAAATAATGTACGCAATATCGTTGATATAAAATGGCTGGTTACTTTGATCTGTGTCAATGTAGCAGCTATTGAGCACCTACAAAATACAATTTATATTAAAAGCTTAAAAATTTCTTGATTTTTGTTAAGCCATAGGTGCGTCATCCAAATTTGTGCAAACAGACACAAATAGTACTGAAGTATATGCGTTCATTTCGTCTTGTAGAATACATATTTCTATGAAACAATTATCAATATCAGAAGCAATCAAGTGAGTAAATAGTAAAACTAGAAATTATAGTGAATTTTTATTGTGATAAACAATTATAATTGGTTATATTCAGTTATTTGGTTATTTGGTTATGGAAGGCCCCGGTATCACTGCAAACGAATTAAAATCCATAATTGCTCAACCGCCCATGCCAGCGTAATCATCCGAATTAATATCTAATCTCCCAAACAAAGAAAGGTAACTGTAGTCCCCATCGTAGCAGTCTCAGCACACGCCAAAAGACATAAGGCAAAACCGCGCAGAAAGTGAACAAAGCCAACGGTTCCCTGTCATACGTTATCATCACTCATCGTACACAATTGGAATATCGAAACATGATCAATACGGATGAGACACACAGCTCACGGTGTTCACAGAGCACTTAACTCAGTAGCTCCCTCAACAAGCCGGACTTGGAATATGAGGAAACTGCAACAAGGAACACTTTTCATGCAGCCTTCAATTGTTCCCGCCGCCTATCCACCATATACCACGGAGGTTCACGTCCTCTTGAAAATTATGATCGTCGTATTTTTTAAAAATGTAGAGCGCTTGATGATGTTAGGCCATCGCTGTTGACTCCAATTTCGAACATTTAGACGCACAGTTCACTGTCAGATTATCTCCGTCGCACATCAAACAACAGACCGTAAGATTAGCGTACGGTCGGTTATCAGACGTGATCTTGTCAACTGTAAGTGTCTTCAAACTGTGTTGTTGGTTTTGTTCCTCAATGAGATCATAGCAACATGGACAAATACAAATTAATTTAAGAAAAGTTGCAGAACATGAACCTTTTGACTTTGCTTTTAGAACGGAATCGGTTAATTCGAATTGGTTATATTCAGTATTGAAGTCAAGTATTCTGGATGATTGGAATGGTCTTGAAAATGACCTATTTTGCAACACGCTGGTGTCAACACGCTGGCAAGCAAATTTATTTTACGGCAAACTTCTTCAGAGTAATGATGCTCATTCAGGATCAGTCAAACAGGTTGATTACAGCTTTCGGCTAAACAAAAAACAAACCATCCTTCTTCCAATATTCCTCTTCTCACGTAAGATATGGTTCCCACATTTTGCCCAGTAATCTTTGTCTATCTTTGAGAGGATGTTATTTGTACAATTTTCGATGTGAATGGTAAGGTGGTATTCTCAAACATCTATGATTATGCTCTTCGCAACTGTTTATTTTAATATCAGAGTGACATGAAAATGTCTTGAGCCTAGAACATTCTATTCAAACTTAAAACTGATATTTTAAAAAATGGTTTAAATTTAGCACACTGCACACAAAACGTCAATTTTCTAGTTGGAGTAAATATTTTTGTAGAATGAAACTTTAGCAGTTAATTCTTGATTCTTGATTTTTCACGCGCTGTTAGACGTAGCATATGATTTGTAGTGTTTTTCACCATTCATTTCTATTCTGGGAGAGATTTTCGATCTTATCTCATGTGTCTATGCCAACTTTGCTTTTCTTATAAGTGTTCTTTTCAGTGTCATTTTAGGTCTTCCTCTTTTTTGTGTTCTGTTTCCCATAGGAGATCTTGTTTTTGAATTCTTTTGTCTCTTCTCGGCACATGTCCAACATATGTCCATTTTTTCCCTTAATTGTAGATGATATCTTTGGTTGCATGGCCATTTCTTCTTAAGCAGGTTTTTTTGGCATGACTGACTCATTGTAACACCACAAGATTCTACAACCATGATGGTTTGTCCGCTTAGGGCTGCCTCGAAGCGAGTCTCAGGATAAGGTAGTCAGCCTCCCACCCAACAGTCCACGCAAGACGAAAAATAAACATAGCCTCCATCTAGCAGTTAATACTCATAAGAAAAAAGATCAACGTTTGGTAAATCTGAGAGTGTCTGGGGCGCAGTATTCAAATTTTAACTATATTTTATTTTATTATAAGACACATCTTCTTCTAATCGCTTGAATGTATAAAAGATGAAGCATATGTGATTTATCTTCCAGGGAATACACACATGGATAAATCAACTAAAGTATAATTGACAAACAAGTGTCTTTTATTAAATTGTCTGCGTGAAATATATTTGTCCGTTGTGCCTGCTTCATAGCTTTTACAGGTTTCAGGTGCATGTCGTTACGCGGTACATGTTCCTGCGTGTGCCACATCTTTATTTTACCTTTTGTACTCGATGATGACTTTATTTTATTGTGCAGCAACGTTGTGCTGTAATGTCCTTTATTAAACAAGAAGGTCGATCTAATGTTGGAAGAACAGTTTTCTCAATCCACACTCTAAATACGTGGCCGTTCATCTCGGAGTGATAGCCCCGATGTCTGTCGACTTTGAAACAAAAAAGAGTTCAACATTCTGCAACATCCCATTATCTCTGATACATGCATGTGCCACTATCAAGCGTCAAATCTTTTCTGCTAGGTGTCGATCTTTTAATATTCCCATCTGATAACTGCCATTTTTTTTCAATTGTGTAGTGAGCATTGATCGATTATCTAGATATACAATATCATAACTGTCTTTACACATTTTTTTTACTTCACGTAAATACTTGCAAAATAAATACTCGTAAAAAATCACAGCTACTAGGTGTGGCTTCTTACAAATTATGCTTTTTCCAACCAGCAACTTTCCAAAGGCAAAGCCTGGACTGATGACAACTCTCCATAATGTAGCTTTTAAAACTTCAATGCCGTTGTTCGTTGTCGGCTTAGACTCAATTTTTCTAAATGTCACTGCTTCGTTCAAAGAAAACATTTGAAAATGTGTTTTCTTCGAACGATATTTCATAATATCTTTATTAAAATTGTATAATACTTCCTTTCTTTCTTCCTTTTTTGTATTCCTTGGACATTAATCAACACTATGGTAGGATTGTGTAGGGAAAGTACCTCGCAACAGGAGACAGTCACATCCTTCGAGATTGACCCTGGAGCTTATTGAGTCGCCCCTTCCACTCCATATTTATGTAAACTTCTTGTGTCTTCTTGTCTACGGTATCGCAACCCCGCGGGAAACAGCTTTGGCTGGTTGGTTAAACTACGGTGGACAAGTTAAGGAAGGAATTCTCAATTCTATTGTACACAACTGCTGGCAGAAAGGGCGGAGGATCGATTCAGTCGACAACGGTCACGAAAAAATGAGATGGAACGGCCTGATATCGAACTCAATGCACGACATGGACCTAAGGTGTTGACTGGCCAGAACCAATCAGAAAGTAAAGGCAAACTACTACAAACAGAAAGGAAGAAAATTGATTAATTGGAAACAAAATGATACAGAAAAATCCGTAAGATATCTTGGATAATGAAAAAGAGCAACGAAGACATACTTAAATAGTTAATCAAACATTAAAAAAGAACTATGTTATAACCACCACTCTACGGAGAAAATTAAATTACTATGGCCACATCAAAAGACACAACAGGTTGGAAAAAACGTTAATGGAAGGCAAAGATCCTGGATGACGCATCAGGGGCAGACCAAGAAGGTGGTTTCAAGACAGCTAGGAGACTTTTAACATGACAACAGAAAAACTGAGCGCTCTGGCAAGTGAAATAAATTCTATCAGATGGACTGCGGTGTATGCAATGTTCTGTGGAAGATCAAAACAGAAACAGAAATTCTTTCAGACGAATTGTGATGAATTCACGTTCTGTAAAGAATATGCGACCTGATGCTGATGATGATTGGCATATATATCTATATTCTTGAACTAAGTGATAATGTGACCGTTTACTTAATCCCAAAATATGCATAGTTCTCTTCTAAGGTTCTCATAAAGAACGATAAAGCATCCTCAATTTACTCTTTCTGCAGAAATATTGGTAAATCTTCATAGCGATGGTTTAAATGTTAACGAATTATCATCTTTAAACTCATTGTAATTACTGCGAGTCAAAGACGAGTTTTATTTGAAAACACCTTTATAAATGAATGTAGAAGACATATGAAGTTTACTCTTTCCTAGTGTTCAAAGTGCGACGTCATTCATGCGAGAGAAAAGTGGTCAAAAATAAAGATTTTGAAATTCTCCATGTAATGTTGACCAGTAGAAATTGTAAACATTTTATTTCTTTAGTATCATTGTGTGATTGCTTTTATATACAACAAATAAATTAAAGTAAAAGACATTTGTTTCTGTCCAATATATTTTCTTTTATATGATTTCATGATAATTAACAATTTACACACAGAATTTCAACAATTGCACATGATGATAATGCCTCAACAGCAACAAAGATAGAAGTGATAGTTGCAAGAAAGAAACTTCTAAATGCACGACTGAAGTCATATTTTGCCTTTGGCATCATGAATAGACGGTTAGTAACAAGTAACCATTATTTGTCTGCTGTTTGGTAAAATAGTAAATTTCCCTGAGGCCTGTTTAGTGAGCAGCCTATCTCATGACTAATTATGCCAATAGAAGATCGACAGAAACGACCGGGTAATAAACATGGCGCTGCCTGGCCTACTTTCATCTCTCATGCGTCTTTTGCCTTCCGATTTTCGCATCGTCTGTTCCTCAAATGCTGGTGTGCTATTTATCATTTGTATTATTCATACACTACGATATGTCCTCAGATTGTAACCAACCGTAGTCATATTCTCCCCCCCCCCCCTTTATTTTCCCTATTTTATAGAGGATTCTCTCAGGCAGTCATTGCAACTATTCGTCTATCTCAGTGCTGGTTTCCCTTTTGTTTCTTTCCTCAAACAGGAATTATTGTTTGAATGCAATTGTTAATTCTTTGTACGTGACCCTGCCACCATTGCCTCCAAGATGGAGTAGAGATTAGCTCTTTGCCATTTATTTGAATTGGTTGCTATATCTTGTAATTTCATGTTCGTTAGCGCGCGAAGTCAAAACACATGAAAGATCTTTAACTTTCTGTTGCCCATCAGAGGTAGTCCAAGTTTTGGATCGATATAAAAATAAGCTAAGCACACAGCTTTGATAAAATATGACTTTTCTCCAAGGTGAATTTAGAAGCTGTCTTTCTTCCATCAGTCCCATCCCGTAAATCTCAGAACCTTTAAAACAACTTTTGTTCTCTGGAACAACCTTCAATCATTCCTTTCTGTATGCAACTGCTTGCTGTGAATTAACAATGAAATTAAAAATAATTTAAAAATCGCAACACAACGAATGTGCGCAAATGGGAGATCTTTTTAATTGCAGACGATGAAGATGACATTTTGTCTACTTGTCGAACCACAATGCTTGACAGACCGATACATTGTAAATCTACATCACATTTATTCACCGTTTCCTGAATACATTAACTGAATTCTATACATTCAGTCACGATATCTTAAATCAGTATGTCTAATCCATTCATACAAATGTCTAATTTACACATTTAATTCATTCGTCACAGCTTGAAAACATATGACATGAAGGCGTCTGTCTGTATTAGGGCGACTCATAGCTAACTGTTTGTGTCAGGATCGAAGAAATATAATTATCCTGATCATACCCATCACTTGTGAGTGTGAAAGTCTATTCTATTGGGAGGGAAGGCACCCCGTAGTTCAAATACACCATGCAGATATAAGATGAGCTAGACCGAGAGGCGACAATATCGCAGATTGTGCTAATTGCCTATTTCGTAAAATAAAACTGTAATGCATGGTCCATGCAAGAGAAAGCTTGTCCCAATGATCAAGATCCAAATAACAGTTTATTATTTTAGGGACTTAATGGGCTACATATCAGAAATGTAGCTGTAAGAGAATATAACTTCTTAGCTTTACAATGTAGTACTAGAAAATGAGTTCAGTAATCAAACCTTGTCAACAGAATCTACCGACGCATTTTGGAAAATGTGATAAGTAGTGGAGCGAATATGAATAGAATTATCTCCTGCAATGAAACTGGTTATTTTGGGTATTAAATTTTGCTAGATTAGACCAAATGGATAGAATACTCTAACTGATCACAATGAGGAAATAACAAAAAGTAACAACACTGATCAGCTATACCATCAGCATACATTTTCCTTATTATTTTCTTTCATCTTCTGTTTTTGCTCTCAGAAAGACTAAGTTAGAAATTTGGCCACAGAAGCTAGTGTAAAAATATGGACTTTCTGCTGCAGGGGATGTATGTTTCAACATGAAAGCAAAGATATGAAACAGTATTAAGGCTCGGACCAGCCTTGCTGTATAATTTTTTTTTTTGGGGTGTGGGGATCGTAACCTAAATTGAGTAATTTACTGCAGGCCATGAGATGGTCAGTGACTCAGCAGCCTTGAGGAAAGTGATATTTATTTCTAAAGCCGATATTTTAATGATGATGAATCTCTAGATCAGTGGTTCTCAACAAAGTTATAGCCTCATTCCAGGAAGTGACGTCATTTAATGTGTGACATTCAATTGGACGAAAGATTGAGAGAGAAAAAACAGAAAGGATGAAGCAAATCTGATGTTTCTTCCTTCCCGATGAACAGAAGCGGTAACTGTCGGCATCAAATGGTCAGCACAAAGCAGATTTAGCGGTTGAAATTTAGCCTTGATGACGCATCTTGAAAGGCTTGAGTGGAGGTGAACTTGACTTTACATAAATATAAGTGATGATATCAACTCAGTGTTTCAGCACGTGTTATGGATATATATAGTCGTTGTTAACAATAAATTTGATACTGGCGCCGGCTTGTCGAAACGATGTAATTGTAATCTTTTTGTGCTTTTCTGTAGTAAGTTAGTCATGTTTAATAATGTATTCTGTTATCTTTAATACAAATTCTTACCCCAAATAATGTGTCACATTTTATTTTTTCCCTGTCGAGATCTAGAATTTTTATCTGAAGGACGGCGCAGCCAGTCTGCAATCTAAGTGGAGCTGATATAAAATGGTAAATGTTGCTTCCTGTGTTGTGTCAACGCTACGAAAAGACGTTAACGTTTTCTCCCTGGGCACTTGACATAATGATACTGGAGACCGTGAACACAAATGTTGCAGATCTCTCCTCTCCCTCAAGCTCGTGGATCTAAGGAAAAGACTTGGCTGATAGAGACTAGAGTCTGAATAAGACCAGTGGTCGAAACATTTATTTTGCACTGTCTACATTTTAGTAAAGCTGCTCCTTATAATTTTATATACATCTTTTAACACAATAATGCGCAAATTGCTTATCGAACGTAGAAAAGGATGAAGAGTCAGAAGAACAAAAATAATGTATGTAACTAAGAATAAGTTCAACACACTTTTGTGAATAAACATTATTATGGTACAATTAAAAAAAAAACAAGTCAAATGAAATCTTTACAATCAGTAATGTCTCAAAATAAATCAACAATAACCCGTATCTAAACAAAGATTTTCTTTGAGTGCAATAACAGATCAAGCATGTATGATAAGTTTATTTTGATTGCTTTATTCTGTGCACAAATCAAAGAGTGTTATTACTTCTTACCAACTGAAACAAATTGTAAGGATTCTGTAATTGCAGGTTCTCAAATTGGCGAAGTATCAACATTCGTGGCGTCGGCATCGCTTTGCAGCACTCAGTATCAGAAGTTAAAAAAAAATGTAGTGTTTGCTAGGCAACTTTCTCACCATCACGACATCCAACTCTGATCAATACAGATTCCCACCTTTCATTGGGTCTTTGTATCACAAATCGCGTCCTACAGTTCCCCTTGTACACATCAGAGCATCAATAGGGCGTGTCTGACGTTCTTGTCTTTAGTGTTCCTGTGGTAGAAGACTACTAAAGATTACATTTGACAAAACTACATAATGTTGGCGTTTCTCACATCAACGTTCAAACTAAATATGCTATTGCTAGTTTGTTGAACCAGACTCTTGATCTTGATCCTATCCGAGCTGAAAGATGTCATAAAGGACTTGTAGTTTTTTTCGCCGCGCATCTTCTCTTTTTGTACCTCTATATAATAACCTCTGCCGAGATAAAGTGTGTTAGACGAAGGAAATAACTCTGGAAGCAAAACGAGCTCTATACAATACAATCTTCATCCCAACGTTGTGCTACCAATGCCAGACATGGACCCTAGATGCAAAAACAATACGAAAAATAACCTCTACAGAGATGAAATGTGTTAGACGAATGACAGGAAACAGCCTGAGAGATAATATCAGAAATGAAGAATTGAGAAACAAGCTAGGAATAGCCCCCGTCATAGAATATATAAGGAAACAACAAATAAAATGGTTTTGCCACGTGTCAAGGCAGAGTGATCAAAGCACAACACAACGAGGCCTCAATAAACTTTACGAGAGCACCAAATCCAAGGGTCGATCACGAAAAAGATGGATTGATGGGATATTAGAAACACTAGGAAACATAATAGGAGCTGAGGCGAACAGAAGAGCATAAGACCGCAAATTATATTTCCCCTCGACGCTGAAAGGCAAATGAGGAACGAAAAAAGATCTCTTTCTGTGCGAGAAGTTCGATATTATCTAATGAGGCCATCCATACCAACATTGCTTTTGTTATAAATGTTATTTTCATTGTCTCTCTGGGTCTTCCTCTTTTTCTGTATCCTGTTTCCCATAGAAGAGCCTGTGTTGGAATGTTCTTGTTGTCTCTTCTCAGCACATGTCCAACATATCTCCATCTTCTTTTCCTAATTGTAGATGAGATCGTTGGTTGCATGGAACCAGAATCTGCAGATGACAAAACCTATATTATCTTCAAGCCGCTTTTATTTTTACAAATTTGATCGAGGTCATTGTTATAAAGATAATGAAATTAATATAGACATAAAACGTGCCAAATGTAAGGCTGAATTAAGCTGCCCAACATTTAGTTCCGTGCTTGTACTATTAAAGCTTGAACTAAGGTTGATGTAATAGGGGCCGGAGCATGGGCAAAGAAAGAACGGTCAGAGACACATAGCTGACTTCTTGAAAAAAACAAGGATCAGAGTATTAGAATTAATCAAGATCCTAGCACTTATAAGAGCCATGGTCCTGGCCACAGACTAATCGTTGTATTTAAAATAGTGGAAAATTAAAAAAGAGACATAGTGAAAACTTGTAAATTAAGAAAAACCGTCTTACTTTAGTCGGATGTGCCAGATAGGAAGACACAGATATCAAAACGGACCGAATATGTACATTTTATAATTATGATTAGCTGTCTTCATAAACCAACACAACCTCATTATCGGAGTCAGATGTAGTTAAGTCTGTTAACCCGTTAGAATGTATGTTCTACTTTTCATCTCATAACCCTGGGATTGGTTGGGACACGACTGACAGACTTTGTCACATTTCTACATTTTCCTGCATCTTCAGTCATGTTTTGGTGACTCTGCAATGTCGAGATCTGTCCACTCTGTGAGCTTATCTTGCTACCTTTGTCTCTGCATATCTCTCCTTCTTGCCCCTTTTACAGTTCATTGCAGAATGGTTCTAGAATTGTAGAGAAACACGATATAAGAATCCTGTCGTCTGCATTTTAACTTTCCAACATCATGATTGCCCTCATATATTGTGCTCTACAGGATTGCACCCAGTACACAGACTTGAGAAGAGCAATGTGGTCCACACCCACCTGCCTGAAAAGAGAAACTATATGGGGCAATCGATTCACTTAAACAGACAGCTGTCTTCATGAGAGAATCTGGAATACTACTCCGATTGAGTCTTG
This sequence comes from Megaustenia siamemsis, assembly GCA_032433765.1. NCBI lineage: Eukaryota > Metazoa > Mollusca > Gastropoda > Stylommatophora > Ariophantidae > Megaustenia > Megaustenia siamemsis. The sequence goes on along the minus strand of JAVIAB010000124.1, from coordinate 50,806,448 downwards.
ATCGCAGAGAGAGAGAGAGAGAGAGAGAGAGAGAGAGAGAGAGAGAGAGATTGTGTTGAGGGTGCAAAATAAGTAGAGGTTGTTGTACTCCAGAGTTCATAGTCACACGTATAAGATAAGGCATATGATAGATATTTATTCTTTTCAACTGTTAGGAAAGGGTTCTCTTAGACATTTTGTTTCATTTATGGAAGATCTGTTACTAAACTAAAAGCGTCAGGATTGTTGTTTTGTCCAACAATATAACTTTGTTATATTAAATATTTTAAATATGAAAACAAAATATTCTATTATATAATTTTTTTAAAATACACATTTTTGTATAGGTCTTCATGAAGATGCTGTTCACAGTACCCTTATTGCTGCGAGGCTCTTCACAGCCTTCGTTAACACTTTACCTATGCTCTGGGTGAAAGCAAGACTTCGATCAAACTGTATACTCAAGTACCACGATGTGTGGGTTCTCACAACAACTTCTTATTCCCTTTTATTGGTGTCGGAGTGTTGATAATATATTTGTTTACCTGTTTTAGGCAGGGATAGTTGATTGTAGGTTAGGAGGTCAACGCACCGGTCTTAAAAACGACATTCCGTTGGTAAAGGACCTCTGCTATCCAGTTAAAGATAACTGACAAATATTGATCGCGTCGATCTCATGCAGCTGGGGCACCAGGAAATCAAATGGTACATGTACGCGACATCGAGATAACAACAAACAGCTGTCTCAACAACCAAATGAAATCCCTCTGAGACAATAAATAGCTGCATTACCCCGGATACTCTCTTCCGAAACGGTAATTTCTAAGCGTGGATGGAAGAAAAAGTTGATTCCCAAAGTGACAGGCTAACTTCCAAACAAAACTTTTTCTCCAGCAGCTTGCCCATCATGCTCTGCACTGTGATTATTCATTCGATAACTACCTTTTGGTGCGATCCTTCCGAGGCATCAGAAGGTATATTAAATAGCTGTGCAGCGAATCTTCCGTAATAGTTGAGTAGTCTATGCTATTATACGTGTCCGCAAGTTCCCCAACTCATTGTCAGTCAATTATTTGCTTCAGTTGTTTTCCTCCTGTCTTTTCTTGTATCTCTGGAGATAGTCATTAATTCCATTTTATTAATGTTAATGATTCATTACAAATTGTCTGGCTGTTTTGTCCAATTTGCTCAATTGTTCTTTCGTGTTTTTTTTTTTTTTTTTTTTTCGTCGATTAAAGCTTTGTTGTCTGTAAATAAGAGGCTTTAATAATAATAATAGTAACAACAGAAACATGTCAGTTATTGTATTGTATGTTACTGTTACTGTTATTGTATGGTATTGTCAGAAGTCTGAAATGTCACAAAATTTATGCACAATCAGTTAAATGAATTAACAGGAAGAAAATAAGTCAAAGTTTCAGAATGTGTGAAATCAAAGGAAGGAAATATAATAATGGACAGGAGGAGACAATGGAAAGATGGACAGAATATATCAGTCAACTCTTATGATGAAGCGGAGGAGGCAATTCAACGCATGAAACGAGGCAAACATCCAGGTCCCGACAATATAACAATCGAAGAGATAAATGCATTAGGAGAGCTGGGAGTATACGTCATAACAAAACTACTCAATGACATTACTAAACTTATAATATACTTGTTCAGTTGATGATTGAAAGAAAGGGTCATATCAAACGCTATCCCTGAAACCCTTAATTGTAGGACGCCTCAAAGTGGTTTGTTTTCAAACTACCATGGTTTGAAGCAAAATAAAGTATGGTTACAAAAGAAGTAGTAAAAATAAAAAAATAAAAAAATGGTATGTAAGAAGCTTTACGTGACAAGTGGACGACACAGACTAAACAACGTTTCGGCTCAATAGGCCTTCATCAGGAACAATAAAAAAAACAAACACACACACACACACACAAAACTGATAACGAAACAACCAAAACAAAAACAATCGAAATGTGTTAAAGAAAACGACAAAAATAAATAAAACTATCCTATCATATCTAAAATGAAATCGCAACCAAGTGCGGCTGTCCTGAACGTCGAAAATCGTGCAAAAAAGTGCGTTAATGTACACAGAACCAGAAGAGTTAACACAGGGGTCAGTGTGCAAACACAAAGGAGAAAGAATCGAATACTAGTCTGACAGGTTTAAAAAGACGCTAAGAGTGAGATGTTTGAGAGTGGGGTACAATAAAAATAAATGAGGGGTAAGGAGCACAGAAAAAAAATTTATAGAGGAGAACACCGAAGTGTCTCATAAGGGACTAGAGGAGAAGAACTATAAAAAGCATGGCATAGTAAGTAGACCAAAGAACCCAAATATGTGTAGTAGAGAAGGCTATGCAAAATGGAAGGAGCAACCAAAAGGAAATTATGCGTCTGAGTGTGATACATTCATACCTCTCGGGGTCAGCGAACCATACTGGACTATAAGGCGATTTTCCAAAGTATAGCGGCTGCGGTCGCCAGAGTGACAAAGGACAATACCCGTGTCACTGGTATTGTCCTTTGTCACTCTGGCGACCGCAGCCGCTATACTTTGGAAAATCGCCTTATAGTCCAGTATGGTTCGCTGACCCCGAGAGGTATGAATGTATTTCACTCATACGCATAATTTCCTTTTACGTGACAAGTGGACGTCTGTGTCGTCCACTTGTCACGTAAAGCTTCTTATACCATTTTTTTATTTTTTTATTTTTCCTTATATTCAGCTTTACTGCAGCTTCGCATTTTTATGCCTTAACCCTCTACAAAAGAAGCAGCTTGAATTTCTTCTATCCCTTAACATAACAAATCTAAGGCGCTAAGAAACACATTGTAAGAGTCACAACTTTAGTTCTAGCCCACGTTAACGTAGGCTCATTAAACTTCTTTATTAAAACGGCTGTATATATTAAATGATCAAAAGGGCTTTCTAATGGTACGGGTGTGGTATGGAACATAATGAAAGTTGGTTGGTTCTGTTATCTTCTGGAATGGCAAACCTGAGACAAAAACAGGTAACATGAGAAAATTATCACGCCACCATGAATTAAATAGGTCTATTGTCACGTTCCATTACAACAAAACAATATTAATAGTGTGTTTAGGGAGCAAATTATAGTTTTCAATTATTTGCACAAATTTCCAATTTATATGTCGGGACGGTTAACATCCTAATGGTTTACTATAGCTTGTTTCATAACTCGTGCCCAACTTTTAAAACCCATAGCTTTTTAACCGCTTGTTGTAAGTTGTTCAAAATTTGCATGTAAAGTTATAATGATTAGAACCCAACAGGGAATTAATTTAATTTAAAAAAAAACATTTGGTTATTATTGTTGCTTATTTGATTTATATAAATTTATAACGACCCATTGATGTAGTCAAAACTTAATGTTTACATTATTTTAAGTTAAAAATAGCGAGTAAAAATCCATACACGGTAAAATTGACGTGTTTGCACGCTTTCGCCGTGGTTTTGTGACACAATTAGACACTTGAGAAATTGTGTGTTCCATTTCCGTTCTTTCAGAGGTGTAGACGTGGAACGATAACATTTATCATGAGTCTTAAAATGAAATTCTGCAGTTTACAAAACATCGCAATAAAAATGTATGACTATTTTTGCAAAGAGGCTAAACGAGGAAGATTATTTCATTCTTTAGAAAACCCTGAGAATAGGACAAGACACATTTTGGATTTATCTAAACGGTCATTTAATCGCTGGATTCAAGCACGGGACCGTCAATGTTCAAAATATACAAAATCACAAGGAAGAGCAAAAATGTTGGATAATTTCGACAGTGAACTTATTAGAAGTGAAATTCGCAAAATGTTGGGTATGAATGAAACTGTTACAATAAGAAAATTAAAAGTATCGCTGAAAAAGAACAACAGTACTGAAATATCAAAGTCTACATTATGGAGGAATGTGAGAGCTGCAGGCTTTACATTCAGAAAGTATTCCAATGGACGAAACATCATCTGTGAGAAGCCACATATAGTAGTCATGAGAAGCAAGTACTTACGTGAAGTAAAAGAGGTGCGCAAGCAAGGTTATGATATTGTGTACTTGGATGAAACATGGATCAATGCTCACCACACTAACCAAAGGGAATGGCAGTCATCAGATGGAAAGATTAAGAGATTAATACCTAGCAGCAAAGGACAGCGCTTGATAATTGCTCATGCAGGTAGTCGACAACATGGACTAATACAGAATGCAGAGCTAATTTTTCTTTCAAAATCCATAGACAATCGGGATTATCACACTAAGATGAATGGTCACATATTTAGACATTGGATTGAAAATTCTGTTCTCCCATCACTAGATCGACCATCTTGCCTAATAATGGACAATGCAGCGTACCACAACATTGTTGCACTTGAAGATAAAGTCCCGACGTCATCCAGTACAAAAGATGCTATTAAGATATGGCTCACAAAGTAGCACATACAATTTAATAACATGTACTTAAAACCTGAATTACTATCTCTAGTAAAGCAAAAACAAAGGACAAAGATTTTTCAAATAGATAAGATTATCCAAGAGCACGGTCATATAAGTTTGAGGCTGCCAACTTACCATGCTCATTTAAATCCAATAGAACTAATCTGGGCAAAATTAAAAGGACAAGTGGCAGATGAAAATACAACATTCAAAATATGCGATGTAAAGACTCTTGCTAATCTCGCTTTATTAAATATAGACAAAGATTATTGGGCTGAATGTGAAGACCACGTCTTAAAACAGGAAGAGGAATATTGAAAAAATGATGGTTTGTGGAATGTTCAACCCCAAACAGTTATTAATCTTTTAGACTCGTCTGATTCAGAATGAAAGTATATAGCCCCCACAATGTTGGCCCCTATATTACCTTAAATTAGTTCAACAAACGGTCCTTTTCAGGACCACACAACTATGAAAATTGGACATACAGGTATACCTTGATATTATCGTCCGTCCTCGAACTGAGAAGACAATAATTCTCCTGGTATTTCCCCATTACGGCCACGCCTTTACCTAGTGAAAATTAATCATAGACCAGCAGCTACGGTAATTTCTATTATTTAGGGGTTCACAATTTACAATTTTGACAAACATCAAAGAAATTCGCCGCTTTAAGAAAACTGCAGCTGCAAGATATTTGTTAAATATACATTTAAAGGGTCTTTTGCATTCTAATAACATTTGGAAAATTTCAACAGTTTTTAACAAACGGTTACTGAACAATAGCGTTTTGAAGTTGTGCAAGTGATTTGAAACGAGCTATAGTTTACGTTTAAGGCCTAAAAATGCTTTGGATGTAACTTTACCTTATCCTTTGTATCAAACAATAACGAATGAATGGTATAGGCATAAAAACGACTACCAGCTCACAACATCCCACAGGAAGTATTAACAAGTAGATCAACAATAAAGGAAATGGAAGATGTCCCAAACGATGAATTAACGAACTGTCAAAAATCGCACCAATTGTTCCCATCCATCTTTACCGCACTTATGATTACCCTATTACTGGTGTCTGCCGGAGAAAGGAGGAACCATAGGACTGGAGAATACATACCGAATGTCTAGTGCAGTTCCACAAAATACTCGGGTCAGAGTGTTAATTGTATAACGCGAACGGCACATCTGTAAAGGAAAGATGCATACCATTTCCCTTCACTTTTGTTAAACACAACAGAACATATAGGCAGAATAAACAAAGAGCAACAACGAAGTTATAACAGTAAATTATAAACGTTATTGGGGCTTTTGCTCTATATAATAACAAAATAATCTGTTAATTAAAAAAAAAATTCTTATAGAAAAGAAAATAGTTTCCCAGCCATAACATACAAGTTTGATGTTTCTATCCTTACTGAACAGCTGTAATGAATTCAGATAAGCTTTACACTGTATATTTTATAATATGCACGAATCTGTAATTATCATACGTTTAATACCGTGCTAACATATATGAACATATTAAAAATGGCATAACATAGTCATTCTGAATAAAATTCAATTGTTGACATTAAATTCTAACGCACGGTATGAACACGGGCAAGCAAAGGTTAATACCAAAACTATTATCGTTTTGACTACGCGAGTAATTGATAAATGTGAGGATGAGGAATGGTGAAATTATTGTATGCTCTGTACCCTGTAAATAATTTATATCAAATTTACAATTTATTATATCACTTTCAAGCTCTTGTTCTTTCCTGTCTTTGTATCTCATTCTTTCTCTTACTCTCTCCATCTATCTTATTTTCCCTACCACTATTTACCAAATAATTACGCGCACGCAATAAAGAAATACAATTCATCTTTAAGATCACAAAAATGACAAAAATACACGAATATCAGAAATGATGTCAGATTAGGACTTCCTTGATTACCTCTCGAACGTTTGTGAAATTTGTCGAAATTGTCAAATCATAAACCTTAGATATGTAAAGGGTAAGAATTACGGTAATTTCTTCCAAATTATTAATCGTTTTACCAAGGGCACTTATCGAATCCCCTTATGATGTAATTTGTTAAGTCCAATCTTCTTCTTTTAATCTTTTCCTCAATACACACAGATTAGACATAACTTATTATAAGGGCAATCCAGGAAGCTTTTATTCTGTTTTCTGCAAAGTGGTGTAACTTTCTAAACAAAAACAATCGTCTGAGTTCTAAATATAACGCTATTGGTTTTGCTTAAAAACAAACATGTAATCATAAGGTTTAAATTCTACATGTAAGATAACTCTTACGTAATTAGGATAATTTTAACACATGTATTTCTCTATGATAATTCATGCATTTATGATTGAAAATTTTGAAACATTCGCTACAGTGTAACAGAAAGCAGCACTTCTTCATTGTGAAATTAATGATACAATTAAATTCTTATCACCTATAACGCCTCATTATAATTGTATTCATGTATAACCTATATCAGATTCTGTCTAAGAATAGTTATATTTTGGCACAAGCCATATTTATTATGACTGAAGCTAGTTCTGTTTGTGTACAGTACTGTCTTATCCTGCTTCAAACCTGTTCTGTATCAGAGCTCTTCTTATACAAACTCGCTTTTATTCTGGTCAAAGGCAAACTTTTTCTTCAGTCCAGATATGTGTCATTTCTATTCAAGATCAGCGATAAAGTCCAATTCTGCAATAGAACACCTGTATAATTCAGTCTTGCCCTGAATAAAAAATAATGAATTCCAGCTCCAACTTGGTACAGTGGTACAACTATACTAATTTATTAAATAACATTACAGACCAAATTAATCGTGGCCCATTGGTACAGAGAAATCCCATTCTGAATGATGAATTGTACTTACACATCATGTTTATTCTTCTTGGCATTATTTGTCAAACTGTAACAGTTTTCGGAGTTCTCAATAACGTCGTGAACGTGGTCGTTTTCTTCAAACAAGGGTTCTCAGAGTCCATAAATGTGAGCCTCGTAGCTTTAGCCATCTCTGATATGTGTTCCCTTATCTCAATAATGTGAAGCAACCTCTGTTTTAGTCCAGCGATTAGAGATTCTGACATCCCAATGGTCACCACTGAGGTCCACTTAAATACCGGAAGCTGGTCACATGTTATTTTCACCAGGATAACACGCCTGATAACAGCTTTCATAAGTTTGGAGCGATACGTTTGTGTTATTCTACCGTTGAAAGTGAAATCTATTTTTACTCCGACTAGACATGTCGTTGCTATGGTAACATTCTTTGTTGTAACAATCGGGTGTTCATCATTGGGGTACCTCTCTACTGGTCTGGGATGGAGATTCTTCCCGGAAAGAAACAGAACATTAATTGGGCTTGTCTTGTACATGGACGCCCACAAAAGGAAAATATCAGATTCTGTTTCCTCTGCATTCAATGGAGTTCTCATGCCAGTGTCTTGTTTCTTCTCAGTTGTTACATTTACAGCGGTTTTGGTAGTGAAACTCAATCAGAAAGCTTCCTGCAGAAACTCAAATTCATCTGTAATAGACAGAGCAGGGCAGAAATCAGGTACTGATGGAGGTGTTAACACCAAAGAAAAGAAGGTAGCCATGATGGTAGTAATGATATCCATCACTTTCATTGTTTGTTTCATTCCAGCTGTTGGTACATTCATAGCACGATATTTGGAGCCACAGCTGATCTATGATGGACTTTACAAAAACCTTTTTCTGGTAATTATGTCGGTGTCTTTCACAACGGAAGCCATCAATTCCAGCATCAACATCTTTGTGTATTTTATCATGAGTACAAAGTACAGGAAAACATTAATGACTTTTTTCAACGTTACTAAGTATCCAGTATTTTAATTGTTTACAACATCATTTATCTTATGTTAGCCATACTCAGATTGAATAATTCAACGTGATGTTTATACATACTACCTCAGACGGAAGATGTACAAAAGAGGTGAAATGCAGAATGGCTCAGGCAAAAGCAGCTTTTCAAAAAATGAGGAAAATACTATGCAATCCATTTTTGACAATAGAAACAAGAAAGAAAAAGAGTTCTTAAATGTTATGTAGAGCCAGCCTTAAAATATGGATGCGAATCATGGACAATAGGACAACATACAAGAAAATCACTAGTGTCTGTAGAAAAGTGGTTTTACAGAAGAATGTTGAGAGTACCATGGACAGCTAAGAAGAGTAATGAAAACTTTCTGAAAGAGGTCAAAGCAAAAAGAGAACGAATTTCCAATATTAGGAAGAGACAATCATCATTTTTTGGCCATGTAATGAGAAGAGAACAACTCGAATATATTGTAACAACTGGAAAAATTGAGGGACGAAGAGACAGAGGGAAGCAGAGAGAAAAAATAACAGACAACTTAAGAGAATGGCTTGGCAGAAGGTCAACAACAGAAATGATAAATGGCTGCCGAAATCGAAAATTGTGGAGAGACATTATCACCTACGCCGGTAGGCATGGTACTTGATGATGATGATGTATTGGTTCAAGGTGTAGACAATAAATTAGGTGTATTGGTTAAGGTGTAGACAATAAATTAGGTGTATTGGTTCAAGGTGTAGACAATAAATTAGGTGTATTGGTTCAAGGTGTTGACAATGAATTCGATGTATTGGTTCAATGTGTTGACAATGAATTCGGTGTATTGGTTCAAGGTGTTGACAATGAATTAGGTGTATTGGTTCAAGGTGTTGACAATGAATTCGGTGTATTGGTTCAAGGTGTTGACAATGAATTCGGTGTATTGGTTCAAGGTGTTGACAATGAATTCGGTGTATTGGTTCAAGGTGTTGACAATGAATTAAATGCACTCATTTTTATTGTCCTTCGCGTTCACTCTAAAATAACGAAATAGCTTTTAACTGAATCCTCTTTATCATCCACCCTTAAATAAAATGCAAAGTGGGCGTTGATGCGCTGTGCTAATGTTTAACATGCGCCTTTCTGTTCAACAAATCAGTCTTCAGCGCGACATATTTGAATACCCTCAAATTTCATCCCCTCTCGATCCCTACTCACTTAACCAGACTAGACCGATTAGCCAACTCTTTCTAGGGGCACCACGCGGAGGTGGAGTGGGGTCTGGATAGTTCTGCGTCATCGATCCTAATACAAACAGAAAGCTATAAGTCGATGACGGCTTTCAGCCCTGGCGCTGACAGTCGCCTATATCTCAACATCGCTTAAGGATATGGTAAATAAATTAGGAAGAATGATTTCGATGAATTGATTCAATATACAGAGAAGAAATTACTTCATTTTTCTTTTTAATATGGTGAATGAATGATTCAAGAAGTGAATGTGGAATAAGATGATTTGATTAAAAATGTTAAGAATAAATTAGGTAGGTAGATTCAATATGTGGAAAATGATTGACGTGTAAGTAAAGCACATAAATCTTGTAGTAAAGTACCGTTCGTCTAGCTAGTGATGCAATTAATAAAACAGCTGGCACAGAAATGTGAATAGACTAAGAAAACGTTTAAGAAAGAAAATCTGAGAAGCTAACATCTGTAGGTGGACGGGCTTTGATTTTGTTAGTTCACGGCAAGCAGTTGCATGTTGAAAGGAATGATTGACGATTGTTCCAGGCAACAGTGTTCTTTCAAAGATCATGACAAAGACGGGATGGGACGAAAGTAAGAAAAACAGCTTCTAAATTATGACAACATGAGTTGGCGAAATCCACATTTATAATAATATATGAGAGTGAATGGAAATCTATGACAGAAGGTGGATATAACTGTGAGTTGAAGCGAATGTGAATAGTTGGATGTGCATACTTCTAGAAGTTTGTTCTCACAACATGTACACGAAAAACACTTTCTTCTGTGGATAGAAAATCAACAGGGCACCGCCCAGAATCTGGTCATTGGTATTGGCTGAACTTAAACAAAGAGCATTGGCTAAAACAAAAATAATACACATGATAAAATAATGTATCACTGCTATGTGTTTAGCCCATTTTTATATCGAACAAAATGCTTGGAATTTCCCTGCAGGTCTAAAGAAATGTTAAACATCTTTCGTGTATTTTACCTTCGCAAACGAACCTAAAATGATAAGATATAGAAACCAATTCAAACATCCGGCAAAGAGCTATTTCCAATCAATCTTGGAGACAAAGGTGCCGTAGTCACGAAAGAAGAATTAACAACAACTGTGTTCCCAAATTAATTACTGTTTGAGGAAAGAGACTATATGGAGACCAGTACTGAGATATACGAATATGTGCAATGATTCCATGAGAGAATTCTATTTTAAACAAAAAGAATTTGGAAAATATGACTACGGATTGGTACAATGGTGATCTGATGACAGATCGTAGTACATGAACAATACAAATAATAAACAGTTTAGCAGAATTGAGAAACAGACATCGTTAAAATCAGAAGACTCAAGAGAGATGAAATTATGTCAAGAAACACAAATGCTTTTTTCTCATACCCCGGTTCTATCTGTCTATCTAATATTGGCATAATCAGCTATGAGAGAGGTTGCTCACTAAAAAGCCCCAAGGCTAAGTCACTAATATCTTACCAAACTGCAGACAAATAATGATTGCTTGTTACTAACCGTATGGCATGACGCTAAAGACAAATTAAGAATTCAATCGTGCATTTAGGAGAAGTTTCTTTGTTGCTGCGATCACATCTGTCTTTTTGTTGTTGATGCATCATCATCATGTGCCATACCGGTAGGCGTAGCAGTGGTTCACAAAACTTGTTGGGGAGAAGAACAATACAAAACATTGAGAATATTGATCAATATTCTATTGATATATTGATATATATATATTGATCTATGAAATATGCCTTCTTTAAGCAAACAAAATAAAAAAGGGAGCAGCGATAGCTCAGTGGTTAGTGAACTGGAAATCGATTTTTGACAATAGAAACAAGAAAAAGAGTTCTTAAATGTTATGTAGAACCAGTCTTAATATATGGATGTGAATCATGGATAATAGTACAATAGACAAGAAAATCACTGAAGTCTGTAGAAATGTGGCTTTGTAATGAGAAGAGAACAGATGGAATATATTGTAACAACTGGGAACATTGTGGGACGAAGAGATAGAGGAAAGCAAAGAGAAAAATTATCAGACAGCTTTTTTCTATTTAGAATACACAAAGTAACGCTGTTCTAAAGGAGTAATTTGTTAAAAAAATTTTTTTTTTGTTATTCTTTAGAGCAACAATCACAAGAAAGTTTATAATATACTATTATAATTTCGTTGTTATTCATTGTTTATTCTGCTTTTATCTAATGTTGTGTCTAACAAAGGTGAAGGGAAATGGTACGCATTTTTTTTATTTAAAGATGTGTTGTTCGCGGTGTAAAATTAAAACTCTGACCCGAGTATTTCGTGGAACTGCACTGGACATGCGTCTTAGCTGTCTATGGTACTCTCAACATTCTTCTGTAAAACCACATTTCTACAGACTCCAGTGATTTTCTTGTCTATTGTACTATTGTCCATGATTCACATCCATATGTTAAGACTGGCTCTACATAACATTGAAGAACTCTTTTTCTTGTTTCTATTGTTAGCAATGGATTGCATAATATCTTCCTCATAGTTTTTGCCTGAGCCATTCTGCATTTCGCCTCTTTTGTACATCTTCCGTTTGAGGTTAACAAAGTTCCCAAATATTTAAATTCATTTACCTGTTTTAATATTGTTCCACTTGCCTTTATTTTGCACTGAGGTGATATATTTTTCTTTGTTGTTACCATTACTTCTGTCTTTTTGCTATTACGGCAGAATCTTTTACTTTTGCTTTCTTTCAATATAATGTCTAACATTTCTTGTAACTCATCTTCACTCTTAGAGATTAAGAATGTATTATATTATGACCTCCGATTGTTATTCCAGGCATGCCCCTTATGGATCTTAAATAATGTCACTATACATATTAAACAAATCTGGTGACAGCACACAACCTTGCATAACACCCTGTTTTATTTGTTGAAGCATTCCCAATTGGTTTCCAGTTCTTATGGCCGCTGTTTGTTACCAGTACATGTTCTTTATTATTCTTAGATCTTTGCTGTCTACGTTTATGCTTTCTAAAATTGCAATTATTTCTTGGTACTTTACTTTTGTCAAATGCTTTAGTATAATCTATGAAACATAGGTATAGATATGTTTTCACCTCTTTGGCACTTTCTACTAAAGATCTTATGATGTATATGGCGTTGCTCGTTCCTTTACCTCTAACAAAACCACACTGTTGATCATTAATTTCCGGACTGATTTTGTTTCGCACTCTTCGCATGATGATTCTTAGTAATATCTTAGTCATATGACTCATAAGGCTTATTGTGCGATGATCATCGCATTCAATTGCACCATATTTCTTTGGTAGGGCTATGAATATTGATTTGAGCAGGTCATCTGGTATATATCCGCTGTTGTAGATATCATTCAATATTTGTGTTATTATTTCTATTTCAAAATCACCCATGGCTGCAATCTCTTCTTTAGTTATATTATCTGGTCCAGGAGCTTTTCCTGGTTTCATATTGCACAACGCGTCTTCCACTTCTTCTTTGAGATTTTCTGGTCCTTCTCCATTATCCTTAATATTTACTTCTATTCGTTCATAATTATAAAGATCTTTAATGTATTCTGTCCATCGTTCGCTTATGCTTTCTTGTTCAATCAACAGTTCTCCTTCCTTTGATTTTATACATACAGTTTTTTATTGCGTTTTTCTTCCTATTAATTCTTCAATTTGTGTGTATGTAGCTTTTGCATCTCCTTTTTGTTGCATTTTAATCTCTTAGCATCTCTCCTTTAGCCATGCTTCTTTTGCTTCATTGCATTTTATTACAATTTCTTTATTAAATCTCTTATACACATCTGTATTTTCTTAGTTCTTCTTCTTGTATTCATTAGATTCAAAATGTCATCTGTCATCCATTTCTTTCTTGAATTTGTCCTCACTAGTGGTATGAACTCTTTCGATGTTTGGCGAATTGGTGGTTTTAGCATTTCCCACTATTCATGATGGAAAACCCTCGTTCGGTAGGGGGCATCATGTGCTATAGGTGATACCCGATTGTCATCAAGCTACTGTAAGCAAAATAAAGATAAAACAGACTCTAAAGATAGGTACTTGGAATATGGGAACACTCATGCAGAAGGGTAAACTTGAAAACACCAAACAAGATATGAAAAGAATGGGTTTTAATTTACCGGGACTTTGCGAAATGATATATACCGGATCATGGGATATATATTCTGATGAACATATCATAAACTTTTCTGGAGGTACTGAACACCAAAGAGGGGTAAGTATCATCTTGGATGCATGAAGGGTAAGAACAGTGAAAGGCTTTTACCCAGTATCAGACAGAGTCCTTTTGGTGAAATTGAATGGAAAGCCAATATATATGTAAATCTTATACAGGTGTATGCACCAATTGCAGACAGTCTAGAGGAAACGATAAATTTTACGACGAGTTAAATAAGGCACTTCATGAAATCAAACCACATGAAAATACCATAGTTTTACCTGAAGATTAGTACAGATACAGAGCATCCATTGCACCACGTGCTCAACACAGTGAAAGGTGCCAGGCTAAAAAGAGGTAAATCATGGGTGGGCCGAGCAGAAGTTGTCATCAAACAGGTCTGTGGGCTTATTAATATCAGCGTTGGTGAGGAGTGGATACCGGTGCCTACGTCATTCAAGGGGACTTTCTCGTGTATTGTCACACTCAACAGGAAAAGTAGGGAACAGAACCCGGTCGTGGTTAATGCTGAGGTCAACGGTCTCATCGGTGTTATCGCAGATAGAGGCAGTCATCTATACAGACGGATCTGTAATACGACACCAAAGAAGTGCTTGGACATTTACAGCACGCTCCGAAGGCAGAATAGTCATGGAAGACAGTGGTGCATACGTCATGACCACGAGTAGCATGACAATGGAGGTGATGGCAGTGACCAAGGCATTCAAATGGTTAGAGACACAAGACTACACCCACGCATGTATACTGAGTGATTCGATGAGCATTATTAAAAAAGTGGAGGCGGGCTCTGTACGCATGCAATGGGTAGAGTCGTTGCAGAAATCCAAAATACGTAAGGTCACCTTTGTCTATGTCCCTGGACATGCAGGAGTACGGGGACATGAAAGAGCGGACAGGTTGGCTATCTGCGCTGTCGTTGAGGACGGGCAACCAATGGATCGGGCGGACATCATCAATGCCCTTCGAGATGTTGGAAGAGCACAGGACTTCGACAAACACATATCTACGTCACTTCTTCGGATGATGGAAATGGGAGTTAAGATGGGCACAGCCAGAAATGAGAAAGTTAGTGGCCGTGTAAGAAGACTTATCAACCAACATAGAACTGGAGTCGTCAGTCGCTGGACACTGAGGGAATTGCTGAGGAGGGGATCTGAGTACCTATGAACATGTTCGGAGTGCAATGATGATGACCCGCAAATAACTCAATCACTAAATAACCATAGTTCTAGGAGATTTTAAGGCAAGAGTAGGAAAGGAAAGAGTTGAGGAAGTAGTTGGTCATTATGGCTTAGGCCAGAGAAATGAAAGAGGTGACGAACCTATTGACTGGACAAGAACAAACACAATGATAATAGGAAGCACCTCGTTTAAGCAACATCCAAGACGTCTGTGGACATAGAAAAGCCCAGGTGACAACGCACGTAATCAAATTAATTACATAATGATAAACAATAAATTTAGAAACAGTCTGGTGTGTGTGAAAACTAGACCAGGGGCAGATTGCAATAGTGATCATGTACCAGTTGTGGGAAAGCTTAGAGTAAAATTTAAAGCAACAAAACGAGCCTCAGTTAACATCAAGTTAAATTTAGTTTTACTCAAATCAGACAAGAAGTTGCAAGACAAATATAAAATCACAACTCAGAACCGGTATAATGCAATAGAGAAGATACAAAGCATTGATGAACAGTTTGAAATGCTAAAACAATCTGTGCATGTAAAAAATGTATATCAAATTGACAATTTATTATATCACTTTCAAGCTATTGTTCTTACTTGTCTGTCTCTCTTCCTCTGACTCTTCCATCTATCTTTTTTTCCCTACCCCTGTTTCACAAATAATTACGAGCACACAATAAATAAATACAATTAATCTTTAACTTCATAAAATTGACAAAAAGATACGAATATCAGAAGTGATGTAAGAATAGGACTTCCCTGATTACCCCGCGAAGGTTTGCTAAATTTGTCGCAATTGTCAAATCATAAATCTTAGATATGTAAGCGTAACAACTACGAACATTTCTTCCAAATTATTCATCGTTTTACCAAAGCCACTTATCAAATTTCCTTCTGACGTAATTTGTTAAGTCTAATCTCCTTATTTTAACTTTTTCCTCAATACACACAGATTACACAACAATTAGTAGAAGGCTATCCAGGAAGCTTTTATTCGGTTTTCGGCAAAATGGTGTAATTTTTTCAGCAAAAACAATCGTTAGAGTTCTAAATATGACGTTATTGGCTTTGATTAAAAACAAATCTGTATTCATAATTTTTAAACTCTACATGTAAGATAACTCCTATGTAATTAGGGTAATTTTAACTCATAAATTCATCGATGAAACTTCATGCATTTATAATTGAAAATGTTTGCAACATTCGCGACGGGGTAACAGAAAACAGCACTACTTCATTGTAAATTGATTGATACAGTTAATTTCTTATTACGTATAACGCCACATATTGTAATTGTATTCATGTACGACTTATGTCAAATTCTGTCTAAGAATATTTATATTTTGGCACAAACCGTATTTATTATGACTGAAGCTAGTTCTGTTTGTGTACAGTACTGTGTTATACTGCTTCAAACCTGTTCTGTATCAGAACTTTTCTTATACAATCTCGCTTTTATTCTGGTCAAAGGCAAACTTTTTCTTCAGTCCAGCTCTGTGTCATTTCTAGTCAAGATCAGCGATATAGTCCAATTCTGCAACAGCACACCAGTATAATTCAGTTCTGTCCTGAACAAAAATTATGAATTCCAGCTCTAACTTGGTACAATGGTACAACATTATTTTATTAAATAACATTACAGAACAAATTAACCATGACCCATTGGTACAGAGAAATCCCATTCTGAATGATGAATTGTACTTACACATCATGTTTATTCTTCTTGGCATTATTTGTCAAACTGTAACAGTTTTCGGAGTTCTCAATAACGTCGTGAACGTGGTTGTTTTCTTCAAACAAGGGTTCTCAGAGTCCATAAATGTGAGCCTCGTAGCTTTAGCCATCTCTGATATGTGTTCCCTTATCTCAATAATGTGGAGCAACCTCTGTTTTAGTCCAGCGATTAGAGATTCTGACATCCCAATGTTCACCACCGAGGTCCACTTAAATACCGGAAGCTGGCCACATGTGGTTTTCACCAGGACAACAGGCCTGATAACAGCTTTCATAAGTTTCGAGCGATGCGTTTGTGTTATTCTCCCACTGAAAGTGAAAACTATTTTTACTCCGACTAGACATGTCGTTGCTATGGTAACATTCTTTATTGTAACCATGGGCTGTTCATCATTGGGATATATATCCACTGGACTGGGATGGAGATTCTTCCCTGAAAGAAACAGAACATTAATTGGGCTTGTCTTGTATATGGACCCCCACAAAAGGAAAATATCAGATTCTGTTTCATTTGCAGTCAATGGAGTTCTCATGCCAGTGTCTTGTTTCTTCTCAGTTGTTACGTTTACAGCGGTTTTGGTAATGAAACTCAATCAGAAAGCTTCCTGGAGAAAATCAAATTCATCTGTAATAGACAGAACAAGACATAAATCAAGCACCGATAGAGTTGTTAACACCAAAGAAAAAAAGGTAGCCAAGATGGTAGTGACGATATCCATCATTTTCATTGTTTGTTTCCTCCCAGCTGTTGGAACTTTCATCGCAGGATACCTGGAGCCAGAACTGAGCTATGATGGACTTTACAAGAATCTGTTCATGGTAATTATGTCGGTGTCTTTCACAACGGAAGCCATCAATTCTAGCATCAACATCTTTGTGTATTTTATCATGAGCACAAAGTACAGGAAAACATTAATGACTTTTTTCAACGTTACTAAGTATCCAGTATTTTAAATGTTTACAACATCAATTGTCTTATAATCGTATGTTAGCCATACTAAGATTGAATAATTCACCGTGGAGTTTATACATACTACCACTGTGTTTGACTACAATTCTTGTAACATTTTTATTTTGTTACTACTATTAAAGGAACTTCATCATAACTATACTCCACCGTTAAACGTCACAAACGTCACCAAAGATGAGTTCAGTCACAAAATAGGCTCCTTCATTACAACGATCTTCCAATACAGAACATTTAGGTATACACGTGGACATTGATGCAAGAGAGAGCGCTGACTTAGACCGGCTTGTCTATGAACGTTAGTAAAATGAATGCAGAATAAATATTTTCATTTTGAACATATCTCTTCCTCCGAATTGATTCGCTGAATATCGCCTCGGAAGTTTCCCTCTATAATAATATTCATTTATTATTATTTGTCTCCAGTCTAGACCACTGGAAATTACTTTTTGTGCTGTTTTGTCCTAAATGTTTGTCTGCAACGTAAATATTCAGCCCTACCCTATCCGGGAGATTTTTTAGTATTGCTATTATCATCAGCTTTACAGCAGCTTCGCATCTCTACGCATCTTGGTGCATCTTGATGTCTTTACCCCTATCCGGGAGATACTTGTCTTAATAGCAAAAATACAGATACACAATTTATTCCCGAGCTGTGATCGTAGCCCTATGCTATAGTCATGAGAACACCTGCGGGAAAGACATCGCCAATGGCCGCTGATTATCGCCTCGGAAGTTTATCTCTAAAATAATATCCACTTATTATTATTTGTCTCTCCTCTCTCATTTCATGACCCGGGCATCACAGACACCTTCTTTCATACAAGGATCCAGTTCAATGTCTTCTATAAATACTTCTGCTCAAAACACTTGCGGCATCTAGAGCTTCATTATCAATAAAAAATAAAATCCATAATAAAAACAAATATTACTTTACGACACTCATAACAATTCCAATAATTACCCAAGTTATGATTCGCGCCCCCACTCTACCCCCCCCCCCCCCCCGCCCCGCCCCCTTCTTTGTGGGCTGTCACCAGATTTCTTTAATATGAAGAGTGTTTATTTTAAGATCCATAAGGGGCATGCTTGGAATAACAATCGGAGGTCATAATATAAATAATCTAAGGTAAGCTGATGGTACAGTCTTAATCGCTAAGAGTGAAAATGAGTTACAAGAAATGTTACACATTATAGTGAAGGAAAACAATAATAAAGAACTCATCCTTAGTAGCAAAAAGACAGAAGTAAAGGTAACAACAAAGAAAAAGACATAACCGCAATGCACAATACAGACAAATGGGACAATATTGCAACAGGTTAATTAATTTGAATATCCGAGAACATTGTTAACCTCAGATGGTAGATGTACAAGAGAGGAAAGATACAGAATGGCTCAAGCACAAGCAGCTTTCCAAAAATGAGGAAGATAACTGTGGAATCCATTTTTGAAAATGGAAACAAGGAAAAGAGTTCTTAAATGTTATGTAGAGCCAGTCTTAACATATGGGTGTGAATCGTGGACAATAGGACAATAGACACGACAATCACTGGAGGCTGTAGAAATGTGGTCTTACAGAAGACTGTTGAGAATACCATGGAAAGCTTAGAAGAGTAAGGAAAACGTTCTGAAAAAGGCCAAAGCAAAAAGATAGCTAATTTCCAATATTAGGAAGAAACTATTATCATTATTGTGGTCATGTAATGAGAAGGAAACAGCTAGAATATATTGTGACAACTGGAAAAATTATTAAGGAACGAAGAGATAAAAGGAAGCATAGAGAAAAGATACCAGACAGCTTAAGAAAATGCCTTGGCAGAAGGTCAACAACAGAAATGATAAATCTCTTTCGAGATCAAAAGTTGTGGAGAGACATGATCACCTACGCCAGCAGGTTGGGTACTTGATATTAAGGGTGATGATGATAATGATGATGGTGATCATGATGATGATGATGGTGATAACATATTAAAACGAATTAAGATTTATAGAAAAGTGTGACAGTGAACTGGAAAAAAAGCATCAAATGGATAAAGTAACAGTGAAGTAGATACCATTTGCAGCAGCGAAAACGACACAACTACAGCTGAATAATCAAATACAAGTTATTGGAAGAAAACACTTAACGATCGTTTCAAAACAAGCTATACATAACACAATATTTCTGTCAACATTTTGCTCTCATTGTGAATCACGAACATTACAAGAATGCAACAAAAAGAAGAATATGACCACTGAGATTTTTTTTTTTTCGTTGGCCAGCTTTTACCTCTGACGAAGTCCCTAGAGACTAGGACTTTTGCGTGTTGATCCATTTTTCCCCGGCAACCGTGTGCACAGGGGTCCCTCGCCGCACATGCAGATAACTCTGTCTTCGGAGGTACTAATACTTTTCCGTCGATGATTAATTGACGTTTCAAGCCGGGCCTTGCTGCTGAGACCAGGGGTGGTTGCCACAGAGAGAAATCATAAATAAAAATTCCAACCGGTGCAGCCGAGATTTGAAACCACAATCTCTCTGTCTCAAGGCCGGTTTCTTGCCACGAAACCAACCAGTCCTCCACTTCCTGCAGCTTTGTTGTCTTTATTAGTCGTTATTTTTATTTCTGTGTGCATTCCTCTTAAATTTTGTTTACTTTCCATAGTTTCGACTACTAGACATCTTTGGTTGAGCCAGTCTTCTTTTGCCTTTTTGCACATTTTTCATATTTCATTATCAATTTCCTTGTATCTGGCAGTGTTCTTCGCTTGTCTTCTCTCTTCCATTTTTTCTAAAATGTTGTCAGTTATTCATTTTTGTTTTTTGTTACTTTCCTTTTTGGGTAAGGTGATGCAGAATTCTTGTATGCTGTTTTTTATGCATTGCCATTTGGTTGCGACTTTTTCTTCAGGATTTTCTCTTCTGTACTGCTCAATCCCTTCTTCTAGCAACTTCTGATATGTGTTCTTTACTTGTACAGTATAAGTTTCTTTACATCTTTTTGATTTAAAGCTGTTGCATCTACTAGTATTGCTGAATTAGTATTTTGTTTCTTTCTCTTTAATTTGATTTTCATTTTAATCATTACAGGATTATGATCTGAATTAATATCTGCTCCTGGATAGGTTTTGGCTTTCTTCACGCTGTTCCGGAATCTGTCTTTTATCATTATATAATCTATTTGATTCCTCTTTCTATCTCCAGGGCTTTTCCATGTGTATAATTTCCTTTTCTCTTGCTCAAAGTAGGTGTTACATATTATCAGCCTGTTTTCTTCACAAAATTGAATTAATCTTTCTCCTCTGCTATTTCTTTTTCCTAAACCATGATTTCCTATAATGGTCATATATCTGCCTTTTCCTACTTTTGCGTTCATGTCACCCATTACAATCAAGATGAAGATTTCACTTGCTTCATAACTTTATTTAGGTCTTCATAGTATGCTTCTATTTGTTCATCTGTATAGTCTTGAGTATGTCTGTATTATTGCTATGTCAAATGGCTTTGCCTTCATTTTTATTAATATAATCCTATCACTGTATATCAAATGTCAGGATTCAGGATAAAGTTTTGATGACTGTCTTTGTAGCCAGAACTATCGGTAGCAGTGTTTGAATTTAAATTTCAATTCCTCATATATTGTTATTCAGTTCTCTTATTATTAATCTCTGTGTCTGTACTTGAAAAATGGTCCAAAACCTTTTGGGTATGTCAATTTAAGAACGTCTTCCAATCTTGAATTAAAAATGAAGAACCTACAAGTGCTGAAAATAGATAAGCATGTTTTCATCAAGTTCATCTACTGCTGATAAATGTGGATACCGGCGGCATTACTTTGTTCTTAAATTATATTTTTAGAAAGAAATTTTGCCAGATACCTGAACGTTTTTATTTGGATAAAATACAGCTTATTGCCTTGAACATGTAGATTTGTTTCCATTAACTTTATGAATCAAGTTTGTCAAACGCCATTCTTAGAAGCAATGAATGTGTTCTGTAAAAGCACCATCTTCATTATCCAGGACTTCTAGCACAAACAAGGAGTTTGTAAAACCTTTACAATCAGGCAGCTTTTAATAGTCAACAAACCTCTGCAGGAAGAAGCAATCGATTGAATTCTCCATGGTTTTCAATATTAAGTTCTTCAAACAGTTTTTCATTTAATCTTTTGATTCTGATTTTGTTGATTGCTTTAATGACATAATATAATGACCTCGTAAACGCTCACTAAGGGTTTTCCCTCTAATTGTCGTCGATGAATGACATAGTGAATACATAACCAATACGGCTGAAAACGCTTGTTTATGCAAAAAGACCCCTTTATCGTGGAAGAATGAAGACATTAGGATAAGACACATATTAAATATAAAGAAAAAGTGGCAATTATTAGAAGGCAGGCTTTGAATCCACAATATTAAGGAAAATATCCTAAATAAACTACGAAGATTTCAGTCAGCACCTCAACTGAAACCGGTCACAGATTCATAGCAGACTCTTGACGTCAGAATCAGCGGTTAACACCTGATTCAGATCATAGTCTATCTCCTCAGGATAGCTCTGGTAACAGATTAGCAAGTCTGGCCATGGAAGTATTGAACGATGAGGAAGGCAATCCGACACCCAATATTGTCACACTGGGTTCGAATGCTGGACGCATATTTTCTGTTTGTCGAATACACAACACTACATTACACCCAATTAACGGCGGACAACGATTAAAGGTTATTGTTAGGCAGGAGCAGAAGAGGAAGAATAACTACGAAAATGTGTGTATAAATATAAATGGTTCTAACAAGAAGAATGCCGAAAGAGATTAGCTTTAACTTGTCAGTACCAAGCCAGAACGTTTTAGAGATAAGAGTGATTGCTGATATTTATTCTTTTTCTATCTTCTTTACAACGTTTTGTCCGCTATCGATTTTGCTTCTAACAGTCAGCTGTCCATCTGAAACGATAACAGCATATACAGTCTTGAGTGGTTGCACCTTATCATTTGTATATGGAGGTGACTGTAAAGTTCAGTTTTGGCGTAGAATTCTCTGACACTAGCTGGACATGTGTTATCAGACTTGCTTATGTGGTGTGGATTTATCTTTTCTCTCCAGCTGGAACTTTTCATCCGGCCTCTTTAATGTTTCCCAATGAAACAACCTCTTATAGTGATTATTTTCTTGTTTGGCAGTGTCCAAATGTGAACGAGACAACTATCATTGAACTGTGAAGTCAGCACATATTTCATCTTCTTCTTCTGTTGGTCTGAAGATCGTTCTTCTCGTTTTCTGTCATTAAAACGATGCTCATGGTGTCATGAATGTTTTATCTTGATACTGGATTTGAATTATGGATTTGGAGACTTTATGCGCTCGTTTAATTATCCTGAATTACGTTAATTTATTCCCTCTTGATCTTGAATTACATTGAACTTTTAATATAATATAATGTCTTTCGCGCCGTGTCGTGCTCGCTCGTTCCAACCTAATATACTGATATAGGCATTTACGTTCTTCCTTGAACACATTCAGGTCAAATCGCACCCTCTCGACCTTGACAATCGATAAACGCTTGAGGTGTCCAATAACACCAAACATATTAATTCAAGTACTATTTTA
Source organism: Megaustenia siamemsis (assembly GCA_032433765.1). Lineage (NCBI taxonomy): Eukaryota > Metazoa > Mollusca > Gastropoda > Stylommatophora > Ariophantidae > Megaustenia > Megaustenia siamemsis. The sequence goes on along the minus strand of JAVIAB010000124.1, from coordinate 50,783,266 downwards.
CAGTCCGTTGGTAACAAGAACACAGTTTCATGATTTACATGTACGATACATTACTTCTAGGCTACAGTCAATACAATACTACCTGGCGGTCTTGATGACCGCCGAATCACACATTTATGGAATTATTTAACACATCAAAGATCACACTTCTAGCTATCTATACACAAGTCCCGTGGTAGGCTAACTAGATCTGCTAATCTATTCACTCTGATCTAATATTGGCCTTGGTTGTCACGTCTTATTTATCTATACTAGTTGACAGGCTTTCTAATCGCTATGCTCTGATATCTGTTAGTGACTCATCTAGTTATGTCTACTCTGCTGGTTTTTTCATCTGCTTTCTGGTTGTTGGGTTATTGGGTTACTTGCGGTGATATAGACTCTTGATGTTCTTTGTATTTTAACTTGTAATGTCTGTAACTTGACAAACATATCACATTGATTCAACAGCAGGTAATTCATGACAGAGACTTTCTTTTAATAATCAATAATAATCAGTTTATTGCTTTCTTCTGTCTATGACAATGATCGTTAGTGGAGAATGCACTATTGAAATTAACGTTGCTTAATTCGAGATATCTCTGAGGCAATTCGACGATGACTATGAGATTATCTCCAGTGCATAGATGACATACAACTTATTTGTCAGACATCATTCAACTTTGTCTACTTACGACATGTAAGATTATTGAAGCTCAATTCTTGAAATACTTCAAAATGGAAACACAATAACTTCACAACTAAAGTCATACTATTCTTGATCAACTATCTATCAAGAATAACTTTTACACTAACTTGAACTACACATAGAGATTTTAACTTCTGCTTTTCTAACTTCCAATTTCAACTTCTGCTGCATGGAAAATTTCCTAACCTAAACTCTCATCGTGACGTCCAATAATTCTACCTTACCTCCTTCCTCAACTTTGGGTATCGCTACCCCTACCTGAACTTACACTCTATTTGAGAGGCGGTAACAACTAAGTTACCTGCCCTCTTTAACTCAACTCTAATACAGCGGGTCATGATCATTGCACTCCGAATATGTCCATAGGTGCTCAGATCCCCTCCTCAGCAAATCCCTCAGTGTCCAGCGAATGACGACTCCAGTTCTATGTTGGTGGATAAGTCTTCTTACACGCCAACTAAGTTTCTCATTTCTGGCTGTGTCCATCTTAACTGTCATCTCTTTCATCCGAAGAAGTGACGTGGATCTGTGTTTGTCGAAGTCATGTGCTCTTCCCACATCTTGGAGGGCATTGATGATGTCCGCCCGATCCATTGGTTGTCCGTCCTCAACGACAGCGCAGCTAGCCAACCTGTCCGCTCTTTCATTTCTCCGTACTCCCGCATGTCCAGGGACATAGACAAAGGTGACCTTACGTATTTTGGATTTCTGCAACTACTCTACCCATTGCATGCGTACAGAGCCCGCCTCCACTTTTTTTATCATGCTCATCGAATCACTCAGTATACATGCGTCGGTGTAGTCTTGTGACTCTAACCATGTGAATGCCTTGGTCACTGCCATCGCCTCCATTGTCATGCTACTCGTGGTCATGACGTATGCATCACTGCCTTCCTTGACTATTCTGCCTGCCGAGCGTGCTGTAAATGCCCATGCACTTCTTTGGTGTCGTCTTACAGATCCGTCTGTATATATGACTGCATCTTTCTCGTCAGTGTTATCGCAGATGAGACCGTTGACCTCAGCATTAACCACGACCGGGTTCTGTTCCCTACTTTTCCTGTCGAGTGTGACAATACACGAGAAAGTCCCCTTGAATGACGTAGGCACCGGTATCCACTCCTCACCAACGCTGATATTGGTAAGCCCACAGACCTGTTTGATGACATTTTCTGCTCGGCCCACCCATGATTTGCCTCTTTTTAGCCTGGCACCTTTCTCTCTGTTGAGCCCGTGGTGCAATGGATGCTCTGTATCTGTACTAATCTTCAGGTATGCTCGTGCTCTCTCCATGGTTGGAAAGTCAAGAAGATACCTCATTGCTACACAGGGAGTGTCCCTCGTACATCCCAGGCTAATGCTCATGGTTTAATTTTGTATTTTCTCCAGCCTATCTTAGCTCTATCTATTAATCTATAAATCTCTATCTATTTGAGTCGTACTGACAGTAAGAATTGCCAGAGCATACTCGATTGGTGCGAGGACTAATCCCTGGAACAGAAGAGTAAGTAGCCTCTGCTTGATGTTGTCAGATGCCATGACCTTCAAGGCGGCTAATCCTTTGCGGGATTATGTTATCACATGGTCGATGTGGTCCCGAAAACACAGGCTGCGATCAAACTTAACTCCGAGGTATGTCATCAACTTGTCCCTGGTCACCTCGTCAGCTCCCATTCGTACTACCGGTGTGGTCGTATTAACGATATGATTGTTAAGGGAGAACCATGAAACTGATGCTTTATTAGGATTAACCAAGGCACCTGAAACCCTACACCAGGAAGAAATGCGATCGAGTTCGTCTTGCATTGTGGAGGCGATTCCCCGTCTGTCTCTTCTCTGTCGAGAAGATATACCAGAATATCATCAGCAAAAGTCATAGTTCTTCCCCTCCCATCCAGCTGTTGTTCCGTGATCGTTATTGTGTACACGTTAAATAGAACAGGTGACAATGGTGAGCCTTGTGGCATCCCTGGACAAATGGATGTTGACTCGGAAGACCAACCTCCACATCTGAGTATAACCTTCCTCTGAAACAGTGCCGCGACGATCCATCTAATGAGCAAGGGGTGCACCGCCAGTTTGAGGAGCATATGGATGAGATATTCAAATGGTACCCTGTTGTATGCATCCTCCAGATCTATAGCAGCAGCACATGTCTCCTCTCGTCTGTGGAAGCCTTCGAAGACGTCATAGGCAAAGACTGCCGCATTGAGCCATGTCTCTTTGTTATATCTATAACCTCCGAGTGTGGGTGGGAATACGCGTTTCTGTTCAAGGTTACAGATGAGGACACGGGCAACTATTTACTCCAGCAGCTTGCCCGCAGTGTTCTGCATTGTGATGATTCTGTAGGCTCTGATGGTGAGAATGGTCCGTGTTTGGCTTCGATAGCGGTAGTAAGTAGCTGTGTAGCCACTCATCCTTAATCTGGCCACTCCGAATACTGGCATTAAACTCATTGGCTAGTTTTGTCAAGTCGTCGTCAGCTACATCGCCTATGTCATTGTACCGAACACCATCTGGACCAGGAGGAGTGTTGTGTGACCTTTTAAATGTCGTGTGAATGGTATCGGTTGTGATTGTGAGATCTTCTTCCAGCCCTACATCCTTACACAATTTTGACAGCGATCCCTGTATCCTCATTATTACAGCCTCATTTCTTTTGTTCGTAACCTCAATGTAGCGGGCCTTCCCTTTGCTCTCATCAGATGGGCCTTTCCTTTGCTTTCTGGTTGTCTCTATCTAACGAATATCTCACTGATTTCTTTGCTCACTCACTGTTCCTCTAACTAAGTGAACTAATTTATTTGCGGGTGAGTCCATATATATCTATGATGGCACTCCCTTGCCTACGCGTTTCTCCGTCTATATAGTTTCCATGTGGCTGTCCCTTCCCTATTATATATTCTCTTTTGCTCATGTTTGAGCACATAATATATGCACATTATGTGCTATTCACTTCTCTCCTCCACAAGACCAAGACTGCAATACTTCGACTGTCCAATACATCTCCTACCCCACTCTGCTACACCTCTATCTTTCATCTTCTCGTGTACCCTGTAATCTTCGGGCTGTTCTTTGCGCTTCGTGTATGCACAAGGACCTGTGTGTGGAAACTCGTGCTGTATGCGCACTTTTCACTTTGGTGAGCACAAATGTACCCCGCGCGTGTACCGCGGCGTTAATTTTTTTTCTGCCCATGCAGAGCTTGCAGGGAACCTTGTATTCTTATCTTTATTTGTATTTCTTATTCTAGTTAGAAATTATTATTTTTTATTAATTATTTTTTAATTGCAAATACATATCTGTGTGTGCTGTATGTTTGTTCCTGCTGAATGCCTATTGGGCCGAAACGTTGTTCTAATTGATGTCGTCCAATTACTACGTAAAGCTTTAACTTTACAATTTTTTTCTATTTGTTTATATATATATTTTTCATTTCTCCTTACAATTAACTTTACTGCAGCTTCGTATTTTTATGCATTTCTTTGCTTTGACCCTCTCCGGCTACATACCTGTTAATAATATAAATATTTATTGATCATGTGTCTGTCTTCCCACACAGTCTGGAGATATTAAAAAAAAATCTTATGTCCAGTCTGGTAGTTCATATTTTAAATTATCTTTAATTACACTCACAGAGCCCCCACCCTTGTGTCCGTAATTAAGTGCAATAACTCTTTCCACGTTTACAATGGACGTTGTTGTGCTGTCATGTTGTTTACAGCAAGTTTGGATATATGTGTCTTCTACACGAAACATCCTGCTTAGTTAAGATGTTTTCTTTTAGTTTCCCAGGTTTGTAATCTTCTATCTCCACTAGTAAAACTATAACGATTACTCTGTGTCTAGAATGATGACTGTGATAAGGAGTAGGATCTTAATTAGCTCAAGTACTCTTATCCTGTTATTTAAAAAACACTCAGCTATGAGTGGATTCTTTTATTCCTCATGTTCTGTCCGGTCCCTATTACATCTACGTTTATTTCAAATCTCAAAAAACACAAACACAGAATTAAATGTTGGATATCTTGACTCGGCCTTCCTTTGGCAAGTGTCATGCCCATATTTATGCCATATGCAAACCTGGTAAAAATAAAACCAGCTTTACAATGTGAGAAAGATGTGGGAGAGTGAGAAGGAGAAAGAGTGTGAGAGAGATCGAATAAGTGAAACAGAAAGTGAAGAAGTGAAACAGAAAGAGAAGAAGTGAAAGAGAGAAAAATGAGCAGTAGGGACACAGATGTAAGTTTAAAAGAAGAAATAAGTGAAAAGAAAAATTAAAAAAAAAACATAACATAAGACTAATTCACCCACAACACCACTAGACATAATAGCTTTAAATCAAGAAGATAGTATATATATTTATATAAATCAAGCAAAGAACACCTATTTAAAGCTGGTAGAAGATGGGAATTGAGCAGTACAGAAAAGAAAAAAAGACCACATAAAATGCAATGCATAAAGAAACTTGCGACATTGTATCCAAAGAAGAAAAACAAATGGAAGACGGATAACTCATTCATTCATTCAGTGAGTGCCGTTTCAGCATCGAAGGGTGACTACCATGGAGGGTTATCCCGCTGTGTCTCTTGCATTGATGGTGCAGGTTAACATAGGCTAAAGTGTCCAACTTCTGATGTTACTCGTCTATGTTAGTCTTTGTATGCCTCTTTTACCTTGTATTTTCCCTTCCAAGATTACTTTTAGTAGGCTGTTGTATCTTTTAACATGCCCTACAAATTTAATTTTTAGCTGTTTTATGATTTCATCGTTAGTTTTCTTTTCTTTCCATTTAATTCTTCCTGTTCTCTTATAAACCAACATTTCAAAAGCTTAAATTTTGTGTTCTGTTTTTTTTTTCTGTGATGTCCATGTTTATGCACCATACAGGAATGTTGAGAAGATATTTTGCTATTCTTAGTTTTAGTCCTGGTATTATTTGTTTTGATGTTAGTATATTTTTCATGACATTAAAATTGCCTTTTGCCACTCTTGTTCTTTTGTTTATTTCAGTTATATATTTTCCATCACTTGTTAATAAAAGATGAATAGTACATCAATTTTAACGCCATGAAAAATATACTAATAATTAAGGTTAATTTAAACAATGACACGTGTCAATCACAACTGCTATCCCAAAAATCCTCTTCCCTGATTGGTCAATTTAAACAATGACACCTTTTCACCTACAATTGATATTATCAATCCTTTTCTTAGATTGGTCAATTGAAACCACAACCTGTCACTCACAAATGTTATTAGTTTTTCTAGGCGTTACCCTATAGATAAATTCAGGATATATATTTGGTGACTGTTAGTTATTTTCAAATCTCTGTCCATCCAGGAACCATATAACCTGGTACCGTTTTTAGACATTTAATTTCTGTTGTACGCTGATTTTTGTTATTTTATATACCTGGCTTTCTGTCGAGTTAACAACCTAAATTCTGGGCAGTGTTCCTGATCCATCATCTCGCGTCCCTAGCCAGGCAGAATGACACACGCATGCGCAGTTCAACACATTAGTGTAATACGTCATAACTTGTGTATATAACTTATGGTTTATATATTTGCACATGCAGGCGGATTAACACATTCACGGGATTGGTCGTTTTCTATAATGTGAGGTATATTTTAAAACATACGCGGGTTTCATGGTCGGTAACATCATGTCGCTAACGGTCGTATTTTAAACTCGCTATATTCACACCTCTACTTTCATTTCCACATCCACTTTTGTAGAGGCTGGTGTGACATGTAAATAAGAGAAGAAAAAAACACATAATATTTACAGATTTTCAAATAAAGCTTGACGAAATTGTTATCTAAGTGTGAGTACTTTTGACGGAAACAGTTGTTAAAGTGCTTACTGATTAGTCAGTTATTCATTTATTTTCAGTTCCTATTCGTTCACATAGTGAGTTGAATTGCCATATATTTTGTTCTTACTCTACTACCTGTCTCTTAGCTGACTGTTTCTTTCGTCTCCAAAACTTTCTCTAGTCTCTAACCGTTGAAATCCCAGTTTTTACCGTTTGTTGTCGCCTCGTCTCTTTTGTCAATGCACTGTCCGGGTAAAAGTTAATGTTCCTCAATAATTAACTGAGTAGAAGTAAAGAACCCCCGTCACGCCAAGTGGCGTATAGAGAATATGGTGTTAGTGACCATACATTTTACAGACCTTCAGCACATCGATTTTTGGGGTAATGTGATCGGTATTACGCCCGTGCCGCTTTACTTTCCCAGAAAAAAAATCCGGTACCCATTTAAGGCTGGGTGAACCAGGAAGCCGTCGGTTGGGATCGAACTCTACCTCTTGTCCTTTGTAGTCCAGTTCACTAACCACTGAGCTATCGCGGCTCCCACATTAACTGAAGGTCACAGATATCTCTTTCCACAAATAGACAAAGTCACGATGTTGAAAATCTAACATTGGTCATTTAACCCCGATCAGCAATGGTTAACCTAAACTAGTTTTGCAAATACCCGGTGCCGGTCATTATGTGTTTAATGAATTATGAGAAACTGGTATTTTCTTTGTCAAAAGTATTATTCCAGCACAAAATTAGTTCGGTAGAGGACACCTTCATGAAGAAAACAGACATTTTGTTTCATTAGCTATTTTTCATAATTTGCTGTTGGGGGCGGAGGACATAAAGGTTTATTTTACCAACAACAAAAAAGAAAAAAAAAAGCGGTTACGGACATGTACAGGTTTTTACCATTGGTCTTAGGAAAAATGTACCATAAGTGACAAATCACTTTTCGCCTCGTCGCCCTAAAAAAAAAAAATTGTCGCGTTTATCACCCGATGGTTCAATATCACGCGCATATAATAGATTAAAGATTAAAAATTATTTTAGTCTTAAAGACTAAAACTATGATCATAAACAAAGAAAATACTCAAAACCCACAAGTAAGTAAAAAGTACCCCCCGTCACGCCAAGTGGCGGCGTATAGGGAAATATGGTGTTAGTGACCCTATATTTTACCGACCTTCAGCACATGATTTTTGGGGTAATGTGGTCGGTATTACGCCCGTGCTGCTTTACTTTCCCAGAAAAAATCCGGTACCCATTTAAGGCTGGGTGAACCCGGAGCCGTCGGTTGGGATCGAACCCTACCCCTTGTCCGTAGTAGTCCAGTTCACTAACCACTGAGCTATCGCGGCTCCCACTAATTTTTAGGGAATTAGTAAAACCCAGGTGTCCTCGCCAGGGTACGAACCCCGGCTGTTGCCGTGGTAAGCCAACCGCCTATCGATTGCGCTAACCGGACACCCAAACCCACAAGTGGATATCAAAATTGAAGGAATAGACCTTGAGACAGTTCAGAACTATAACTACCTTGGACATACTATAACCAGTCATGGAAAATGTACAACTGAAATAAACAAAAGAATAGGAATGGCAAAAAGTAATTTTAATGTCATGAAGGACATACTAACATCAAAACAAATAACACCAGAGCTAAAACTAAGAATAGCAAAATGTTACATCTTCTCAATATTCCTATATGGTGCTGAAACATGGACATTAGACAAGAAAACAGAACAGAGAATTGAAGCCTTTGAAATGTGGATATATAGAAGAATAGGTAGAATTGGATGGAAGGAAAAGAAAACAAATGACAAAGTCTTAAAACAACTAAAAATGAAAAGAGAACTTCTGAACACAATTAGAACAAGACAAATGCGATTCTTGGGCCATGTTAAAAGACACAACAGCCTACTGAAAGTGATCCTGGAGGGGAAAATACAAGGTAAAAGAGGCAGAGGCAGACCAAGATTAACATGGACGAGTAACATCAAGAGATGGACAAATCAACCGATGACAACCTGCACCATCAAAGCAAGAGATAGAGCAAAATGGCGCTCCATGGTAGCCAACCTTCGTTGCGGAGACGGCACTCAATGATGATGATTATTGAACATCATCATCATCAAGTACCGGGCCTAGTGGCGTAGGTGATCATGTCTCTCCACAACTTTCGATCTCGGCAGCTATTTATCATTTCCGTTGTTGACCTTCTGCCAAGCCATTCTATTAAGCTGTCTGTTATTTTTCTCTTTGCCTCCCTCTATCTGTTCGTCCCTCAATTTTTCCATTTATTACAATACACTCAAGTTGTTCTCTTCTCATTACATGGCCAAAAAATGATGATTGTCTCTTCCTAACATTGGAAATTAGCTCTCTTTTTGCTTTGACCTCTCTCAGAACCTCTTCATTACTCTTCTTAACTGGCCATGGTATTCTCAATATTCTTCTGTAAAACCACATTTCTACAGACTCAAGTGATTTTCTTGTCTGTTGTCCTATTGTCCATGACACGCATCCATATGTTAAGACTGGTTCTACATAACATTTAAGAACTCTTTTTCTTGTTTCTATTGTCAAAAATGGATTGCATAGTATTTTCCTCATTTTTTGGAAAGCTACTTTTGCCTGGGCCATTGTGCATCTCACCTCTTTTGTACATCTTCCATCTGAGGTTAACAAAGTTCCCAAATATTTAAATTCATTTACCTGTTTTAATATTGTTCCACTTGTCTTTATTTTGCACTGAGGTGATGTCTTTTTCTTTGTTGTTACCATTACCTCTGTCTTTTTGCTTTTAAGGCTGAGTCCTTTATTTATCTTTGCATTCTCCACTATAATGTCCAACATTTCTTGTAACTCATTTTCACTCTTAGCGATTAATACTGTATCATCAGCATACCTTAGATTATTAATATTATGACCTCCAATTGTTATTCCAGGCATGCTCCTTATGGATCTTAAAATAATTTCACTATAAATATTAATCAAATCTGGTGACATCACACAACCTTGTCTAACACCCTGTTTTATTTGTTGAAACATTCGCAATTGGTTTCCAGTTCTTATGGCCGCTGTTTGTTGCCAGTACATGTTCTTTATTATTCTTAGGTCTTTGCTGTCTATGTTTATACTTTCTAAATTTTTTATTATTTCTTGGTGCTTTACTTTGTCAAATGCTTTGGTGTAATCTATGAACATAGGTATAGATATGTTTTTACCTCTATGGCTCTTTCTACTAAAGATCTTATGATATAAATGGCATTGCTTGTTCCTTTATCTATAACAAAACCACACTGTTCATCGCTAATTTCTGGACTGATTTTGTTTCGCACTCTTCGCATGATGATTCTTAGTAATATATTAGTCACATGACTCATAAGGCATATTGTGCTTATTGAACAACTGTAACAAATTACCCCGTCAGAATAGCGTTACTTTGTATATTTAAAAAAATATATAACATATGTTATGTGCTATGCTAACACATATGAACATATTAACAATGGAATAACATAGACATTCTGAATTAATTTATGTGTCGACATTAAATTCTAACGTACGGTATGAGCATGGGCAAGCAATAGTTAAAACCAAAACGATTATCGTTCTGACAGCCGGGGAGTAATTGAAAAAGAATGCAGTATGAGTAATAGTGAAATTATTGTATGCTCTGTACCTGTAAATAATTTATATCAAATTTACAATTTATTATATCACTTTCAAGCTCTTGTTCTTTCATGTCTTTGTCTATCTTTCTTTCTCTGACCATCTATCTTTTTTTTCCCTACCACTATTTCACAAATAATTACGAGCACGCAATAAATAAATACAATTCATCTTTAAGTTCATAAAATTGACAAAAAGATACGAATATCAGAAGTGATGTAAGATTAGGACTTCCTTGATTACCACTCGTACGTTTGCTAAATTTGTCGCAATTGTCAAATCATAAATCTTAGATATGTAAAGGGTAACAACTACGAACATTTCTTCCAAATTATTAGTCGTTTTACCAAGGACACTTATCACATTTCCTTCTGACGTAATTTGTTAAGTCTAATCTCCTTCTAACTTTTTCCTCAATACATACAGATCAGACATAACTTACTATAAGGGCTATCCAGGAGGCTTTCATTCTGTTTTCGGAAAAGTGGTGTAATTTTTTCAACAAAAACAATCGTTAGAGTTCTAAATATGATGTTATTGGCTTTGCTAAAAACAAATCTGTATTCTTAATGTTTAAACTCTACATGTAAGATAAGTCATATGTAATTAGGATAATTCTAACTCATATATTTATCTATGTTAATTTCATGCATTTATGATTGAAAATGTTTGCAACATTCGCTACAGGGTAACAGAAAGCAGTACTGCTTCATTGTGAAATTAATGATACAGTAGCATGTATACAGTAACGATCTTTTAATGCAGAACATTTAGGTATACACGTGGACATTGATGCAAGAGTGAGCGCTGAATCAATAATGATTCTTATTACGTATAACGCCATATTATAATTGTATTCATGTACGACTTATATCAGATTCTGTCTAAGAATAGTTCTATTTTGGCACAAACCATATTTACTATGACTAAAGCTAGCTCTGTTTGTGTACAGTACTGTGTTATCCTGCTTTAAACCTGTTCTGTATCAGAGCTCTTCTTATACAAACTCGCTTTTATTCTGGTCAAAGGCAAACGTTTGCTTCAGTCCAGATATGTGTCATTTCTATTCAAGATCAGCGATAAAGTCCAATTCTGCAAAAGCACACCAGTATAATTCAGTTCTGTCCTGAAAAAAAATAATGAATTCTAGCTCTAACTTGGTACAGAGGTACAACATTATTTTATGGAATAACATTACAGTACGATTTAAACATGATCCATTGTTACAGAGAAATCCCATTCTGAATGATGAATTGTACTTGCACATCATGTTTATTCTTCTCGGCGTTATTTGTCAAACTGTATCAGTTTTCGGAGTTCTCAATAACGTCGTGAACGTGGTAGTTTTCTTCAAACAAGGGTTCTCAGAGCCCATAAATGTGAGCCTCGTAGCTTTAGCCATCTCTGATATGTGTTCCCTTATCTCAATAATGTGGAGCAATCTCTGTTTTAGTCCAGCGATTAGAGATTCCGACATCCCAATGTTCACCACTGAGGTCCACTTAAATACCGGAAGCTGGCCACATGTGGTTTTCACCAGGACAACAGGCCTGATAACAGCTTTCATAAGTTTCGAGCGATGCGTTTGTGTTATTCTCCCACTGAAAGTGAAAACTATTTTTACTCCGACTAGACATGTCGTTGCCATGGTAACATTCTTTATTTTAACCATGGGATGTTCATCATTGGGGTATGTCTCCACTGGTCTGGGTTGGAGATTCTTCCCGGAAAGAAACAGAACATTAATTGGGCTTGTCTTTCATATGGACGTTCATAGAAGAAAAGTAATAGATTCTGTTTCATATGCAGTGAATGGAGTTCTCATGCCAGTGTTTAGTTTCTTCTCAGTTGTTACATTTACATCGGTTTTGGTAATGAAACTCAACCAGAATGCTACATGGAGAAACTCAAATTCATCTGTGATGGGCAGAAGAGGACATAAATCAAGTACCGATGGAGGTGTTAACACCAAGGAAAACAAGGTAGCCAAGATGGTAGTGACGATATCCATCATTTTCATTGTTTGTTTCCTCCCAGCTGTTGGTACTTTCATAGCAGGATACCTGGAGCCAGAACTGAGCTATGATGGACTTTACAATAACCTTTTTATTGTAATTTTGTCAGTGTCTTTCACAACGGAAGCCATCAATTCAAGTATCAACATCTTTGTGTATTTTATCATGAGCACAAAGTACAGGAAAACTTTAAATGACTTTCTTCATTAGCAAGTATCCAGTATTTTAATTGTTTACAACATCAATTATCTTATAATCTTATAATATCCCTATACAGGATTGAATAATTCACCGTGGGGTTTATACATACTACCACTGTGTTGGACTACAATTCTTTTAATATTTGTATTGTGTTACTACTATTAAAGGAACTTCTTCATAACTATGCTCTACCGTTAAACGTCACAAACGTCGCCAAAGATGAGTTCAGTCACAAAAGAGGCTCCTTCATTAGAACGATCTTTTAATGCATAACATTGAGCTATACACGTGGACATTGATGCAAGAGTGAGAGCTGACTTAGACCGGATTGTCTATTAACGTCAGACGTTAGTTAGTAAAATGAATGCAGAACAAATATTGTCCTTTTGAACATACCTCTTCCTCTGAATTGATTCGCTGAATATCGCCTCGGTAGTTTCCCTCTATAATAATATTCATTTATTATTATTTGTCTCCAGTCTAGACCACTGGAAACTACTTTTTATTCTGTTTTGTCCTAAATGTTTGTCTGCAACGCAAATATTCAGCCCTACCCTATCCGGGAGATACGTGTCTTAATAGGAAAAATACAGATACACAATTTATTCCCGAGCTGTGATCGTAGCCCTATGCTATAGTCATGAGAACACCTGCGGGAAAGACATCGCCAATGGTGGCTACATTTTTAGTTAGCCGATTTGGCAGTGTTCCCTAGCGTTTAGCTTTTCGTGGCAAAGCGCAATGCCAAGGAGTACGGCTTCGAGCTTGCTTGGACCATATATTGTTCTTTGTTTTTCTTACTGTTGTTGATTATTTGTCATTTTTTTCCCGAGTGCTGTAAATATACCTTTTCCTCTGAATTAATTCGCAGATTATCGCCTCGGAAGTTTCTCTCTATAAAAATATTCACTTATTATTATTTGTCTTCTTTATCATTTCATGACCCAGGCATCACAGACACCTTCTTTCATACAAGGTTCCAGTTCAATGTCTTTTATAAATACTTCTGCTCAAAACACTTGCGGCATCTAGAGCTTCATTATCAATAATAAAAAAAAAATCCATAATGAAAACAAATATTACTTTACGACACTCATCACAATTCCGATAATTACACAAGTTATATTTCACCCTCCCCCCCCCTCCCTCCGCTACCTCTTTGTGTGCTGTCACCAGATTTCTTTAATATGAAGAGTGAGTTTATTTTAAGATCCATAAGGGGCATGCTTGGTATAACAATCGGAGGTCATAATATAAATTTGGTTATTTGGTTATGGAAGGCCCCGGTATCACTGCAAAGGAATTAAAATCCATAATTTCTCAACCGCCCGTGCCAGCGTAATCATCCGAATCTCATCTCCCAAACAAAGAAAGGTAACTGTAGTCTCCATCATAGCAGTCTCAGCACACGACAAAAGACATAAGGTGAAACCGCGCAGAAAGTGAACACAGCCAACTGTTCCCTGTCATACGATATCATCATTCATCGAAAGCAATTGGAATATCGAAACATGATCAAAACAGATTAGACACACTGCTCACGGTGTGCACAGAGCACTTAACTCAGTAGCTCCTGCAACAAGCCGGACTTGGAATATGAGGAAACTGCAACAAGGAACACTTTTCATGCATAGCCTTCAATTGTTCCCGCCGCCTATCCACCATATACCGGGAGTTCACGTCCTCTTGAAAATGATCATCGTCATAATTTTTAAAATGTATAGCGCTTGATAATGTCAGGCCATCGTTGTTGACTCCAATTCCGAACATATAGACACACGGTTAGTCGTCAGATTATCCCCGTCGCACATCAAACAACAGACCGTAAGATTAGTTGTACGGCCGGTCTAGGGATTTACGATGAACCATAACGATGACGTAGCACACAAAAAAATGTCGTACACATAATTTCGCTCCCTTTCGATTTCTGATTACTCTAGTAAAAGCAGCCTAAGACGAACAAAGCACTGCAAATTCCGTAAAGAGATAAAACTGCGACTGACGAAGTAGTTTACATTGATAAGTAACATGGAAATAACTTGCGTCAAGGAATTGCAACAACGGCCATGAACAGCACCAATGTGACGTAAAGCACAGATCTAGTCAAGACGTTGGAAGGTCGCATTCACAACACTTGACCTGTCAGAAAGGGACTGTTGCCGGCGGACAACATCGCTTTAGCGGCGCAGATGTAATAAGAAGATCATCCCTTTTACTCTAACGCAGAAAGTACAACGGAGAACCGAAATTAATCAGTCCCCGGATGCACTTTCTGCAGCGATCCAGAGGACGTGGACTAGATCCGGCATCTTCCATAATATAAATAATCTAATGTATGCTGATGATACAGTCTTAATCGCTAAGAGTGTAAATGAGCTACGAGAAATGTTACACATTATAGTGAAGGAAAACAAAAATAAAAGACTCAGCACTTAATAGCAAAAAGACAGAAGTAATGGTAACAACAAAGAAAAAAGACATCACCGCAATGCACAATAAAGACAAATGGAACAATATTAAAACAGGTAAATTAATTTGAATATATGAGAACATTGTTAACATCAGACGGACGATGTACAACAGAGATGAGATGCAGAATGTCTCAAGCAAAAGCAGCTTTTCAAAAAATGAGGAAGATACTGTGCAATTAATTTTTGACAATAGAAACAAGAAAAAGAGTTCTTAAATGTTATGTAGAGCCAGTCTTAACATATGCGTGTAAATCATGGACAATAGGACAATAGACAAGAAAATCACTGGAGGCTGTATAAATGTGGTTTTCCAGAAGATTGTTGAGAATACCATGGGCAGCTAATAAGAGTAATGAAAACGTTCTGAAAAAGGCCAAAGCAAAAAGAGAGCTAATTTCCAATATTAGGAAGAAACAATTATCATTTTGGTGGTCATGTCATGAGAAGGAAACAGCTGGAATATATTGTAACAACTGGAAAAAATGAGGAACGCAGAGACAGAGGGAAGCAAAGAAAAAAGATACCAGACAGCTTAAGAGAATGGCTTGGCAGAAGGTAAATAACAGGTATAATAAATCACTTTCGAGATCTAAAGTTGTGGAGAGACATGATCACCTATGTCAGCAGGTTGGGTACTTGATATTGAGAGTGATGATGATGATGATGATGATGATGGTGATAACATATTAAAACGAATGAAGATGTATAGAAAAGTGTGACAGTGAACTGGAAAAAAGCATTAAATGGAGAAAATGACAGTGAAGCGAAAACGACATAACTACAGCTGAATAATCAAATACATAATATTGGAAGTAAACACTTAACGATCGATTCAAAACAAGCTATACATAACACACTATTTCTGCCAACATTTTGCTCTTATTGTGAATCACAAACATTACAAGAATGCAACCAAAAGAAGAATATGACCACTGAGATTTTTTTTTTCGTTGGCCAGCTTTCAACTTTGACGAAGTCCCTAGAGACTAGGAACCTAATTTTGCGTGTTAATCCATTTTTCCCCGGCAACCGTGTACACAGGGGTCCCTCGCCGCACAGGCAGATAACTCTGACTTCGGTGGTACTTATATTTTTCCGTCGATGATTAATTGACCTTTCAAGTCGGGCCTCGCTGCTGAGACCAGAGGTGGTTGCCGCAGGGAGAAATCATGAATAAAAATGCCAACTAGTGCAGCCGTGATTTGAAACCACAACCTCTCTGCCTTGAGGCTGGCGTCTTGCCACGAGACCAACCAGTCCTCCGTGACTACTGAAATGTCCTATACGAATGATGAATTTAACAAGAAGGAAGACAAAAGAAAACAGACAATTAGATATTAGAAATAGAATGTGTGTAATAAGTGATGTTTTCAATATTTTACCACAACTCTATTGTCTCATACAATAATATGAGAAAATCGTGACATACCAGGCCTCGGAAGATCTGGTGTAGTTGCATTTCAACACAAAGCGACATAATTTGCTATGAGAACGCAGAAAAAGACGAAAAACAACAAAATAAAAATAAAAAATGTATATAACTAAAAATTATTTCAACGAGAGTTTTTTGCGCTATTGAACGCGTGAAAAAATGGCGGTCTGTTTTCGCCGGTTTGTCGTCAAGTACGCTTAATTCATTTAATTTGTAAAAGGGCTCACAGTGTATCCGCGTGCTGCAGAGCTATTTACTGGAGTTGGCCAGTTTATAACGTGGAAACGGGTTCTGGCCCGTGCGACTGAGTGCACGTGAGTCTAGATCATCCACAGCATCGACGTTCAGCGACAAAACCATCTATGATACCATGACGACGGTAAGTATTCAGATGCAGCCGAAACGACAACATCGAAAAAGGAAAACACGACAAGATAAAAGAGGTGGTGTTAAACTGTCGAAGTGTGAGAGGCTAGGCCTAAAGTATGTGCGTGTTACATATTGGAATTGTGGGTCAATAAATCAACGACGGCCTATTCTTGATAAGCTACTATGCGGCGCCGATATAATGATTTTGCAAGAAACTCTTCTTGGTGACAGAACAGTAAGTACTCCTGGAGTTCATTGTTTCTACAATAGGCGACACCTTGGGCAGGCAACAATTGTTGCAACAATATGGTGGCAGCTGAGGTTTATATATCTGCGTGAGACCATGCAGAATTGCAGGTACATGCGGTTAGGGTGCAGACCCCAGTTCATTTCATAATTGTAAATGTGTATGCCTGTAATGGGAAAGTGAACACACAACAATGGCAGAATCTCTTCAAGTTCGATGAGGAGAACGTCATTTTCTGCTGGGACTTTAATGCTAGAAGCAACCAGTGGGGTAACGTCATAACCAACAAGCAGGAAGAAGACCTAGAGAACGAACTAGTGTCAGTCGATTTAGTCTGCTTGAATGATGAAAGGGCAACCAGAATGGTCACTCGAACAGGGGACTCTGATAGTGTCATAGACCTGGCACTGGTGTCTTCCACCTTCGCACCGGTTTGTAAGTGGGGTGCAGTGGGATTCCACGGAAGTGATATCTATCCATGTGTCCTCCTAATTAAGAGAAGCAGAAGTAGAAGCCAGAAAAGAAATCTCCACACATTCCACCACGAGAAAACCGACCAGGACGTCATTAGCAAAATCAGACACAGGAAACAGAGCGCCCCTCGTAGGAGGCAGGAGAGATGGACACAACCACCTTGGTGGAACGTAGAAGTCGGGGAAGCTTGGCGGAGCAAGAGACAAACAGCCAAGACATGGCAGAAAGTTCGAAAGAATGGAAAAACACAACCTGAGCTCTTGAAGCCTCTGAAAGAAGAGGTCGACCAAAAAATGATGCACTTTAAACTATGTGATAAGAAGGCTAAGGATGTCAAATGGGATGACTTCTGTAAAAACGTGTGCTCAGAAAAATCGCAAGCCACATTCTGGCGCCTTCATCAGTGCATGAATGGACCAACACGACACAGAGGCATACCAGACTTTCAGAGCACAGGCCGGATATGGCACAGATCTGATGAGAGCAAAGGGAAGGCCTACATTGAGCAGACGAACCAAAGAAATGAGGCTGTAAGAATGAGGATACGGGGATCAATGTAAAAATTGTGTAAGGATGTAGTGCTGGAAGAAGATCTCACAATCACAACCGATACCATTCGCACATCACTTAAAAGGTCACACAACACTCTTCCTGGTCCAGATGGTGTTCGGTACGACGACATAGGCGATTTAGCTGACGACGACTTGACAACACTGGCCAATGAATTAATGCCATCATTCGGAGTGGCCAGACTAAGGAGGAGTAGCTACACAGTTACTTACTACCGCTACCGAAGCCAAACAAGGACCATTCTCAGATCAGTGCCTACAGAATCATCACAATGCAGAACACTGCAGGCAAGCTGCTGGAGAAAATAGTTGCCTGTGTCCTCATCTGTCACCTTGAACAGAAACGCGCATTCCCACCCACACTTAGAGGTTATAGATATAACAAAGAGACATGACTCAATGCGGCAGTCTTTGCCTATGGCGTCTTCGAAGGCTTCCACAGAAGAGAGGAAACATGTGCTGCTGCTATAGATCTGGAGGATGCATACAACAGGGCAGAAGATGTCATCAAACAGGTCTGTGGGCTTACAAATATCAACGTTGGCAAGGAGTGGATACCGGTGCCTACGTCATGCAAGGGGACTTTCTGGTGTATTTTCACACTCGACATGAAAAGTAGGGAACCGAACTCGGTCGTGGTTAATGCGGTGGTAAATGGTCTCATCTGCGATAACACCGATGAGAAAGATGCAGTCATCTAAACAGACGGATCTGTAATACGACACCAAAGAAGTGCATGGGCATTTACATCACGCTCGGCAGGCAGAATAGCCAAGGAAGACAGTGGTGCATATGTCATGACCACGAGTAGCATGACAATGAAAGTGATGGCAGTGACCAAGGCATTCAAATGGTTAGAGTCACAAGACTACACCAACGCATGTATACCGAGTGATTCGATGAGCATGATAAAAAAAAGTGGAGGCGGGCTCTGTATGCATGCAATGGGTAGAGTCATTGCTGAAGTCCAAAATACATAAGGTCACCTTTGTCTATATCCCTGGACATGCGGAAGTACGCGGAAATGACAGAGAGGACAGGACTGCTGCGCAGTCGTTTAGGACGGGCAACCAATGGATAGGGCGGACATCATCAATGCCCTCCGAGATGTGGGAAGGGGACAAGACTTCGACAAACACAGATCCACGTCACTTCTTCGGATGATGAAGATGGGAGTTAAGATGGGTACATCCAGAAATAGAAACTTAGTGGGCATGTAAGAAGACTTAACAACCAACAAAGAACTGGAGTCGTAAGTCGCTGGACTCTGCGGGACTTGCTGAGGAGGGGATCTGAGCACCTATGGATATGTTCGGAGTGCAATGATGATGACCCGCAAATAACTCAATAACTCATTAACTCAATAACTCAATATTTCAACGAACTTTAATGAATAAACATGATTATGTTACGATGTAAAAAATAGTAATGCATGTAAAACCTTTACAATCATTAACTTCTCAAATGAAGTCCACAATAACTCTCTTTCATGCAAGAGTTCATGTCTGAGTGTAATAACAGATCAAACAGATGTGGTGACAATTTATTCTGATTTCTTTATTGTGTCCTCAAAACTGAGAGTGTTATTATCTATATTCATATGAAACAAATTGTAACATCAGATTTCAACACCTTATTGTTTGATGCTCTCATGTCTGATAGATACAATTAGAAGCAGCTACAGAACACAAAACACTTTCAGACAAGTAGTCTGTATGGCGATTGGAAACAAATAATTCCCTGGCATCTTTATCTTGTAACTTTTATAACTGATATAACACTTATGGAACAATTATTTGTAATGTTCTCAAAATATCAACATTCGTGGCATCGGTAACGCTTTGCAGCACTCCGTATCAGAAGCTATTTAAAAAAAAAATATTCGATGTTTGCGAGCTCACTTTTTATCAAGTGTTTCCCATCTGGTCTCCTTGCTCAAATAGCAATTGTTTTGGGAAGTACAATTGTTAATTCTTCTTACACGACCAAGACACCTTTGACTCCGAGATGGATCGGAAATTAGCTATTTGTCATATTTTTTTTTTTAATTGGCTGTCATTATTTTGTCATTTTATGTTAGGTTGAGCAGCCAAAACACACGACAGATGTTTAACCTTTCTTTTGCCCAGCAGACGTAGTTCACGTTTTGGATAGATCGATTCTAAAAGTGCACATCCCATCAGTCTCACCCGCTTCAATTAACAGTCATGTCCATCTACTGTGATAGATTTCCATTCACTCTCATACACTATCATAAATGTTGATTTCGTCGACTCAGGTTGTCATAATTTAGAAGCTGTATTTCTTCCTTTAGTTCAATCCCATAATTCTCATGATCTTTGAAACAACATTGTTGCCTGGAACAATATTCAATCACTCGTTTCTATATGCAACTGCTTGCTGTGAACTAACAAAAGTCATAGCCAGTCCACCTACAGATGTTAGCTTCTCAGATTTTCTTTCTTAAACGTTTACTTCGTCTATTCACATTTCTGTGCCAGCTGTTTTATTAATTGCATCACCGGCTAGACGAGCGGTGCTTTACTACGTGATTTACTTACACGTCAATAATTTTCCACATATTGAATCCATCAACCTAATTTATTCTTAACATCTTTAATCAATTCATCCTATTCGATTTTCACTTCTTGAATCATTCATTCACCAGATGCTGAACAAATGAACTAATTTCTTCTCTACATCTTGACTTTATTCATCGAAATAATTCTTCCTAATTTATTTACCACAACCTTAAGCCTTCGAGGATACAGGCGATTTAGCGTGATAGCTGAAACCCGTCAACGACTTATAGATTATTGTTTGCACTAGGATCAACGACGCAAAAGTATTCAGACCCCACTCCACCTCATCGCGGTGCCTCTAGAAACAGGCGACTAATCGGCCCAGTCTGGTCAAGTAAGCAGGAATCGAGAGGGAATGCAACCCTGTACTCTAATATGTCACGCTGAAGACTGATTTGTTGGACAAAAAGGCGCAAGTAAAACGATAACACAGCGCATCAACGTCCACTTTGCGTTCTATTTAAGGGTGGATGATAAAAAGGATTTAGAGAAAAGCCCTTTCTTCATTTTCGAGTGGACGTAAACAACAATAAAAAAAATGAATGCATTCAATTAATTGTCAACACCTTGAACCAATTACAAATAATTCATTGTCAACACTTTGAACCAATATACCTAATTAATTTTCAACATCTTGAACCAATTACAAATAATTCATCGTCAACACCTTGAACCAATACACCTAATTAATTTTCAACATCTTGAACCAATACAAATAATTCATTGTCAACACCTTGAACCAATATACCTAATTAATTGGCAACATCTTGAACCAATACAAATAATTCATTGTCAACACCTTGAACCAATATACCTAATTAATTTTCAACATCTTGAACCAATACAAATAATTCATTGTCAACACCTTGAACCAATATACCTAATTAATTGGCAACATCTTGAACCAATACAAATAATTAATTGTCAACATCTTGAACCAATACAAATAATTCATTGTCAACACCTTGAACCAATACACCTAATTCATTGTCAACATCTTGAACCAATACAAATAATTCATTGTCAACACCTTAAATTAATACACCTGATTCATTGTCAACACCTTGAATCAATACAAATAATTCATTGTCAACACCTTGAATCAATAAACCTTATTGATGATGCAAATCTTCAACCAACTTACTTAATTCCTACTTCGCACATTGAACCAATACACCTAATTCGTTATCACGCTCTTCAATTCATTCGGGGAAAAGCCACCGTCAGTCCCAATGCTGCAAGCAATCAGAGACTCATAACGTTCTGGGTAGACAAGGATCGATGAACCAAAAATACTCAGATTCAAACGTGCTCTTTTACCAGCAGATTCTAACTCTTCTCGACGCTTGTGGGGCCTAGCGAAGAGGAATGAAGACAACCCAATGCTCCAAAATTCAGGGGGATGCGATGGGCAAAAAGGCGCATATATCACATCATGCTGTAAATCATAAAACAACTCACTTAACTAATCTAAGGTAACGTAACGTCTTTAAGGTCTTAAATTGACCTATACTATATAACAATAATACCTTTAATAATAAAATGGTTAAAGTCTTTAATGGCAGACGATGAAAAGAAATTGTCGATGACCTTTTGCCCTCTTGACGAGCCACAATGCTTGACCGGTGCATTTTACATTTACACCTCATTCATTCTCTATTTTTCTAAATACATTATAATATAATTCTATACATCTTAAATCATATATCAAATTCTGTCACGATATCTTAAATCCGTATACCTAATCCATCCGTGACATGTTTAATTCATACACTCAACTCATTCGTCACATCTTGAATCCTTGTGGGATGAACGCGTCTGCTCTAAAGCGACTCCCAGCTGACTGTGTCAGGATCGAAGAAATAGAACTATCCTGATCCTACTCAATCTATTGTGGGTGTCAGTCTGTTCTAGCGAGTAGAGATCGTGAGGAAAGCAAACATGTACACAATGCAGATATAAGATGTACTAGACCGATAGGTACTAATATCGCAGTTTGTGCAAAATGCCTATTTCGAAGAATCTGCAATGAGACATTAAGATGGTCCATGCAAGAGAAAAGCAAGCACCAATGACCAAGATCCAAATATCAGTTATTTTCTTTACTAGATATACTCTCGTTCCATTGGAGGTTTTTTGAGATCGTCGCCTATGCGATACTGTAGCACTTGCACTGTGTGACCTGGTTAACAGGAATTACCGACGCATTTTGGTAAATGTGATAAGTAGTGGAGCGGATATGGATAGAATACTCGACTGCACTAATACAGGTTCCATTGATATAATGAAATATAAACCTTTTATAGATATTTTAGGAAAAATAAAAAGGGATAATCAATTTATATAAATATGGTGAACTATTGTAAGGGCTGGTTATAAAATAAAATATCACATAAAGATAATAAGAGGCTCAAGAATACTTTCAGCACTATTTACAATTGAGAAATAAATGCTCCTGCAATATTTATATTCTAAACCTTGCATTAATTGGTGCTTTGGTTAGCTAGATAAGACCAAATAGAATAGCAAAGGGATCACAAAGGGGAAATAACAAAATAATATCAACACATAAGAGCTACACCATCAGATTAAATTTCATTGATTATTTTCTTAGATCTTTTGTTTCTGCTCTTAGTTAGACGGGTTTCGAAATTTGCCCACATAATCTAGAGTTAAAAAAAAAGTTTACTGCATTGGATGTTTCACCATGAAGACAGAAGAAATGAAACAGTGTTAGGGCTAAGAGCTTGCTTGACTACCCAATTTTTTGTGGGACAAAAACTAAATTGATGATTTACTGCAGGCCACGAGGTGATCAGTCCGGCAGAAATCAGCATTGTGGCGAGTGCCGGAAAGTAATTTTAAAAAGTGATTTTTTTAGTAAAAATGAAGCTCTAGATGTTGCAAGTGTTTTGAGCAAAAGTATGTCTAGGAGACATTGCGATGGAACTTTGTAAAAATGAAGGTGAATGTAGTGCCTGGGTCATGAAATGAGTACTGTTCAAATAGACTGCATCTGTTTTGCATTCATTTCACTAACATCGAACGTTCTTAGACAAACAGGTCTAAGTCAGCGGCCACATGGACTAATCTCATCATTGGTGACGTTAGTGACGGTTGTCTTTGTAGCATTGTCGTGAATATATTTCTTTAACAATAATAAAAAAAGACAAAAATAATAGAACAAATATAAGTCAAATACTGTGGTAGTATGTAGCAGCTCCCCGAAGGAAAATTCAATCTGAAAGGGATAATTCAAAAATATAAGATAATTGATGTTTCAGGCAATTAAAATACTGAATACTTACTAACTTTAAAGAAAGTCATTAACGTTTTCCTGTACTTTGTACTCATGATAAAATACACAAAGATGTTGATACTTGAATTGATGGCTTCCGTTGTGAACGACACTGACAAAATTACAATAAAAAGATTCTTGTAAAGTCCATCATAGCTCAGTTCTGGCTCCAGGTATCCTGCTATGAAAGTACCAACAGCTGGGAGGAAACAAACAATGAAAATGATAGATATCGTGACTACCATCTTGGCTACCTTGTTCTCCTTGGTGTTAACACCTCCATCGGTACTTGATTTGTGTCCTCTTCTGCCAATCACAGATGAATTTGAGTTTCTCCATGTAGCTTTCTGATTGAGTTTCATTACCAAAACCGCTGTAAATGTAACAACTGAGAAGAAACTAAACACCGGCATGAGAACCCCATTGACTGCAAATGAAACAGAATCTGTTATTTTTCTTCTATGAACGTCCATATGAAAGACAAGCCCAATTAATGTTCTGTTT
The DNA here is from genome assembly GCA_032433765.1 of Megaustenia siamemsis. Lineage (NCBI taxonomy): Eukaryota > Metazoa > Mollusca > Gastropoda > Stylommatophora > Ariophantidae > Megaustenia > Megaustenia siamemsis. The sequence continues at coordinate 50,758,928 of JAVIAB010000124.1, read as the reverse complement.
CTTTCCGGGAAGAATCTCCATCCCAGCCCAGAGGAGACATACCCCAATGATGAACAGCCCATGGTTAAAATAAAGAATGTTACCATGGCAACGACATGTCTAGTCGGAGTAAAAATAGTTTTCACTTTCAATGGGAGAATAACACAAACGCATCGCTCGAAACTTATGAAAGCTGTTATCAGGCCTGTTGTCCTGGTGAAAACCACATGTGGCCAACTTCCAGTATTTAAGTGGACCTCTGTGGTGACCATTGGGATGTCAGAATCTCTAATCGCTGGACTAAAACAGAGGTTGCTCCACATTATTGAGATAAGGGAACACATATCAGAGATGGCTAAAGCTACGAGGCTCACATTTATGGACTCTGAGAACCCTTGTTTGAAGAAAACGACTACGTTTACGACGTTATTGAGAACTCCGAAAACTGATACAGTTTGACAAATAACGCCGAGAAGAATAAACATGATGTGCAAGTACATTTCATCATTCAGAATGGGATTTCTCTGTACCAATGGGTCATGGTTAATTTGATCTGTAATGTTATTCCATAAAATAATGTTGTACCGCTGTACCAGGTTAGAACAACTGGAATTCATTATTATTTTAGGACAGAACTGAATTGTACTGGTGTTCTGTTGCAGAATTGAACTGTATCGCTGATCTTGAATATAAATGACACAGAAGTGGACTGAATAAAAAATCTGCCTTTGACCAGAATAAAAGCTATTTTGTATAAGAAGAGATCTGATACAGGACTGCTTTCAAGCAATATAACACAGAACTGTACACGAACAGAACTATCTTCAGTCATGATATATATTTGTTGTGCCATAATAGAACTATTTTTCGACAGGAGCTGATATGAGTCGTATCTGAGTACAATTATAATGTGTCGTTCTACATGATAAGAAATTAATTGTATCATTGCAAAATGAATCAGTACTACTTTCTGTTACCCCTTAGCGAATATTACAAATATTTAAATCATGCATGCATGAAGTATCATAAAAAAATATATGTGCTAAAATTATCCAAATTTGCATGAGAGTTATCTTACATGTAAGGTTTAAATATTATGATTACACATTTGTTTCTAAGCAAAGCAAATATCGTCATATTTATAATTCTAACGATTTTTATTTCTGAACAAAATTACACTATTTTGCTGAAAACAGAATAAACACTTCCTGGATTGCCCTAATAATAAATTATGTCAAGAGTTTTCCTATGAAAAATGTTAAAAGAAGGAAATTTGACTTAACAAATTACGGCAGAAGGAAATTTGATAAGTGTGCTTGGTAAAACGATAAATAATTTGGAGGAAATTTATTTTCACAGTTGTTAAACTTTGTATGCCTCAAATGCCAAGATTTATGACTCGACGATTAGGACAAGTTTAGCAACCGTTTGAGTAGTAATTATAGACGTTCTAATTTTACATCTCTTCAGATACTCGTATCTGTTTGTCAGTTTTGTGAAGATAAAGATTCATTTTATTTATTTATTACGTGCACGTGATTATTTGTGATAAAGTATGTGAGAAAAAAAGATAGACGTGGAGAGTTAGAGAGAGGTAGAGAGACACAAAATGAAAGAACAAGAGTTTGATAGTGATATAATAAATTGTAAACTTGATTTAAAAAAAAAAACTATTTGCACGGACAGAGCATACAATATTATCACCATTCCTGATATCGCATTTTATCAATTACTCGTGCGCTGTCAGAACGGTAATCGCTTTGGTATTAACCTTTGCCTGCCCGTGTGCAAGCCGTGCGTTAGAATTTAATATTGACAAATCAATTGATTCCGAATACCTGTTAGTCCAGTGTTATATGTTTATATATGTTAGCTCGGTATTAAACTTATGATAGTTGGACATTCATAGATCTTGTAATAAATATAGAAAGTAAAACTATTCTGAAGGGCTAGTTTGTTGCAACTACTCAATAAAGATAGAAGAATGAAGCATAATTATATGCTAGGACTGGAAACTGTTATCGCTTCAATAAGAAAATAATAAATTAACCTGTTATTTTGTTATTCTATAGAGGACAACTCTAAGAACGTTTATAATTTACTGTTATAACTTCATTGTTGTTCATCGTTTATTCTGCCTATATGTTCTGTTGTGTCTAACAAAGGTGAAGGGAAATGGTATGCGTCTTTTCTTTACAGATATACAGTTTATTATATAAAATGAAAACTCTTGACCCGAACACGTAGTGTAACTGTGCTGTACATACAACATTTATTCTCCACTCCAATGGTTCCTCCTTTCTCCAGCAGACACCGGTAATAAGGTAATCATAAGTGCGGTAAAAATGGATGGGAACAATTGGTGCGATTTTTTACAGTCCGTTAATTCATCGTCCGGGACATCTTCCATTTCCTCTATTGTTGATCTACTTGTGTAATACTTCCTGTGGGATGCTGTGAGCTGGTAGTCGCTTTTTATGCTAAATCATACATTCGTTACTGTTTGATACAAGGATAAGTCAATGTTACATGCAGATCTTTTTTTTAAAAGCCGGAACGCGCTCTGGTTAACCTTTAAAAATGTTTACAGTCCTCGACACATAAAGCGCAGATTTGTAAACTAGAATTTACTCACGTTTACCTTCTTGTGGTATTGTTGTTGGCAATGATAACACAAATACATCTACATCAGAGCTTCCGAGATTTCTTATATCAACATTTTCTCCTTTTATGGTATAAGATGATAGAGTTCCGGTAAAGTTTGAAATAATGCACTTATTACATTAATTATATTTCTAATATCTTCTTGTCTGATATTTCTACCTTTTTCTTACATTCAATATTGTTATAAGATATGTCAGGGTTTATATGCTTTCTTTCGTTGTATTCTCATGATTCCCACTGATAATAAATGTTGGTTGAAATATTGTGTTATATATAACTTGCTTTGACCGTAAGAGTTTACTTTAAATAACTAGCATTTAATTGTCGAACTCAGTTATATAGTTTTCGCTGCGGCATATCTGATCTATTATCTATTACACTGTCAATGTTTCCGCTTAAATTCGAGCTTTTTTCTATTTTGCAGTCCTCCTTCTGTATACACTTCCATTTACTGACAATCATTAGTGTTTGTTAATCTTGAAGCTTCCTTTCATCTTTTTCTTTAACTGATAGCAATCAGGGCGATTCAGGTAATATTGATGGTTGGAATCAGTTTCCTGACCTTTCCTGTCTGTTAGCGACCGCTTTGTGGGTAACGAAGTGAAAGCAAGCTCATTATATATGGGAAGTATGATGTTAGTGACAATTCTTTTCAATGACCAGTGAGTGAAACGTTTATGGATAATGTGGTCGAATATCACATCCGGTCGCCTTTCAAAATTTAGCTTGTCTATCTTTGAACTTGACTCTTGTAATAGAAAATCTAAATCACAAGTAGAAGATCACAATGATATTCTCATCACGTTCTCTAGGTTATTACCACGTTTTACATAAGCACAATATTTCATTTTCCTGCATGGTTATCTTCTTTATCAAGCAGTTTTCTGAAGCTCTTCTTGATAAATTGTTGTGTTCGTTTTTTTCACCGCCCTTGGCATTCTGGGTATGTTTCTGTAATACTTACATTAAAAGGCATGTATACATTTTTCAGGAGATCTGTCAATTGTCCATGGTCCGCGACCTTATGCTGCTATGATGGCTTCCTTTATTACTCAGAAAAAATAGCTGCTTATTTTGTTAGCCTGTGTGTACATTTAAACCTTGTTGCCACACTCATCCTCAAAATTACAAAAAGAAATGAACGTGATGAAGGTAGTATATTAAATCCGAAAGTTCTGATTAGCATTGAACGAAATATGATCACTCAGTCAACGCGGATTAAGAAGTGGTAGTAGTGGTGGTGGTAGCAGCAACATTGGCAATGCTGGTAGTAGCAATAGCAGTGGTGATGGTAGTACTAGTGGTACTAGTAGCACTAGCAGTAGTGTTAACAGTTGCTGTACCAGTTGTTTTAACAGTAGTAGCTGTAGCAGTAATAGTAGTAATAGTAGTGGTATCAGCTTTAGATTTAATAGTAGTAGTAGTTGCAGTAGTAGTAGTAGTAACAGTAGTAGTAGCAGTAGTAGTAGCAGCAGCAGCATTAGTAGTAATAGTAGTAGTAGCAGTAGTAGTAGTAGTAGTAGTAGTAGTAGTAGTAGTAGTAACAGAAGTTAATGACAATGTCGAAGAACCGAAAGTGTCAGTAAGATTTCGACACTGAAGGAGCTTCCTTTTCTCCATTGAGGTGTAATTGTTCCGCCGTTTGTTTTTATTACGAACATTTAATGTCTGAGGCAATAGTAAAACCACTTTTGTAGAACACATCGGAAACAACAAAAAATGGCTTAAAAGTGCTTTGAGTTGTGAAAATGTTAACACGAAAGTGTCCCAGTTCTTCAGAAATGCTATCTATCTATCTATCTATCTATCTATCTATCTATCTATCTATCTATCTATCTATCTATCTATCTATCTATCTATCTATCTATCTATCTATCTATCTATCTATCTATCTATCTATCTATCTATCTATCTATCTATCTATCTATCTATCTATCTATCTATCTATCTATCTATCTATCTATCTATCTATCTATCTATCTATCTATCTATCTATCTATCTATCTATCTATCTATCTATCTATCTATCTATCTAATATCTATCTATCTATCTATCTATCTATCTATCTATCTATCTATCTATCTATCTATCTATCTATCTATTGACCTTTCGAGCCGTAGCCGGCCCATAGGGCGTAGACCAAGATACACCTTCTCCTATCTGAATTTTTGTTCTAGCAGTTTTCTTTTAAAGATATTTTATAAAATCTCACCATTTGTCTCTGTTCTGTGCAAGCAGCTCTATCTCATTGAGGGAGCCGAATCCTGCTGCTCTTGCCTCTCTCATGAATGTTCTTCTCAGTGTCTCCCTGGGTCTTCCTCTTTTTCTCTTACCTGTTGTTTCCCATATGAGGGTTTTCTTTGCTATTCGGTCAGAATTGCTACATACTCTTGAAAGTGATTTTATTCTTACTCTAGAGGAAGGAACATTTGCATCTCATACTGTAAAACATCAAAGTTTTAACTCTATGGGTTGTATGTACCATAGATTAGTTTAGCAAGGATAAAAATAGAAGTTTAGACAACACAGAAAGGGATGGGGATGAATTTGTAGATTGTAAAACATAGGAAATAGTTGTCAGTCGACAATTCAAGAATATGTCGTGGAAGTCGTGGTCCAGGATTGGTCACTTGATTATAACTGAAAGGCAATTTCTTTAGATATAGAGAGTAGCTCGCCCGACTTCGTAGGAAGCGCTCACATTTTTTACAAATAGAGGACAGTACTGGCGAGATTTGGTAACATCTGGTGTGTGCACACAATCCAGAACTTGGTAGCTTTAGGTAGTCACAAGTAGCTTAACAGTTTAAGGTGTAGATTTATCATTTAGGACAAATTAAAATTATTAGAGATCATTAGTGTGTCATAGACAGTGTTAACAACTTTAGAGGTTCGTTATAAAGTAACAAAGAAAAAACTGATATGTAGTTTGTTAGCTGTAGAAATTGTATAAGGACAATAGGCTGGGAATAAGTTGTATTTTGAGTGTTGAGTATTTGAGATTGAGCTTTGATAAGATAGCACTTTAAAATTTCGTGGATAGCCGGACGAACAAGCCTCCTAACATTTGACAACGCGCGTGTGAAAGCGTTTATTGATTGTTTCCATGGGCTGTCAAACCCAGGTAAAGTTCCAGATCAGCTTGTCCACATTAAGAGATCTATATCGTGTCAGGAAATAAGATGAACAAGAACGACGCAGATACATTAAAATGTGAACAAATAACGAAGAGTACAACCACTGTGAGTTTCTGGTTAAGGAACGATTGAGAAATCATCGTTTACCCTTTTATCTCATTTATCAGTCAAGTTTTAACCAACTCGCACTGTAATGTTACAAGGCACCTTCACCAGATTACATTACTACTCTGCTATAATGGGGTTTCTGCCTTGTGGGTGAGACATCTTAGTCAAAGTCTAGCGGAGCCAACAGTAAACAAACCGACGGAAGGCAACAGAAAACCACCGTCTTAATGTCATTGTACAATCATGAATAACAATCATCACTTTTTGGCCATGTAATGAGAAGAGAACAACTGGAATATATTGTAACAACTGGGAAAACTGAGGAACGAAGAGATAGAGGGAAGCAAAGAGAAAAGATACTAGACAGCTTAAAAGAATGGCTTGGCAGAAGGTCAACAACAGAAAATATAAATAACTGTCGTGATCGAAAGTTGTGGAGAGACATGATCACCTACGCCAGCAGGCCCGGTACTTGATGATGATGATAATGGGGTCATGCCATTTTCAAGAATTCACGACTGAGTTTGTCGCAAATTTCACATTGTAAAGGAAAGCCACTATATGACATGATATTCCTATTATTGACGACTTGAATGAACAAATCTACAACTGAAAGGTAATGTTGAATTTCTTGAATCGCTGAATGAAAATACAGCCTTATTACTGATTATTTGTGTGTATTATTTGGTTGAATTTCAACAAAAAGAACTACCAACTCAACATGCAGTTTAAAACATTTCTGCTCAAGGCGAAAATTGATTTGATAGCAACGCTCTTAGAATTCAACAAATATGATAGTGTGACCCACATCTACGAGATGTCAAGATTCAAGTTGAATTAAATATTATGGGTCTGGCTACAAGAGAAACATTGACTAATTTGACACCAACAATCCATATGTGTGGTCCATATAACAGTGTGTCCAGATGATATTGTTTCTTCTCAAGCGAGGCAGCGATTTTTTCTCTAATGAAAAGACAATTTCTCAAAAGCAATCAATTCAAATGCAGACACAGTTATTGAAACGCGATTTTGTTTTAAAAATCAAAGAATGTGGTGTTGAAATCATCATACCATTCATGGTTTAGAAAGTGATTAGGAGGAACACACACATTCTGGGAAGGAAATCAGCATAGTTAACAATATTACATGAAATTAATTGCTGTTAATTAATTATGACATGAGATGTGTAGTGTATGAAATAATTAATTGTTGTTCTTTTACAGGACATATGTAATGTGAAACAACAAACTATGTCCTTATGATGATAATATGTGCAACTATTCCCTTCTTTGTTGTGAAGAATAATTATCTTTTTTAGGTCACCGAAAATGTAGTTGACAAATAAATAAGAAGTATAGCCAAATAGTGGGTAATAAGATGGAGGAGAATGCAGAGAATCAAGACAAATGTAATGTTTAATGCAGTGACTCAACAAGAGCTGTGTATCATTGTGAATGATGTAAATATGAATGCAACAGACATTAACGCAATATTTGTAGGATATAAGGATTCCTCCAACAGATGTGTACAAGAGATTGAATATTAGGGAAGAATGAATGATGGTACAGTCGATGAGCTTAAGCGTGCTGTATGGATAGGAAGTGGGGAAGAAATGAGCACGGTGATTGAAAGAATGAGTGAAGAGAACACAGACGTAGCATGGTAAGAATTGAACAACTTTTTTCCAAATTTCCTCAGCCACATATATACGTATAGAGTGATGACGTCATGTAGACAAAACGATGGAGAATCAGTGCTACAATACACAGAAAGACTGAGATCCTAAGCAGATCAAGCGTTTCAAAATGACGTAGGTAGCAGAAGAGTTAAATTTCAGCGAATTTTGTGGCAAGAATGTTTAGGCAAGGGTTGACAATTAGACACTTACTAAAGACACTTAAAATCATGTGCTGAAGATCTGTCAAATGTATGGTCACTAACACCATATTCCCTATACGCCACTTGGTTTGATGGGGGCACTTTACTTTTTTACTAAAGACACTTAATGAGAATACATTTTGACTCATTTCACAACTAGTAGATGAAGGAATGCAAGAAGAAAACATAGTTTAAAATTCTACAGATGCAGATGATTATAGATAGACGGTGACAAAGATATTAGTAAGACAAGAGAGTGCTATGAAAATAGACCGCATAAGATATAGTTGGGGGAGACAACATAGAAACCAGAGACCTAGTAACAGTATCAATCAGATTAGAGAAAGTAGAATATGTTACACATGCGTAGATGTATTGCAAGAATTTGTTGTAGAGGGAGTAACGAGAAGTCTACAAATAGATATGGGAGTAATAGAAATAAATCATCACACAAATATGATAACATAGACTTAACAGGCTGGAAAAGGGTGAAAGGAAGACAAAGTAGGCAACTTAGAGACATTTCTAATAAAGCACAAAACTGAGAAGATAATTATAATTTTACATCTCAAGGGAAATTGGAAGAAGAGAGGAGAATGAGAATACAGTAGATAGATGAGAGAATATATAGCCTAGTATGATTGTATGTAAGTGTGAACAAGAACTTAGTTTGATTTTGAAGGCCTGAGAAGCGAATAAATCATTGTAAGAATATGAGAGTAGACTCACACCAGATATGCACTATTACGTATGAGAGGGGTAGAAGTATCTGTAGTCAGAACCATTAAGATTGTGTGTAGGTTGTGCAGTGCTAGTAAACACATACAGCAGACAGGAGGGTTAAATTAATCTATTTAGTTCATATCTGTAGTCGCAAGACTAAGAAAAATGAAAAGGTTATACGGATCTACTACTCAGAATGAATCATCATCATCATCGAGTGCCGTCTCCGCAACGAAGGTTGGCTACCATTGAGCGCCATTCTACCCTGTCTCTTGCTTTGATGGTACATGTTATCCATCTGGTGGTTTGTCCATCTTTTGATGTTACTCGTCCATGTTAGTCTTGGTCTACCTCTTTTACCTTGTAATTTCCCATCCAGAATTACTTTTAGTAGGCTGTTGTGTATTTTAACATGGCCCAAAAATTGCATTTGTCTTGTTTGAATTGTGCTTAGTAGTTATCTTTTCATTTTTAGTTGTTTTAAGTCTTCATCGTTTGTTTTCTTTTCCTTTCATTCAATTCTACCTATTCATCTATATATCCACATTTCAAAGGCTTCAATTCTCTGTTCTGTTTTCTTGTTTAATGTCCATGTTTCTGCACCATATAGGATTATTGAGAAGATGTAACATTTTGCTATTCTTAATTTTAGCCCTGGTGTTATTTGTTTTGATGTTAGTATGTTCTTCATGACATTAAAATTACTTTTTGCCATTCCTATTCTTTTGTTTTTTTTTCAGTTGTACATTTTCCATCACTGGTTATAGTATATCCAGGGTAGTTGTAGTTCTGAACTGTCTCCAGGTCTATTCCTTTAATTTTGATATCTACTTGTGAGTATTAAATGAATACTTAGAATGAATAAAAATTATTAAAATGTAAAAGATATATGCTCCATTTTGTGCAGATATATAGATGTATGTATTTTACAAAATAACGAGCGATCATATTAACATTCGCTCCTCAATGTTCTCAATATGTAAGATAACTATTCCATTATGTCTGCCTCTGCCTCTTTTACCTTGTGTTTTCCCTTCCAATATTACTTTTATTAGGCTGTTGTGTCTTTTAACATGACCCAAAAAATTTCATTTGTCTTGCTCTAATTGTGCTTAGTAGTTTTCTTTTCATTTTTAGTTGTTTTAAAACTTCCTCGTTTGTTTTCTTTTCTTTCCATCCAATTCTACCTATTCTTCTATAAATCCACATTTTAAAGGCTTCAATTTTCTGTTCTGTTGTCTGGTCTAATGTCCATGTTTCAGCACCATACAGGAATATTGAGAAGATGTAACATTTTGCTATTCTTAGTTTTAGCCCTGGTGTTATTTGTTTTGATGTTAGTATATTTTTCATGGCATTGAAATTATTTGTTGCCATACCTATTCTTTTATTTATTTCAGTTGTACAATTTCCATCACTGGTTATAGTATGTCCCAGGTAGTTGTAGCTCTGGACTGTCTCTAGATGTATTCCTTCTACATTGATATTTATTTAATTGTAGGTCTTGAGAATTTTCTTTGTTTATGATCATAGTTTTAGTCTTTTTGATATTCATATCTTGTCCATATTTTTTGCTTGTCATGTTTATTACATTAATTAATTGCTGTAGATCTTTAGGATTTTCTGCTAGTAGTACAGTCTCATCAGCATATCTTAGGTTATTGATTATTTTCCCATTAATGTTTAGGCCTGGCATCTCCATGATGTTTTTAAAGATGTGCTCAGTGTATATATTGAACAAACTTGATGATAGGATGCATCCTTTGTCTTACTCCTCTTTTTATATCAATGGGTGTAGAGTTCTCCTTGTTATATTTTATTATTGCTGTTTGCTTCCATTACAAATTACATATCAGTCGTATGTCTGTGTCATCCATAATTATAACTTTTAGGCAGTCTATAAGTTGATTATGGTGTATTCTATCAAATGCTTTGGTGTAGTCTATGAAGCAGGCATATATTGGTATTTTCTGAATACATTAATAGAATTCTATACATCTTGAATCATATATCAAATTCTGTCACGATATCTTAAATCCGTATACCTAATCCATCCGTGACATGTTTAATTCATACACTCAACTCATTCGTCACACCTTGAATCCTTGTGGGATGAAGGCATCTGCACTAAAGTGACTCCCAGCTGACTGTGTCAGGATCGAAAAAATAGAAATATCCTTATCCTACTCAATCTATTGTGGTTGTCAGTCAGTTCTAGCGAGTAGAGATCGTGAGGAAAGCAAACATGTACACAATGCAGATATAACATGTACTAGACCGAAAGCTGCTAATATCGCAGTTTATGCAAAATGGCTATTTTGAAATACTGCAATGTAGGGTCCATGCACGAGAAAATCAAGCGTCAATGACCAAGATTCAAATATAGCTTTACTATTATAAGGACTTAACACTACATGGCAGTAGTACAAAGTGAGTGAAGTAATTAAAACCATTTCAGTTATTTCCTTTGCTAGATATACTCTCGTTTCATTGGAGGTTTTTTTAGATCGTCGCCTTGGCGGTACTGTAGGACTTGTACTGTGTGAACTTGTCAACAGGAATAACCGACGCATTTTGGTAAATGTGATAAGTAGTGGAGCGGTTATGGATAGAATACTCGACTGCACTAATACAGGTTCCATTGATATAATGAAATATAAACCTTTTATAGATATTTTAGGAAAAATAAAAAGGGATAATCAATTTATATAAATTGTTATTGTTTTTGTTATTGGTTATGGAAGGCCTCGGCATCACAGCAAACGAATTAAAATCCATAATTGCTCAACCGCCCGTGCCAGTGGAATCATCCGAATTACCAACTCATCTTCCAAACAAAGAAAGGTAGCTGTAGTCCCCATCGTAGCAGTCTCAGCACACGCCAAAAGACATAAGGCGAAACCGCGCAGAAACCGCGCAGAATTTATATAAATATGGTGAACTATTGTAAGGGCTGGTTATATAAAATAAAATATCACATAAAGATAATAAGAGGCTCAAGAATACTTTCAGCACTATTTACAATTGAGAAATAAATGCTCCTGCAATATTTATATTCTAAACCTTGCATTGATTGGTGCTTTGGTTAGCTAGATAAGACCAAATAGAATAGCAAAGGGATCACAAAGGGGAAATAACAAAATAATATCAACACATAAGAGCTACACCATCAGATTACATTTCATTGATTATTTTCTTAGATCTTTTGTTTCTGCTCTTTGACGGGTTCCGAAATTTGCCCACATAATCTAGAGTCAAAAAAAAAAAAGTTTACTTCATGGGATGTTTCAAAATGAAGACAAAGAAGAAATGAAACAGTGTTAGGGCTAACATCTTTCTAGGCTCCTTAATTTTTTGTGAGACAAAAACTAAATTGAGGATTTACTGCAGGTCACGAGGTGGTCAGTCCACTAGCCATCATCATTGTGGTGATTGCCGGAAAATACTTTTAAAAAGTGATTTTTATAGTGAAAATGAAGCTCTAGATGATGCAAGTGTTTTGAGCAAAAGTATGTCTAGGAGACATTGCGATGGAACTTTGTATGAAAGAAGGTGTCTGTTGTGCCTGGGTCATGAAATGAGTACTGTTCAAATAGACTGAAATATTTCCGTTTCTGAGATGGCGGATCTAGTCTACGTTCTCTCGTTCGCTGCAGAAAGTGCATTCGATGTCTGATTAATTCCGGTTCTAATTTGCGCTCCTATGCATTAAAATCAAGATAATGATCTACTTATTACATCTGCGCCGATAAAACAATGTCGTACGCCGGCAATATTTCATTTTCGACAGATCAAGTGTTGTGAATGCGACCTTCCATCGTCTAGGCTTGTTCTGCGCTGTACGTCACATTGGTGCTGTTCATGACCGTTGATGGATATGCTTGACGCAAGTTATTTATATGTTCTCATTAAATGTGAACTGCTTCGTCAGCCGGAATTTTACCTCTTAAGGGAATTTGCACCGTATCTTGTTCGTCGTAGGCTACATTCACTAGAGTAATCAAGAATCTAAAGGGCGCGTCATTGCTGTGCTTACATTTTATGTGTGCCAAGTCATCGTAATGGCCCAATGTAAATTGCTAGACCGACCGTACGCTAATCTTACGGTATGTTGTTTGATGTGCGACGGGGATAATCTGACGACTAACTGTGTGTTTATATGTTCGCAATTGTAGTCAACAACGATGGCCTAACATCAACAAGCGTTATACATTTTTAACGAAATATGACGATCATCACATTTGGGAGGACGTAAACTTCTGGTATATGATGGATAGGCGGCAGGAACCATTGCAGGCTACGCATGAAAAGTGTTCCTTGTTGCAGTTTCCTCACATTCCAAGTCCATGGGGGACTGGTTAGTCTCGAGGCAAGACGCCGGCCTCGGGACAAAGAGGTTGTGGGTTCAAATCTCGGCTACACTGATTGGGATTTTTATTTATGATTTCTCTCTGCGACAACCATCCCTGGTCTCAGCAGCGAGGCCCGGCTTGAAACGTCAGTTACTCATCGACGGAAAAAAAACATGAGTACCTTCTAAGTATGAGTAATCTGCCTGTGCGTCGAGGGACCCCGCTGCCAGGGAAAAATGGATTAACACGCAAAACTCAGTTCATAGTCTAGGGACTTCGTCAGAGTTGAAAGCTGGCGAACGCAACAACAACAACAAGAAATAGATTGCATCTGTTTCGCATTCATTTTATTAACATTGAACGTTCTTAGACAAAGAGGTCTAAGTCAGCGGCCACTCTGACTGAATTTATCTTTGGTGACGTTTGTGACGGTTATCTTTGTAGCATTGTCGTGAATATATTTCTTTAGCAATAATAAAAAAAGAAAAAAAATAATAAAAATATAAGTCAAATACGATGATAGTATGTAGCAGCTCCTCCAAGAAAAATTCAATCTGAAAAGGGATAATTCAAAAATATAAGATAATTGATGTTTCAAGTAATTAAAATGCAGGATACTTACTAACTTTAAAAAAAGTCATTACAGTTTTCCTGTACTTTGTGCTCATGATAAAATACACAAAGATGTTGATACTTGAATTGATGGCTTCCGTTGTGAAAGACACTGACAAAATTACAATCAAAAGATTCTTGTAAAGTCCATCATAGCTCAGCTCTGGCTCCATGTATCCTGCTATGAAAGTACCAACAGCTGGGAGGAAACAAACAATGAAAATGATGGATATCGTGACTACCATCTTAGCTACCTTGTTCTCCTTGGTGTTAACACCTCCATCAGTACCTGATTTCTGACCTGTTTTGCCCATCACAGATGAATTTGAGTTTCTCCATGTAGCTTTCTGATTGAGTTTCATTACCAAAACCGCTGTAAATGTAACAACTGAGAAGAAACTAAACACCGGCATGAGAACTCCATTGACTGCAAATGAAACAGAATCTGTTATTTTTCTTCTATGAACATCCATATGAAAGACAAGCCCAATTAATGTTCTGTTTCTTTCCGGGAAGAATCTCCATCCCAGCCCAGAGGAGACATACCCCAATGATGAACAGCCCATGGTTAAAATAAAGAATGTTACCATAGCAACGACATGCCTAGTCGGAGTAAAATAGTTTTCACTTTCAATGGGAGAATAACACAAACGCATCGCTCGAAACTTATGAAAGCGGTTATCAGGCCTGTTGTCCTGGTGAAAACCACATGTGGCCAGCTTCCGGTATTTAAGTGAACCTCGGTGGTGACCATTGGGATGTCAGAATCTCTAATCGCTGGACTAAAACAGAGGTTGCTCCACATTATTGAGATAAGGGAACACATATCAGAGATGGCTAAAGCTACGAGGCTCACATTTATGGACTCTGAGAACCCTTGTTTGAAGAAAACGACCACGTTCACGACGTTATTGAGAACTCCGAAAACTGTTACAGTTTGACAAATAATGCCAAGAAGAATAAACATGATGTGTAAGTACAATTCATCATTCAGAATGGGATTTCTCTGTACCAATGGGTCATGGTTAATTTGTTCTGTAATGTTATTCCATAAAATAATGTTGTACCGCTGTACCAAGTTAGAGCTGGAATTCATTACTTTTTTTTAGGACAGAACTGAATTATACAGGTGTTCTGTTGCAGAATTGGACTGTATCGCTGATCTTGAATAGAAACGACACAGAAGTGGACTGAAGAAAAAGTCTGCCTTTGACCAGAATAAAAGCTATTTTGTATAAGAAGAGCTCTGATACAGGACTGCTTTCAAGCAAGATAACACAGAACTGTACACGAACAGAACTATCTTCAGTCATGATATATATTTGTTGTGCCATAATAGAACTATTTTTCGACAGGAGCTGATATGAGTCGTATCTGAGTACAATTATAATGTGTCGTTCTACATGATAAGAAATTAATTGTATCATTGCACAATGAATCAGTACTACTTTCTGTTACCCCTTAGCGAATATTACAAATATTTAAATCATACATGCATGAAGTATCATCAAGAAATATATGTTTTTAAAATTATCAAAATTGCATGAGAGTTATCATACATGTTAGGTTTAAACATTATGATTACACATTTGTTTCTAAGCAAAGCACATATCGTCACATTTAGAATTCTAACGATTTTTATTTCTGAAAAAATACACTATTTTGCCGAAAACAGAATAAACACTTCCTAGATTGCCTTAATAATACATTCTGTCTAGAGTTTCCCTATGGAAAATGTTAAAAGAAGGAAATTGGACTTAACAAATTACGGCAGAAGAAAATTTGATAAGTGTCCTGGGCAAAACGATAAATAATTAGGAGGAAATTTATTTTCATAGTTGTTAAACTTTGTATGCCTCAAAGGCCAAGATTTATGACGTGATGATTAGGACAAATTTAGCAACCGTTTGAGTGGTAATTATGGACGTCCTATTTTTACATCGCTTCAGATACTCGTATCTGTTTGTCAGTTTTGTGAAGATAAAGATTCATTTTATTTATTTATTACGTGCACGTGATTATTTGTGATAAATTATGAGTGGAAAAAAAGGGTAGATGGGGAGAGTTAGAGGGACGTAGAGAGACAAAAAAAATGAAAGAACAAGAGTTCGATAATGATATAATAAATTGTAAACTTGAATTTAAAAAAAAACAAAACTATTCGCACGGACAGAGCATACATTGTTAATCTTTCACCATTCCTGATATCGCATTTTATCAATTACTCGTGCGCTGTCAGAATGGTAATCGCTTTGGTATTAATTTTTGCTTGCTTGTGTGCAAGCCGTGCGTTAGAATTTAATTTTGCAAATAAATTGATTCCGAATACCTGTTAGTCCAGGGTTATATGTTTATATATGTTAGCTCGGTATTAAACTTATGATAGTTGGACGTTCATACATCTTGTAATAAATATAGAAAGTAGAACTATTCTGAAGGGCTAATTTGTTGCAACTTCTCAATAAAGATAGAAGAATGAAGCATAATTATATGCTAGGACTGGAAAATGTTATCGCTTCAATAAGAAAATGATAAATTAACCTTTTATTTTGTTATTCTATAGAGAACAACTCCAAGAACAAGTTATTGTTATAACTTCGTTGATTTTCATCGTTTATTCTGCCTATATGTTCTGTTGTGTCTAACAAAGGTGAAGGGAAATGGTATGCATCTTTTCTCTACAGATGTGCAGTTCACTATATAAAATGAAAACTCTGACCGAACGCGTAGTGTAACTGCACTGTACATGCGACATTTATTCTCCACTCCAATGGTTCTTCCTTTCTCCAGCAGACACCAGTAATAGGGTAATCATAAGTGTGGTAAAAATGGATGGGAACAATTGGTGCGATTTTTGACAGTTCGTTAATTCATCGTCCGGGACATCTTCCATTTCCTCTATTGTTGATCTACTTGTGTAATACTTCCAGTGGGATGCTGTGAACTGATAGTCGCTTTTTATGCTAAATCGTACATTCGTTACTGTTTGATACAAGGATAAGTCAATGTTACATGCAGATCATTTTTTTAAAAGGCAAAACGCGCTTTAGTTAACCCATAAAATGTTAACAGTCTTCGACACATAAAGCTCAAATTTGTACAAATTGTTGAAAACTAGAATTTACTCACTTTTACCTTCTTGTGGTATTGTTGTTGACAATGATAATACAAATACATCTACATCGGAGCTTTCGAGATCTCTTATATCGTGATTTTCTCCTTTTATGGTATAAAATGATAGAGATCCGGAAAAAGTTTGAAACAAAGCACTTATTACACTTATTATATTTCTAATATCATCTTGTCTGATATTTCTACCTTTTTCTTACATTCAATATTGGTATAAGATATGTCAGGGTTTATATACTTTCTTTCGTTCCATTCTCATGATTCCCACTAGTAATAAATGTTGGTTATAATATTGTGTTATATATAACTTGCTTTGAATAAACCGTAACAGTTTACTGTAAAAAACCTAGCATTTAATTGTCGAACTTCAGCTATATAGTTTTCGCTGCGGCATATCTGATCTATTATCTATTTCACTGTCAATATTTCCGCTTAAATTC
Source organism: Megaustenia siamemsis (assembly GCA_032433765.1). Taxonomy (NCBI): domain Eukaryota; kingdom Metazoa; phylum Mollusca; class Gastropoda; order Stylommatophora; family Ariophantidae; genus Megaustenia; species Megaustenia siamemsis. The sequence continues at coordinate 50,741,902 of JAVIAB010000124.1, read as the reverse complement.
GAGCTTTTTTCTATTTTGCAGTCCTGCTTCTGTATACACTTCCATTTACTGACATGCATTAACATTAATGTTTGTTAATCTTGAAGCTTCCTTTCATCTTTTTCTTTCACTGATAGCAATCAGGGCGATTCAGGTAATATTGATGGTTGGAATCAGTTCCTGACCATTCCTGTCCGTTAGCGACGGTTTTGGGTTAACGAAGTGAAAGCATGCCCATTATATATGGGAAGTATGGCGTTATTGACAATTCTTTTCAATGACCAGTGAGTGAAACGTTTATGGATAATGTGGTCGAATATCACATCTGGTCGCCTTTCAAAATTTAGCTTGTCTATCTTGGAACTTGACTCTCGTCAATAGAAAATCTAATGATTTCACTTTCCTACACGAGGTGCTCAGCTTCTCTAACAGACAGTCACAGCTCGTCTGTGATATTTTGCACCAAACATATTGTATGTCTAGCTCTCCCTTGTTTACTTAGAACTATGATCTCCACAATGATCTTCTCATCACGTTCTCTAGGTTATTATCACGTTTTACATAAGCACAATATTTCATTTTCCTGCATGGTTATTTTCTTTATCAAGCAGTTTTCTGTAGTTCTTCTTGATAAATTGGCGTGTTCGTTCTTTTTCACCGCCCTTGGCATTCTGGGTATGTTTCTGTAATACTTACATTAAAGGCATGTATACATTTTTCAGCAGCTCTGTGAATTGTCCATGGTCCGCGACCATATGCTGCTATGATGGCTTCTTTTATTACTCAGAAAAAAATACCTGCTTATTTTGTTAGCCCGTTTGTACGTTTAAGCCTTGTTGCGACGCTCATCCTCAAAATAAAAAAAAATGAACGTGATGAAGGTGGTACATTAAATCCGAAAGTTCTGATTAGCATTGAACGAACTGATCACTCAGTCAACGAGGATTACGTAGTAGTAATAGTGGTGATGGTAGCAGCAATATTGGCAATGCTGGTAGTATCAATAGTAGTGGTGATGGTAGTAATATTGGTACTAGTAGCACTAGCAGTAGTGTTAACAGTTGCTTTACCAGTTGTTTTAACAGTAGTATCTTCAGCAGTAATAGTAGTAATAGTAGTAGTATCAGCAGTAGTGGTAGTAGTAGTAGTAGTAGTAGTAGTAATAGTAGTAATAGTAGTAGTAGTAGTAGTAGTAGTAGTAGTAGTAGTAGTAGTAGTAGTAGTAGTAGTAACAGAAGTTAATGACAATGTCGAAGAAACGAAAGTGTGAGTAAGATTTCGACATTGAATGAGATTCGTTTTCTCCATTGTGGTGTAAATGTGCTGCCGTTTGTTTTTATCTCAAACATTTAATGTCTGAGGCAACAGTAAAACCACTTTTGTAGAACACATCGGAAAAAAATGGCTTAAAAGTTCTTTGAATTGTGAAAATGTTAACACGAAAGTGTCCCAGTTCTTCAGAAATGCTGTGCCTTTTAAAAGTGATTTGATTCGTGCACTAGTGGAAGGAACATTTGCTTCTCATACTGTAAAAGATCAAAGTTTTAACTCTATGGATTGTATGTTCTAGAGATTAGTTTAGCAAAGATAAAAATAGAAGTTTAGATAACACAGAAAGGGGTGGGGGATACATTTGTAGAGTGTAAAACATAGGAAATAGTTGTCAGTCGACAATTGAAGAATATGTCGTGGAAGTCGTGGTCCAGGTTTGGTCACTTGATTATAACTGAGAGGCTGTTTCTTTAGATATAGAGAGTAGCTCGCCCCACGTCGTAGGATGCGCTCGCATTTTTTTACAAATAGAGGACAGTACTAACGATAGTTAATAACATGTGGTATGTGCACACAATCCAGAACTTGGTAGCCTAAGGTAGTCCCAAGTAGCTTAACAGTTTAAGGTGTAGATTTTTCAGTTAGGACAAATTAAAATTATTAGAGATCATTAGTGTGTCATAGACAGTGTTAACAACTTTAGAGGTTCGTTATAAAGTAACAAAGAAAAAACTGATTAGTAGTTTGTTAGCTGTAGAAATTGTATAAGGACAATAGGCTGGGAATCTCTCTCTCTCTCTCTCTCTCTCTCTCTGCGACCAAGACTCAATCAGAGTAGGATTCCAGACTCTCTCATGAAGTCAGCTGTCTGTTTAAGTGAATCGATTGCCCCATATAGTTTTTCTTCCAGGGAGGTGGGTGTGGACCACATTGCTCTTCTCAAGTCTGTGTACTGGGGGCAATCCTGTAGAACATGTTTTGTAGTCATATTGTCCAGTGTACAGTGGCATAGGCTGGTTGTACATATTTTGAATTTGGTGAACATGTGATTTCTCAATCTGTTGTGGCCAGTGCGTAGGCGAAGTATGATGACTTGATCCCTCCTTGATAGTTTATGGTATCCGTACATCTCGTTATGCTTTGGGTCTCGTTTTCATTTTTCATGGAACTGGCCTTTGAGGATGGATTTGGTTTCATCATAACTGAGCGGATGGTTCTCTTGTGGTAATCTCCCTCCATCTTTAACTAATTTGTCTCCACGTTCTTTCCCGTGTATATTACAGTGTGATTGTATCCACTGAATGACTACTCTCTGGAAGTTATTGCATAGTTGGTCCAGGGTTGTTCTCAAGTCATCTAGTTCATTGTTCTTGAGGCTTTATAGATCTGATAGCACTGACAGTGCATTAGTTAGAATCATCAATTTATTGTGCATGTTATTTTTACGTTGAGTAGCCAGTGTTGCAGCATCTCTGAGGGCCTCCGTTTCTGCTTTAAAGTTGTTTTAGAATTTTGTAGTAGCTATTTACCTGGTGATCTCGTCCTGGTTATTCAGCGTCAAGAACACACCTCCCCCTCCATTTCTGGTCGCATTTGTAGCAGAGTCATCTGTGTATATGTAGGACCAAGAGTCCTATGGGTAGATATAGTGCATGTGTTTTTCTACTACGTGTTTTCTTTCTGTGTCTGTTTGGGTGCCTTTTTTCATGATTCCTGTTATATTTTCCTTAAATTCTGGTATTTTATGTTTCCCATGAGGAGACATATCAGATGGGTCAAAGAGTTTTGGTATTGTTTGTGAAAGTACTGGGTCTCCATTAGTTATTTCATTGGCGATTGCAGCGAAGCTGCACCTCTTTAGTCGTACAATTCCGAAACCAGTTATTCTTTTGTGCATGGTGTGGCTAAGGAGCCTTCTATATTTCTCCGCTTGTTGCAATACTTTAGTGACCCGTCTGTCATCTAAGGGTTGTAAACCTATTACTGTTTCTAGAGTATTGATAGGTGTAGATTTTATAGCATCAGCGATAATACGGGAACTTGGTTATGTGTTCTGTTAATTTTACTAAGGTGTGATTTGGAAGCCATAGCCCAGGCTGTGACTCCATACTCTAAAACTGGTCTGACTCTTCCTACGTATAGTCTTTTCAAGATAGTGCTGTCTGCTCCCCAGTCCGTTTCTGCCAATTTCTTCATAATATTAGTTCGTTTTCTGGCTTTTTTTCTTGCTTTGTCTATCTGATTTTTCCAAGTCATTCTGCGATTCATGGTGAGGCCAAGATATGTTGGGTTTTGGTCAATAGGGAGTGTATGGTCTTTTATCTTCAAGTTTGCAAAGAGTGCGTTCCTTGATAGACTGAAAATTGTATATGTAGTTTTTTTTTTTCGTTAATTGGTAAGAACCAGGTGTTTGTCCAACTTTCAAGTTCACCTAGGGCATCTTGCATCCTGGATCCAGCCACCGACATACTTTCCTCGAGAGCCCATAACGCCTATTCATCTGTGTATATTGCTGAGAAGCTGGAAATAAGTTGTATTTTGAGTGTTGAGTATTTGAGATTGAGCTTAGATAAGATAGCACTTTAAAATTTCGCGGATAGCGGAACGAAGAAGCCTACTAACATTTGACAATGCGCTTGTGAAAGCGTTTATTATTTCCGTGGGCTGTCAAACCCGTTTAAAATTCCAGATCAGTGTGTCCAAATTAAGAGATCTATGTCGTGCCATGAAATATATATATAAGAAGTCAACAAATAACGACGAGTACAACCACAGTAAGTTTCTGGTTAAGGAACGGTTGAGAAATCACCGTTTACCCTTTTATCTCATTTATCAATCATGTTTTAATCCACTCGCACTGTAATGTTACGAGGCACCTTCACCAGATTACATTCCTACTCTGTTATAGTGGGGTCACTGCCTTGTGGGTGAGACTTGTTAGTCAAAGGCTAGCGGAGCCAACCGTAAACATAAATAACGGAAGCCAACAGAAAACTACAGTCGTCATTTCTTTGTACAATCACGCATAATAATCATCGTTTTGTGGCCATGTAATGAGAAGAGAACAACTGGAACAACTGTGAAAACTGAGGAACGAAGAGATAGAGGGAAGCAAAGAGAAAAGATACTAGGTAGCTTAAGATAATAGCTTGGCAGAAGGTGAACAACAGAAATGGTAAATAACTGTCGTGATCGAAAGTTGTGAAGAGACATTATCACCTACGCCAGCAGACCCGGTACTTGATGATGATGATGATGATAATGGGGTCATGACATTTTCAAGAATTCACGACTGAGTTTGTCACAAATTTCACATCGTAAAAGAAAGTCACTATATGACATGACATTTCTATTATTGACGACTTGAACTAATAAATCTACAACTAAAAGGTAATGTTGAATTTCTTGAATCGCTGAAATAAAAATACAGTCATATTACTGATTATTTTTGTGTATGATTTGGTTAAATTTTAACAAAAAGAACTACCAACTCAACATGCAGTATAAAACATTTCTGCTCAAGGCGAAATTTGATTTGATAACAACGCTTTTAGAATTCAACAAATATGATAGTGTGACCCACATCTACGAGAGGTCAAGATTCAAGTTTACGGGTCTGACTACAAGAGAAACATTGACTAATTCGACACCAACAATCCATATGTGTATGGCTGTGAAACATGGAGATCAACAAAATTGACAATCATGAAGATACAGACTTTCATTAATGGATGCTTACGCAGAATAAAAGGATGGAAATGGCAGGACAAAATCACTAACATAGAATTATGGAAATGTACCAGTCAAATACCAGTGGATAAAGAGATACAGCGAAAACGAAGGCGCTTGATATGACACACACTGCGGAAGCCAACTGAGACTATTACACAACAGGCCCTCTTTTTAGAATCCCCAGGGGGAAAGACAAAGAGGAAGACCAAGAAATTCTTGGAGAAGACAGATAGAAGCAGAGATAAAGATGATGGGGAAAACGTGGAATGATCTTAAAAGAATGGAAAAAAAACAGATCGAATAAAAATTATTAAAATGTAAAAGATATAAGCTCCATTTTATGCAGATATATAGATGTAGTATGTAATTTACAAAATAAAGACCACAATGTCATGTTAACATTCGCTTATGCAAATTTGGAATTACAGACACAGACACAGGAAGAACAATGAAGATATCCCCGATGGAAGAATAAACTGTACTATTAGTCCCATAAATGATTCGCTTCCAGAGGTTTATGAGGTAAACAAAGCAGTTTTGTCATTGCAAGTGAATAATGTCCACACCTATAATTGGTCAGGATTGTGTAGCAGCAGCAGCTTTATAGCGAACACAGAAAACATCACAGGATTGTGCTGTTCTGAAACAGCTATGCCATGCTACCCTAGAATTGCCTTTAATGGGATTACTGTGACCACAAACCACTCTCCATGTGTGTGCCACATATTTACACCCCAGAAAGAAATACTGAATATAACAACATCATGTGCCGTCTGTGATATTAATGACCACAGACCAGGAGCCTCCAGTATGATTGATACAACTGTTGCACCAAGCATTTCATCAGCAGAGCCATATCTATGGAATGTTAATCTGACATTGTTCTTGAATGATATCCAAGTTAATGAGACATCAGAATCGTGTGGCGGCAGCTACAAGAAGGGAGCGGAGAACATCAAGTTCTGCTGCTATAAAGGAGACTTGCCTTGCTATCCCAGAATTGCCTTAAATGGGATCACTGTAGTTGAAAACTTCTCCTCTTGTGTAAACTACACATTCACATCTAAGAGTGAATCAGTGAAGGTCACAAAATCATATTCTCTCTGTGGTTTTACTAACTACAGGTCATGTGGCTTCTGTTTGATTGGAAATGATAACTTACCACCACTGTGTGTCTATATGTTTGGAATTGGAGTCATCAATGACGGCCTAACATCATCAAGTGCTATGACGATCATCATTTTCGGGAGGACGCGAACTCCCATGGTATATGGTGGATAGGCGGCAGGAACCATTGAAGGCTATGTCTGAAAAGTGTTCCTTGTTGCAGTTTCCTCATATTCCAAGTCCGGCTTGTTGCAGGAGCTACTGAGTTAAGTGCTCTGTGCACACCGTGAGCTGTGTGTCTCATCCGTTTTGATCCTGCTTCGATATCCCGCTTGTTTACGATGAATGATGATATCGTATGACAGGGAACAGTTGGCTGTGTTCACTTTCTGCGCGGTTTCGCCTTATGTCTTTTGGCGTGTGCTGAGACTGCTACGATGGGGACTACAGTTACCTTTCTTTGTTTGGGAGATGAGTTAGTAATTCGGATGATTCCACTGGCACGGGCGGTTGAGCAATTATGGATTTTAATTCGTTTGCTGTGAAACCGAGGCCTTCCATATCCAATAACCAATAACATTCGCTCCTTAATGTTCTCAATATGTAAGATAACTACTCTTTTCATGGACGGAATGGCCATATTAATTTTTTTCCTCTTCCCTGTTGAAGTTTTTTTTTTTATGTGTAATTTAAATATTTTTACGTTTTTCATAAAATGAGTTTAAGAGTGAGAGAAACAGAATTTTGGGCACGATATTGGATGGCCAAATCACTTTGTGTGTGTGTGTGTGTGTGTGGGGGGGGTGGTTTGAGGGCAGTTGTTTTTCAAAAAGGAGATGATAAATTAAAAAAAAAATACATCAGTCGATGTGAGGAGAAATGAAGTATGTTATAATAAAACTTGGTTGATAACCAAGGAGATTACTAGTCCAGTATGTACAAACTTTCTTTACGACACATAGTACCATCGCTGGTGTATGTCGGGAGGGGGGGGGGCCTCACGATAGAATCAGCGGGATATGGCCGCTTGGTCAAAGCTCACCGTTTTATTATTTCACTCCCGATAGAAAAAAACAAACAAACAACTCCTATCTACAGCAGGTTTGGAACACTGTACGCCGACTTTTAAACCAGCGAAACAAGGGTTTTAGCAGCAAACCCACGTGCACCTCCAGTCTAGTCTGGGATAGAGGAAAATAAGTAATATTAGTTCCACGGGTCAATGTTGAATTCAAAGAATTGGTTGATTTAATATTTATTTGTCAAGAGGACGAAAGCATTATCGCTTCTTGATTGTGAAACGTGATGAAGGTGTCAAATGTAATAAGTGAGGAGATTACAAAGCTGTGTTATTAGTGGCTGCATGCGACACATAGAAAGATGGGGATGATTTTTTCCTTTGGTGTTTATTGTTTTGGCTTTGTTTTTCTTGAAGTTTTGTATTGGTTTTTATTTCAAGAATACAAAACAAGTTTTGGCGTGTACTAATGAGTTACATAGAGTGGAAGGAGGGTGTAAATTACACATTCAGTGTATGGAAGAGATAAAAGATGGAAATGTTGTTGCATCTCTCTGCTGGTCTGGTTAATTGGGGACCGGTTAATAGGCTGTCGCAAAATAATTTTTTTACACTTTCTTATACATTTACAGTTTTTGTTAATTTATAATTTTTTTTAAATTAAATCTTTAAAATTATTTGTCTGAATTGTCTTTGTTAATTGATCGACATACCGGCTTTAATAAAAAAAAAATTGTTCGTAAATTTGGAATTACAGACACAGACACAGGGAGAAATGTTGAGAACGTATTTTGTAATTTGCGACCACCATTTACTTAATTGAATTTGTCGACTCTATTCCCCCTAAAACATTTTAAATTGGCAGTTGTGGTATTAATATTGCTCAAAACGTAGAGGGAAAAAATTGTATTATAAAGATCGTTAGAACCGACATGTAAAACAGGAGATCGTAGCTATTGAGTTATTGAGTTATGTGCGGGTCATCATCACCGCACTCCGAACATGTCCTTAGGTGGTCAGATACTATATTCAGCAAATCTTTCAGTGTCCAGCGACTGACGACTCCAGCTCTTAGCTTTCTTAGAACTTAAAAATTAACCATGACATGAAAAGCGAGTACAGACGTCAAGATTATTGATGTGAGATTTTGTGCGTCATTAACACAGGATCTTTAGCCAGAAAGACAATTTGTTTCTGATAGTAGAAAATACAAAAGTTGAATAGCGAGAACTTTTTTTCATATGTATGGTATGTATAATGAAGTATGTGATATTTTTTTTATTATGAAAGAATAATTAAAACCATTAATTATTTTGTGTATGATGATACACAGAACGGTGTTCACAATTTGTGATTAACATATAAGAGTATGTGATAGTAAATTGCCAGTAATTATTATTTACTATTCTATTTTTTGTGAAAGTTTCAGATGCAATATAATGTACAAGATGTAGTCGTTGTCAATTCGCCACGGATTCATAAAGAATCGCTGAATTATTATTATTTGTGTGATGATACACATGTTGTTGTGCCCAAATTTGTGATTGATCATACTGGATATTTTGCACATGTTAATTATTGAATGTTAATAATTCCCCTAATCATGTATATACTTTCAAGAAGCGAGTACTCAATGTAATTATTATAAAAATATGTATAAGAATGGAGACAATGTTGATAGTCAAGCTACGCATTGATGCATTTTATTCTTCAAATCTGTTTGCAACTGTTCGGGTGTCCTGGGAGATACAACGTTCTAGTTCTCGCCGTTCTAGCGGTTTTAGTTATTGTCAATTGATATTGTCGTTTCTTTTTCCATTGTCTTTCCACCTTGATCTGGCTCTGCTGCTTGCTCTTCTACATTCTCCTTTTTAATGTACGGCTTGTATAGCAAGGAATCGCATGAAAGTCTTTCTAGATGGTCAAAGCAGATTATTTGTTGTTTCTATATAAAGCTTATAGATAAACTAACCATTGTAAAAAGATAGGGTCATACATATTCACTAGAATACGGTTTATTAAGTATAAGAAATGTAAGTTTCGATGACATGGAAAAGTGTGTGTGGAATAACTTTGTAGATTGTAAAATATAACAAAAAGTTGTCAGCCGACAGTTCCTGAATATCTCGTGGAAGTTGTAGACCAGGTTTGGCCATTATAGTATAACAGAAAGTCAGTTTCTTTGTTAGATATACATAGTTCTCCTATAACATAACCATCAACAGATATGAGATAAACCTGATGAGAGATCACAACAGCTAGGACTGAAAATAAATAGGGATAAGACCAAAATCATGAGAATGAATGTAGTTGGCAATAACCAACTAACAATAGAAGAAACACCTATACTAGACGTACAATCCTACATATATTTGTGTATTAATATAGACAAAGATGGGGGAATAGAGAATTATATCAAAAGGAAGAGGTGCATTCGTTGCAATAGGAAACATATGGAAATCCAAAGAAACTAGGTTAGATATAAAAATAGCAATTTTTAACTCCCATGTTAAGTCAGTCCTATTATATGGCCGTGAAACATGGAGAACAACAAAAATGACAATCATGAAGATACAGACCTTCATTAGTAGATGTTTGCGAAGAATAAAAGGATGGAGATGTCAGGACAAAATCACTAACAATTATGGATAAGTACCAGTCAAATACCAGTCGATATAGAAATACAACGGGGGCGATGGCGCTAGATAGGGCACACTGCGAAAACCAACTGAGAGTATTACACAACAGGTCCTTATTGGAATCCCCTTTGAACAAGGCAAAGTGAAGACCTAAATATTCTTCGAGAATATAGATGAAAGAAGAGATGAAGATGATGGGGAAGACATGGGGTGATCTTAAAGAATGGCAAGATCAGAACGACTTTGAAAGATTTTGTTCAAAAACCTATACTCCACAGGAAGTTGAAATGCAAAGAAGAAGTTTGTTAGCTGTATACATTTAAAAAGAATGACAGGCTAAGAGTACGTTGCATTTTGAGTGTAGAGTATTTGAGTTTGCTCTTTGATAAGATGACCAGTTATAAATTCCTGGATAGCTGGACGGTTTGAGCCAGCCTCCTAACAACTGATAACTCAATAGTGAATGCGTGTGATATTTCCTTGTATTGTCAAGTCGTGTGAAATGTTCAGATCAGTCTGTCCAAGTTAAGGCTCCCTAGGAAGTTAGAAACTGAATAGAATTTTGTAGGGACAGTATATTTTACAAGAACTACTTTGAATGATGTCTGTTGTTATTGAGATTTGATACAATCATCATCATCTTTATGTGTCAAACCGGTTGGCATAGGCGATGATGTCCTTCCACAATCTTTTAATCTACAGTGCATCGTATCAGTTCTGTTGTTGACTGTTTTCCATGGCATGACATCCAGCTATCCAGTATTTTGTGTTTTAACATGATTATTCTAGACAATATAAGAAGGTAGTTTGCCATTCCTTTTCTTCTTGGCAGTGACTGTACTAATCGGATATCGCAGCCATTGTCTCTATACATGAGATCCTCTGCCTGCCATCACGGAGTGGGGACCATAACCGGCAACATGAGATCCTCTGCCTGCCATCACGGAGTGGGGACCATAACCGGCACTACTTGTCGACTGCTCCTACAACACCATCCACCACCTGCTCCAGTGGCTTCATATAACCGGGCTAAACTCGAGCTCCACCTTGCCCAATGGTGTCCCGAAGACTAGAGGAGGAAAGGAGACGTTTTACTCCTCCTTTGGTAGAGCAGAACTCTACCCCACTAACCCCTGATACAATATGCCACGATAATAAATCTTTGCAGATATGGACGGTTTGAATCAACCACCTAACATCACATAACTCACAAGTGAGAGCCTTTTCTGTTTTCATGTTCTGGTCACGTCTTGTCAAAGTGGTTGTTCCAGTCAAGAGATTGAAGTCAAGAGATCGATAGAAGATCACGAAGACAAACGACGATGATATATCTAGAAGTCAACAGCAACGACGATATGACTCACTAAGAGTAGAATTATAGGAAGTTATCATGCACACTTTGAGCCATTGTACATGTTATCATGTCTCTCCCAAACGCACTATTAATATTGTTCTGTTGTAATGGTGCATTACAATAGTAGTTCATAAACATGCGGAAAATTGACTGGGATTATGAATTTTGATATATTTTGATGGATTTTGGTGGATTTGAGGTGCATTTCGATGGGCACCGACGGATCGGATGTCCAAGGACACTACGGACCCCTCCCTCTTCCACAGGATATCAGGTCAACCCCAGACATCCCCAGAGATCCCTGTAACCGGAAAATGTTGATTGTTTCTATCAGATGTTTCTTAGAAGCTCCCATTTTGTGTTGGCCTCTTTGAGAATTTCCTCATTGGTCTTTTTAACTGTCCAGGAAACTCAACATCATTCTGAGAAATCCTATGTCTGTGGCCTCTGATCGTCTTTCATTTGTTTGTCCGCTGCCCATGCTTCACTTCCATAAGTCAGAACTGATTATATGTATATAGAACCGCTGAACTCTTTTTCTCACTTCTTTCGACATAGACTTGTTGCACAGGAAGTTTTCGGAAATGGTATTTCGGCCCGAGCTTTATTTTATTTCTGTAGTGCTTCTTTCGTCCCGTGTATTATTGTGCCCAAGTATTTGGCGCTTGCTTTAGATTTGCCCTTTATTTTTAAGAAGATCAAAAATATTAAAAAAAAGGGATGACTTAAGCCATATTAGACAAAATGGATAAAAGAAATCAGGCAAATGAACACTAGCAAATGCACCAAAATAGATAATGAGATCCTCAATATCTGCAGACTGTCAATAGATGGCTGGATCAATCAAAGATGTTTGGAAACCGTCGAAAAGAAACAAGATTTAAAAGGGATGCGCACAGAAATAAAAAGAATGACTATCAAAATTTTTTTAATCACATATAAGGAATGTTTTATTAACAAAATAAGGAGAATGTTAACAGACAGTAAAGATATAATCAACTAATACTAGGAATACATAAAAGAACTTTTTGAAGGTGAAAGGGATAAAAGAAAACCAACCATAAAGTGTATGTCAAGCTACACAATCTTATAATCTGCAGTAGAAAAAGCTATAAATAGAATGAAAAATGTAAAGGGCTAGACACAACTCAGAGATTAAGAGGATAAAAACCCTAGGAATTTTTTACATATAAATTATCACAGACCTATGCAAAGATATATACAACGGTACAAAGATTCGTACTATATGACCTTCAATATGTATTGCTTTGCCCAAGAAGACCAGTGCTGTGAAGTGCTAGACTTTAGAACAATAAGTTTGATGAGCCACATAACAAAAGTCTTGCTTAAAGTTATAAATGAAAGGCTTCAAAATTGCATCAATATATAATTAACAGAACAATATTACTTAGAAAGAACAATGAGACAAGAGAAGTCAACTTCTACATGAGAATGTTAATAGAAAACTACATTGAAGTAAACGTAAACAAAACAATTGAAACATGCTTCATAGACTACCCTAAAGCTTTTGACAGAATACGCCATAAACAACTAATAACATAATAGAGGTGTCAGCATCACACCTGGGTGATGCTGACATAAGACTGATACGTAAGTTATACTGGGATCAAACAGCTATGATAATATACAACAATGAGGATCTATCAATGCCCTCCGAGATGTTGGAAGAGCACAGGACTTCGACAAACACAGATCAACGTCACTTCTTCGGATGATGGAAATGGGAGTTAAGATGGGCACGGCCAGAAATGAGAAACTTGGTGGCCGTGTAAGAAGACTTATAAACCAACATAGAACTGGAGTCGTCAGTCGCTGGACACTGAGGGAATTGCTGAGGAGGGGATCTGAGCACCTATGGACATGTTCGGAGTGCAATGATGATGACCCGCAAATAACTCAATAACTCAATAACTCAATGAGGATCTGCACCTATTGATATAAAATGAGTAGTAAGATAGGGCTTTATTCTATCACCATGTCTATTTTACTCATGCACTGAGCAGACCTCCAAAGACCTCATATAATGCCAGGACTAGGCATCAAGGTAAAGGCAAAGTACGAGACTTGAATCGGTGTCTTACCACGTGAGTTTTCACCCATAAGTGCTCGGCAGTCTATCCAGAAGTGTTCGAGGATTTCTGAATAGTGTCGCCTCAAGCATCGAAACTCACGATGCGAGGCGGCATTCCTCACCTTCCCAGAGTACTACCCTGGAACCCATTTCTGCCAGCGGCTGGGTCGACATTGGGTTTTTTTTCAACCGCGAGTACATCATTTGAATATTATATGATCAATAATCTAAGATATGCTGATGATAGCGTATTAGTGGCAGACAATCCAGAAAACTTACAACTAGTAAACAATAAGAGCAAGACAAGCAAAGAATATTGATTGAAAATAAACATTACAAAGACTAAAACTATGATTATTAGCAGTGAAAATGCACACAATATACAAGGAAATATTTAAATAGAAAGGAAAACTTAGAACGAGTTCAAGAATATAGCTATCATGACATATTATAACAAATTATGGAATATGTAAGACAGAAATAAACAAAAGAATAAGAGTTGCAAAAACCAATTTTAACATGAAAAATATACTCACATCAAAGCAAACAACATCAGAACAAAACTACGAATAGCAAAATGTTATATTTACTCAACATTCATGTATAGTACAGAAACATGGACATTAAATAAGAGAATAGAGCAGAAAATTGAATCCTTTGAAATGCGAATCTGTAGGAAAATGGGGACAATTGGGTGGAAAGAATAAAAGACAAAACAAGGAAGTTCTGAATCAGCCTACAATGAAAAAAGAACTACTTAACACAATTTTAAAAAAGTGAGCTGAATTATTTGGATATATGAAGAGACCTAATACCCTTCTAGAAGTCATCTTGGAAAGGAAGGTACAAGACAGACGAGGCAGATCCAGACCAAGACTAAACGTGGACAGATAGCATCAAAGGGTGGACAGGTAGCAACGTGCACCATCAAGACAAGATAGAGAATAAAATGGTAGTCTTGATAGCCAACCTCACCCTACAAGGCATGTTCGTAAGAAGCGAGAAAGGAGGGTTGGCCATGGGACTGGTCCACGGACCTTAGGAGACTATAAAAAAAATAAGCCGAAAAAACTTTCCAAACATGGACAAGTCATAGAAAAGAAAAAAAGTAAATCCGCCATCCAGGATAGAGACAGGGCTCTCTGTCTAAGAGACGTATGACGCAAGCCGGAGAAAGCCGTAAGGATTGGTTATTGGTTATGGAAGGCCTCGGTATCACAGCAAACGAATTAAAATCCATAATTGCTCAACCGCCCGTGCCAGTGGAATCATCCGAATTACTAATTCATCTCCCAAACAAAGAAAGGTAACTGTAGTCCCCATCGTAGTAGTCTCAGCACACGCCAAAAGACATAAGGCGAAACCGCGCAGAAAGTGAACACAGCCAACTGTTCCCTGTCATACGATATCATCATTCATCGTAAACAAGCGGGATATCGAAGCAGGATCAAAACGGATGAGACACACAGCTCACGGTGTGCACAGAGCACTTAACTCAGTAGCTCCTGCAACAAGCCGGATTTGGAATTTGAGGAAACTGCAAGAAGGAACACTTTTCAGACATAGCCTTCAATGGTTCCTGCCGCCTATTCACCATATACCATGGGAGTTCACGTCCTCCCGAAAATGATGATCGTCATAGCACTTGATGTTAGGCCGTCGTTGATGACTCCAATTCCAAACATATAGACACACAGTGGTGGTAAGTTATCATTTCCAATCCAACAGAAGCCACATGACCTGTAGTTAGTAAAACCACAGAGAGAATATGATTTTGTGACCTTCACTGATTCACTCTTAGATGTGAATGTGTAGTTCTACACAAGAGGAGAAGTTTTCAACTACAGTGATCCCATTTAAGGCAATTCTGGGATAGCAAGGCAAGTCTCCTTTATAGCAGCAGAACTTGATGTTCTCCGCTCCCTTCTTGTAGCTGCCGCCACACGATTCTGATGTCTCATTAACTTGGACATTATTCAAGAACAATGTCAGATTAACATTCCATAGATATGGCTCTGCTGATGAAATGCTTGGTGCAACAGTTGTATCAATCATACTGGAGGCTCCTGGTCTGTGGTCATTAATATCACAGACGGCACATGATGTTGTTATATTCAGTATTTCTTTCTGGTGTGTAAATATGTGGCACACACATGGAGAGTGGTTTGTGGTCACAGTAATCCCATTAAAGGCAATTCTTGGATAGCATGGCATAGCTGTTTCAGAACAGCACAATCCTATGATGTTTTCTGTGTTCACTATAAAGCTGCTGCTGCTACACAATCCTGACCAATTATAGGTGTGGACATTATTCACTTGCAATGACAAAACTGCTTTGTTTACATCATAAACCTCTGGAAGCGAATCATTTATGGGACTAATAGTACAATTTATTCTTCCATCGGGGATATCTTCATTGAGTCCCCAAAAAAAGGTCTTTGGTTAAAAAGCACATATGCTTTTGAGTTAAACACACAATGAGCCCACTTCATAGATTCAAATGATCCCTGCCAATGCCATCCGTTTGCACAAGTTAGGGCCTTAGCTACCAACGTTACAAATGTCTGAAACGAAGCCATCCAATTAACGACTTTATCTACATCGAAGGTTAACGAACTGTGAACAAACATTTATGTTCAAACCCTTGAAAACATTTTCAAAAATCTGCCAACTCGCAGCAATAAAATATATCGTGTTGTTCAATGTAAACATTGCTTAGTCCATAGCTCGAATATAAATAAGCTGCCATTTTGGTGCGTCCCATGACGTACGGAGCCGTAAGGAGTCCGGGTTGCCGACTCACCCTTTGTCTACCAGGAAATCCTCCAGAATTGGCACCTGGAATGTTCGTACTCTAAACGAACAGGGGAAAGCTGCACAGGTAGCAGTAGAAATGAAAAGTTACAAAATATTTATATTCTGGGAATGTGTGAAACAAGATGGCTAGAAACGGAAAGAATAAAACTAAATACAGGAGAGCTGATTTTATCATCAGGATACCAGGAACCTGGAGCACAAAATAGTGAAGGGGTAGCCATAATGTTATCAAGGAATGCTCAGAAGACACTAATAGAATAGGAAGAAATAGGGCAAAGACTAATGAGAGCAACATTTAAAACAACCAAAAACAAAATAAAATTACACATTATCCAATGCTATGCACCAACCAACGATAAAGATCATTTAGTTAAAGACGAACTCTATAAAAAGCTACAATGTCAGATGGATGCAAGACGAGCCAAGGATATTATAATCTTGATGGGAGACCTAAATGCTAAAGTAGGATCAGACAACAGAGGCTTCGAAGAGATTATGGGGAAAAATGGATCTGGAGATATAAATGAGAATGGAGAGATATTTGTGAATTTCTGCGCCCTTTATCAAGTGAGCCTAGGAGGAACGATATTCCAACATAAAAGAATACGTATTAAGAATATGTATTAATAATAAGTTTAAGTCATCCTTACAAGATGTAACAGTTTATAGAGGGGCAGATGTAGCTTCAGATCATCATCTTCTGATATACTACAACGAATAAGGGCAGAAAGTATTTCAATGAAGGGTTTCTTAAAGAACAAGGAATTAAAGATAAATTCGTAGTCACAATATCAAATAAATATCAAGTCCTCCAACAACTAGAAAATACAATAAATATAGAAGATTATTGGAAACAGGTAAAAGGTATATGGAAAGAGACTTGCGAAGAAACACTGGGGAAAAGAGAAATCCAGAATAAGGCATGGATGACAGGAGAGATCCTGGATAAAATTAAAGAAAGAAAGAACAAGAAAGCGGACATAATTAAAAGCAAAACGAGAAGTAATAAAGCCAAGACACCGGAAGCTTACTCAGATGTGAACAAAGAAGTGAGAAGATACATTAAAAGGGATAAGAGGAAATATATAGATGAACTAGCTAAAGAGGCAGAGGAAGCAGCAAATAAAGGGAATATGAAAGAACTGTACAACAGCACAAAGAAATTAAGTGGAAAATACAAACAGATCAATGACTTTATTAAAGATAAGGAAGGAAATCTTCTTAGTAATATAAGGGAACAAATGGAGAGATGGAAAGAGCACTTTGAAGAACTTTTGAACGGACCCGGCTAAAATAATCCTCCAGATATACTACCAGCAGAAGAAGAGTTACACGTTAACTGTGGAAAACCAAGCAAAGAAGAAATAATGAAAGCCATCAAACTATTAAAAAATGGTAAAGCCACAGGACCTGATGAAATTCCTTCGGAAGCCATCAAAGCAGATATTAACACCTCTACCAAGATGTTACATAATCTATTAGATAAAATTTGGGAGAGGGAGGAAATAACTAAAGACTGGAAAGAAGGTTATATGATCAAACTACCAAAGAAAGGCAGTTTACAGGAGTGCACAAATTATATGGGAATTATGCTACCATCAGTGCTAGGAAAAATATTAAACAGAATCATTCTGGAGAGACTAAAAGAGGCCATAGAAAAACATTTGAGAGATGAACAAGCAGGTTTTAGGAAGAACAGATCATGTGCTGAACAAATAACTACTCTACGTATAATAGTTGAACAAAGTCTAGAACTAAAATCCCCACTTTATATTGGATACATAGATTACGAAAAGGCATTTGATAGTTTAGATGGAGGAATGCTTTGGAAGTTGCTGAGTTATTATGGAATCCCCATAAAGTTTATTAACCTGATAAAAACAATGTATGAAGGGACGAAATGTAGTGTGGTGCATGAAAGGAATCTTACAGAAGCATTTTGTGTGTCTGCACAAAAGCAGAAGCTTTTAAATAAGAACAGGAGTAAGGCAGGGATGCCTTCTGTCTCCATTTCTATTTCTACTGGCCATAGATTGGATTATGAAAAATAACTCAAAACAACAGTAATGGAATCCAGTGGTCACTGACCAAGCAACTTGATGATTTAGACTTTGCTGATGACATAGCTCTCCTATCACACAGCCATCAACAGATGCAGGATAAAATGAGCATACTTGATGAGAGATCACAACAGAAAGGACTGAAGATTAATAGAGATAAGACTAACATTATGAGAATTAATACAGTTGGCAATAACCAAATAAAATTAGTAGAAATACCTCTACTAGACGTACAATTGTACATATATCAGGGTAGTAATATAGATAAAGAGGGAGGAACAGAAAATGATACCAAAATAAGGATATCAAAAGCAAGAGGAGCTTACATTGCACTGGGAAACATATGGAAATCCCAAAGAAATTAGTTAATTACAAAAATAACAATTTTCAACTCCAATGTTAAGTCAGTCCTATTGTATGGCTGTGAAACACGGAGAACAACAAAATCGACAATCTTGAAGACACAGACTTTCATTAATGGAAGCATACGCAGAATAAAAGGATGGAAATGGCAGGACAAAATCACTAACATAGAATTATGGACATACAGTCAAATACCAGTGGATAAAGAGATACAGCGAAGACTATGGCGCTGGATATGACACACACTGCGGAAGCCAACTGAGAGTATTACACAACAGATCCTTTTTTGGAATCCTTAGGGGAAAAGACAAAGAGGAAGACTAAGGAATTCTTGGAAAAGACAGATAGAAGCAGAGATGAAGATGATGGGGAAGACATGGAATTATCTTAGAAGAATGGCAAAAAGCAGAACAACTTGGAAAGTGTTTGTTGAAGACCTATGCTCCACTGGGAGCTAAAAAGGTAGAAGAAGAAGAAGGTAACCAACCTTCGCTGGGGAGATAGCACCCATTGAATGAATGTATGAATGCTCAATAAGGGAAACCACCAGTCCTTGGTTTAGAAGGACAAGAAAATGATGCTCACAGTTCGCGCCTTCATTGCCCACAGTGCTGAGATACCTTTCACAGCCTTCGTTAATTACTGATCAATGTGTTGGCTGATTTCGATCAAACTGTATTCCCAGGTACATTATTGTGTGCGTCCTCACAAGAACGTTTGATCCCACGCACACTATTGGTGTCGAAGTGTTGACAATACGGTTGTTTCACATCATCTGCTCAAACTGTGAAGATCAGTCTCTAGTTCTTTAGCACACCAAGTTCTTAAATCTAACTTGGGGGTAAATCATATCGTTTTCAGCGTAAGAGTCTCCTCCCTGAACCCGAACTCAGCACACATATTATTCTCACAGTGAAGGCACTGAAAAGCACTAGGGGCAGAGGTGAGCATTGTTGAAGACCGAGATTATGGTTTTAGGTTCAGAAGGTCTACATCATTATCATAATCATGTGCCATACCGGTTGGCGTGGACGATCACGTCCTTCCACAATCTTCTATCTACAGTGAATCGTATCAGTTCTGTTGTTGACTGTTTTCCATGTCATGACACCAAGCTATCCAGTATATTATCTCTTTGTCGTCCGCGATCTCTCTTTCCTTTTATTTTGCCAGTTGTAACCAAGTATTCCAACTTTCCTCTTCTCATGATGTGCCCGAAAAATGTTTATTGTTTCTTTCTGGTGTTTTTTAGGAGCTGCCTTTTTATGTTGGCCTCTTTGAAAACTTCCTCATTGGTCCTTTTAGCTGTCCAGGGAACTTTCAACATTCTTCTGAGAAATCCCATCTCTGTGGCCTCTAATCGTCTTTTCATTTGTCTGTCTACTGTCCATAGGTCAGAATTGGTTCTATATAGCATCGATGAACACTCTTTCTCATTTCTATTGACATAGATTTGTTGCATAAGAAACTTTTCATTTTCTGAAATGCTATTTTTTACCTGAGCTATTCTGTTTTTTATTTCCGTGGTGCATCTTCAATCATCACAAATCCATCCCTGAATCAAATTTAGATCGTTTGCAAAATCAAAAGCATTACCCCAGGTCACTCTACCAAGGAATAGACTCTGAGCGTGGATGGAAGAAGATGTCGATTTTCAAAGTAACGGGCAGATAACATCATTCCGAGCAATTATTTTCTCCAACAGCTTTCCCACCGTGTTCTGTATTGTGATTATTGGATAATTCTGAATTGTTGTGTCAACCTTCCCAAGGTTCTGCACAGACATGAAACAGTTGTGCAGCCAGTCTTACATAAAAGTTGAATTAACGATGCCCTGGTAGATGTCTACTAGTTCCTCTAGCTCATCAGACAAATCTTTGCTTTTGTTGTTTCTCTTCTATATTTATGTGTAGCTCATCATACAAATCTTTGCTTTTGTTGTTTCTCTCCTATCTTTATGTGTAGCTCACTCCAACTTTGGAGATATTCATTACTTTCGTTTCTTTATGCCTGTATTAATGTCTGTCTGTATTAATATCTAGCTGTATTAATGTCTGGCTGTATTGTCTGGCTGCATGGTCTGGCTGTATTAATGTCTGAATGTACTGTCTGGGTGTATTAATGTCTGGCTGTATTGACTGGCTGTATTAATGTCTAGCTGTATTAATGTCTGGCTGTATTGTCTAGCTGTATTGTCTGGCTGTATTAATGTCTGAATGTATTGTCTGGCTGTATTAATATCTGGCTCTATTGTCTGGCTGTATTAATGTCTGAATGTATTGTCTGGCTGTATTGTCTGGCTGTATTAATATCTGGCTTTATTGTCTGGCTGTATTAATGTCTGAATGTATTGTCTGGCTGTATTAATGTCTGACTGTATTGTCTCGCTGTATTAATGTCTGGCGTTATTAATGTCTGGCTGTATTAATGTCTGGCTGTATTGTCTGGCTGTATTGTCTGGCTGTATTAATGTCTGGCTGTATTAATGTATGGTTGTATTAATTTCTGGCTGTATTAATGTATGGCTTTATTAATTTAATGTATGGCTGTATTAATGTCAGGCTGTATTAATGTCTGGCTGTATTAATGTATGGCTTTATTAATGTCTGGCTGTATTAATGTCAGGCTGTATTAATGTCTGGCTGTATTAATGTCTGGCTGTGTTAATGTCTGGCTGTATTAATGGCTGGCTGTATTAATGTCTGGCTGTATTAATGTATGGCTGTATTAATGTCTGGCTGTATTAATATATGGCTGTATTAATGTCTAGCTGTAATAATGTCTGGCTGTATTAATGTCTGGCTGTATTAATGTCTGGCTGTATTAATTTCTGGCTGTATTAATGTATGGCTGTATTAATGTCTGGCTGTATTAATGTATGGCTTTATTAATGTCTGGCTGTATTAATGTCAGGCTGTATTAATGTCTGGCTGCATTAATGTCTGGCTGTGTTAATGTCTGGCTGTATTAATGGCTGGCTGTATTAATGTCTGGCTGTATTAATGTATGGCTGTATTAATATCTGGCTGTATTAATATATGGCTGTATTAATGTCTAGCTGTAATAATGTTTGGCTGTATTAATGTCTGGCTGTATTAATGTCTGGCTGTATTAATGTCTGGCTGTATTAATGTATGGCTGTATTAATGTCTGGCTGTATTAATGTATGGCTTTATTAATTTAATGTATGGCTTTATTAATGTCTGGCTGTATTAATGTCTGGCTGTATTAATGTCTGGCTGTATTAATGTCTGGCTGTATTAATGTCTGGCTGTATTAATGTCTGGCTGTATTAATGGCTGGCTGTATTAATGTCTGGCTGTATTAATGTCTGGCTGTATTAATGTATGGCTATATTAATGTCTGGCTGTATTAATGTCTGGCTGTATTAATGTCTGGCTGTATTAATGTCTGGCTGTATTAATGGCTGGCTGTATTAGTGGCTGGCTGTATTAATAGCTGGTTGTATTAGTGGCTGGCTGTATTAATGGCTGGTTGTATTAGTGGCTGGCTGTATTAATGGCTGGTTGTATTAGTGGCTGGCTGTATTATTGTCTGGCTGTATTAATGTCTGGCTGTATTAATGTCTGGCTGTATTAATGTCTGGCTGTATTAATGTCTGGCTGTATTAATGGCTGGTTGTGTTAATGTCTGGCTGTATGGTAGAATCTACGCAAGTCTCCTTGCAAGCTTTAATATTTTCGTCGATTAAATCTAGGTTGTCAGTGATATTGATGATTTAATAAAAATAATAAAACAGAATTTAAAAAAAAACATTGGTAGTATGATAATCCATTTTCAGATAGAAGATAATTCTTTCGTAATAAATTCTGTATGTTGTCGACACTTACAAAACTGGATACTTACTAACGTTAAAGAAAGTCATTAAAGTTTTCCTGTACTTTGTGCTCATGATAAAATACACAAATATGTTGATGCTGGAATTGATGGTTTCCGTTGTGAAAGACACCGACATAATTATCATAAAAAGGTTCTTGTAAAGTCCATCATAGCTCAGTTCTGGCTCCAGGTATCCTGCTATGAAAGTACCAACAGCTGGGAGGAAACAAACAATGAAAATGATGGAAATCATTATTACCATCCTGGCTACCTTCTTCTCTTTGGTGTTAAGGCAGCCATAAGTGATTGATTTCTGTCCTGTTTTGCCTATCACAGATGAATTTAAGTTTCTCCAAATAGCTTTCTGATTGAGTTTCACTACCAAAACCGCTGTAAATGTAACTACTAAGAAGAAACAAGACACTGGCATGAGAACTCCATTCACTGCAAAGGAAACAGAATCTGTTTTTTTCTTCTGTGGGCGTCCATGTGAAATACAAGCCCAATTAATGTTCTGTTTCTTTCCGAGAAAAATCCCCATGCCAGCCCAGCAGAGAGGTACGCCAATGATGAACAGCCCATGGTTAAAATAAAGAATGTTACCATAACAACGACATGTCTAGTCGGAGTAAAAATAGTTTTCACTTTCAGTGGGAGAATAACACAAACGCATCGCTCGAAACTTATGAAAGCGGTTATCAGGCCTGTTGTCCTGGTGAAAATAACATGTTGCCAGCTTCCGGTTATTAAGTGAACCTCGGATGTGACCATTGGGATGTCGGAATCTCTAAAGGCTGGACTAAAACAGAGGTTGCTCCACATTATTGAGATAAGGGAACACATATCAGAGATGGCTAAAGCTACGAGGCTCACATTTATGGACTCTGAGAACCCTTGTTTGAAGAAAACGACTACGTTCACGACGTTATTGACAACTCCGAAAACTGTTACAGTTTGACAAATGACGCCGAGAAGAATAAACATGATGTGTAAGTACAATTCATCATTCAGAATATGTTTTTTCTGTATCAATGGATCATGATTAATTTGTTCTGTAATGTTATTTAATAAAATAATGAAGCTGTACCATTGCACCAAGTTACAACTGGAATTCATTTTTTTTCCTCAGAACAGAACTGGATTATACTGGTCTTCTGTTGCAGAATTGAACTATGTCGATGATCCTGAATAGAAATGACACTAAATTGGGCAGAAAAAAAGTCTGCCTTTGACCAGAATGGAAACGAGTTTGTCGAATAAAAATTCTGGTACAGAGCTGATTTGAAGCAGGGTAAAACAGTTCTGTACAAAAATAGAAATATTTTCAGCCATGATAAATATGGTTTGTTCCAAGATGGAACTGTTCTTTGTCAGGAACTGATATGAATCGTACCTGAATACAATTGTGACGTGCTGTTCTACATGATAACAAATTAACTGTACCATTGCACAATGAAGCAGTACTGCTTTCTGTTATCCGTTAGCAAATGTTTCAAATATTTCAATAATACATGCATTAAGTTCCATCAAGAAATATATGTGTTAGAATTATTCTAATTGCATTAGATTTATGCTATATGGTTATGGTTAGTTGAAGGCCCCGGTATCACTGCAGATAAATTAAAATCTATAATTGCTCAACCGCCCTTGCCAGTGGAATCATCCGAGTTATCCTATATGCAGAGTTTAAACATTATGATTACACATTTGTTTATATGGAAAGTGCTAGTCATGCCTCGTATCGCTGTGTGCATGACTGTGTTAGTCACATCTCATATCTTTGTGTGTACATGTCTGTGTTAGTCACCTCTAGTGACTCGGGCAGATGGTGCTCGTAAACCTGGGAGGGCCGACCATCTAAGGGCAGAATCCTGCAGAAAAGATCATCTGCTGCCTTGCAGGAAGATTGGGTACAATCAAAGGCTAAGGAATGCAAACCTGAATAAAATGCTGGCTGAAATGGGATGCACTGGGCCACTGGCGCAGAACACAGTGCAACGTTTTAACGGGTGTTCAATCAGTGTGGATCTGGCAGACTCTAAATGTGACGTTATGTCTGTGGGGGCGATCAACACACTTAACCTGACAGATGACTTCATGTGAGAGTCTGGAATCCTACTCTGATTGAGTCCTGATCGCAGAGAGAGAGATATGGAAAGTAAATAACGTCATATTTAGAACTCTAACTATTATATTTCATGAGAAAATTACACTCGCATGCCGAAAATAGATTGAAAGTTTTCTGGATTGTCATTATATTTTTTGTATATCTAAACTGCTTACCCTGAGGGAAAATTTAAAAGGAGATACGATTCCACAAATTATGACGGAATGAAATTGTGTGTCTTCGTTAAAACGATTAATAAATTGGAAGAAATGTTCGTGTTCGTGACACTTCTGGTGGCTTAAGTATAAGATTTATGACGTGACAATCATGACACATTTAGCAACGGTTCAAGTGGTAATTAGGGTAGACCTAATCTTAAATCTTTTCTGTTATTCATATCTATTGATCAATATTGTGAAGATAAAGACGAATGTTATTTAATTCAAACGAGTGTATGATTAATTGTTAAAGAGTGACAGAAAAAAATTAGATGAAGAGAGTGAAAGAAAGAAAGAAAGAAAGAAAGACAAATAAAAACGAAAGGACAGAAGAAGAGTTAGATAGTGACATATAATAAATTGTAAATTTGATAGAAACTATTTGCACATACAGAACATACAATATTTTCACCCTTTCTTATAGTAGTATTTGTTCAATCGCTCGTTCGCTTACAGAGCGATATGCTTTTTGGTATTAATAAACTTTACTTGCCCATGTTTACGTCGTATGTTATAATTCAATATTGACAAATACATTAATTCAGAATACCTATGTTAGGCCATTTGTATATGTTCATATATGTTAGCTCAATATTAAACTTCTAATAATTACAAAATTCATACATTTTGTAAAAATCATAGAAAGTAAAGTTTTACTGAAGGGATACTTTGTTACAACTGTTCTATAATAGTAGAAAGATTAAACTTGTATGCAAGGGGCGGAATAACACAGTTTCTTTGTGTGTGTGTGTGTGTGTGAATGGTTATATAAGAAAGTGTATGGCTTTATATTATGAATGAATGTTTACATGAACTTTTTGTGTTTTTAAGTTATTGAATTATTTGCGGATCATCATTATTGCACTCCGAAAATATCCATAGGTACTCAGCTCCCCTCTTCAGCAAGTCCCGCAGTGCCCAGCGGCTGACGACTCCAGTTTTAAGTTGGTTGATAACTCTTCTTATACGCCCACGAAGTCTCTCGTTTCTAGATATGCCCGTCTCCTTTTATCAGAAGGAATGACGTGGACTCGTGGTTGTCAAAGTCCTGTGCCATTCCCACTTCTCGATGGGGGGGGGGGAGCATTGATGGTCCGCCCAATCCATTGGTTGACCGTCCTCAACGACAGCGCTGCTAGCCATCCTGTACACTCTTTCATTTCCCCGTATTCCCGCATGTCCTGGGACGTACACAAATGTGAACCTACGTATTTTTTATTTCTGCAATGACTCCACCCGTTGCCTGCGTACAAAGCCCGCCTCCACTTTTTTAATCATGCTCATCGACTCATTCAGTATGCATGTGGTCTGTGAGGTGGATGTAGTCTTGTGACTCTAACCATTTGAAAA
Organism: Megaustenia siamemsis; assembly: GCA_032433765.1. NCBI lineage: Eukaryota > Metazoa > Mollusca > Gastropoda > Stylommatophora > Ariophantidae > Megaustenia > Megaustenia siamemsis. The sequence goes on along the minus strand of JAVIAB010000124.1, from coordinate 50,715,954 downwards.
TCTCTGATCACTGCCATCACCTCCATCGTCATGCTACTCGTTGTCATAACGTATGCACTACTGTCTTCTTTTACTATTCTGCCTGCCGAGCATGGTAAATACCCATGCACTCCTTTGGTGTCGTATTATAGATCAGTCTGTATAAATGATTGCAACTTTCTAATCGGTGTTATCCCAGATGAGACAGTTGACCTCCTCACTGACCACGACTGAGTGTTCTGTTCTCTATATTTCCTGTCGAGTGTGACAATACACACTTTTTAATGTATATGGTTCACAGAACGGTATACCCAAATTGTGACTCACCACTCCTCTTCATCATATATATGGACCAAATTAAATCAGGAAACAACCAACAATAAGGAAAAATCAAATAATAACATAGAGGTAGAAAACTCCAACATCAATGAGCTACTCTTCGCAGATGACCAATGCCTAATATATGAGGATGAAAACCTACTGCAACAGCATTTAACATCTCTAGATAAAAGCTGCACAAACTACAGTATGAAAATTAACACAGCAAAAACAGAGGCTATAAGAATAACCAAATTAAGACACCCATTAAACATTAAGATCAAAGATAAAGAAATAAAACAAGTAGAGGAATTCAAGTATTTAGGCACAATGTTCACAGAAGATGGGAAAACTAGACAGAGAATCTGACACGAGAATACAAAAAAGCAAATGCTGCCACATACCAGCTTTCACCATTGCTAAGACATCCAAACATTTCTATGCCAGCTAAACAACAAATAATAAATATCATTTTCATACCAACTTTGTGGTATGAAAGTCAAACATGGACCCTTTCTAAATCCCATTTAAGAAAGATCAATACAAGTGAGATGCGATGCTTGAGAAAAAAAAAACAACAACACAAGAAGAGATAGAATACCAAATGAAACTATAAGAAAAATGGTAGGAACAAAACCTTGCCAAGAATATATAGAACAACAACTTATGGTTTGGCCACCTGGTCAGAATGAATCCTTACCAATCATCATCAAGGGCGTTCTTCTCGAGAATGCATGGAAAAAGACCAAGAGGAAGACCCAGAAGAAGATGGATAGATGCAGTGACAGAGACATGTAACAACAAAGGAAAATCACTAATTCATACAGTTCAAGCAGCTCAAGAACGACAAATGATATAAACCACGACACCTTTTAGGTATCAGTGGAAAGAGAAAAGAAGAAAAAGTATAAAAGTATGTTGATACTAAATTAATTAATATTAATCATTATATTTTTAATGTGAAAATGTCTCAATGTGCAATTTAATGTTTAAGATCTTGCCATTGTCAATTTGCATGGATTCATAACGAATTATAGAATAAATATCGTTTGTGTGATGATACACATGCTACTGTATCCAAATTGATGTTGATCATTCTGGATATTTTACTCATGTTAGTTATTGAATGTTAATGATTCACTAATCATGTACATACTCTTAAGAAGTGAGAATACAAAGTTATTATTGTAAATATGTGTGTAAGAATTGAGTGAAAGTTGATGGTCAAGCGACGTATTGATGAACTAAATTTGGTAAAACGATGGGGACATATATATGTTCTATATTTTAGTCTAGAACGGATAAAAACAGAAGTTTGGTCTACACGGAAACGGAGGAATACATTTGTAGAATGTCAAAACATAAGAAATAATTGTCAGCCGACATTTCCAGAATATCTCTTGGAAGTCGTGGACCAGGTTTGGTCAAGTAATTATTACTGGAAGTCAATTTCTTTGTGATATATATAGAGTAGCTCGTCAGACATCGTAGGAAGCGGACGCATTTTTGAGAGATGGGAGACAGCACTGGCGAGAATTGGTAACATCTGGTATGTGGACAACACCCAGAAACAGGTAGTTTTAATATAGGTAGACACAAGTAGAAGAGCAGTTTATGACGTAGATTTTCAGCTAGGACAGATTCATGATCATCATGTACCAAGCCTGCTGGCGTAGGTGATCATGTCTCTCCACAACTTTTGATCACGACAGTTATGTATCATTTCTGTTGTTGACCTACTGCCAAACCATTAGGACAGATTAGGAATATTATAAATCATTGGTCTGTCATGGACAGTGCTAGAAACCTTAGTGGTTCGTTAGAAAGATAGAGAGAAACTGATTAGCAGTTTGTTAGCTGTAGACATTTCATAAGGATGATATTCTGAGAGAAAGTTGTATTTTGAGTGTTGAGTATTTGAGATTGGTATTTAATAACCTACCATTTAATACATTTCTAGAGATCTTGACGGTTTGAGCCAGCCTCCTAACCATCTGATAACCCGCTAGATGTCAACTCCTGTCAAATGTCGAGATCAGTTTGTCCAAGTTAAGAGATCATTGCTAGAACATTAGGCTGCATGTACAAGAGCAACATCGATATAATAAATCAACAAATAATGGCGAGCACAACCACTGTAAATCTCTGTAAGGAACGATTGAGAAATCAAATTGAACCGTTTTAGTCAAGCGTCCATCCAAGTTATATACTATCACCTAAACTATTTAAATACTACTATGTGATATAGTTTGCTGACACCATTTGTATCCAGACAAAAGTAATTAGATAGTCTCATGAGAACAAACAATCGTGATGAGTCCGACTATTAAGCACGTTGGGAATAGCATTTGAAAGGACACTTTCTTTCAATCATCAGGTTAGTAATGTCATTCAACAGACAAAGAGAGGTGTCAGCGGGATCAGGGTCATGGCCAGGGCGAACCTGCAGCATTCGTCAGTATTCTTGCTCTTGCGTGCAGTGTTGCTCTCAGTACTGGTTTATGGTTTGGGTATGCTCACTCCCTCCTCGATTCGGATAGGGTTCAGAATGAGGGCTTACAGGCAGTTCTAGGAAGGAACAGAGATATATCTATCCGTTCATTGGGGTACCTACTAGACCTTTCGAACATTAGAGATCAACATAGATCAGCTTAGGTCCGTGCTTATTTGAAGTTAGTAAGAAACACACCATCCCTTGCATTCAGAATTTTGTGCGAACACGGGCAGACGTGGAACATTCTGGATGGCCTAGGAGGCAGAGTCCATAAAGAAAGTGTGTGATCTGAATGACATTAGGGCTGGCAAGGAATGGATAGAAATAACAGCGGACAATAAAGACTAACGGAAGTTATCATTCAACGCAGTAAGGAGTGTTGCAACTGGGGCTACGAAGCAACCGAAGTCGTAATAACACCATCGAAAAAGTGTTGTCACCACAGGACCCCATCATCTGTACGGACGATTCTGTATTCCGTGGACAGTGCAGCCATTGGGATTTTGTGGCATACCAATACGGCACAGAATTGGCCAGTGAATCTCGAAATTTTAGCATTGCGGTGTCTAGCATGAAAATAGAGATGTGAGCAGCAACGGCTTCGATAAAGTAATTGTTTACACATAAAGTGTTCACGCAAATCTTTGTGACGGACTCTCAAAGTATAGTACAGAAGATTGGCAGACTCTGCGGCAGGAGTGGATGCAGCTCTTGAGTGGCTTATAGGTGAGCTCGTTACCATGTATGTAGTGTCCAAGGCAATCTGGTGTTCACGGCAATGAAATCGGAGATAAGTTCTCTGGAAGTTGTGAAACTGCGTGTGGCCTGTCTCTAGACAAAAAAGACATCGTCAGATTTGTTCGTAATGGGAGGAGGATGGGTGTTGGATGGGTCAATGATGAAAAATAAAAGACTGATAAGATCTAAAGATAGAAAAGGGTGGTCTGTTCGATTCGGCTGAGTGTATGACGTGGCGTGATTCTATTGGTTGCAATGGGAGGTATTTAAAGGTCTGCGCAGGCAGAAAAGCTATTGAGTCAAATGTAGTCAAGAGGACGTTAATATGTCTGGTCCACGCCAGTAGGGCGTTAGAGCTTTTGTGTAGTAACAGGGCGAACGTCCCTACTAGTTAGAGGTGTGGACCACTCATTTTGGAGAAGGACACTTTGTAGGAAGATACATTAGAAGAAGGCTTCTGTTAACGAAGTAAGAGCTCTGGTTTAGCAACAGGGCGAACGCCAAAGTGTAGTTAGAAGTGCTAGAAACAAGTAGATATTGGATGATTCGATTGGAAGAACTTATTCACGGATAGTACAGCGTAGTAATGAGGATGTGCTTTATTTTAGGGGGAAGAGTGACAGTGAGCAGACTCTTGAGTAAGTGATCTGCTATTATATTATTATGATGAGAATAGAAGTATTTGTGTAGTACATGAAGAGATAGTCAGGAGTTTAATTGTAAATAAAATAAGAAGGAGTCTGAACCTCCTTAGCTCTACTTTGACATGTTGGAGCGGTCATCCACGCCGCCCAGTCTAGTTATTGAGATTTGTACATTTAGTGGAGCGATGTAAATAAACATATTGAAATTCCAGTTTATAATAAAACTTGTGTACTACCTGAATTGTCTGTGGATATGCTCATGAACTGTATCCAGTGGGCTGGTCTAGTCCAATCTAAGTAAGAAAAGAAAATACAACGCCAGGTACCACTAATTACTGCGTAAGCGGGTTTTCCACATGCTCAGAGTGCGAGAACTAAGTTCGTGAATAGCTCTAAGATCAATTCACCAGTGTCAGATACTCAAGATCATGTGACTCAAGTTAATCAATCAAGATAAATCAAGGTGAACGAAGCATTATGAGCAAATGAACACTTGCCATCCAATAATCCCTTCACAAGTATTACAATAAACCTGTTAGAAATGTGTATGACGTCCCCTTTATTTCTTTTATCTTATTATTAGAATTTACCTTCCTCTTCCCGCCTACAAGATATCCACTTCATCTACCTACCCGCTAATCCTAGATGAAGTAACGTTTACTTTTCTTTCACTGCTCGTTTGTGCTGTTCTCGTTTTCTGAGGAAGGCCGCACGTAGGCCGAAACGTCAGTATTTTGGTTTGTCCCTTTTTTGTAAAGCTGTCAATAGTCAATATATCTTGTAGGAGTATATGTTATACCCAACTACTTGCTACCAGCTCCTCCGTAACACTGCAGTTATGTGCCTGTTCATTACTTATTTCATACAGCTGCTACTGTATGTACAAAGAAAAGAGGTTATGACGTCCCCTTTATGCTATATATATATATATTTTTATCTTTATGTTATATATATATATATATATATATATATATATATATATATTTCGCTATGAAATGAGGAAGATACTATGCAATCCATTTTTGACAATAGAAACAAAAGAAGAAGAATTTCTTAAATGTTATGTAGAGCCGGTCTTAACATATGGATGTGAATCATGGACAATAGGACAACAGACAAGAAAATCACTGGAGTCTGTAGATATGTGGTTTTACAGAAGAATGTTGAGAATACCATGGACAGCTAAGAAGAGTAATGAAAATGTTCTGAAAAAGGTCAAATCAAAAAGAGAGCTAATTTCCAATATTAGAAAGAAACAATCATCATTTTTTGGCCATGTAATGAGAAGAGAACAACTGTAATATATTGTAACAACTAGAAAAATTGAGGAACGAAGAGATAGAGGGAAACAGAGAGAGAAAATACCAGACAGCTTAAGAGAATGGCTTGGCAGAAGGTCAACAACAGAAATGATAAATAGCTGCCGAGATCGAAAATTGTGGAGAGACATGATCACCTACGCCAGTAGGCACGGTACTTGATGATGATGAAAGTTGTCACCGTACCATGTAATGAATGTTACACTCCACTACTTGCTTCTTTCCACGAGTGTCTCATTTTGAATCTAATCCTGTCATTTCAGTAAAACTACTTCTGTTCTAAGCAAACATATTTATGGAAGTCATTATTTTTTTATCGATTTTCTTGGGTCACAAAATGTAATGTTGTGAGATTAAGATTCATATTATATTTCATTAAATTATTTTCAATTTAATTTATTAATTTCTTATTCAGTAAAAACTATTACATTTTCGTAGAAAATGTTTAAATGTACAGTCTTAGCAGCTATGTCCTTACAGTCAGTCAGTTTAACACACAGAACTTTGATAAAGACAGACAATGAGTGTGTTAAAAAGAATGTTAATAAAATTCCTGGTAGTAATTTGTATATACATGGAGAAGTGGGAAAAAAATACTTGTAAACAACTGCATTCCTGAAAATAGAGACGTTTATAATGAAACTGATCTGAATGATAGAGGTTGTACTTGTAATTCTCACTTGCTATTTCCATACATTGCACTACGTGCTCAACACAGTGAAAAGTGCCAGGCTAAAAAGAGGCAAATCATGGGTGGGCCGAGCAGAAGATGTCATGAAACAGGTATGTGGGCTTACAATATCTGCGTTGGTGAGGAGTGGATACCAGTGCCTATGTCATTCAAGGGGACTTTCTCGTGTATTGTCACACTCAGCAGGAAAAGTAAGGAACAGAAACCGGTCGTGGTTAATGCGGAGGTAAATGGTCTCATCTGTGATAACACCGATGAGAAAGATGCAGTCATCTATACAGACGGATCTGTAATACGACACCAAAGAAGTGCATGGGCATTTACAGCACGCTCGGCAGGCAGAATAGTTAAAGAAGACAGTGGTGCATTCGTCATGGCAACGAGTAGCATGACAATGGAGGTGATGGCAGTGACCAAGGCATTCAAATGGTTAGAGTCACAAGACTACACCCACGCATGTATACTGAGTGATTCGATGAGCATGATTAAAAAAGTGGAGGCGGGCTCTGTACGCATGCAATGGAGAGTCGGTGCAGAAATCCAAAATACGTAATGTCACCTTGGTCTATGTCCCTGGCCATGCGGGAGTACGGGGAAATGAAAGAGCGGACAGGTTGGCTAGCTGTACTGTCGTTGAGGACGGGCAACCAATGAATCGGGCAGACATCATCAATGCCGTCCGAGATGTGGGAAGAGCACAGGACTTTGACAAACACAGATCCACGTCACTTCTTCGGATGATGGAAATGGGAGTTAAGATGGGCACAGCCAGAAATGAGAAACTTAGTGGCCGTGTAAGAAGACTTATCAACCAACATAGAACTGGAGTCGTCAGTCGCTGGACACTGAGGGAATTGCTGAGGAAGGGATCTGAGCACCTATGGTCATGTTCGGAGTGCAATGATGATGACTAGCAAATAACTCAGTAACTCAATAACTTGCTATTTTCATAAATAATCAAGATCTCATTATCAGAGTGAAATGGACTTGATTCTGTTAACCAGCTAGAATTTTTTTCTTTTCTTTTTCTATTTCCACATTTCATAAATCTGGAAGTCGTTGGAGCCCCAAGGACAGACTTTTTCAAACTTCTCTATATGTCTCTATTTTCAGTCAGGATCTGGGCATGTGCAATGCTGAGGCCTGTCCATTGCTGGATATTATCTTCCTATCACCTTCTATGCCTATCTTTGCTTCTCGCTGTTTACACAGTTAATGGTACAATCGTCTAGAATTGTTGAATGATGAAAATATTAAAATTCTGTCCTCCAAATTTAAATTTTCCAACATTGTGATAGTTCTAATTTTGTTATATAAGCTTGTAAAATAAGTAGAGGTTGCTGTACTCTTCAGTTCATAAACAGACACACACATAGGATAAGACATAAAACACATATTTGATCTTTCATCTGTTTTGCTTGCGTTCGCCTCATCTGTTTTGAAATGTTTCTTTTGGGCATTTTTAAAATGAAAATCTTTTACAATGTTCAATGCGTCTAATACTTGTTGTATGTGAAACCATACTACCTTTGTGTGTCAAGTTCTTTTTTTAAATATAAGAAAGAAATATTCCGCATACTACCTTTGTGTGTCAAGTTCTTTTTTTAAATATAAGAAAGAAATATTCCGCATACTACCTTTGTGTGTCAAGTTCTTTTTTTAAATATAAAAAAGAAATATTCCGCATACTACCTTTGTGTGTCAAGTTCTTTTTTTAATTATAAGAAAGAAATATTCCGCATACTACCTTTGTGTGTCAAGTTCTTTTTTTAAATATAAGAAAGAAATATTCCGCATACTACCTTTCCTTCAGTTTGATATCAAATATAAAACAAGTCTTCTTTGCCTTTCAGAAGTGAGATATATTTTGCAGTCTTTCGCTCTTAGTTTGGATTCATCTTCTGTCACGTTTCCTATTCTGGTGTTCCATCTATCGATATTTGTATCCATGACGTCATGTTCGTCTATTGATATGTTACACTGTTTTTAGTTATTTCTGTTTGTTACGTAACGAGAACATTTATATCATTGTTTCTTTATATATCCCGCTATGAGATGACCCCACTATGCTTAGCTCTTAAGTTCTAATTGTATTCCTCAATCATAGATTTGAACTATTTTACTTCAGTTATTTATCTTAAAGGCTTTTCTACATGTTTCTATCGTGAATGCTTTTGATTCTTTTCCAACTTGTTTGTTGGCATATAATTTGACCAATAACCTGGCAGGCTTTACTACATTTTGATCATATTTTCTCGTTATATTTGTAGTCATATGTCACAAGGCTGATATTTGAATTCGTCTCTTTACTTTAGTCTCCCCCCAACCACCACCCACACACATCTTAATGTTGATACGGCCAACGCTGCAAAAATTCATTACTTTCCATTTATTAATGTTAACCAATTCCAAATTGTCTGCCTGTATGGGCGAATCTGTTCAAGTGTTCTTGCAGGTTAACTATTTTCGTCCATTAAAGTCTTGTAGTCAGTGAAAAAAAAGATGTTTAATAATAATAATTATTATTATTGTAAAACAAATAGAAACAAGGTGGTAGTATGTAGTTTCATTTCCCATGGAGAATAATTCTATTCGAAGAGGGATAATATAACAAAATAAGATATTGTATGTCGCCAACACTTAAAATACCGGATAATTACTTGCCTTAAAAATAGTTATTACAGTTTTCCTGTACTTTGTGCTCATGATAAAATATACAAAGATGTTGATGCTGGAATTAATGGCTTCCGTTGTGAAAGACACCGACAAAATTATCATAAAAAGGTTCTTGTAAAGTCCATCATAGCTCAGCTCTGGCTCCAGGTATCCAGCTATGAAAGTACCAACAGCTGGGAGGAAACAAACAATGAAAATGATAGATATAGTGACTACCATCTTAGCTACCTTGTTCTCCTTGGTTTTAACACCTCCATTAGTACTTGATTTCTGTCCTCTTCTGCCCACCACAGATGAATTTGAGTTTCTCCAAGTAGCTTTCTGATTGAGTTTCACTACCAAAACAGCTGTAAATGTAACAACTGAGAAGAAACAAGAAACTGGCATGAGAACTCCATTGACTGCAAAGGAAACAGAATCTGTTATTTTTCTTCTGTGGGCGTCCATGTACAAGACAAGCCCAATTAATGTTCTGTTTCTTTCAGGGAAGAATCTCCATCCCAGCCCAGCAGAGAGGTACGCCAATGATGAACAGCCCATGGTTAAAATAAAGAATGTTACCATAGCAACGACATGCCTAGTCGGTGTAAAAATAGATTTCACTTTCAGTGGGAGAATAACACAAACGCATCGCTCGAAACTTATGAAAGCGGTTATCAGGCCTGTTGTCCTAGTGAAAATAACATGTGGCCAGCTTCCTGTTATTAAGTGTATCTCAGTGGTGACCATTGGGATGTCGGAATCTCTAATCGCTGGACTAAAACAGAGGTTGCTCCACATTATTGAGATAAGGGAACACATATCAGAGATGGCTAAAGCTACGAGGCTCACATTTATGGACTCTGAGAACCCTTGTTTGAAGAAAACGACTACGTTCACGACGTTATTGAGAACTCCGAAAACTGTTACAGTTTGACAAATAACCCCGAGAAGAATAAACATGATGTGTAAGTACAATTCATCATTCAGAATGGGATTTCTCTGTACCAATGGGTCATGATTAATTTGTTCTGTATCACTATTCCATAAAATAACGGAGTTGTACCACTGTACCAAGCTAGAATTGGAATTCATTATTTTTTTTTCAGGATAGGACTGAAATATACAGATGTTCAGTTACAGAATTGAACTAATCTTTGAATTTAAATAGAAATTATATCATAGTGGACTGATCAAGCCTGTCTTTCATCAGAATAAAAACGGGGTTGTACAAGAAAGGCTCTGATACAAAATGGTTTGAAGGAGGATGACACAGCACTATGTAAGAATCGAACTCGTTTCTATCAGCTGGCCAGTGTCAAGATGGAACTATTCTTAGTCAGTATTGATAAGGGTCGCGCAATTATAGCGTGGAGTTCTACAGGATTAGAAATTAACTTCATAATTGCACGATGACAAATACTGTTTGGGTTTCAAGATGGCGCGGTTATGTATGTATCAACGTTCACTGTTAAGTTTTTTGTTGTTGTAAATTTGGTTAGTTCTATCTTTTCAATGCAGATAAGTGTATAGATTGGTCGTTTCACTGTTGAGATATTCGCCGGTGAAGCGGATTACGTGCATGTCATTTAAATTACTCTACTGTGTGCTCAATAGCATGTTCTGTGTTGATTGCAACATACTCCATCATTGGAAAACTGGTCAATATGGCGAATAGACGGCAAGAACAATTGAGGTTCAGTCTGAAAAGCGTTTCTTTTTTACAGTTTCCTCATTTTCCAAGTCCGGACATATATTGAAAGTTTTCTGAGTTGCCTTCATAACGCGTTATATCTAATCTATGTGTCTTGAGGCCAAAAAAAAAAAAGCTAAAAAAAAAGAAAAGGAGATAAGAATTTACAAATTACAAAAGACGAAAAATTATGTAAGAGAATTCGGTACAAACGATTTCAAAATGGAAAGTTATATTTTTGCACTTTTCATGGCTCAAAGCAAAGATTTATGACGCGACATTTATGACAAATTTGGCCACCTTTTGAGTGGCAATTTGAGAAGTCTTAACCTTAAATCGCGTCAATTACTCGTAACTGTTATTCGATATACAGAGGACAGAGGTTCGTGTGTAATTATTTGTAAAAGATTGGGATAAAAAATTATGTTAAACCAAGAGAGAGAGGAGAGAGAGAGGGGGGTGAACACACACACAGAGAGAGAGAGAGAGAGAGAGAGAGAGAGAGAGAGAGAGAGACGGAGAACGATTGACTAGGGAAAGAAAGGGTTAGTAATTTAATCAATTGAAAAATGGATAGAAATTGATTACATATACAGAGCATACACTATTTTAATAATTTCTGCTGTGATATTCGTACCTTAAATCCATTTCCAATTACTCTCGAGGTCAGAACGATATAAACATTTTGGTATTAATTTGTATTTGTTCTTGTTCAAACAGTTTGTTAGAATTTAAAATCGACAAATACATTAATTTAGAATCACTTACGTTAGACTAATTCAAATGGTATTTTTTTATTATGCCCATATATGCTTAAAAAAATAAAATTTGAATTGGGACGAATTTTTTGAAATTTGAATTGTTGAAAACAACCTGTGCATTGGTAAAATAAGATTAAAATTTAAAAGCCAACAGAAGAGATCAACTACACATAAAATTGATAGTCGTAAACTGAAATATGAAGCCATCAAGAAAAATGTTAACATAGAACTAAATAATTGTTATGCAGCACTCGGTGAAATGGACTTAGATATCAATGAAATGTGGGACTCACAGAGCAAAATACTAATGACAGCAGCAGAATCAAGTGCCGGACTGAAGAAAATGGAAAAATTAGCTTGGATTTCAGACACTACATGGAAATACATCAAAGAAAAAAGAGAAGCGAAGAGAGCCATGACTAATGTAAAGACAGATCTTGGAAAGGTCCTGGCAAAAGCAACATACAAAGAATTAGACAACAAAGTAAAAAGTTCAGCTAGAAGAGATACAAGAGCTTATATAGACAATTTGGCAGAGAAAGCAGAGACAGCTGCAATTACAGGAGACAGCAGAACTCTCTATACTTTACAAAAGATGCTGACAAACACCTACACATCCAGTGGAACACCAATTCTACATAAATCTGGATTAATGCTAACAACAAGCGCAGACATAAAATCCCGTTGGGCGGAACACTTCAAAGAAATTCTTAACCGTCCACTACCCCACAGTTTAATAGATTTTGAAGCTGAAACACCAGCAGCAGAATTAGGTGTAAATTTAGATGACTTCATCTTGAGTGAAATAGAAACCACCTTAAAGCGTATGGCCAATAACAAGGCTGCTGGAGAGGATAAGTTAACAGCTCAGATCCTCAAGGCAATTGATAGCCATAATTTAATACATCTACAGAAAATGTTCAACATCGTTTGGAAAGCAGTGAATACGCCTCATAAATGGAAAAAAGGAATCATTGTTAAGATTCCAAAAAAGGGCAATCTTAGAGATTGTAACAACTGGAGAGGCGTGACACTTTTGTCAGTTGCCTCAAAGTTATTCTGCGAAATCATCCTAAATAGAATAAAGGATTGAATAGATACAGTAATGCGTGGAGAACAGGCTGGTTTTAGAAAAGGGAGAAGCTGCCTTGACCACATTTTACTCTACGACTTATATTAGAGGAACACATTGAAAAGCCAAAACCTTTTGTACTTAATTTCATCGACTTCAAAAAAGCATTTGATAGTATTCATAGAGATTCTTTGTGGAAAATTCTGAAGCAATATGGCTTACCATCAAAAATCATAAATATTATTAAAGACATGTTTGATGGTTACACATGTGCAGTTCGATAAGAGGAAGGACTAAGCGAATGTTTCCCAATAGAAACTGGGGTTAAACAAGGATGTATTTTATCGCCCTTGTTATTTGGAGTTGTTATGGACTTCATAATGAAGAAATGCTGCACTGGTAATAAAGGCATCGAATGGATACAAGGAGACCATTTGGAGGACCTCGACTTTGCTGATGCCATAGTTATCATCAGCATTCAGATACAAACGAGGCGGGAAAACACAAATGAACTATCATCAATAGCCAGAAAAATTGGGCTTGAGATCAATCATGAAAAGACTAAAGTCATGAAAAGCTTAATTCCAACAGACGACAAAATCTACATGGAAAACAAACCAGTGGAAGAGATCGATCACTTTATCTATCTTGGAAGTCACATTGATCGAGAAGGGGATACAAGCAAAGAAATTAGAATCAGAATAGCTAAAGCAGCAATGTCTTTCGGAAACCTTGAAAAGTTGTGGAAGTCAAAACTCATCAGCACAAACACAAAACTTAGACTATTCAAATCAAATGTACTATCAACCCTTACGTATGTGTGTGAAAGCTGGAAAACAACAAGAGATAAAGAAACAAAGTTGAACGCATTCGAAAATAAATGTCTAAGGAAAATACTTGGTATAGCGTGGAACGAATTCAAAACAAACGAGGAAATTAGAGAAATCGCCAATCAACCACTAATATCTTCAGTAATAAAGAAATGACGATGGTCATATGTTGGACATGTGATGAGAAGAGATAATAACCGAATAGCAAAGCAAGTCCTCATGTGGGAAATAACAGGTAAAAAAAAAAGAGGAAGACCCAGAGAGACACTGAGAAGAACATTGCTCCCTCAATGAGGTAGAGCTGCTTGCACAGAACAGAGACAAATGGCGAGATTTGATAAAATATCTTTAAAAGAATTGAAAACTGCTAGAACAAAAATTCAGTTAAGAGGAGTATCTTGGTCTACGCCTTATGGGCCGGCTACGGCTCGAAAGGTCAATAGATAGATAGATAGATCGATATATGCTAGTTCAATATTAATCTGCTTATAATTCTAATTACATATCATTTTGTAAAGAGGATAGAAAGAAAAGCTAAATTGAAAAGATAATTTCTTACAGTCGCTCAGTGACGAATGAAGGATCCAGCTCCTACGCTAGGACTTGAACATATTTTTTTTTTTATTAAAAGAAATGAAATAATTAATATGTTATTTTGATATTTTATAAAGAGACAGCTTCAAGTAAGTCTGTAATTTACTGATATAACATCGATCTCGTAATTTTTCCATTCTGTTTTGTGTTCTTTTCATTTTTTTCATTCATTTCACGCTGCTGAAGAGTTTACCAGTTTACCAGCTATAAATATATTGTATTAAAGTTTACTAGAACGTGTTCCGGCTGAAGAGAGCCTTGGATGTAACATTAATTTGGACTTGCATCAGTTACAAATGAATGGTTTAGACATTTACAAAACGGCAGCCAATTTACATTATCCTGTTTCAGGCATTAAGAATTAGGTGTAACAACAAAGAAGAGGAAAAGAAAGATATCCCAAACGGTGGATTAACGAGTTGTCAAACATCGTACACATTATTACCATCTATCGTTGCGGCTTGTATCTCATGTTTGGTGTCTGATAGGGGAAGAGAGCTATAGGGCTGGAGAATAAAGCTCGCATATGGGGTGCAGTTCCACGAGATGTTCCTGTCAGAATCTTTATTTTATGAAGCAGACCGCATCTGTTTTTAAATTGCCTACTATTAACTTTCAAATTTGTAAGACCCAATAGAACAATGAATCCTCACTACAACAATGGACCAATGAATCCTCACTACAACAATGGAACAATGAATCCTCACTACAACAATGGAACAATGAATCCTCACTACAACAATAGAACAATGAATCCTCACTACAACAATGGAACAATGAATCCTCACTACAACAATGGAACAATGAATCCTCACTACAACAATGGAACAATGAATCCTCACTACAACAATGGAACAATGAATCCTCACTACAACAATGGAACAATGAATCCTCACTACAACAATGGAACAATTGCGTGATTGTGAAGCTCCATAAAAAAAAAAAAGAAGATGGATCGATCTGTAACAACTGACAGCTCAGCTTCTTCTCTCAGTTCAGGGACATCGCTGGAGTTCGCTTTTAAGAGAATCGTGATGCCCATTAATATCTTTTTTTTTTTTCAAATTGCCATTTATTTCACCTTCAGATTCGTCTTTCACATTGGACAGTTTCTCACACATGGCAAAGTTTGCTATATTTACTTTTCTTCACCATTTCTGGAGTTTGGATATATCTGGATCTCACAATAGCTAACCGGAGGAACGAAAGGTCGTCAACAGCTAGCTTGTAGATAACAATATATTTGGCTGTGGCTTGCCACTGCTCAGCCATCCCACAGAAAATCCATCGCTGCCACATTTAGGGTAGCAACCCACGAGTTGTGAACCACTGCCATATGACATTTCCGAAGTCATGTTCTTCCTTTCGTTGTATTCTCATAATGCTCATGATTCACAAAGTTGGTTGTAGGATTATTATATATTGCTTGTTTATAAATGATCATTCGGTCTTAACTTCCAATAACACGTATTTAATTGTCTGAATAATTGTATTTAATTGTCAGTATAACTTGTATATAGTTGTCAGTATAACTTGTATTTAATTGTCAGTATAACTTGTATTTAATTGTCAGTATAACTTGTATATAATTGTCAGTACAACTTGTATATAATTGTCAGTATAACTTGTATATAGTTGTCAGTATAACTTGTATATAGTTGTCAGTATAACTTGTATATAGTTGTCAGTATAACTAGTATATAATTGTCAGTATAACTAGTATATAATTGTCAGTATAACTTGTATATAGTTGTCAGTATAACTTGTATATAGTTGTCAGTATAACTAGTATATAATTGTCAGTATAACTTGTATTTAATTGTCAGTATAGCATGTATTTAATTGTCTGAATAATGTATTTAAAAGAACTGTAGTTATATGGTTTTCATTGCTGTATATTTTATATATTTCTCTGTCAATTTCTCTGTCCCATGTTTTTCCTGTGCACTATCACACTTTTCTATACACCTCCGTTATTGTCATAAATGTGGATTTAGTCGTCGCATCTCCAAAGTTTATTAATCTAATAGTTCTTGTGTTGTTAATCTAATAGCTCTCAATGCCATTGAGGTAACATTGCTTGTTGGAACAAGCTAGATCACGTTCCTCTCTGTTAAAGACTGTCTTGTGTGACGTAACGTAGTAACAATTGTCCATTCCACATGGGGATTTGGTTTTAGTGTTGGAAATTTAAGTTCTTGAAAAATTGATGTTTGTTCTTTTCTCAGTCAATAGTATTCTGAGTATTTTTCTGTAATACTTGAGTTCAGAGTTATTAATGTACACTTTAGTAGAACCGTCGAGTGTCCATATTTTACAGCCATATTTTACTATAATGGCCGCCTTTCACACACCAGAAAAAGCTATGGTATTTATTTTCAGAGCCTGGTTTATCTTGAAGTCTTGCCCGCCTTACCCCTAAATAAAAAATTCACCGTATCTGGGATATTACACCTAGACACCACTGATTGGTAGCGAACGAGCTAACCACTCAGCCACCTAGGCTTTAATAGTAGTAACATGTGTAGTATTAATAGTAGTAAGAATAGTAGTAGCAGTAGAAGTAGTATCAGTTGAGGTAGTAGTGATGTTAACAGTAGTAGTTGTAGTATTAATAACAGTAGTAGTTGTAGTATTAATAACAGTAGTAGTTGTAGTATTAATAACAGTAGTAGTTGTAGCATTAATAACAGTAGTAGTTGTAGTATTAATAACAGTAGTAGTTGTAGTATTAATAACAGTAGTAGTTGTAGTATTAATAACAGTAGTAGTTGTAGTATTAATAACAGTAGTAGTTGTAGTATTAATAGCAGTAGTAGTTGTAGTATTAATAACAGTAGTAGTTGTAGTATTAATAACAGTAGTAGTTGTAGTATTAATAACAGTAGTAGTTGTAGTATTAATAACAGTAGTAGTTGTTCAGTTTGTAGTAGTAGTAACAGCAGCAGTAACAACAGTTGTAGTATGAAAAGTAGTAGTAGTAATAGCTGCAATTTTAAAGAAAGTAATAGGAAGAGTAAAAAGAGTTCTTAAATGTTACGTAGAGCCAGTCTTAACATATGGATGTGAATCATGGACAATAGGACAACAGACAAGAAAATCGCTGGAGTCTGTAGAAATGTGGTTTTACAGAAGAATGTTGAGAGTACCATGGACAGCTAAGAAGAGAAATGAAGATGTTCTGAGAAAGGTCAAAGCAAAAAGAGAGCTAATTTCCAATATTAGGAAGAAACAATCATCATTTTTTGGCCATGTAATGAGAAGAGAACAACTGGAATATATTGTAACAACTGGAAAAATTGAGGGACGAAGAGATAAAGGGAAGCAAAGAGAGAAAATAACAGACAGCTTAAAAGAATGACTTGACAGAAGGTCAACAACAGAGATGATAAATAGCTGCCGAAATCGAAAGTTGTGGAGGGACATGATCACCTACGCCGGTAGGCCTGGTACTTGATGATGATGAATAGGAAGAGTAATAGTTATAGTAGTACTATTGGTATAGTGCCAGTTGTAGCATTAACAGTATTAGTGGTAATAGTCGCAGCAGCAATGGTATCGGTATTTGTAGCAGTAGAAGTAGTAACAGTAGAAGTAGTAACAGTAGAAGTAGTAACAGTAGAAGTAGTAACAGTAGAAGTGTAGAAGTTGCAGCAATAGCAGACGCATCAGTAGCATAAGTAGTAGCAAGAATAATGGTAGAAGTGCTGGTAGTAAATAATAAAGGTATGCAAAACGCATGCTTTGAATCAATTAAAAGCAGAGTTAGTCACTTTGACTCGTTACATCACAATCAGTAAACAAAAATGAGTCAAGCTCCTGCTTTTGCTCAGAAAATTCTAATAACAAGCAAATAAATGTTCTTATTAGTTAATAATTAGTTATGTTTGCCCGCGATCCTCTCTCTCCCTATATCTCCCCTACCTCTGGGAAACTGTCCGTTCAATCTTTAGCAAGATGATTTTGCAAAAACAGTAAAGGAAATGCAAGTCCGAAACAAAAAAATTGCTATGACAAATTCGAAGTATCGGGCAAAAGGACTGAATATGTGGATTCTATTCTGTAAACTGCATCATAACGCAATTTGTGCACTTTTCCTACCCCTTTTAGGGTCGACGAGACTAAGAAGTGATCGTTAGTACAAACAATAGCAATATCATGCAATAAACACAAAACATAAACATATATTGTATAAGCATAAAATAATTCTATGCGAATTCAGTCCTGTTTATTGTAGATCCACTTATATTAACCAGCATAGTAGGAAATAATAGATTGAATGAGATAAATGCTTACAAAGAAAGATTTTAAAAAGTAAATGCTCAGAAGAAAAGGAAATTTGTAGAAGATAACTTAATTGTTACCACATTAATGTTTTACATTACGATGCGCTGCTTAACAACTGATCCATTTAAATACCAAACATATAACAATTGCAGTAGAGTTATTGTTTGTATATTTAACTATTGCATAGCAATCCCCCCTCCCACTTAAAAAAATATATGTTATAAAAATAGAACAAAAATGTATAGAGATATTTTATTTGTACAAAAAAAGCATTTATTAGATTGAAGTGATTAGTGATTGTGGGTTAGTTAAATTCGCCCAACTTCTCATGACTTGTCGACGCATGAATGATTTGTCTTCTAATTTATAGGCCCTAGTTAATGCCGTCGGTGGTTGTGCAGCAGTGAAAAGCTCACTTCGTCGACAAGATAACTTAAGTTAGACCGACAAGACAACTTAAGTTAGGCCGACAAGACAACTTAAGTTAGACCGATAAGACAAACTAAGTTAGGCCGACAAGACAACTTAAGTTAGACCGACAAGACAACTTAAGTTAGACCGATAAGACAACTTAAGTTAGGCCGACAAGACAACTTAAGTTAGACCGATAAGACAACTTAAGTTATGCCGACAAGACAACTTAAGTTAGGCCGACAAGACAACTTAAGTTAGACCGATAAGACAACTTAAGTTAGGCCGACAAGACAACTTAAGTTAGACCGATAAGACAACTTAAGTTAGACCGACAAGACAACTTAAGTTAGACTATCTGCTAGCAGCACACCAGGTTTGAAAAATCGCTCATAGTTTGCACAGTCAACAGGCAACCAAAGTTCATGCTCTGGGAAGGCTGAGAAAGGTTAACATCTATAATGAGCTCGACACCAACCGAACGTTTCTGGGAGACTATCAGAAAAATAATTTGGCATTGATGCTACTGAAATGAGACTGGTTCACACCTCAGATCTTTCTGGATTGAAATTTATAACAAATTATAGAGATCGATGAATAATTATCTATCTATCTATCTATCTATCTATCTATCTATCTATCTATCTATCTATCTATCTATCTATCTATCTATCTATCTATCTATCTATCTATCTATCTATCTATCTATCTATCTATCTATCTATCTATCTATCTATCTATCTATCTATCTATCTATCTATCTATCTATCTATCTATCTATCTATCTATCTATCTATCTATCTATCTATCTATCTATCTATCTATCTGTCTGTCTGTCTGTCTGTCTGTCTGTCTGTTTGTCTGTCTGTCTGTCTACCTACTCTATACCTACCTACCTCCCTACCTACCTACCTCCCTACCGACCTACCTACCTACCTACCTATCTATCTGTCTGTCTGTCTGTCTGTCTGTCTGTCTGTCTGTCTGTCTGTCTGTCTATCTATTGACATTCTAGCCGTTGCCGGCCCACAGGGATTAGACCCAGATACTCTTTCTCTTTTTTCTAAATGTTCTTTCTAACAGTATCAATCCTTGCAAAGATCTTTTATCAAATCCCGCCATTTGTCTCTGTTCTGTGCAAGCATCTCAATCTCAATGAGTGAACCGACTCCTGCTGCCTTTGCCTGTCTGATCAATGCTCTCAGTGTTTCTCTGTTTCTTACATTAGGGGTTGTAAATTCCACTCTGAGTGTCTCTATTAACTCTATAATGATGTGGCGTTTCATTGTGTGATAGTAGGTACATTCCATTTCAAATACATATAAATCACATGGCTACTCTTATCACTAAGGCACTTCAGTGTTTTGATATATTACAAGAGAAAATAAATCAGGTGTTAAAATAAGTAAGGTTTTGTAAAAGAAAATAGAAAAATCTTATAACATACACTTCATCTATATCTGATGAATGCAGAAGATTTGATTATTTAAACAAAAACATATTACCTCACATATATTTACATGCAACATCGCATCAATTTCACAAAAATGTAAAAGATCTTATAAAAATGTATTATCTAAATGGTGAATATATATAACAGAGGTTTCGCTTAGACTGTGTATGCAAATTACAATGCCGTTTGATCACGTTTAATTTTAGCCTACCACAAAAAACAAATTGATACATAAATGAATGCATTGTCATAACAATATAAAATCACCAACAATATCTTATTCCTAACACGGACAATACTAGGTAGCATTCTAGTTAATCATCATCATCAGATTGTGTATGGTTTACAGACATTGCTTTTATCATTGCTCGTCTGAAAGAATCTCATGTTTCTAGTCAGACATACCACTTCTTCTGTTGTCAAGTTCAATGCCTCTTTGATGTCTTGACACCATCTTTTTCTTGGTCTGCCTGCCTCATCTTCCTGGAACATGCCATTCATTATTGTTTTTTCTCACCCACTACCTCTTAAGATGTGGTTGTAAGATGTTGTTTATAAGCTTGTATTCTTCAATGTTTGGATCTTTTAATACGTCATCATTTATCTTCTTCATTATCTAGCGTATACTGAATGTTTGTAACATTTTGTTTCAAATGAAAAAGAACCATTTTTTTTTCATTCTTGTTTATGTGGTTCAACATGATTCAAAACTATATGTTGCTATTGGGAAGACAGTTAGACAGTAGTTATAATTTTACTGCCCTTTTGGATTTGTGCCATTTATTCTTCACGGCATTTAATTTTTGTTTGGTATTGCTATTTTCCCCAGAAACATGGACATTAAACAAGAAAACAGAAAAGAAATTTAATGCCTATGAAATGTGGATTTATAGAAGAATAGGAAGAACTGGATGGAAAAAAAAAGAAAAGAAATTATGAAGTCTTAAACCAACTAAAAGTGAAAAGAGAACTACTAAACACAATTCAAATAAGACAAATGAGATTTTTGGGGCATGTTAAAAGACACAGCAGACCACTAAAAGTAATCTTAGAAGGGAAAAATACAAGGTAAAAGAGGCAGACCAAGACTAACATGGACGAGTAACATCAAAAGATGGACAAATCAGCCTATGACAACCTGCATTATCAAAGCAAGAGACAGTGGAATGGCGTTACATGTTAGCCAACCTTCGATGCTGAGAGGGCACTCAAATGATGATGATGAACTTTCCTTTGATCATCCTTTAGTATAATCTCCATTGTTAGATATTACAGATCCCAAATATTTATAATTTGTTGCAACCTCAAGTTGTTATTGATAATTTCGTGCTGGCTTGTTACTTTGTATTCCAGTTACTATAAAATAAATATAATGTTTGTTAGCGTGGATTATTTTTATTTTAACAGGTTCATTATCGGTTTCCTCCAATAACCTGGGGGTCATTAGTGTACTATTGACAGACTTCAATTACCATCTCCATTTATGTCTGTCTTCAGTCATCATTTTTTGGGACTCTTCAAAATCATGACCTGTCCATTCTGTGATGCCAATTTAAATTTGTTAACATTTTTCATTGTTAAATGGTTTTAATGCCCCCATCCTTCAAGTTCACACAAACAAAAAAGTATCCTTTAGTAACTTTAATTTTGTAAACAAGAAATATCTTGCTTGTTATAATACACACATTTCATTCAAAACTCAGTCTTTCTGTAACATTCAGGACTCAAACAATTTCATGAAAAAATAAATGAAATACTGATGCATAAGACAAGTCATGTCAATAGTGAACATTTTGCCTTACCGGGTATGACACTATATATACAGATGGTGTATGACTAATAAATCAGTGTTTTAATTGTGATTTATTACATAATGAACGTGCTGCATCTTATGATCCTGTGCACAAATCCGTGTCTAATATTCATCGTGCATTAAGTTATTTGTTTCAATGCATAAAATATATCACATTGTTTGGGTTATGTATAGAGATGAGCATGGCAGTAACCAGTAACTGAGTGTACCGTCAATCAAAATATTCAATGTTCATACTCGGTTACAAATATGCTGAGTCACTCAAGCTGTAAATATACACCTATTATTTCCAATAAGTGAGTTTAATAACAAAATTAAAGCATTGGTCCTTTCAACTATAATCCATAAAATTTAGAAATCTAGAGCTCAAAATTTCTTTGCACACAGATGACATTATATAGACCTAGTATTTAATTATTTTTCCCTTTTAAATGAAATAACCAACATGTTAATCTTGCCGGGCAGTTGTTCACGTATAATAAAAAATTAATAAATATTATGTTCCGGGCAATGAAAATTTACTGCTACAATAATTTTAAAATAGCCGAATACAAATTATTTTTAATTATAAAGAAATCATAAAAAAAACAAGGAAACTTTCATTGACAAACAGTTAATAGTTAATCAGTTAAACAATGTATTTAGAATACATTATTTAAAGTAATAAAAAATCTATAAAACAGATCTTTTTGCTCAGACAATACTAATATACAGTCTGAAATACGTTTGTGATTATGTGTCATTGTAAATAAATCCAAGTTTAAAACGGCCTGAAGTAATAACTTTCAGCCTTATCAGTAACAGGCATTCAATACTTGAACACTTAGTACATGAGTTGTCATTACCTTGGAACTGTAGAAACTATCAATAGTTTTATGTGTGTGTGCTTTTGCATGGATAGATGTAGATATTAAAATACAATGCAGTTATTAATAAAAAGTAATAATTAAAAGTATAATAGGCAGTAATGTATAAGTTTTGATTACAAAGATTCCAGTGGTCTTAATCTTATGTGATATAATTTTGTTTATGGGCTTAAGAGAATAAAACTATATGTAAACAATAAAATTCCATCTAAAAAATACACTATTGACACCAGAATACAAGTGTGATATATACAAATCATTAATGCATCCCAGTGGATAGCCACTGTACCATGTGCTACAGTTAGAGCCACAGAAAAGAGAGGAGTGTTAGATGGGAATAGAAGATGTAATAGTCTTCCAAAATGTATGACTACTTATCATACTAATAATATCAGAGTTGAAACATCACTTTTATAGTTCACAATGGTTAGCATGATTTGTCTTGTTAACAATGAGATGTTTTTAAAATAGGAAAAATTAATTTGAGGTTCTAGCAAGGCATCTTTCAATTGTAATTGTTCTATTTATTTTGTCTGATGCATGAAATGTAAATTCTCATGTGCTTTTGTTTACTCATACATATTGAGTTATTGAGTCATCATCACTGCAGACCGGACACGTCCATAGGTGCTCAGATCCCCTCCTCAGCAAGTCCTGCAGTGTCCAGTGACTGATGACTCCAACTCATACATATGCTTCCTTCTAATGTGACCCAAAGAAATCATTTCATTATTTATGTAAAATTAGTTTGGGATTTTCATTATTTATGTAAAATTAATATTTACCATACACCATCATCATCATCATCATCATCATCATCAAGTACCGGGCCTGGTGGTGTAGGTGATCATGTCTCTCCACAACTTTCGATCTTGACAGTTATTTATCATTTCCTTTGTTGACCTTCTACCAAGCCATTCTCTTAAGCTGTCTTGTATCTTTTCTGTCCCAATACCATGTGGGTGAGACTTTTCAGTCAAAGGCTAGCGAAGCCAACCGTAAACAAACCGATGGAAGGCAACGGAAAACCACCGTCGTAATTTCTTTGTACAAGCATGAATCATTTACCATAGACATTATTTTAAAATATACAATCTTGTTATAGGGTCACTGACACAATAATAATTATTGAGAATAAAACATCAGCATAATATGTAATAAATTTTAATAAAACAGAAAATCAATTAAATTGCTATAATAAATACTGTCAATGTTTCTGTAATTATATTTTTTTAATCAAAGATGAACAACTGATAATAGATTAAATCAGTAAATGAAAAACAGAAATTGATTTCTAAAATATAACTAAATGTAGGGCCTTCCTACAATATGTACTACCAAAACAGGGCATGAGAAATAATAAAATTCCTTTCATATTATTGCTGTTACAAAATAATAGATATTATATGGTTTGAAAGCATGACCTGTTTTATTTATTTGAATAAATGTCTTACAACGTTCTATACCTTCATCATTTATGGCAACACTTAGAAGCCCCTAACCAAGGTGGTTGGTTCATGTGAGAAGAATGGACAACATGGTGTGTCCAAACAATTATTATATGGGGAATATGTGCATGGGAAAACACATGACTCAAACCAGTAGTGAGATAAGGATAGTTTGCTTGGCTTTCCAGTGAGAATTGTCTCCCAGTGAAAGGAATTAAGAGAATCGAGCGACAGATCAATGGAGCAACAAAAAAAGAAATGTCCTATACCAATTGTCATTGGGTGATTAAAATTTAGTTAAAACTAATAGTTTCATTGTACTAAGCCTCAACTTCATGAGGTAGGGTGACCAGTTCCCATCTTCACTGTCTTTCCTTCCAAGAGAATATCTCTGGTACCCATTTAAGTGACTGTTGATAAAGATATGATGTTTAAATCAAAAGATAAAAGATGCTAGATAAAGCAGAGTAATACAAATTCACAGTTTCAGTTCTTTAACCACATTTGCTGATCCATTATTTGCAAGATCTGCCAAGAGTCATGAGAGAGGTTGTTTAGAAAAAAACAACACTAGCCTAATACACTAATATATTAGCAACAACGTAGTAACAAACATCAGGGTACAAAAGGCTATATATACATGTACATTAAAATGTTGATAATAGAATGTTGGTGCTATACTAAACTGTTTGTGTTATCAGTTATTATGAGTAACATGATCCAAATGGAATGAAAACATAATAAAATGTAAAAAAAAAGGAATAAAACATCTGAAACGATGTGAGTTAAAGTTACTGGCAGCACAACAACTGTTTAGGTAAAACAATCAATTCACTGACAATTTATTTACATGAAATATTGAGTGTGACATTCAGAGCTATTCACCAAACAACAATCTGTTTAGTTAATTCTCAATGTTACTAATTTTTCTTGTTTTTATTTTAAAATATATTTTAAAGCCTTATTTCAAGGCTGCACAGTGAAGGTGGTACATTTGGAGAAGTGTGCAGCAGACAGCAAGAAGCATAGTAAAACAATGTTAAAATAAATTTGTAAAATATCATGGAGTGAAAGTTATATTGGACTTGGGTCCAAGTTAGATAATAACAAATTAAAGAAATCAGCGTTGAATTTCTAGATTTGCTACACTGAATACACAGTCTTATATTACAAAGATTTCAATTTTGCATCACTTACAACCACAAGGTTGACAAATAATGATTTCATTTTAACAGAATTGTAATTAATAACACAATCTAAGAGCACATGTCATGACATGGGCTGCAGCAGTTCACTAATAGTTAACATTCTGTGGCGATCAAACTTGTCATCTTTAGTTTACAGCTGGATTTGACACAGAATCTGTGCTTATATCAACATTGTTGTTTTCCAGTTGAATCTGTGGATATGTGAATTAAATGTTTAACATTTATTCTTGTTTCATCTTCCCAAGATAGAACTAATTCCACAGTGATAAAATTATTGTGCCACCAGTATAGATTTTTCATTTTTTTTCTTGGGATTGATATTTTTAATGTATCTATATTGATTTGTTATGTTGTATATTTCATAAATCATGTATAATATACAATTCACATATAACAAGAAGTACATGTATTAATGATATATCTTATCATTTCTCAAGTCCATAAAAACAGTGAATTATTTATTTTATAAAGATATTAAAACACGTTAACATTCTCAGCGAGTGCAAATTAATTCCCAAAGTCAATTTCTTCAAATAAATCATGTGAAGTAAATTGCCTATAAATAATTTTAAGATTTGAACATTTATTTACATAAATGCCTAACACGACAACACTATTGTATGTCTAGTAACAAGCAGCTTTAAAAAAAAAGGAAGATACTGTGCAATCCATTTTGGACAATAGAAACAAGAAAAATAGTTCTTACATATTATGTAGAGTCAGTCTTAACATATGGATGTGAATCTTGGACAATAGGACAACAGACAAGGAATTCAGGAAGCTGTAGAAATGTGGTTTTACAGAAGAATGTAGAAAATACCATGGACATCTAAGATGAGTAATGAAAAGATTCTGAAAGAGGCCAATGCAAAGAGAGAACCAATTTCCAAAAAAATAGGAAGAAACAATAACAATTTTTTGGCCATGTAATGAGAAGGGCACAGCTGGAATATATTGTGACAACTGGAAAAGTTGAGGGACGAAGAGATAGAGGATAGCTAAGAGAAAAGATACTAGACAGCTTAAGAGAATGGCTTAGCAGGTCAACAACAGAAATGATAAATAACTGTTGAGATAAAAAGTTGTTGAAAGACATGATCACCTATGCCAGCAAGTACTGTACTTGACAATATTCCTCCTATATGTAGTACATCTCCCTTTCATTTTATCATTTCATTTCTTATCCCCCCACCTTTTTTTTTTATTTCTCCATGATTTACCTGTGCCTGACATTCTAGATGTAGTAGAGTTTATCTTTATTCCGCTGTACATTTGTGCTATTCTCGTTCTCTGAAGAAGGCCGCACATAGGCCGAAACATCAGTATTTTGTTGTGTTCCTTTTTTGTAAAGCTGTCATCATATCTTGTAGGAGTGTACATTACACCCGGCCACCTGCTCCTTGCTAGCAGCTTTACAGCAGCATTACATTCATTTGCCTATCCCCTTTCTCCAGTAAAGTCTGTGTCACAACAGGCTGGTCACTGAAGTAAGGATCACAGCAATCCCCACAATGGTGAGTTCTAGAGATAAAGGAGACCTCGTTTTGTAGTAGCTTTGATGGGCAAACTTCAACTTCTCTAGCAGAATCTAAGAAAGCAGGAAATCTATTTCAACAACTACATCACCACCCAGTGTCTATGTGCCACGAGCTTATGTTGACTCTGTGGCATTTGATCATCATTGAATTGTCAGTTATTGAAAATATTCATATATAACTCACCCCAAATATCTTGTTTTCAAATCCATTGTTTTTCTTTTTCCTGTTTTGTCGCCACACGACACATGACAGACTTAAAATGACACTAGTTAAAGCAGTCACAACACATGAGACCACAACAGCAATCAGTAACTCCACTGAGCTGCTATCTGTAAAGAAGACAATATTTGTTATCTCCATATTATTATATTTTTGACACTGTTTCATACATTCTTTCATCAGTGAACTAAAGTAGATTCTTACATCAGTGAACTAAAGTAGATTCTTACATCAGTGAACTAAAGTAGATTCTAACCTTGATAATAGAGAAAAAAAAAATTTGCTAAAAATATATATAAATTATATATATATATATATATATATATATATATATAATTTATATATATTTTTAGCAAATTTTTTTTTCTCTATTATCAAGGTTAGAATCTACTTTAATTGGAGAGGCGTGACACTTTTGTCAGTTGCCTCAAAATTATTCTGTAAAATCATCCTAAATAGAATAAAGGATTCAATAGATACAGTAATGCGTGAAGAACAGGCTGGGTTTAGAAAAGGGAGAAGCTGTCTTGACCACATTTTCACTCTACGACTTATATTGGAGGAACACATTGAAAAGCAAAAACCTTTTGTACTTAACTTCATCGACTTCAAAAAAGCATTTGATAGTATTCATAGAGATTCTTTGTGGAAAATTCTGAAGCAATATGGCTTACCATCAAAAATCATAAATATTATCAAAGACATGTATGATGGTTACACATGTGCAGTCCGAACAGAGGAAGGACTGAGCGAATGTTTCCCAATAGAAACTGGGGTTAAACAAGGATGTATTTTATCGCCCTTGTTATTTGGAATTGTTATGGACTTCATAATGAAGAAATGCTGCACTGGTAATAAAGGCATCGAATGGATACAAGGAGACCATTTGGAGGACCTGGACTTTGCTGATGACATAGTTCTCATCAGCAATCAGATAAAAACGATGCAGGAAAACACAAATGAACTATCATCAATAGCCAGCAAAATTGGGCTTGAGGTCAATCATGAAAAGACTAAAGTCATGAAAAGTTTAATTCCAACAAGTGACAAAATATACATGGAAAACAAACCAGTAGAAGAGATCGATCACTTCATCTATCTTGGAAGTCACATTGATCGAGAAGGGGATACGAGCAAAGAAATTAGAATCAGACTGGCTAAAGCAGCAATGTCTTTCAGAAGCCTTGAAAAGTTGTGGAAATCAAAACTCATTAGCACAAACACAAAACTTAGGCTATTCAAATCAAATGTACTATCAACCCTTACGTATGCGTGTGAGAGCTGGAAAACAACAAGAGATATAGAAGCAAGGTTGAACGCATTCGAAAATAAATGTCTAAGGAAAATACTTGGTATAGAATGGAACGAATTCAAAACAAACGAGGAAATTAGAGAAATCGCCAATCAACCACTAATATCTTCAGTAATAAAGAAAAGACGATGGTCATACGTTGGACATGTGATGAGAAGAGATAATAATCGAATAGCAAAGCAAGCCCTCATATGGGAAACAACAGGTAAAAGAAAAAGAGGAAGACCCAGGGAGACACTGAGAAGAACATTGATGAGAGAGGCAAGAGCAGCAGGAATCGGCTCCCTCAATGAGATAGAACTGCTTGCACAGAACAGAGACAGATGGCGAGATTTGATAAAATATCTTTAAAAGAAAACTGCTAGAACAAAAATTCATATAGGAGAAGGTGTATCTTGGTCTACGCCCTATGGGCCGGTTACGGCTCGAAAGGTCAATAGATAGATAGATATATATATATATATATATTGATATACAGCTTATGCAAACTTTTCAGTTCTAAAAAAAAAAAAAAAAAGGGTACTTGGTTTACAAGTCAGAATTATTTTTGTAACTGGTAGGCCTTTTTGTTTAATAGAGTTGCAAAGCATAAAAACATTGTATAAGTGTCTAGCACTACCTTCAAATGCTAGAAAATTTTGCTGACAAGCTATAAAATAGTATAGACCCTTAAAAAATTATTTGTTCTGTCACTTAACTAACTACTTAGCTGTAATCAATTATAAATCGGCTTCCTTAATGAGATCGAGATGCTTGCACAGAACAGAGGCAGATGGTGAGATTTGATACAAAATCTTTGCAAGGATTGAGACTGCTAGAAAGAAAATTTAGAAACAGGGAAAGAGTATCTGAGTCTGTGCCCTATTGGCCAAGTACAGCTCAAAAGGTCGATAGGTAGACAGACAGACAGACAGACAGACAGACAGACAGACAGACAGACAGACAGACAGACAGACAGACAGACAGACAGACAGACAGACAGACAGACAGACAGACAGACAGACAGACAGACAGACAGACAGACAGACAGACAGACAGACAGACAGACAGACAGACAGACAGACAGACAGACAGACAGACAGACAGACAGATAGATAGATAGATAGATATAATCAATTATTCAAGCTATCACTGTTGTTTGGTAAGACATTTCTATTTATTAAAATTACCTTCAGTTAATTTTGTGTGTTCAGTCAAGTAAAGAGATCAACAGAACTCAAACAAATTGTTGTGAGAACTGTACTTTGATGAGAAATTTACTTTTTATCTGTTATATATCATGGACCGTAAACAAACAAATAAAAAGACGATTAGAGGCCACAGAGATGGGATTTCTCAGAAGAATGTTGAAATTTCATTGGACAGTTAAAAAGACCAACGAGAAAATTATCAAAGAGGCCAACACAAAAAGGAAGCTCCTAAGAAACATCAGAAAGAAACAATCAACATTTTTGGGGGGACATAATGAGAAGAGTAAAGTTAGAACACTTAGTTACAACAGGGAAAATACAGGGAAAGAGTGATTGCGGATAACAAAGAGAGAAAATACCGGATAGATTGGTGTCATGGCATGGAAAACAGTCAACAACAGAATTGATATGATGCACGGTAGATAGAATATTGTGGAAGGACATGATCATCTACACCAACTGGTATGGCACATGATGATGACATATTATGTGTCTTATAAACATTGAACAAACCATAACGATGTTCTCTTCCAACCTGAAACCTCCTTGTTCATCAGAGTCAGACTAAGTTCTTCTATTGTTTTGTTACAAAATCAAAATGATGTTAACTCCATACACACAAGAAAAGCCCTGCTATAAAAGATTGTAAATATTGTTAACATTGTTTGCAATTGACAGCTGTTATTATTACTGCTTTGTCATAAAGTAATTACATGTTCTTGACACAATCTAATTATTCATCTAGTGACATGTTTCTGACAATCATTTATGTTATTTGTCATCTATTCTGCCTATGAAGTCATGGTGGTAGAGTGATTGTGGTACCTGCCTGCTGATCAGGTATTTAAGGGTTCAACTCCATCTGTTATGTATGAGACATTTTTTAAAACTGGTACAGTTTAAGGCTTGACTAAGCTTCTGATAAAATTGTTTTCAAAAGATTTTTCTTCTAGGAAATTTAAAGCAGCCATCAGCTAAGTTTAAAAAAAAATGCAATATATCAAACAAAAATTACGAAATAAAATATTGACGTTAGTAACTCACGTAAATCCAAAGTTACAAAGTGTACAGGCTGTGACTTCAAAGTCACATCAGTTGACAGAATCACAATTAACTCTGCTGAGTAAGCTGTATTTGACTCTAAATTTTTTAACTGCACATAATTTGTTTCTATTGGTGACACACATTGCCTGTAGAAAGACAAAGTAATCATGCAACACTTGTAAGATTTGTATCAATCCTTCACATGGTGAATAGTTACTGCACTTTTTGACTAATCAGGTGGGTCTGGTTCAATTCTTAAATGTGGCAAAATATTTTTTCACATAAAAATGAATCATGTTATCTAGCTTCTGTAAATGGGTACTCTGAAAAAGTAAGACATGATTGATAAATGTGCTGAAAGTCATGAAAAAATATATCCCCAGGGACTCCCTTCCTCATTTCAATGACCCTGAGAGGGTGGCTTTTACGAAAGGATTGAAATACTGTTGAAGATAAAATAAACATTGACATCCTTTCCGTCAAAGACAGGAAATGTTTGGATAGTTAAGTTGCATTGATATGCTTCAAAGTGTATCCTGATAGCCTGAAACTGCAAGTTATCTGCTTTTTTTGTGTCAGGGCAAGCTGGTGTAAGAGGGAATAAATGACTGGGTTGATCTTCTCAGATCTCTCAAGGAAGGGATGAAAAAGTAGTTCGGACAATGAATATTAGTCCACAACCTTGAATAGACTGCAAGAGCATGATTTAAAAAGAGTACTATGTAGGAAGTCAAAAAAAGACTGTTAAATCAACATAGAACTAAGGTTCTCAGTCGCAATTCACTGAGTGATATACTGAGGACGGATCTGTGCACTTATGGAGTTCTCCAATGTGCAATGAGGATGACCTACCAACTAACTTATAAGCTTTCAGTTATGTTAAACTTGGCAAATTGTGTTAAGTTACAGTAAAAATAAGGGAGCCATGATAGCTCAGTGGTTAGTGAATTGGGCTACAAAGGACAAGAGGTACTGT
The DNA here is from genome assembly GCA_032433765.1 of Megaustenia siamemsis. Taxonomy (NCBI): domain Eukaryota; kingdom Metazoa; phylum Mollusca; class Gastropoda; order Stylommatophora; family Ariophantidae; genus Megaustenia; species Megaustenia siamemsis. The sequence goes on along the minus strand of JAVIAB010000124.1, from coordinate 50,684,401 downwards.
TCGATCCCAACCGACGGTTTCCTGATTCACCCAGCCTTAAATAGATACCAGATTTTTTTCTGGGAAAGTAAAGCGGCTATGACGTAATACCGACCACATTACTCCAAAAATCATGTGCCGATGGTCTGTAAAATTTATGGTCACTAACACCATATTCCCTATACGCCACTTGGCGTGACAGGGCTCTTTACTTTTTTTTTACTTTTACAGTAAGAATAGCTGAATAAATTCCACACATGCTCACTTGTGCTGGTATAGTTGCTGATGTGTCTGCTTGTATAATACATTAACTCCGACCATTTGTGCCTGATCAGAGATATGATCCCAGTAGAAGAAAGCACTGTGCTCTGCCACTGTAATCTCTGTCAATGTCAAAGTTGAGCTTCTAATCATGGCACCTATTTTGTAAAGCAAAAAAAAAGAAAGAAAAAAGAAAGATTGAGTATTTTTAAAACATGTATTGTGACAACTAGTTAAACAAAGAGTACACAATATAAGGATTTTAACAAATAAAAGGTAAATTAAACTGTGCCTAAACAGATCAGTGAATTTAAACACCTGGTAACAGCTTATGTTTAAATGATAGTTGTACAGATATCTTATGCAACAAATCTATGTCAGAAATGAGAAAGAGAGTTCATCGGTGCTATATAGAACCATTTCTGACCTATGGAAGCGAATCATGGACAGTAGACAAACAAATAAAATGACGATTAGAGTCCACAGAGATGGGATTTCTCAGAAGAATGTTTAAAGTTCCCTGGACAGTTAAAAAGACCAATGAGGAAATTTTCAAAAAGGCCAAAACAAAAAAGGAGCTCCTAAAAAACATCAGAAAGAAACAATCAACATTTTTTCGGGCACATCATGAGAAGAGGAAAGTTGGAATACTTTGTTACAAATGGCAAAATAAAGGAAAGAGAGATCGCGACAAAGAGAGAAAATACTGGATAGCTTGGTGTCATGGCATGGAGAACAGTCAACAACAGAACTGATACGATGCACCGTAGATAGAAGATTGTGGATGGACATGATCACCTACGCCAACCAGTATGGCGCATGGTGATAATGATAGTTGTACAAGAGAGATGATGCTCTGGTTGCAGCCAAAGATTGAATAAGATACTAAGCAATCCATTATTAATGATAAAGGTGAGAAAATTACTTCTTTTTGTTGTTCAGAATCGTGGACAGTTGCTCAACAGACAAGAAAATGATTAGAGGTAACAGAAATCAGGCTTTACAGAAGAATATTGAGAATGTCATGGGCATGATAGTGATGCTGACTGTCACCACACAATTTTATTCATTAAAAATACGTATTTCTATATGCTACCCCATCGTCCCATGGTGCTAACCATTCTAGCCAAATGAGTAATCTAAACAAACCAGCTCCCAAAAATAGTATGATATGGTTTGTTATACTGAATAAAAATGTGTGGATATTGCAGCTTTCTGTAAACTACAGCACATAAATAATAAAAGCACACAAGTTAAATGTCATTGGAAAGAAGAGGAAGAGAAGTTGTCATCTGAATAACACCGAGAAGAAGTGTCTTGATATTTATAAAAAAATGTTTATGATTTCCAACAAAAGCCAAAACTAATAATATGTTAAAGGCAGTTGACATGTGACATGGAAATTAATTATGATTTCATTTTAAGTTCATGGACATTAAAGAAGATTAATTTGCATTATAACGCATAAGTGGCCATATATATGTGTGCATATATCATTTATGATTCTATCTATCTATCTATTGTCATTTCGAGCCGAAGACGGCACATAGGACAGAACCACAATCTCAAAAACAGAAACCTTGCGTGCCAAAGTGGCACATATTGCAGAGATCACTGCTCTAAAATATATGGCGCTGTTTCCATAACACTACTTTTTACAATGACAGCTTGTCAAGCCATCGATCAACCTCCTTAGTCGCCTCTTACGACATGCCTGGAAGGTCACAGTGTCACTATTCTTTACTTCCCTCATAATGAGGCCCCGGTAACACACAGGAAAATCTATGATTACTCATAACTATATCTTTATTTATGATTATTATTATTAGTATTATTTGTATAACTCACCAGTTGTGGGTCTAGTCCGAAAATTGACATCCCCTATCTTCCATCTCTCTTTCCCTGACCATAGTGTTAGAGCTACAAGCTGGGCAGAGTAGCTCTGGTCAGAGTTCAGTGATGTCAGATTGTATGATGTCATAACTGGATCAAACCTACTGCTAGATAACCACTGGACACTCCCTTCCTTTCTGTGCTTTATCTGTGCAGCAAACCATAAATATAGTCCAACTTGTACTGTTTCATATTTTAGAACTAAATCATGGTTATTTGAAGGTCTAAAAATCAATAAATATCCTCGTTTCTTTTTATCGTTTAGCTTTCAACAATAATCTATAAAAGTGTGTAATATATTTAGTCACATTAACATCTAAGTTTGACCGCTAAGAATCATATTTCAACAATAATCTATAAAAGTGTGTAATATATTTAGTCACATTAACATCAAAGTTTGACCGCTAAGAATCATATTTCAACAATAATCTATAAAAGTGTGTAATATATTTAGTCACATTAACATCAAAGTTTGACCGCTAAGAATCATATTTCAACAATGATCTATAAAAGTGTGTAATATATTTAGTCACATTAACATCAAAGTTTGACCGCTAAGAATCATATTTCAACAATAATCTATAAAATTGTGTAATATATTTAGTCACATTAACATCAAAGTTTGACCGCTAAGAATCATATTTCAACAATAATCTATAAAATTGTGTAATATATTTAGTCACATTAACATCAAAGTTTGACCGCTAAGAATCATATTTCAACAATAATCTATAATATAAAAGTGTGTAATATATTTAGTCACATTAACATCAAAGTTTGACCGCTAAGAATTCCCAATGTCATTGTTCTCTTACAATGTTACACTTTGATACATTCTGACTGTAATCTTTGACCCAAATCATGATTTATTCTTCCCGTCTGTAGCGTTATTCATCATCATTATCAAGTACCGGGCCTACTGGCGTAGGTGATCATGTTTCTCCACAATTTTCGATCTCGACAGTTATTTATCATGTATGTTGTCGACCTTCTGCCAAGCCATTCTCTTAAGCTGTCTCTAGCGCTATTAGCCACTAGAAAAATAGTTAAGAATTTAGTTATCTTTAGATACTACAGTCTTCTGCAAACAGTATCTGTTTCTTTGTGTCAATGACTAGACGTGATATGATAAAGAAGTGCACACATATCACAGTCTCATAGAGGTACTATTGTATGGCATAATATTGTAAGAAATATATAAATAAATTGAAATGTGATTCAGTGTTAATTGAACTGAATAAAAAAGAAGCAAGTAATTAAACTTTACAATGATGCAATATTAAAAGGCAAATGGCGAACAATTTAATGTGAACAAGTCAGATAAATGGAACGCTATATTACTTTGCAGGAAAAAGGAACAATCATTGAGACAAAAGTAGAAATTTAGATGGTGCATGTATGATGGCTTCACAATTAGGTGGCTAGCAGAGACCACCAGAAACAAAATAATGAAACGCTCAAAGTACACATGTTTTAGAATACACTGCACATCAACATGGAGACAACACATCAACTCAGTTGTTATACAACTTGCTCTCCATGTGAATGTGTTATTGACATATACATACATAAAACCAACTTCCTTTACAGGACTCACCAGCAGGCCTATAATGTGCTTCAGCATCTGTTCCTCAAGAGGAGGCCACTCTATTATAATTGAGCTGTTTGTGGCTTGCACTGCACTCAGATGTAAATTGGGTTTGAAGGCAAGGCTTGACTCAATCTCTGACAGAACTATACAATTGTAAGAAATGAGATACAATTTTATTGCAAACATGGGTACAGAATTAAAGCCTTTAGTCCGTTCATAAATTCATGAAAACATTTTCTATCGATTTGCGTGAAAACTACCTGTTATATTGTAGTAATTATTTGTATGCAGCCTTAGAATATCTATGACGTTATATATATATCTCTCTCTCTGCGATCAGGACCCAATCAGAGTAGGATTCAAGCTCCTCACATGAACTCAGCTGTCCAGTTAGGTGTGTTACAAACAGAACATCACAATTAGAGTCTGCCAGATCCACTCTGATTGAACACCCGTTAAAAACGTTGCACTGTGTTCTGCGCCAGTGGCCCAGTGCATCCGATTTCAGCCAGCATTTTATTCAGGTTTGCTTTCCCTAGCCGTTGATTGTCCCCAATCTTCCTGCAAGGCAGCAGGTGATCTTTTCTGTAGGGGGATTCTGCCCTTAGATGGTCGGCCCTCCCAGGTTTACGAGCACCATCTGCCCGAGTCACTAGAGGTGACTAACACAGACATGCACACACAAAGATATGAGATGTGACAAACACATACATGCACATAGCGATACGAGGCATGACTAACACTGACATACATCAAGATATATGACACATGACTAACATAAACATACACATAAAGATATGAGATATGACTGACATAGAATGCACCCACAAAGAAATTACACATGTCTAACATGGACATGCACACAAAGATATGAGATATGACCAACATAGATAGGCACACACAATGATATGAGATGTGACTAGCATAGCCGTGCAAACACAAGGATATGAGATGTGACATACACAGACATGCACACACAAAGATATGAGATATGACTAACATAAACATACACACAGAGATATGAGATATCACTAGCCCAAAAACAAAGATATGACATATGACTAACACAGATACACACTAAGATATGAGATATGACTAAACACATACACACTTAAAGATATGAGACATGATTAACACGGACACTCCATGATATGAGATATGACTAACATGACACACACCAAGATATGAGCCATGGCCAGCACACGCACACACACACACACAAGCCAAGATATGAGCCTTGGCTAGCAATGAAATACACCAAGAAATGAACCATGTCCAGCACAGAAAGAAAATATCATCCAGTACACATTAAGGTATCCATATGCTTGGGTTTGTTGTAGTCGGCAGACTTTTCTTAACGTGGGAATCATCGACATACGAGACGCCGGCCCCCATGAACTGTCAACAGATATCGTCCAAACAATTGTACGGATATTTGAGAGTGCAGTCTGACCCGTAGAACGTTCCCTTGCATGAACAGATCCCGGCCGACTGTTCACAGGTGTCGTTGAAACAGTGGTCAGGACATTTGAGAGTGCAGTCTGGCCCGTAGTACGCTTCCTTGCGCGTACAGTCTGCTCTTTCTGTGTCACATATGATGTCACAGCCATCAGAACACGTCTGTTCGCACTGTAGCCCAAAATTACCATCAGGACAAGTGTCATCACAGGTATAGCCAGGATGTTTGCAATGTTGGCATTTTCTGGATTTTCCTCACATAAAGAACTGACACTAAGACAAGACCCGGAGCAGTCGTGTCCATAGATCCCATGTGAACAGTTGCCGTGACACGTACCGATGATGACGTGCAGCCTTTGCTACTCCCACCACACACTGTACAAAACGACCAAGAATGCCCGTCCAGACAATAGATGTCTGTAAATGTTTGCACCTCATACACCGTCAGTGCACTCTCGTCCTGCGAAAAGGTCGGTGAGAACTCAAACTTACTGTGTGCCATTGTCGCTTGTATGGTGACTACAATAGTGTTCACAGAAATATTTGGGTATGATATATCATTATACTGGAACACTACACCGCCACTGTCAGAGAAAGCCTTTTGAGTGTCATTCTTTACCCGAATCATAGTGCTAGCTCGATGATAAATTCGAATGGTGTGAGTCTTCTGGGACGTGTCAAAGTTAAGATACCAGTAAACAGAATTGGTTCCACTTCTCAATTGTGTGTGTGTGCAGTCATTGTCATAAAGATTGGTCTTTGTTTTGCCATTAACTGCGGTCTCTGGTCCACACCCGTCCACTGTATTAACAAGCATTAAATGTGTCAGTCTAGTTTGCGTTCTGTTTGAGAGCCACATTCCTACCCCCGCCAATGTAGATGGAGCAGATATTTGCAACTATCGCCCCTTCAATCCGTAGCATGTTGATTAGACCATGAAACTGTCCGGATCTGTAGGCGTATTTGCAAACTAGATCAAAGTACTGACACTGGGGTCCGAAACGCTCTCGACGACAACTGTCACCGTTTGTGCATGTCCCTGTAGCCCTGTCACAAACTGAGCGATTTTAGCAGTGACACTGCAACGCACAATTTGCCCCGAACCAACCATCTACACAAGTTAGGCAGTTAGGTCATTAGCTTCCAATGTCGCAAACAAAGCCAGCAGAACAAAGACCTGATCTACATCGGTGGTTAACGAAATGTGCACAAACAATTATTTCAAACCCGTGGTTACAATTCTAACAATCCGCCAACTCGATGTGACAACAGACAGCGCGATGTTCAAGATCAGCATTGTATACACCACGGCTAGAACTCGAACGAACTTCCATCTTGGTGCGTCCCATGACGTCTCCTGACGTTATATAAATAGTATTCTTTTAGACATCTGATCTAATTTGCAAAATCTCTTCTTTAGGCTATATTAAAATCGACTTGAATTAGTTGGACTTTAGATCTACTGTACTCAATCGTGTTGTTCTAAAAATAGTTCTTTTCACATTGAAACAGGCCAAAGAAATACAAATTCTCGGTTTACCCGTGCACCAATTCGACTTTCAGTTGAAAGCGGTAAACAATTACGTAATAATTCGAGACAGCCGTTCATGTCAAATGCATATTCTGTTATTATTGTGAAGTTATTGTAGTATAATGCTATATAAAGGCGATCTGTCTGGATAGATCATCTTTTTCCCGTTGATTAAACAAGACTCAGAGTGCACTCATGTCAAGCAAGGAAGGAAAAGGAAAGTTGACGACTTTGAATTAGAGGCCATAAGACGGGAGATATTAAACATGTTTGCAACAAATATACTTATTATTCTCAAAAAATTAAATTAATATTGCATGCAGACTGTATTATTCATATTTCTAAAAGTGCTCTGTGGAAAATGGTACGAGCCGCCGATTTCACTTTCAGGAAAACTGTAGGCGGCAGGAATATTATTTGTGAAAAATCACATTTGATTGGTGCCCTAAGCAAATATCTGAGGCAGATCCGCGAGGGGCGGAGTCAAAGCTATGTTGTTATCACTGTGCTGTGTCAGCGGAAGACAAAGTACCAACTGCATCAAATGCAAAAGATCAAATTAGGACATGTGTGCTAAGGAAAATGTCAAATTCGACGACACATATATAAACCCAGGTTGTCGTAGCTTGTGAGGAATACAAATAAGAAAAATATGTATCATATTTTTAACACTAATCGAAAAATACACAGAAGTAAACAAACCAATATATGCCTGCTTCATAGACTACACCAAAGCTTTTGATAGAGTACACCACAAACAACTTATAGAATGCCTAAAAGAGATACATCTAGATGACATGGATATACGACTAATATGCAATCTATACTGGGAGCAAACAGCAATAATAAAATATAACAAAGAGTTCTCTACACCCATTGATATAAAAAGAGGAGTAAGACAAGGATGCATCCTATCACCAAGCTTGTTCAATCTATACACTGAGCAAATCTTTAAAAACATCATAGAGATGCCAGGCCTACAAATTAATGGAAAGACAATCAATAACCTAAGATATGCTGACGATACTGTACTACTAGCAGAAAATCCTAAAGACCTACAACAATTACTTAATGAAATAAACACGACAAGCAAAAAATATGGACTAGATATGAATATCAAAAAGACTAAAACTATGATCATAAACAAAGAAAATACGCAAAACCCACAAGTGAATATCAAAATTGAAGGAATAGACCTGGAGACAGTTCAGAACTATAACTACCTTGGACATACTATAACCAGTGATGGAAAATGTACAACTGAAATAAACAAAAGAATAGGAATGGCAAAAAGTAATTTTAATGTCATGAAGGACATACTAACATCAAAACAAATAACACCAGAGCTAAAACTAAGAATAGCAAAATGTTACATCTTCTCAATATTTCTATATGGTGCCGAAACATGGACATTAGACAAGAAAATAGAACAGAGAATTGAAGCCTTTGAAATGTGGATATATAGAAGAATAGGTAGAATTGGATGGAAGGAAAAGAAAACAAACGATGAGGTCTTAAAGCGACTAAAAATGAAAAGAGAACTTCTGAACACAATTAGAACAAGACAAATGCGATTCTTGGGCCATGTTAAAAGACACAACAGCCTACTGAAAGTGATCCTGGAGGGGAAAATACAAGGTAAAAGAGGCAGAGGCAGACCAAGATTAACATGGACGAGTAACATCAAAAGATGGACAAATCAACCGATGACAACCTGCACCATCAAAGCAAGAGATAGAGCAGAATGGCGCTCCATGGTAGCCAACCTTCGCTGCGGAGACGGCACTCAATGATGATGATGATGATGATGTATCATATTAACACAATCAAGGAATACGGCCACACTTCTCTACGACTCCCTGCATATCATGCGCACCTCGATCCGATCGAGCTTGTGTGGGCTAAAGTCAAAGGACAAGTTGCAGAACAAAACAGGACGTTTAAAAGGGTGTGATGTTGACTTTCTAACACATGAGTCCTTCTCAAGTAAAGGCATTCAGTTCTGGAAGAAATGTGTTGTACATGGTCTCAGGGTAGAAGACTGGTAATGAGATGGATCACAATTTGTCCAGTCATTAACTGTTATCAACTTCTTGGAATCGTCAGATTTGTAAGGATGGACCATATTTTGTTGACAGGCTGAATAACAGACTGGGATGATTAAGGGTATGTTGAGTAAATGGTTAAGTTTGTGTATAATGTACAATGGCAACAAATATATTTCCATATAAAAATGCGTCTACCACAAGTCAATTTGGGGTGCAATTAGGAGACCCTGGGGTCTAATGGTGACCAAAGGGTAAAATTAACTAGCAAATTGAAGTCATCTTTGCAATTACACACACAACTACCTGATCCATAAAAGTATTACGTAGATATGCCTCTAAAAAGAACTGAACTGGAAATTAACATGTTTAATGTAAAATCTAAAATTTAAATTAACTTATTTACAATGGTCCTAATAAATCAAAGATATTAGCCGATGTGCAAAATCTGTTGTATCAGTTAAATAAAGAATAGCAATATTTTTGTGTCATGAATATAAATAAACAAAAAATAACAGATACGAAATGACAGGTAGTTTTAACACAAATCGAAAGTAAACGGGTTCCGGATTAGATCCTCAGAGTTGGAGGATTATTTTCGTATCGAAATAGCTGTAAGAATGCGTACCAGGATTTTTTTTTCTTGGACGTAAAGGACCACGTGCTGTCGATCACATCACCCACAAATGTGCCATTGTCATAGAAACATATAGAAACATTGTCATAGAAACATATAGAAACATTGTCATAGAAACATATAGAAACATTGTCATAGAAACATATAGAAACATTGTCATAGAAACATATAGAAACATAGTCATAGAAACATATAGAAACATTGTCATAGAAACATATAGAAACATTGTCATAGAAACATTGTCATAGAAACATATAGAAATATTGTCATAGAAACATATAGAAATATTGTCATAGAAACATATAGAAATATTGTCATAGAAACATATAGAAATATTGTCATAGAAACATATAGAAATATTGTCATAGAAACATATAGAAACATTGTCATAGAAACATATAGAAATATTGTCATAGAAACATTGTCATAGAAACACATAGAAATATTTTCATAGAAACATATAGAAACATTGTCATAGAAACATATAGAAACATTGTCATAGAAACATATAGAAACATTGTCATAGAAACATATAGAAACATAGTCATAGAAACATATAGAAACATTGTCATAGAAACATATAGAAACATTGTCATAGAAACATTGTCATAGAAACATATAGAAATATTGTCATAGAAACATATAGAAATATTGTCATAGAAACACATAGAAATATTGTCATAGAAACATATAGAAACATTGTCATAGAAACATACAGAAATATTGTCATAGAAACATATGGTCACTAACACTATATTCGCCTTACACATAGCAAGACATAGAGGGAACCCTTACTTTCACTTTACGTTTATAGCCTGCTCTTTTAATAATTAAAAGACAGGAAGCATTAATGATTATTTGCAAAGTTAAAATCTTTTCTAAATAATTCTCCTTTAGTCTATTTGTTATCATTACTTCCACACAATACGGTATCACCTCTAATGAAGAGCCTGAGATCATAAAGTGTGACAACTCCAAATAAAACATTGATCAAGAAAAGTAAAAAAAAAAAAAAAAAAAAAAAAAAAAAAAAAAAAAAAAAAAAAAAAAAAAAAAAGTAAAGTGCCCCTTCACGCTAGTGGCGTATAGGAAATATGGTTATTGAGTTATTAGCGGGTCATCATCATTGCACTCCGAACATGTCCATATGCGCTCAGATCCCCTCCTCAGCAATTCCCTCAGTGTCCAGCGACTGACGACTCCAGTTCTGTGTTGGTTGAAAAGTCTTCATACACGGCCACCAAGTTTCTCATTTCTGGCCGTGCCCATCTTAACTCCCATTTCCATCATCCGAAGAAGTGACGTTGATCTGTGTTTGTCGAAGTCCTGTGCTCTTCCCACTTCTCGGAGGGCATTGATGATGTCCGCCCGATCCATCGGTTGCCCGTCCTCAACGACAGCGCAGCTAGCCAACCTGTCCGCTCTCTCATTTCCCCGTACTCCCGCATGTCCAGGGACATAGACAAGAGTGACCTTACGTATTTTGGATTTCTGCAACGACTCTACCCATTGCATGCGTACAAAGCCCGCCTCCACTTTTTTTATCATGCTCATCGAATCACTCAGTATACATGCGTGGGTGTAGTCTTGTGACTCTAACCATTTGAATGCCTTGGTCACTGCCATCACCTCCATTGTCATGCTACTCGTGGTCATGGCGTATGCACCACTGTCTTCCTTGGCTATTCTGCCTGTCGAGCGTGCTGTAAATGCCCATGCACTTCTTTCGTGTGCACGTATTTCGTGGAAATATGGTGTTAGTGGCCATATTTTTTATAGGCTTTGTCACATGAATTTTGGGGTAATGTGGTCGGTATTACGCCCGTGCCGCTTTACTTTCCCACAAAAATCTGGTACCCATTTACGGCTGGGTGAAACCGGAAGCCCTCGATCAGGATCGAACCCGACCCCTAGTTCTTCGTAGTCCAGTTCACAAACCACTTAACATACTTCTTTTTTTATTACATACTGAAAACCTCCTACAAAATGTGTATAATCCCTTAATGTTGTCAGCAGCATACTTGCTACAAAATTATTATGAACGTTAATGCTGTTTACAGCTTAGTTTCTACAAAATTACAATGAACCTTAAATGATGTCTACAGCATTCTTGCTACAAAATTCTTGTAAAACATATACAATTTACAGTATGTTTTGTATAGTAATGCATGCTTATGACATTTATGTAATGCTTACTATAGAAATATGTTTTCATAATTTTGTTGAAAGAAGTTTAACCATTAGGCAGGCTTCCTACAAAATATGTTATCGATTTCACCCAAGCCCATTTAAACCTTTTCTTACAACGATACATGGTGGATCACAGTGTTAACTTTTCTGTACTTCCTAAATGACCCTGGCAGCACACGAAGAAGCAAGCGTTATTTTATTGCCTGCTTTACTTATGATTTTGTTTTAGAACCATCATCACAATGTTCAATGTTCTTTGGCTTTAATCTTTTTTTAATAGACACACAGGAAGATCTCACTAAAGTACATGTGCATCATGTGAGACACCAACACTCTATCCGATGTGTTACTTTTCTCTTTGAAATTTGACCGGGCAAACAGCTTCTCCTTTTGATTGTCAAGGGTTCTTTTATATGGTGATCTTGTATATGTGAACTTCTCAATATAATCCATCTCCCATAAGACTAGGTATGTGTTTTAACTGTGTACCTTGTAGCTATGAGGTGAGCACATTAATCTCAATGTTATAATCACCACAGAATAAAGTGCTGCATGGAGTACAAATACTAAAGAGAAATAATTTGTACTGTCATGTTGTAGACAACTTACTACAAAATTCTTTCATAAATATGAAGCCATGGTCACATATAAACGATTCTCCTTCGAAATGAGCACCCGCCGCTGTAGTGATGACTTGACCATTGTCCAATGTAATGGAAAAGCTAGAGTTCAGGCTAGATACTAAATGAAGACCAGCGGACCTGACAGATTGCGCAGTGTTGACATCAGACAGTGTGGAGCTGCAAATATAATGCAATATAAATAATGTTGGTTTTAAAGCTGTCAATACAATATTTCATTTATGGAATTTTTATACAGTTTATGCGCATTTATTTGGCATCTTTATGCACTTTTTTCCCGTTTCTCATGCAAATAATATTTATAAACACTGTTTGTGAATGACTGTACACTACAGGAAATTTAGTGGTATCTCGGCAATTAAAGGCAAATGCGAGCACAATTGTCATATTTAGTGGTAGTAGCATATAAGAGGGGACTATAACTTTTTAGTGAGGACAATAAATCAATAAGAGGGGACTATACTTATTTAGTGAGGACAATAACTCAATAAGAGGGGACTATAACTATTTAGTGAGGACAATAACTCAATAAGAGGGGACTATAACTGTTTAGTGAGGACAATAACTCAATAAGAGGGGACTATAACTATTTAGTGAGGACAATAACTCAATAAGAGGGCACTATAACTATATAGTAAGGACAATAACTCAATAAGAGGGCACTATAACTATATAGTGAGGTCAATAACTCAATAAGAAGGGACTATGTTTCTATGTTTTATGTTGATTAAATAATTGTTGCCTCAAAGAAAAAAAAGAACCACCAAAATGTACCATCTGGACCTGAAGTGAAACATTTAAATAATTGTAAATATCTTAGCACAAATAAGACGTTAAAGTGTGACGACAAAGGCAACATTGAACAAATTGCAAAGAATTTTCTCAGTGAATAGAATTTAAAGAAGGATTCTTCAATACCACATAGATCTGATCCTTCTTGATGGAAGTGTGTCATAGACAGTTGATAACAAGCAAGAAGATAATAGGGGGTAACACGAATTTGGTGCTATAGAAGAATATTGAGAACATCACGAAATTCTAAAAAGAGTTTTGAAGATGACTTGCAACCAGGAACAAAGAGAGCATTTGCAGCACATGAGGAAAAAAAAACTGTCTTTGGTCATTATTTAAGGAGATAAAAACTTATTGCAACAAGAGGAGAGAAAAAAAGGAACGATGGAGAAAAACAAGTACAGAAAATACAGAACAGTTTAATGGTTTGACATAACAGCGGAACTAAAGTGAAATAAGGCACTGTAATGTCTGAAGGAACATAATTGTCTGCACCTTTGTGTATTGCATCTATTGATGGTGGCTATGGTACACTTTTACAAATTATTTTTGAACAAATTCTGTTCATTTGTTCATAATCTAGTTGAAGTTTTTAGCTAAGCGTTCTGTTACAATTATTTTGTGGGATGCATAATCTTTTAAGGAACTTATACAAAAAGAAATCAGTCACAAAAGCTTTAAAATATATCTATCTATCTATTGTCCGTTTTTATCCGAAGACATCACATAGGATAGAACATCTAGTCTCTCGTGCCCAACGATCTTTGCTACGAAGTGTCAGACTTTGCACAGGAGCTGCATTTGCTGTGGTCTCACCACACAGCTCTGTTCTGGGCGAGTCACTCAATCTTAGTGAGGAAGCTGATGTCTGCTATTGTTGCCTCTCGACATTATGTTCTTTTTAGTGTTTCTCTAGGTCGGTCTCGATATATATATGACCCTTTTCGTCCTGTCAGATGGTCTAGTTGAGGCTATTGTGTATTTTTTTGAGGTTTTGTTTTTGTCGAACAGCTTCTCTCGTGGCTAATTCTACCAATGTTTGACAAACACACGCGGTCACATAATGAACAAGTCAGGTTCACTGATCCACAGTTTTCCATCCTTTGTCATGAATCTTTTCTCTTTCAAGTTTTGCCTTAGCACAGTCTCAAATTATGTTATACCATTCCTTATACATGCTCTCCGTGATATGCGATTACTTGCCAGATGTTCCCAGTCATTTTCACAGATGGAGAAGTCTTTCAGATATGATTTGCAGATATCTCTATATCGTAGCATGTGGAAGACATTTAGTCTATTTTCCTGGTTTGAATATGTTGTCCAGGTTTCAGATCCATATAATAGTGTGCTAAGCACACAAGGTTGATATAATAAGAGTTTAATCTTCAGTGTTAGTTTCGTGTTGTTCCAGGCCCTTTCTGTGAGTTTGCCGAAGGTCGTAGCTGCCTTACCACTTCGACTGTCTATTTCTTCATCAAGAGAGATGGTTTGCGTAACTGTGGATCCAAGATATGTAAATTTCTGAACTGATTCTAGTGGATAATATTTTAGGGTAATTAGTACAGGTTTGATGTCACCTTGACTTAGTATTACTGTTTTCTGAACATTAATTGACAGTGAAAAAAGGTTGCATGCTTTGTCCAAGTTGTTGATCAGCGATTGTAGGGTTGCTTCACTATGAGCGACTAGGGTTGCATCGTCAGCAAATAAAAGTTCTTTAAGTAGGGCAACATTTGTTTAGTTTTTTGCTCTTAGTCGTGATTGTTATGTACAGCGAAGCTTACTCCATGTAGACGTGGCTTTTCGACACTTAGACCCCGCCATAAAAAGGTATAATTTTCTTCCTTTACAGAGCCACAGTCTGAGAGTCTTGTTTCTTGTAGGGCAGCAATATCGACATGAGCCTATTTAGTTCTTTATCTATGAGTGCTGTTATTCTAATTTGACCTTCTTTCAGTGTGTTTGCTTTAGCAAGTCCAGGGCACATGGTCCTTACGTTCCATGTGCCAAGTTTAAACATTGGTGCTTTCTTCCTCATTTCACTTTGCCTACTCTGCCTGGGCACGGAATATGGAGATAGTGCTTTACCCAGTCGCACTATCCCCCTCTCGACTTCGTTTCAAGGATTTCCGAAGGAGGGACAAAGTCCATACGTTCGGAATTGAAAGAAGGTGCAGGGGATGCCAGAAAGACGGTTAACGCCGTCTACTGTCTTAGGGTCCCTCCCTCCGGATTTTTACTCTGGGTGTACTCCCATAACCTTCGATTCTAACTAGAATCTAGTCCACAAGGTAGTGGAGGGTTTTGTGATCGAAGTTTCCCTTCTTCTAGATCGATATATAAGTGTGTTAATAATGAATAAGTTAACGTAGTATTGTGATAAATGAACATCGGAATATGAGTTTTGATAACATGGAATACTAGTTATTTTTTTGATGACAGAACGTATAATATAATGCTAATCTTATTTTTTTTTGCACCTGATATGTAAATGTACAATTTAATTTTAAAAAAGTTAAGGTTCCGCCCAGACCTTGCTAGGCAAATGGGAAATAGTGACCATATTCTTCTATGAACATCCAATAATTTTGGGTGATTTTGTCAGAATCATGCCTTAACTTTCCTGAAAAATATATGTTACTCATATTTAGAGGCTGAGTGAACATACAGAACTTTGTCAGCCCAGAAAAAAAAATCCTGCACTTGTGGGAATCGAACATGGACCCTACAGATCAGGAAGCCATTCAGTCGCTTTAATGTAATAATTGTATCTATATATCTTAATTGACAGGCTGTATACACACTTAAATAGGAAAAAGTAGTAGACATAAAAAGAACGTTGAAACGAGATGCAAAGCAATGAACATCAACTCCCTAGCTGAGGCTGAGAAGCTCATCAGAACAGGGACTTGTGGAAAGATTACACTGAGAGTCCCGTGCAAAGTTTGACAATGCAGGCCAAATAAAAGCAGTGAATCAATGAATTGAAGTGTTGAAAATATATCATTCATTAAAAAAAATAGTGTTTACAGCATATTTTTGGGGGATATTAATTATTATATTGGATAGCTTGGTGTCATGGCATGGAAAACAGTCAACAACAGAACTGATACGATGCACTGTAGATAGAAGATTGTGGAAGGACATGATCGCCCACGCCAACCGGTATGGCCCATGATGATGATTAATTACGGTCTAACTGAGAAGATAAGTCTGAGGTTGAACAACTTGTAAATAAATAGGTAACATTTCCACAAGACAACAACATCTTGGAGTGTTTGTTCATTTTGTTTTATGTGCCATGGAGCCACCTTGGATGAGTGGTTAGTGCCCTGCTTCTTGATCACCATGGTCTTCGTTCAATTTCTAGGAGTAGAGGATTGTTTCATACCAACAAGGTTATGGAGGTTCACCAGTCTCTAGAAATGAGAACCAGAATTCTTTCTGGGAAGTAAGGTTGCCCTGGCGTTATAGAGACCATATCAACCAAAAATGTATCGCTGATCATTGGAAAAAAAAACATGGTCACTAGCACCATATTCCTCACGCGCCCAGCAAGGCATAAATGGAACTTTATCATTTTGCATGTGCCTATTTGACTTAAATGAATTAACTACACACTCACTCACCTGAAATTCATATATACAGAGACCACGACAGGTATTTTAGTGTCATTCGTTCCAATATGTGCTGAACGTCTCTTTCGATAAAAACCAAGATCCTCAGACATGCCCGGACAGATTATCTTTATCTGCAAGGTGTTGCAGAACTTAGCAAAGTTTGATTTCACCTTTGAGCACCCCATGAGACTGCTGACATTGTTCAGCATCTTTTCCCTCATGTCTTCCAGAGAATCTGAAACAGTGGACTGGCAGCTTCCATAGAAATGTATGAGGACGGACGATTTTATTCCATAGGGAAGATGTGATTCTGTAATTAAATGTATAAGTGGTTCGATTAACTGACAAGTCAAGGAACAGATACAAATTATTTAAAAGCCAATTTGATAAAAAAAAATATGGTATTAGCAGATGTGAGTGGTTTAATTAAATATAAAAAACACGAAAGGTCCCCTAGCTTGCTAAATTTGGTAATATATTAACATTGAATTGATCAAATCAACCCTCGAATGGCAGCAAATAGATGCATATATTATTAGTACATTGAATTAATGTCTCTACCGTGAATTTTAAATTAAGGGTCAGATACTATAACTGTCCAGACTATTGTTGCATTGAAACATATTATTAGGTTGCTAAACACTCATAACCATATTTGATAATTATATTATTAGTAAACATGACTACTTCCAGCTATCTGTGAAGATGTAAAGAGCAGTACATATAAATATTCATAAAACACTTTACCAAGTTGACACTGCCACTGTGGACAACAGTGACCAGAAATATTGACCAGTTGGCATCCAGGTCTTGGCGGTTCGCTTGAGGGCGGGCAAACACTCTTGCAGCTGACGGAAGCGTTCAAGCATGTACACACTTGACAGCCTTCTGTCATGGACTGGCCAGACTCCAAGATGAGGCCTCTAAACTGACAACCTTTTGCTGTAAGATTCAATCAATTCAAATTTAAAAACAGAAATACTAAAGCAAACAATAACTTGTAAGTGATTTATGCGTCATTATTTTGTTGCCCACATCGTTATATTGCCATTATAGAAAGGCATCTGCATTCTTATTATTTTATCAACAAAATAAAGATCATATAATTATCACTTTGGTTTAAGATAAATGTAATCTAATCTAATCATCTAATCATGACTCACCACTGTCGCTACCTCAGTTTAGGTCAACGTCGTTCTGAACCTTGATTTCATTCTTCATATTATTTTCTGCAAATATTCATTCTTCTTCTTCTTTTCTTTTGTCTTTTTCCTCTTACTCACCAACAAATGTCATTGACTGAAGAAAAGGACGCTCTACACAATTGTTTAACTGTAATATAACTTTACCCTGTCTGCTACTATAGCGTTCGTTCACATGAAACAAGATGCTAAGACCCTAACAATCATGTCAATACTCACAAGCCGAAGGTTAAGATGGCAGGGGCATGTCTAGCGAATGGAAGGAAACCGCATTCCTAAGCAAATACTATATGTGTGTGCATGTCTGTGTTAGTCACCTCTAGTGACTCGGGCAGATGGTGCTCGTAAACCTGGGAGGGCAGACCATCTAAGGGCAGAATCCCCCTACAGAAAAGACAATCTGCTGCCTTGCAGGAAGATTGGGGACAATCAAAGGCTAAGGAAAGCAAACCTGAAAAAATGCTGGCTGAAATCGGATGCACTGGCGCAGAACACAGTGCAACGTATTAACGGGTGTTCAGTCAGAATGGGTCTGGCGGACTCTAAATGTGACGTTCTGTCTGTGGGGGGGGGGGGGGGCGATCAACACACTTCACCTGACAGCTGACTTCATGTGGGAGTCTGGAATCCTACTCTGACTGAGTCCTGATCGCATATATATATATATATATATATATATATATATATATATATATATATATATATATATATATATATATTGTGAACTAATACACGGAAAAAGACAAATCGGCAGACCTAAACTACGATATATAGATATCTGTAAATCATCTCTGGATGACTTCTCCATCTGTAAAAATGACTGGGAACATCTAGCAAGTGATCGCACATCATGGAGAGCATGTACACAAATTAGCATAACATCATTTGGGGCATTCTTATTTTTGTTTAAAGTAGTTGGTATTTCGTTTCACTTGGAAGAAAATGTGATTTGAGTTAGCGTTTTTATTCCCGTGTGTATCACAAGTGTGTAAGTGTAGACATTGTGAGCAAGGTAAAACATTTTGGTAGTTGTCAACTCAGCTGCGCTAACGTATATGATCATTTCACGCTCTACATAATTACCTGAGGGATGGCATGTCCACTGAGCACAGCATTCTCCATCTCGCTTCTCAAGGCGTGGCTGAGGACAAGTAGGCGATGTTGCCATGACAACAAGCTCCGCCTTACACTCACTGCTACACGTAATCGTGCCAAAGACGCACATGCAGGCCTGACTACAGTGACTATCGATACTGTGCCCGTGCAGGATTTCTTTGCCCTTGTGGAAGCACGACGTGACTGTTTGATAAAAGGAAATAAAAGAGTAGTTTAGCTAACGTAAATTGTAAAGTCAGTATTTCATTTAGATATACAGTGTTTGGCGTGGAAAGTTATATTCCCATTTGTTTTTGTTTCCAGACTGTAGTTCGAGGTACTGCAGCCAAGAGATCTTTGTTCTTTTATGTTTGTTTGTTTGTGTGTTTGTTTGTTTGTTTGTTTGTTTTCGATGGCAAGGCCCAACGCGAAGAAGAAGTGAATTATTCAGAGATTGTATTTTACACACATTATGTCGTTACACTATCTAATGTTATATCATTATTTGTATGCTACATATAGTACCCTTGGTACTGATACTACTATCTTGATACGACTTTTGGTGGTCTAGTGGTTACGTGAATAGCTAAATAGTCTGCCTTGTTTTTTTTTTAGTTTCAGAGTACGTTGTTCTCAACAACACTAGATCATTTGCATAAGGAATTTGTTTTCTAGTATTTAGTTTCTGGTTCAATTTGTATACCTGATTGCTTGTTCTTATTTTTCTGTACTCCTTCTTTACTTCTTCATCAATCAACCACTACTTTTTATCTTCAAATAATATAGGGTGTTTATAAAGTCTCACTACACTTGGTATCTAGGTCAATTTGAAAAAAATGTTTATGACGTCATCACAATATGTGCTCAATGGTAAATTCACTTGTTGCGACAGTTTTCTTAATGACTTGTCTGGACTTTTAAGGATTCTGTCTTGGATATCTAAACATATTTCATCATTCACAGCAGGCCTACCAGATCGTGGAGCATCTTCCACATTTCCAGTAGCAATAAACTTATTCAACAAATTTCATTGACAGTGGGAGCACATATTGTGATGACGTCATAAACATTTTTTTTTCAAATTGACCTAGATACCAAGTGTAGTGAGACTTTATAAACACCCTGTAGTAATGACCTGATGTAGTCACAACCCTTTTCAATAGAGATACATTCATTTTTCCAAAGCTCGTATGAAAACCTATACAAAGCATGTTAATGTTATCCAATTCCTGTCTGTTTTATATAATCAATTTTGCTCTTCAACATTGAGCAAAAACTGAATTTTTTTAAAGTGTGTTTTTGTTTGTCTCACACAATATGTTTGTGTTTGTCTCACACAATATGTTTGTGTTTGTAAGAAGATGATCCCGTCACACCCCATTGCTGGCGTATGGAAATATGGTGTTAGTATCCATATTTTTCATTTATCTTGAACACATTATTTTTTTGGGTAATGTCGTTATTACGTCAGTGTAGTCTTGCCTTCCCAGAAAAATCCAGTAATCGTTTAAGACTGGGTGAACCTGGAAGGCGTTGATAGTGCCCGACCTCATGCCCTTAGTAGTCCAGTTCCCTAACCACTCAGATGGATGGATGATTTGGATAGATGCATGGATGGATGGATAGTTAGTACGCGAATATGCGTTCTGATTAATCGAAAGAATCCTTTAAGGGGCTAAAAATATCCAGGTGCTCGCAAAATGGCGTAAACTGTTGTCCGTCCAGCTCTAGAAAAAATTGTACAGCAAAGAAGGAAATTGGAGCTGAAAAGGCCACGTTAACAGCCAAGCTACAGTAATCAACATAAATACAGCGGAATAAGTTGGGGAGACTTAGAAGAAACAATAATGAAAAATGAAGAGACAGACTAAAAGACAGCTTGTCTAAGATGAAGCAACAGATTGTTTATATAGACCGAGGGGGTTGGATGGGGGGGGGGGATTCCATACATGCACCGAGAATTCGAGTTAGATAAGGCGATGTTAATGTCACTTTACAATTGTCACGACACAAATATAGATACTAAGACATTATTTGTCATATGCAACAAGCTGTCACATATACTGTTTATTTTGCGTGTGTTACGATGTAGGAGATAACAATGACATTAACAAGGATTTAAATAGAGTGACTGCCCATAATAGAAAAGGAGAATTAAATCTGGAAAAGGGACAAAGTACTAAGCTGCAGACTAGTCACGAGATTTTTATTTTATAACCAGATCACATGACTTGAGTTCAAGCGGGATTTGATGATGAGCCAAGGTTCAACCAGCATTAAGCATTCATGAGAGATCCGTGCTTCCATCGTAGCGGTCGTGGTAAAGTTTTGCCGAGTGCCGACTACCAAGACGATGTTACCACTAATGTCATGTTTACTTAAAATAGAAATAGAATAGGAAGAACACCGGCATTAAGAGTTCGATGTTGACAGTGAAGTAATAATAATATAGTCATTAGAAATTTGGTCCAGAAGAACCTGTGAAAGAAGTTAGAAAGAATAGATTGTTCCAATAAATACTCAGCCATCTTACTGTCTGACTCATCGAGTTGAAGGAGAGGATGTGAAGAGCGTTGAGATCAGTAAACAGATTCATGTTCTTGTTATTAAGTCACTCGTCATTTGTCATTAACATGAGCTCATCAGTCTGTTCTATGAGATAAGAATGCAGGATTATTCGAGTCGAGAGAAAGGATAAATGTGCTTAATTTGACATAATGGAAGATTTAGAAGAATATTTAACGAAAAGAAGTTATATAAGAATGGGCTGTGAATGCTGTTGACATATATGGAAGTAGGTGTATCAATAGCCTCTTGAGTGCTGCAAGTTAAAGCACTGATATAACAAACTACGAGACTCTTTAAATTATATCAGTCAAGACTGTTGAGAGAGTCAAGACTGTTGAGAGAGTCAAGACTGTTGAGAGAGTCAAGACTGTTGAGAGAGTCAAGACGGTTGAGAGAGTCAAGACTGTTGAGAGAGTCAAGACTGTTGAGACAGTCAAGACTGTTGAGAGAGTCAAGACTGTTGAGACAGTCAAGACTGTTGAGACAGTCAAGACTGTTGAGAGAGTCAAGACTGTTGAGAGAGTCAAGATTATTTCAGTTGGTCAGAGATTTATACCGCCCTGCGATTCTCTGATAGGCGTAAAGTGATGTTTTGAACATTGATAGTCATGACAGCATGCGCGACCAAAGGTGAAGAACAAAAGAAACTAAATAGTGGATTTAATGAATGACAAGGAAACGACAGAGAAGAAAAAGTAAACAATTGAGAAGAAAAAAGAAGAAAAAAAGAAAAGAAAAACACAACCATTGAGAAGAAAACTAAAGCAAGTGTGAAATGAAGAAAAGGGTGCTTCAGAACAAAAATAAAGAAAAGAAGAAGCAGAAGAACAAGGGCAGCATGATTAAGAAACTAAGGTGTTTGCTAACAGTGGATCTGTTTATGTTGTCAAGTCCATAGTTTCTGCATAAATTAAATTAGCATATTTAAATAATCGTAAATTGATTAACACACATACGACGTACATACGCGCACACATAATATATCAATACACACTATTTTCTAAGGGCATTGTCTTCACAACGACTACAGCTGAGATCTTGGTGTCGCTGTAGTTGAAGCTGTCAGAAGTGTCGTCCCATGTGCCGTCCAGGGGGATGATCTTCACGTAGTAGGTGCTGTTGGGGTGCATGCCGGACAGGGTCACGTAGGCGCGGTCACCGACCACAATAGCGTTGTCTTGTGTAAGCACTTCCGTTGGCTCTAACGAACTAGGCTGATCATGGTGGAGGCGAACATCAATCGGCTGGACAAGGCGACGATTCCACGTCACTGAATGAAAAACGGAAAATTCTTGTTGTGATATATTTTAATAAAGAAAAGAAAACGATTCATAATTTCAGTGTCTTTAAGGTAACTGTGATGTCTAAAATTTCATGTGTGTTACCGGGGCCTCATTATGAGGGAAGTAAAGAATAGTGACACTGTGACCTTCCAGGCATGTCGTAAGAGGCGACTAAGGAGCTTGATCGATGGCTTCACAAGCTGTCATTGTAAAAAAGTATTGTTATGGAAACAGAGCCATATATTTTAAAGCAGTGATCTCTGCAATATGTGCCATTTTGGCACGCAAGGTTTCTGTTTTTGAGATTGTGGTTGTGCCCTATGTGACGTCTTCGGCTCGAAAGGACAATAGATAGATAGATAGATGTCTAAAATCCAAAGGAATTGTGGAATTAGGATGGATAACGGTTTGAAATTAATCCAAAAATCAGTTAAAAGATACCATCTCAATAAAATCGCTAACTATAATGAAACGTAATAAGTAAATTAAAGATACGATGACACACCTATGTAAAAACAACTCAAATATAACACAGATTAAATACAAGCACTATAGAAAAACAAGAAGTTTAAGAGAAAAAAAAATGCAGCAGAACAAAGAAAAGATTTCAGAAGCGATTAACATCTGATGATTATAGCCAAGCAAAGAGCGGGGAAAAAACATAAGAGCTAATGTTAATATATATATATATATATATATATATATATGTATATATATATATATATATATATATATCATATATTACTTGACTCTAGTACATTATATAGTACATGTATGTATATATATATATATATATATATATATATATATATATATATATATATATATATATATGTATAGAGAGACGGGGGAGGGGGGAGGGAGGGAGGGAGAGATAGAGAGATAGAGAGAGCAGAACATGCTGGACATTTGCAGCGAACATATAAGATAACTATTTGACAAAATGTTAAATAAATTAGTAAATTCACTTTCTTCAGTCATTTTGATCTCCACTTTCCCCTTTATCTCCGCTCCACTTACTTCTTCTTCTCTTTTTCGTCATAATTTTTTTCCTCTGCTTATTTTTCTGCATTTATTCTGTCTCATCTCTTCTCTCCTTCCAACATGTATATGTTCACTGTTCACCTTTAGCAACGTTTTACTGGAGGTCAAAACAACCTAATCGTTTTCACCTCCCAGTGCCCAGAAGAAAAAAATACAACCTTTAATTCACATAAGCCCAGTGCAACGGCTTGATTGCTATTATTATGTTAATAAGTAATAGGAAGCTCTTTGTACAGAGCTTCGCAGCAGGGGGCAATCTGATCATTAGAAGTAAACCCCGTTGAGCAAGTGTTTCGGCTATTTATCTTCTTGACACTCTAGGGGGTGTGGACTCGCCTGGGTCATGACTCCCAGGCGTTGGCCTCCTGCTGCATTGCCTCTAAGGCTTACACTATATGTTCGACACAAAAAACTACACATATTCTACGCAACACTTCTGTTCGAATATCGTCTTTCTTGGCTTTAATCAAGCACGTTGTTGTCATCTTCAGTTGTTTAAAGTGGCTACTACTTGCAACGTTCTTTTATAGACGTACACGTTGCACACATTAAAAAAATTATTATTATTTAATCATTCATATTCTAGTGAGAACAGACATTATGCTACTCACCAAAAGGATCAGATGTATTGGCATAAAGGATTTCATACTGGCAAAACAGGGGTATACCATCTTCTTCAGACTGAGGGTCAACTTCAAAACTCAGGGTCAAGGTTACTGGGCTGTATGACAGCGCAAACATTCGACGAATAAACTGGACTATGTCTGGGGAGAGTACAGAGG
Organism: Megaustenia siamemsis; assembly: GCA_032433765.1. Classification (NCBI taxonomy): domain Eukaryota; kingdom Metazoa; phylum Mollusca; class Gastropoda; order Stylommatophora; family Ariophantidae; genus Megaustenia; species Megaustenia siamemsis. Next base: position 50,659,789 of record JAVIAB010000124.1, on the reverse strand, counting down.
AAAAAGAATTGTAGAAATTGTACGTAGAGTTGATATGTTCATTAGTATTGTTTAGTATAAATAATTGTAGATTCTGCATGTTTAGTTTAGTTTAATTTAGTAGAAACATCATCTCAGAGCACAACAGATAACTCCACAGTGTTCAGACCTTCCTCATCACGCTCTCCAGTATGAAACAAGACCTGCCACACGCTAACAAAAGCATTGAAGATAGTTTCAGCTCAGATGCACGAACTCCGAACCACCGGCGAATACCGTGTCTCCAAAACCTTAGCCGCCTCTGGCAACATGCGTGGCAGGTGACAGTGACTATATAATTTTCTACCCTCGCTGTGGTTAGGGCCTCGGTAATCTTTTTATGTTAATACTTTTTGTGTTAATACTTTTTATGTTAATACTTGTTATGTTAATACTTGTTATGTTAATACTTTTATGTTAATACTTGTTATGTTAATACTTTTATGTTAATACTTTTATGTTAATACTTTTATGTTAATACTGATTAATAAATGTTCACATGTTTTATATGTTTCACAGGAGGAACAGCTTAAAAACTGTCAGCAGCAGCACACACACGTGACAAAAACAAACTATAAAAACCACACAAAATTGTAGTTGTGTAGTGAAACAGCAGGTACATATTTTTGCGACTTTTGTACCCTCACCACCACTGTCGAGTTTACTATTTGCCTACTATCTTTTCCTACTAATCTTTCGAGTCCTATTCAACGGACCAGAAAAAAAATAGTCCCTTTTTTATAACTACAGTGGGGAGGATCCAGTGTGGTTGTTGTTGTTGTTGACGTAGTCCCACAAGTTGTTTAGGACATGGTACTCTTTCATTCATTGATTTTTGGGATTGAAATGGATTTCCTGACATTCTCGGCTTTTACTGAAGAAGTAGGAGCTCGACTATCCACAACTACGCTGGAAAACTACTGGTCAACCCAGAGGTGCTGCAATACCAGGTCTTCAATATCAGTAACAGCCACCACTTTAGGGAACACGGCGATCCTAGGTTCTGTTAGCCAGCCTGTTGTGACGCAAACTGTTACTGGGGGAGACCACGAGGAGGTAGTAGAACTATTAGGTCTTGGTCAGCTGATGGTATGCCGACCCTGCTGTTGCGACCGCAGATCGCAGACGCTTAAGTTCCCCCAATTTTGGTTGACCCTGATCATTTACCCTGATGCCAGTAATAAGCTGTGAGTCGCTAACCTCTTTCAGCTGACATCTCTCTCTCTCTCTCTAACATCTACTGTTAACATTTTTAGAGCTTCCTCCACTTATTTTCATTATTTTGTTTACTGTTTTTTTTTTTTGAGTGCAAAAGTCAACACCTACTTAGTTATATCCTTGAGTACATATTTCTTCATAAGACAATTTGTATTTCCACGACACCATTAAAGCTTTATACCTTTGATCTGTTATCTTTCGCCTGCAAACTTCATACAAGCTCCAACAAAATAAAATGGTATGATCTTCCTTGCCCTGTTACACGAACGGCAATATAATGTTTACGACTTCTGTTTAAGGAAATGAAAGACGTGTTGGGCAAAATAATAAACAAAGTCTGGAGTCCAGGAATGACAGCCTTCACATAAAAAAAAAATAACATGTTTACAAAAACAGAATGAAAGAGCACAGTGGTATTAATAAAGTCCACGGGCTGAAAGAAATAAACCAAAGTTTGTGACGTTTTCAGCTTTGCGAGCAGGGATGGTTGGGGATAAAATGACGTCAGTCGTCTATAGCTCGCATAGCTGCTGAAGACGTCACAAACTTTGAGTGATTCCAGAATGTCCCTCTCAGCCTACAAGCCTTAGTAAAACAATAAATGGTTGTATAGAGATAGAGAGAGAGAGAGACAGACGGACAGACAGCAGACAGACATCAGACAGACAGATAGACAAACAGATAGACAGCAGACAGGAAAAATTTAAAAAAAATAAAAAATGGTGTGTTAGAAGCTTTACGTGATTAATAGACGACACAGATTCGAACGACGTTTCGGCCCAATAGGCCTTCAGCAGGAACAAACAAACAACATACACACACAGATATGTGAATAAATAAAACTAATCCTACATAGCTAACTAGTAATGAAACATCAAAAACAAAATAATCGAAATATGTTGACTTCCCTGTGTGTCGTGGACAGTGGTCAGGCTATGAAAGGAATTTCTCACGGGTGTAGCTTTAATTTATACCCTGTGGTCAGAGGTGAAGGGTTCTAAAAATACACGAGTGGGGGGAACGCTATCTAGGTACGTCGACTACAAAGGCACAGGCAATATCTGAAAGTATCTAAGGGCCCATAAATACATGTATACACACACACAGATGCGTGTATACAGCAGACATAAAGATAGACAGCAGACAGACAGAAAGGCAGATAAACAGACAGATGGACAACAGACAGATAGGCAGATAGACAGATAGACAGCAGACAGATGGATAAATAAAGGGAGGCTTACCTAAACTTAGATCGTGGCAATACAGTGTGTCACAGCAGCCATCATGACGTATGTGAGGGTCTGGACATGCGGCATCAGCAAGCACCATCTCTACAGGTGGACAGTCGGGTGCGCAGACGACGCTATCAACGCTACCATGGATATTACACTGACACAAGCCGCAGTGGGTGCTGGTGAAGTATTCTAGATGGTTGTATGTTCGGTTCTCGTAGTTGCAAGTGTTTGCTTTCAAAAGCAAAAGAGAATTTGTGTTATAATAAGATTAAAAAAGACAAAGTAACATATAAAAAAAAGTAGAGTACCCCCGTCACGCCAAATGGCCTATAGTGAATGCGGTGTTAGTGACCATACATTTTACAGACCCTCGGCACATGCTTTTTGGGGTAATGTGGTCGGTATTACGCCCGTGCTGCTTTACTCTCCCAGAAAAAAATCCGATACCCATTAAAGTTTGGGTGAACCGGAAACTGTCGGTTGGGATCGAACCCTACCTCTTGTCCTTTGTAGCCCAGTTCACTGAGATATCGCGACTCCCAAATACTACTTAAATTAAATATACTTAAATAATATACTTAAATTAAATTTTATATTAATATAAACTTCATATAGAACAATAATTGCAAACGTTTATCTTTTAATTTTATAGCATCCGAGTGGAACGCTAAATAGCAAATCGTAATTAATTTATTGCAACACAAAATTCAAAAGGAAGGAAAAATTTAAAATAAATTAAAAATTCTACTGGAACAATAACAAGCAGAATCTTAACACATTTTTTCATATAAGGTAGCAAAATATAAATAGCAAAACAAAAAAAATTAGGTAGAGCGATAAATCATCATCAAGTACCGGGCCTACTGGCGTAGGTGATCATGTCTCTCCACAACTTTCGATCTCGACAGTTCTTTATCATTTCTGTTTTTGACCTTCTGCCAAGCCATTCTCTTAAGCTGTGTAGTATTTTCTCTCTTTGTTTCTCTCTATCTCTTCGTCCCTGAATTTTTCCAATTGTTACAATATATTCCAGTTGTTCTCTTCTCATTACATGGCAAAAAAATGATGATTGTTTCTTCCTAATATTAGAGCGATACATACCAAATGTTTATTGTTGCAAAGATGATGTATAAGTATAAAGATACCACAAATGCTTTCTAAAGCAAAAAAGTTCAAGAAGAATTCTCGAAACAAAAAGTATCATTAAATGTTTCTATGCTGAAGGCATTCTACTCGTATGATCATTTCTCCCAATGTTTCATTTATTGTACGTTCATGACAAGGCTCAGATATGAGAAATGCCAAATAAAACAGTTCAAATATGAGGGGAGTTATCGAAAAGTTTCCGAACTGTAATTAACCAAATCGTAAACTTAAAATAAAGCAGAGTGAGTGTCGCCCCTTCGACACCATAGATGGTAAAAATACGACATCATATTTAGATCGCAGACAGCTTTGCATAACTTTCAGGGGAACAAATCCTCACATTGCCATTGAGGCATGGAATAGGCTCCTTGTTTTATAAGTTGAAATTGTCCTGTTTGGTTGTTAATTCGTATTGCTGCTGTTTGTTGCCTGTACGTGTTTTTTATGATTCGCAGATCCTTGCCATCAATGTTTAATTTCTCCAGCATATTGATTATTTCCACATGCTTTACTTTGTCAAATGTTTTTGTGTAGTCTATAAAGCACATATATATATCTTTATTTACCTCTATAGACCTTTCTATAAATGTTCTCAGTGAGCTAGACTACTGTGGACCAAAGGTGTAGCTAGAGATTTCAGCGTCTAGGGACAAAGTCAGTTTTCGCGTCCCTACCTGACCCCCACGTGACAAGGTGTGAGCTATAAGGTGGACCGTCATGCTTTCCCGGAAATTGTTTAGTTTTACAACTTGAAAACCTGCCTTTCGTGGCATTTGTTTAAGGTATGAAGAGAATGAAAAAAAGTAAAATAATTAAGGCAACAATGGTACTTTGAAGATATAATAAACTAACAGAGAACAGAGTAAAAGAAATAAGAATGTATATACAAAATTAATGCAGAATTATTTTATACTAAAATAGTCAAATATAACATTGTGAAAACTTAAAACATTACTTTAGATATAACAATCAGAAAAGCTAATATAAAGTAAAATAATTGGTTTGATGTAATGCTTTAGATGTAATGTATATGTATGTAGATGTATAATATGTAACTTTAAAGAGAAATTCTCCTTGCCTTTGCTGCTGCAAATCTATCGACTAGTTCCGCAAAATGTACGTTGTCGGTAACCTCCCGCTCCACACTCAGCAAAGCCAAGACTAACAATCTTTCCTGGCCCATGTATGATCTCAGGTAGGACAGGATCCGTTTTAACTTACTAAAAGACAATTCACACTGGCATTGGATGTTGCAAGAACTAGTAAGACCTGAAGACCATCTGGAGTTAGCGGGGTAGGGTTCTGCCCTACCAAAGGAGGAGTAAGACGTCTTCTTTCCTCCGCTAGTCGTCGGGACACTCATGAGTAAGGTGGAACTCCCGTTTAGCCCCCCACCGCTCTCCCCTCCCCTCTATCAGGGTTATGTGAAACCATAGGAGCAGAGAAACAAATGAAAAGACGATTAGAGGCCACAGAGATGGGATTTCTTAGAAAAATGTTGAAAGTTCCCTGGACAGCTAAAAAGACCAATGAGGAAGTTCTCAAAGAGGCCAACACAAAAAGGGAGCTCTTAAAAAACATCAGAAAGAAGCAATCAATATTTTTCGGGAACATCATGAGAAGAGGAAAGTTGGAATACTTGGTTACAGCTAGCAAAATAAAAGGAAAGAGAGATAGCGGACAACAAAGAGAGAAAATACTGGATAGCTTGATGTCATGGCATGGAAAACAGTCAACCACAGAACTGATACGATAGAAGGACATGATCGTCTACGCCAACCGGTAAAGTACATGATGATGATGAAGACCAACTCTCAGATTTCGAAATACATGATCTCCCATACTGCACAATGAAGCGAAGCAAGACTTCTGGTGTCGAAAGCTTAGCATCAGCCATTGTTTTGAGTAGCAGTCGGCAGTCCATTATTTCACTGAACATCTCCAAGCCATCCAAGTCTGTGTCATAAAAGCTGTCCATAAAAATGCATCTTTGTTTCAAGATATTTTCATTAGTTTTGCACATCAATTCCTTTATGACTCAAAGAAAGCCCTTACTAGCGTCTAGTTTCTTCAAGCTGATTAATCTGTCTCCAATTTCTGCGTGTATTTTGTCAAATCATACTTGTCATCAGTTCTAACATTTCATTTTATGTTTTGAGCCTACACCCTTTGCTGTTTCTCCTGGCATTTTCTTCTTCTTCCTCTGTCGTCTTTCAACTTTTCTTCAATGGGTGCTGTTTCCGCATCGAAGGTTGGATACCACGGAGCACCATTTTACTCTGTCTCTTCTCATAATTGGTGCACGTTGTTACCTGTTCACTTTTCATGTTGTCAGTCCACTTTAGTCTTGGTCTACCTCTGCCTCGTATGCTTTGTACCTTCCTTTGCTAGAAGCCTTTAAGAATGGTATTATGTTTATTCACATGTCCAAAAACACCGGCCTCGAGACAGAGAGGTTTTGGGTTCAAATCCCGGCTACACCGGTGGGATTTTTATTTATAATTTCTCTCTGCGGCAACCACCCCTGGTCTCAGCTTCGAGGCCTGGTTTGAAACGTCAATTACTCATCGACGGAAAAAGTATGAGTACCTCCGAAGTCGGAGTTATCTGCATGTGTGGCGAGGGACCCCTGTACACATGGCTGCCAGGGAAAAAATTGATTAACACGCAAAAATTCAGTTCCTAGTGAACATCGTCAGGACATCGTCAGAGGTAAAAGCTGGCGAACAAACAAAAATTGTCCAAAAAATTTCAGTTATATTTTTTCTGAACTTTTACATCACACGTACTGCACAGTTTTCTTCCTTCCTCAAGAAAAAATGTCCAAAAAATTTCAGTTATATTTTTTTTTAACTTTTACATCACACGTACTGCATAGTTTCCTTGCTTCTTCAAGAGAATTCTTACACGTGGCCTAACTGTTTTCTCCTTGTAAAGTCTGAATATCTTGAGCAGCATTATGGAAATTCAAGACGTGGTTCTGAATGGTTTATCGAGCCTGGTCAATCTTGGCAAGTCAAGTATTCCAGAACGGAAGAAGAACCAAAGCCTCAAATGTTAAAATTCGATGTAAGAAACGAATTGCGTCACTTCTTGTACCTGAATCTTTCTGCGGATCATCTGCAATATTTTCCAATAGTTCCACCAAGTGTTCTAGTTGATCATGTATCGGTTTAACAGCTTCTACTGGGGCACTCCAACGAGTTTCTGACTCTGACGTCACTGATACACCAACAACAGTTTTCAGTCTCTCCCATCAAAGAGTTGACTTCGAAAAAATAAACATAACTTGTATGTACAGTGCTGGAAAATTCACACAAGCTAATTCATGAGTAACAGCATGAACTCTTACGTGTTTGGTTATCACAGTTAACAAATGTAGCTTTTGAGTTAAGTGCAGCAAATCTTTGTTGCACTCTGCAAACGGCAATGGTAAAGGCACAAGACTCAAATTGTCGTCTCAGCACACGAGTTTTTACACATATGTGCTTATCCAGAAGTGTTCGGAGACCCTGTTTAGTGTCGCCTCAAGCATCGTAACTCACGAGCGAGGCGCCATTCCTCACCTTCCCAGAATCTTAACCCTGGTACCCATTTCTGCCAGCTGTAGGGTGGATCGCCGGGGTATCTTTTTTTTTTTTTTCATACCACGAGTACAATTCACACTGCTTCAAGCGGAAATCGAACACGGGTTGTACGAACGGTGGTAGCTTGCATAGTGGTTTTCTCACCTAAACTACCGAGGCCTCTGTTGTTGGGTAGACTACAAGAAGCCACCACTCTTGACTTGTAGCCAGACATTACAGATGCAATGTCGTAACACTGTGATCGGCAGTCTTCGAAAAGTCCCCAGTTATTCAACATTATGTCTCCAATACTTGCTCCATCTTTTTAATGGGCTTGAATAAATCCTAAGAAAGACTACCTCCCAACTGCAACTTGTTTCCTCAAAGTTTGTATCGACATATCTAATGGTTTCTGACATTTTTTCTTGGTGAACAGCATCGGGAGTTGAATTAAACACTATTCCATAATGCTTGGCTCTTTAGAAGTCGTAAACAAGTTTATCTTTTACTGTAGATGCTACAAGATAAAAGAACTCATTTTGTATCTCTGGTTAAAGGTCAAGATCAAAGCAAGAAACAGGGTGGAATGGCGATCCATGGTAGCTAACCTTCGTGCTGAGACGGCACTCGATGATGATGATGATGGTAAAAGGTACGTAGCTGATCCTGGATTTTGTTGCACTTACATGAGGTGGCCCTTGAAATGTGGATCGAACTCTGCAACAAGCTTCAGAAGTTCTATAAAATCTCCAGCATTGGCTCTCCCGTTTTGTCAGTTTCAGTGGTACTTTGTGGCCTCTAAGGAATACATTTTGTTTGACTAAATATTGTATGCAGCATAACACCCTTCAATAAGTACTTGTCGCCATTTTTCCTTCTCTTTAGCAAATTTATGTTGAACATATGCATCTATTAAACCTTCTTTTTTATCAGTCTCCTTCTTTTTTATCAGTCTCCTTTCCATTTTTATTCATGCTGTGAAATAATCTTGATGTCTTTGGTTAATTCTCATGAGCAGTAATTTTTTTTTTCCAACTATTTAAATAATTTTCAGTTTCTAGAGAAGAACAGTTACTGACTGCATCTTTTGATGGGAATAGCAGAAACGAGAAACAAAATGATGCGCTCTTCACAGGGGAATACACCAACCAAGATCGACTCACCGTACCTCCTTTGCCTACTTGTTTTGTAAACCATGCTGACGTCATTGATCTATTTTTTTTTTTTTTTTTTTTTACAAAAAGCCCAGCAAAATTCGGAAAATAAATCGATCTCTCTTCAGTACCTCGACGTGATGTGTATCTGACACGATTGATTTTCCTGATGCCTGGTCGAACATCTTATATCCAGTCTTGATGGTGAATCACATCAACTAAAATTTTAGTACATGACAGCCTGTCTTGTTGAAATAGATCAGGTAAATCATAATCAAATATTCTTCAGAATTTTATGAACCCCGGTATTACATTTTATCTAAATCTGGCTGTCTTGAATAGGATTTGTTGTCGATGATTCAGAATCTTTTCCTCTTTTCAAAAATGTTACAATTTTGCTTGACTTCGTACAAATCTTCATCTTGGGCCTTCCTTTGTTTTCTTCCTTCTGCACCACTTAATATTTTGTTGTTGTGCTCGTTTAATTTAATTTTGCATTATAAAAATATAAATATAAGATTAATAACTGATCATGTTGGAACTTAATTATTGTTTATACTATAAATATTCGAACTAGTATAATTTGAAATTGTCTCATTAATTCGGTGTTTCTCAACCGTCTTTTACCCGTGGCCCCCTTCCGACCTTGTTTTCTTCCTGTGGCCCGCCTGCCCTTTCATATAGATTGTATTTATAAGTATGTTATATATAAGATAAGTAAATTATATACATATATGCACAAAACAGTTACATTGAAGTGTATGGTTAGAATGTAACGTTTGTAATAACTAATAGGTTAAACTGGCAAAACCAAGCATTCCCTTTTTCGTGTGCACAATTTTCATTCTTTAGTTATAGATGTTGATATTTTGTAAGGAGCGATTTGTCATTTCAATTTGTAGATTTCTGAACGTTCATTGATTGTTGTCACAGTGAGACTACCTGATCACATACTTTCTTTGAAAAGTGTAATATCTCAAATTAAACACAAAGATGTAGTAAACATATAACTGTTGCTCTACAATTATGCCATTTTTGTTCCTGTGTCCACCTCCATCTAAAATATGTTCTGGCTCCCCAGTTGAGAACCATTGCATTAATCTACGAACAGACGAACATTTCAGAACGAAACCGGAAATGACGCTGAAAGTGCACATAATAGTGAAACATTTCCTTCTGAAATTCATTAGTAATTATGTAACGTCAATTTGGCGTCCCCAAATGCTGGGCCCGTGATCAGATCCCCCCTCCACCCTTTTTTTTACTACGTTACTGCAAAGAATAATAGGTAGGATTCAATTTTGATCGACGTCTTCAAGGTTTCTCTCTCTCTCTCTCTCTCTCGCTCTCTCTCTTACATTCTCTCTCCTTTCTCTTTTTTCCCCTTCAAATGTCGAGGGAGATACAGAGTTCTTGTTCTTGCTATACAGGCAGTGACAACCACGAACACTTGATGCTGTTGTCAAATTTCTTTGAGCCAGTCAACTTTAGGTATACTTCGAGCTCTGTGTTCTTCTCTTTTTATGTTTGCCTTCTATGGCATCATTCTCTTTAGGTTGACAAACCACATTATTGTTTGGTGCTCCTAGGTTGGCCCATTATTAATTGATACCGGATTTTTCTGCGGGGAACAAATGTCGGGTTGGCGTCATACCGACCACATCATCCATTAATTGTCGTCTGTCAATGAAGGATATGGGCGCTAAGACCAACATACAGACAGATTTAAAAAAAGAAGAAAAAAAAAAGAAAACACTTTGTTGTAAAAACACTCTGCTTGTAAACAGAAAAGAAATTATAAAAAATCTCATCTGTTTGTATAAGTACCTGGTGTTGCATATTTTAAAGAAATAATTGTATTTCAAACAGTAGTGGCATTGGTATTTCTATAAGTCTGATATATATGGACACTGATTGCTTTCGAACAATAAGCGAGGTTCATACAATCTTACTCTCAAATATATAATCAGCTTGGGGCCTCGGTCGCTTAGTCAGGAAAACCACCCGACTGGACCACCGATGTTCAGACAACCCGTGTTCGATTCCCGCTGGGAGCAGTGTGAGTTGTACTCGTGGTTGGAAAAAAAAAAATCCCCACGGTCGACCCAGCCGTTGGCAGAAATGGATACCGGGGTATTACACCTTGAAGGTGAGGAATGTCACCTCGCATCGTGAGATTCGATGCTTGCAGCGACACTATCCAGTAATCTCCGAACATTTCTAGATAAGCGGCCGAGTACATATGGGTGGAAACTCGCGTGATAAGACGCCGGTTCAAGTCTCGTACTTTAGTTTACTCATTGCTTATCATGGAAGGAGAATACAAGTCTATTATCTTCCTATGATCTTATATAGATCTTGTCGCCAATAAGAAAACTGCACAACAACAAAACAGCAATTCTAACTATAGACTTGTATGTAGAGCCTTTGGCGTCTTGACAGACGGTTGGTAGCAAGGAATCATGGTAAGTCAGTTATTTTGGTGAAATATTATTCTCTTGCGTTGGGTGCTGTTTTGCTCAACAGCTTCACTCGTGGCTGAATCTGCCAATAGTAGATAGACAGTTCGGCAACAGGATGAGCACGATGTTTTCACAATGCCTTTCCTTGTCGCCTTTCTTCTCCTCGCCTTTCTTCTCTTCGCCTTTCTCCTCCTCGCCTTTTTCTCTTCGCTTTTCTCCTCCTCGCCTTTCTTCTCTTCGCCTTTCTCCTCCCCGCCTTTCTTCTCTTCGCCTTTCTTCTCTTCGCCTTTCTCCTCCTCGCCTTTCTCCTCCTCGCCTTTCTTCTCTTCGCCTTTCTCCTCCTCGCCTTTCTCCTCCTCGCCTTTCTCCTCCTCGCCTTTCTCCTCCTCGCCTTTCTTCTCTTCGCCTTTCTCCTCCTCGCCTTTCTTCTCTTCGCCTTTCTTCTCTTCGCCTTTCTTCTCTTCGCCTTTCTTCTCTTCGCCTTTCTCCTCCTCGCCTTTCTCCTCCTCGCCTTTCTTCTCTTCGCCTTTCTCCTCCTCGCCTTTCTTCTCTTCGCCTTTCTTCTCTTCGCTTTTCTCCTCCTCGCCTTTCTTCTCTTCGCCTTTCTTCTCTTCGCCTTTCTTCTCTTCGCCTTTCTTCTCTTCGCTTTTCTCCTCCTCGCCTTTCTCCTCCTCGCCTTTCTTCTCTTCGCATTTCTTCTCTTCGCTTTTCTCCTCCTCGCCTTTCTCCTTTTCGCCTTTCTTCTCCTCGCCTTTCTCCTCCTCGCCTTTCTCCTCCTCGCCTTTCTTCTCTTCGCCTTTCTCCTCCTCGCCTTTCTCCTCCTCGCCTTTCTTCTCTTCGCCTTTCTCCTCCTCGCCTTTCTTCTCTTCGCCTTTCTTCTCTTCGCTTTTCTCCTCCTCGCCTTTCTTCTCTTCGCCTTTCTTCTCTTCGCCTTTCTTCTCTTCGCCTTTCTTCTCTTCGCTTTTCTCCTCCTCGCCTTTCTTCTCTTCGCCTTTCTTCTCTTCGCTTTTCTCCTCCTCGCTTTTCTTCTCTTCGCCTTTCTCCTCCTCGCCTTTCTCCTCCTCGCCTTTCTTCTCTTCGCCTTTCTTCTCTTCTCTTTTCTCCTCCTCGCCTTTCTTCTCTTCGCCTTTCTTCTCTTCGCTTTTCTCCTCCTCGCCTTTCTTCTCTTCGCCTTTCTTCTCTTCGCTTTTCTCCTCCTTGCCTTTCTTCTCTTCGCCTTTCTTCTCTTCGGTTTTCTCCTCCTCGCCTTTCTTCTCTTCGCCTTTCTTCTCTTCGCCTTTCTCCTCCTCGCCTTTCTTCTCTTCGCCTTTCTCCTCCTCGCCTTTCTTCTCCTCGCCTTTCTTCTCTTCGCCTTTCTCCTCCTCGCCTTTCTTCTCTTCGCCTTTCTCCTCCTCGCCTTTCTTCTCTTCGCCTTTCTCCTCCTCGCCTTTCTTCTCTTCGCCTTTCTCCTCCTCGCCTTTCTTCTCTTCGCCTTTCTCCTCCTCGCCTTTCTTCTCTTCGCCTTTCTTCTCCTCGCCTTTCTTCTCGCCGCCTTTCTCCTCCTCGCTTTTCTCCTCCTCGACTTTCTTCTCTTCGCTTTTCTCCTCCTCGCCTTTCTTCTCTTCGCCTTTCTCCTCCTCGCCTTTCTCCTCCTCGCCTTTCTCCTCCTCGCCTTTCTTCTCTTCGCCTTTCTCCTCCTCGCCTTTCTTCTCTTCGCCTTTGTTCTCTTCGCCTTTCTTCTCTTCGCTTTTCTCCTCCTCGCCTTTCTCCTCCTCGCCTTTCTTCTCTTCGCCTTTCTTCTCTTCGCTTTTCTCCTCCTCGCCTTTCTCCTCCTCGCTTTTCTTCTCTTTGCCTTTCTCCTCCTCGCCTTTCAACTCCTCGCCTTTCTTCTCTTCGCCTTTCTTCTCATCTCTTTTCTCCTCCTCGCCTTTCTTCTCTTCGCCTTTCTTCTCTTCGCCTTTCTCCTCCTCGCCTTTCTTCTCTTCGCCTTTCTTCTCTTCGCTTTTCTCCTCCTTGCCTTTCTTCTCTTCGCCTTTCTTCTCTTCGGTTTTCTCCTCCTCGCCTTTCTTCTCTTCGCCTTTCTTCTCTTCGCCTTTCTCCTCCTCGCCTTCTTCTCTTCGCCTTTCTCCTCCTCGCCTTTCTTCTCCTCGCCTTTCTTCTCTTCGCCTTTCTCCTCCTCGCCTTTCTCCTCCTCGCCTTTCTTCTCTTCGCCTTTCTCCTCCTCGCCTTTCACCTCCTCGCCTTTCTCCTCCTCGCCTGTCTCCTCTTCGCCTTCCTCCTACTCGCCTTTCTCCTCCTCGCCTTTCTTCTCTTTGCCTTTCTCCTCCTCGCCTTTTTTCTCTTCGCCTTTCTCCTCCTCGCCTTTCTTCTCTTCGCCTTTCTCCTCCTCGCCCTTTTTCTCATCGCCTTTCTTCTCCTCGCCTTTCTCCTCTTCGCCTTTCTCCTCCTCGCCTTTCTCCTCCTCGCCTTTCTCCTCCTCGCCTTTCTCCTCCTCGCCTTTTTTCTCTTCGCCTTTCTTCTCTTCGCCTTTCTCCTCCTCGCCTTTCTCCTCCTCGCCTTTCTTCTCCTCGCCTTTCTTCTCTTCGCCTTTCTCCTCCTCGCCTTTCTTCTCTTCGCCTTTCTCCTCCTCGCCTTTCTTCTCCTCGCCTTTCTTCTCTTCGCCTTTCTCCTCCTCGCCTTTCTTCTCTTCGCCTTTCTCCTCCTCGCCTTTCTTCTCTTCGCCTTTCTCCTCCTCGCCTTTCTTCTCTTCGCCTTTCTTCTCCTTTCTTCTCGTCGCCTTTCTCCTCCTCGCTTTTCTCCTCCTCGACTTTCTTCTCTTCGCTTTTCTCCTCCTCGCCTTTCTTCTCTTCGCCTTTCTCCTCCTCGCCTTTCTCCTCCTCGCCTTTCTCCTCCTCGCCTTTCTTCTCTTCGCCTTTCTCCTCCTCGCCTTTCTTCTCTTCGCCTTTGTTCTCTTCGCCTTTCTCCTCCTCGCCTTTTTTCTCTTCGCCTTTCTTCTCTTCGCCTTTCTCCTCCTCGCCTTTCTTCTCTTCGCCTTTCTCCTCCTCGCCTTTCTTCTCTTCGCCTTTCTTCTCTTCGCCTTTCTCCTCCTCGCCTTTTTTCTCTTCGCCTTTCTTCTCTTCGCCTTTCTCCTCCTCGCCTTTCTTCTCTTCGCCTTTCTCCTCCTCGCCTTTCTTCTCTTCGCCTTTCTCCTCCTCGCCTTTCTTCTCTTCCCTTTCTTCTCTTCGCCTTTCTTTTCCTCGCCGTTTTTCTCTTCGCCTTTCTCCTCCTCGCCTTTCTCCTCCTCGCCTGTCTCCTCTTCGCCTTCCTCCTCCTCGCCTTTCTCCTCCTCGCCTTTCTTCCCTTCGCCTTTCTCCTCCTCGCCTTTCTTCTCTTCGCCTTTCTTCTCTTCGCCTTTCTCCTCCTTGCCTTTTTTCTCTTCGCCTTTCTCCTCCTCGTCTTTCTCCTCCTCGCCTGTCTCCTCTTCGCCTTCCTCCTCCTCGCCTTTCTCCTCCTCGCCTTTCTTCTCTTTGCCTTTCTCCTCCTCGCCTTTCTCCTCCTCGCCTTTCTTCTCTTTGCCTTTCTCCTCCTCGCCATTTTTCTCTTCGCCTTTCTCCTCCTCGCCTTTTTTCTCATCGCCTTTCTCCTCCTCGCCTTTCTTCTCTTCGCCTTTCTCCTCCTCGCCTTTCTCCTCCTCGCCTTTCTTCTCCTCGCCTTTCTTCTCTTCGCCTTTCTCCTCCTCGCCTTTTTTCTCTTCGCCTTTCTCCTCCTCGCCTTTCTTCTCTTCGCCTTTCTCCTCCTCGCCTTTCTTCTCTTCGCCTTTCTCCTCCTCGCCTTTCTTCTCTTCGCCTTTCTTCTCTTCGCCTTTCTTCTTCTCGCCTTTTTTCTCTTCGCCTTTCTTCTCTACGCCTTTCTCCTCCTCGCCTTTCTTCTCTTCGCCTTTCTCCTCCTCGCCTTTCTCTTCTTCGCCTTCCTCCTCCTCGTCTTTCTTCTCCTCGCCTTCGTCCTCCTCGCCTTTCTCCTCTTCGCCTTCCTCCTTCTCGCCTTTCTCCTCCTCGCCTTTCTTCTCTTCGCCTTCCTCATCCTCGCCTTTCTTCTCTTCGCCTTCCTCCTCCTCGCCTTTCTCCTCCTCGCCTTTCTGCTCTTCGCCTTCCTCCTCCTCGCCTTTCTCCTCCTCGCCTTTCTTCTATTCGCCTTTCTCCTCCTCGCCTTTCTTCTCTTCGCCTTTCTCCTCCTCGCCTTTCTCCTCCTCGCCTTTCTTCTCTTCGCCTTTCTCCTCCTCGCCTTTCACCTCCTCGCCTTTCTCCTCCTCGCCTGTCTCCTCTTCGCCTTCCTCCTCCTCGCCTTTCTCCTCCTCGCCTTTCTTCTCTTTGCCTTTCTCCTCCTCGCCTTTTTTCTCTTCGCCTTTCTTCTCTTCGCCTTTCTCCTCCTCGCCTTTCTTCTCTTCGCCTTTCTCCTCCTCGCCCTTTTTCTCATCGCCTTTCTTCTCCTCGCCTTTCTCCTCTTCGCCTTTCTCCTCCTCGCCTTTCTCCTCCTCGCCTTTCTCCTCCTCGCCTTTCTCCTCCTCGCCTTTTTTCTCTTCGCCTTTCTTCTCTTCGCCTTTCTCCTCCTCGCCTTTCTCCTCCTCGCCTTTCTTCTCCTCGCCTTTCTTCTCTTCGCCTTTCTCCTCCTCGACTTTCTCCTCCTCGCCTTTCTCCTCCTCGCTTTCCTCCTCTTCGCCTTTCTCCTCCTCGCCTTTCTTCTCTTCGCCTTTCTCCTCCTCGCCTTTCTCCTCCTCGCCTTTCTTCTCTTCGCCTTTCTCCTCCTCGCCTTTCTCCTCCTCGCCTTCCTCCTCCTCGCCTTTCTCCTCCTCGCCTTTCTCCTAAACGCCTTTCTCCTCCTCGCCTTTCTTCTCTTCGCCTTTCTCCTCCTCGCCTTCCTCCTCCTCGCCTTTCTCCTCCTCGCCTTTCTCCTCCTCGCCTTTCTTCTCTTCGCCTTTCTCCTCCTCGCCTTTCTTCTCCTCGCCTTTCTCCTCCTCGCCTTTCTTCTCTTCGCCTTTCTCCTCCTCGCCTTTCTCCTCCTCGCCTTTCTCCTCCTCGCCTTTCTCCTCCTCGCCTTTCTCCTCCTGGCCTTTCTCCTCCTCGCCTTTCTAATGCACCTTTTGTCTTCTAAATTTAATATCAAAGCTGCCTCAAATGTTGCTGTGCCGTTTTTTATTTTTGTTCACCAAGTACTACGGTGTGCAGCCAGATCCTTCCAGTTTCTTTTACCAATAGAAAATTCACTCAAGGAAGCCACGCAAAGATCCTTATATCTCAGCACGTGTTTGCCAAAATTATAGATATACTGTACACGTAAAAGTTTAAAAAAAATTGAGAGGTTGCAGGCCTTTTCCAAGATCTACAGGCCTTGCTAAGATAATTTTGTAGACACAGTAGCTGGCAAAAGAAGATAAGTTAGACAGTGTATGAGGTGATTTGACAATAGCTGAGTATGGACACGATTGACCATGTTATATTTTAGTCTTAATCGTGATTATTCCATGAATAGTGTGAAGTGTAGTGGGAACTGCTGTTCACCAAAACAGCTGGACTCCTGTTTGAAACACGGTAGAATCCAACACGTTTTTTTTTTCTTATAACCTATCATTGGAGGAATAAAAAAAAATCTGATCCGAAAATCTCATTACACTGAGCATGCGATCTTTATTCTCCAGTCTATAGTCTTCCCTCGGGCAGACCTAAGAAAATGGGTAAATGACGTCATCATATGCGTCAAGAATGCTCTCCCATAGACTGCTAATGTTATAGGATAAATAATGACGATTAGATTACTTTTTTTTAAAAACAAATAACTTTCTCTCTTTTTTTTTTACTGTTTCAATATAATTTGGTTACTTACCACAATTCCATTGCGGACAGCACTGGCCTTCTACGTCCCTACTTCTTGGGAACGGACACGAGTCGCTGGGCTCCATCACGTGACATTCTTCAGGGTACACACATTCAGCCTGACCCTGGTTGCACGTGCACTGACGACATCCAAGCTCGAACAGCTCATTGTGGGAGTAAAAATGTTCGTTCACTAGGCATGACTCTAGAAAGGAAAACGATAAGCATATTTGTATTAGTGAGTGAGTGAGGGAGTAAATGAGTGAGAGAATGAATGAGTAAGTGGATGGGTGTGTGGGTTTGTAAGTGAGAGACGAGTATCAGAAATGTTCCCTTATCAATTATTGTATTCCCGTCAAGTTGTTGTAGTGTATAGACGTGTAGCATCATCATCTTTGCTATAGAACAGTGTCGGTTTTCTTTACTGGCTAAACAAGAGAGGAGTGTACAAACTCCATAGTTCTGTTAAAGGTGCCTGAGTTATCTTTTTTTATTCAGTTTTTAATGTAATTGTAATGATAGTAAAACGTCTGCATGTTTACACTTTGCCGCTCAGATGCGTTCAAATTACCTTTTTATTTTCTTGTATTGCAATGCATGAAAAGCGAACTTCTTTATCACAATGCGAGTAAAACTAATTAATTTATTAATTTTATCACAATGCGAGTAAAACTAATTAATTTATTAATTTATCACAATGCGAGTAAAACTAATTAATTTATTAATTTATCACAATGCGAGTAAAACTAATTAATTTATTAATTTATCACAATGCGAGTAAAACTAATTAATTTATTAATTTATCACAATGCGTGCAAAACTAATTAATTAATTTATTTATTACAATGCGAGTAAAACTAATTAATTTATCACAATGCGAGTATAACTAATTAGTTTATTTAATTTATCACAATGCGAGTAAAACTAATTAATTTATTAATTTATCACAATGCGAGTAAAACTAATTAATTTATTAATTTATCACAATGCGTGCAAAACTAATTAATTAATTTATTTATTACAATGCGAGTAAAACTAATTAATTTATCACAATGCGAGTATAACTAATTAGTTTATTTAATTTATCACAATGCGAGTAAAACTAATTAATTTATTAATTTATCACAATGCGAGTAAAACTAATTAATTTATTAATTTATCACAATGCGAGTAAAACTAATTAATTCATTAATTTATCACAATGCGAGAAAAACTAATTAATTTATTAATTTATCACAATACTAGTAAAACTAATTAGTTTATTAATTTATCACAATGCAAGAATACTTATTTTTTATTACCTATTAATAGCTCATTTGTTGCAATGCATGAAAAGCGAACTTCTTTATTACAATGTAAGTAAAATGAATTAATTTATCACATGATAAGAAAACGATTTAATGTATCGCGTTCTTTTCTATTCTATCAAGAACCTGTTTCATTGTAGGCAGGAATTCCCCATAATATCTCCATCAATGGTCACAGCATTTCCCAGAATGCATCTGTACATTTTGTTCACAAGATCGCTCTGTGTACGTCCTACCTGACTGCAGAGGCGACGATTACAAAACTCCTTAGTCGCCTCTTACGATATCAGTGACAGGTAACAGTTGCTCTATTCATCTGTGAGGGCCCCGATAGTCACACGTGCAATTAATCACAATGTGAGAATAAAGAACTCATTTATAAAAAATGTGAGAATAACGAACTCATTTATAATAATGAGAGAATAACGATCTCTTTTATAACAATGTGAGAATAACGAACTCATTTATCACAATGTGAAAATAACGAACTCCTTTATCACAATGTGATAATAACAAACTCATTTATCACAACGTGAGAATAACGAACTCATTATTACAATAAGAGAATTACGAGCTCATTTATAACAATGTGAAAATGCGAAACTCATTTATAACAACGTGAGAATAACGAACTCATTTATCACAACGTGAAAATAACGAACTCATTTATTACAATGCAAGTTAAATCATTTCATTTATGGAAACACGACCAAAACTGATGAAACGCACTGCTCACAGTGTGCACAGAGCAATCAACTCAGCAGCTCCTGCAGCAAGCCGGACTTGGAATATGAGGAAACAGCAACAAGGAACACTTTTCAGATACAGCCTATAATGGTTCCTGCGGCCTATCCGCCATATTGACCGGAAGCTCACGTCCTCCCAAAAATGTTGATCGTCCAATTTTAAAAATAAATGTATAGCGCTTGATGATGTTAGGACATCGTTTATGTCTCGAAATCCGAACATATTAAATTAATTTATCACAATGTGAGAAAAACGAATTCATGCATTACAATAATTGCATATCGCATGAGCGATAATTATTCACTTACCTCCTCCAACTGGACATACAATCCTGTCTTCGCAGCAAGTATCCCCTCTAGTCACGTGACATCCTTCTTCTAATTCCGGAACACCTCTGTTCGGACAAAGCGGCACGCAGAAGAACTGTCCAGTCTCGAGACAAGTGCAGTTATCCTCACAGTCATGCTCAAACTGCTGACCTACCGCGTAGAGTTCACCAATGTGCTCACAGAACTCGACAGCTGGTAGTTAGGTTAGAAGGTAAATAATGATGATAGAGTTGTGTGATAACTGGTTTCATATTTCAGTTTTAATCACTGAACACGAAATACGATTTTACGTTTACACTGATAACACTTGATAAATAATTCCACGTTAAAAAATAATTATCGTTACATTTAGGAAATTATTTTATATTTAGATTGTAATAATCATAATGACTTTATGAAATATCACATTGGTTATTGGTTATGGAAGGCCTCGGTATCACAGCAAACGAATTAAAATCCATAATTGCTCAACCGCCCATGCCAGTGGAATCATCCGAATTACTAACTCATCTCCCAAACAAAGAAAGGTAATTGTAGTCCCCATTGTAGCAGTCTCAGCACACGCCAAAAGACATAGGCGAAACCGTGCAAAAAGTGAACACAGCCAACTGTTCCCTGTCTTACTATATCATCATTCATCGTAAACAAGCGGGATATCGAAGCAGGATCAAAACGGATGAGACACACAGCTCACGGTGTGCACAGAGAACTTAACTCAGTAGCTCCTGCAACAAGCCGGACTTGGAATATGAGGAAACTGCAAGAAGGAACACTTTTCAGACATAGCCTTCAATGGTTCCTGCCGCCTATCCACCATATACCATGGGAGTTCACGTCGTCCCGAAAATGATGATCGTCATAGCACTTGATGATGTTAGGCCATCATTGATGACTCCAATTCCAAACATATAGACACACAGTGGTGGTAAGTTATCATTTCCAATCCAACAGAAGCCACATGACCTGTAGTTAGTAAAACCACAGAGAGAATATGATTTTGTGACCTTCACTGATTCACTCTTAGATGTGAATGTGTAGTTTACACAAGAGGAGAAGTTTTCAACTACAGTGATCCCATTTAAGGCAATTCTGGGATAGCAAGGCAAGTCTCCTTTATAGCAACAGAACTTGATGTTCTCCGCTCCCTTCTTGTAGCTGCCGCCACACGATTCTGATGTCTCATTAACTTGGACATCATTCAAGAACAATGTCAGATTAACATTCCATAGATATGGCTCTGCTGATGAAATGCTTGGTGCAACAGTTGTATCAATCATACTGGAGGCTCCTGGTCTGTAGTCATTAGTATCACAGACGGCACATGATGTTGTTATATTCAGTATTTCTTTCTGGGGTGTAAATATGTTGCACACACACAAATGGAGAGTGGTTTGTGGTCACAGTAATCCCATTAAAGGCAATTCTAGGGTAGCATGGCATAGCTGTTTCAGAACAGCACAATCCTGTGATGTTTTCTGTGTTCGATATAAAGCTGCTGGTGCTACACAATCCTAACCAATTATAGGTGTGGACATTATTCACTTGCAATGACAAAACTGCTTTGTTTACATCATAAACCTCTGGAAGCGAATCATTTATGGGACTAATAGTACAATTTATTCTTCCATCGGGGATATCTTCATTGAGTCCCCAAAAAAAGGTCTTTGGTTAAAAAGCACATATGCTTTTGAGCTAAACACAAAATGAGTCCACTTCATAGATTCAAAATAATCCTTGCTAATGCCATCCGTTTGCACAAGTTAGGTCCTTAGCTACCAAGGTCACAAACGTCCGAAACGAAGCCATCGAATTAACGACTTTATCTACAGCGAAGGTTAACGAACTGTGAACAAACATTTATGTTCAAACCCTTGAAAACATTTTCAAAAATCTGCCAACTCGCTGCAATAACATATATCGTGGTGTTCAATGTAAACATTGCTTAGTCCATAGCTCGAATATAAATAAGCTGCCATTTTGGTGCGTCCCATGACGTCATCGAAATATCACATATAAAATGTAATTATTATACATGACATTTAATAAATAATTTCATATTTCTAACCTAAAAGGTAAATTTGCATTTGATAGTGTAGCTATAATAGTGGCACCTGTTACATAATTTCGTATTTAAATTTGAATCATCGACTAGCAATTTATAAATAAATTTACACAATTTCAGCCTTTCTGGTTAGTTATGACACATTATAAATGATGTCATTAAAAATTTTAATCATTGTTTTTTTTCGATCTTTTACTGAAAACTTCGAGAACCCTGACTAACGTGTACGAACTTCATTACACAGCTTAGGTAGGATCCATAAATTGTAGGAATGCGTTACTGGTCAGATTTCAATGCATGAAACCTTAAATGTTTACCATAAATGAGTTACAATTTTGCTTAGTGTTATTCCACTCAAGTATGTCATAAAAACATGAATCAAGCTTGTCAATTAAGATTTTCCATTTTTCCTCATTGAAAGAATTAGTTATTTTTGTAGTGAAGTCTATTTATGCAAATATTTAATGTACTGAAGGGAGGTCAAAAAGTAATGCACACCACTTTTTTTCTCGGAAACTATTCGGGCAAAATGTGTGAAATTTTCACAGATTGTAGCTGAACATCCCCTTGACACTACCTATTTTTCAACATAATCTCCGTCCAAGCGTATTGCCTTACGCCAACGCGAAACTAGGTCATGAATGCCTCGTTTGTACCAAGTTTTGTCCTGCTCGCATAGCCATTTTTTAACTGCATGGGTCACATCCTCATCATTGTCAAAGTGTTTCCCACGCAGGAATTTTTTGAGTGGTCCAAACATGGAAATCTGAGGGAGCCAGATCAGGGCTGTAAGGAGGATGGGGCAGTACAGTCCAACCAAATTTGTTGATTGCTTCCCGTGTTACCAGACTTGTGTGAGGGCGTGCATTGTCATGTTGGAGCAACACATCTGCAGATGGCTTATTATGTCGAACTCTGTAGAACCGATTTTTGAGTTTTGTCAGTGTATTGATGTAAGCTGTCGAGTTGATTGTCTCTCCTCTTGTCATTACATCAACAAGAATCACACCATCAATGTCACAGAAGACAGTGATCATCACCTTTCCGGCTGATGGAGATGTTTTGAATTTTTTTCTTTTTGGTGACTGCGGATGATGCCATTCCATTGACTGCATTTTTGTTTCAGGCTCATAATAATGTGCCCACGTTTCGTCACCGGTAACAATTTTTGACAAAAACATTTCTCCTTCAACACCGAAACGCTCCAACAATTCAGAACAGAATGTTTTCCTTTGAACTCTGTGATCATTTGTTAGGCACCGAGGAACCCGTCGAGCGCAAATCTTTGAATATCCGAGAGTGTTAAAAATTGCGATTGCACTTCCCTTGCTGACTGTAAGCTGTAATGCCAATTGCTGACTAGTGATACGCCTATCCTTACGGATAATGGCATCAGCCCGGTTTAACATGTCTGTGCTGGTAGCTGAGGCAACACGTCCAGAACGCGGTAAATCATGCAGCTCCACTCGTACACTTTCTGCAGCTTTAATTCTCTGAACCCAGCGACTAACTGTGCTCCTATCGACTGCAGAACATTTGTACACAGCACACAGTCGTTTATGAATGTTTGCCACAGTTTCTTTCTCCGCAACCAGAAATTCTATGACAATTCTCTGTTTGTAACGGACATTGTTGACAAGCTCCATTTTAACGGTTCATAGATTGCGTAATATTTTTCAGAATGCTGTGAAATTTGGTACACATAATTGGAACATGTCATATTCCAAGTGTGCAAAATTTCATATTCCTATCTTTATTATTAGCCGAGAAAAAAATTGGTGTGCATTACTTTTTGACCTCCCTACGTATATGTTGTAAAACTCAACAATATGTTGTTTGAAGCGTATACATTTTTTGCTATAATCCACTCTCTTTGAGGAATTCTAAAGCTTCTCTCATATCCACAGAAACAAACTCTTAAGTATATTTTCATTAAAGTTAAAACAGAGCTTATTATTTCATTGGCTGACTCTAGTCACTGGCAGCAAAGTAAGTTTTGGTTAAATATCTGACCGATGAATCCCGGTCATTGGCAGGAAAGTAAGTGCTGATTAAATAAAAGACTGAGGACTTCAGCCATTGGCAATAAAGTAAGTGTCAGTTAAATAACTGACTCTAGTCACTGACAGCAAAGTAAGTTTTGGTTAAATATTTGACTGATGAACACCAGTCGGCCGTTAGCAGAAAAGGACCTGTGCTGGGAAAAGTAACAGCAATGGAAAGAGTAAGTGCCTCTTTTAAGCCGTATATTGTGTGACCTGTCAAAGTGAAATGTAATACTTCAGTCTCATATGCCAGGATATATATTTCGGGACAAAATTTTATGTAAATAATAGTCTATTACTTTGTACATTCCAGGCAAGAAATAATCTTAATGCATCATTACAGTTGATGCCTGTTTATTTATTTATTTTTTTTTTTTTAATCTCAAATACGTGTTGGCATATCGTTATATTATCCATGCATTATTTGCTCCATTATAATTCATTTCCAATTTCTGAATAAAATAAAGCATATCAATATGTTAGCGGTTCATGTGCTTGCTCCATTATTTTTAATGCTCCTGTTTTGATCTAAATATATATGTATAACATTATGCTACATAATATTATTATGTTTGTTTTATTAGGGAAATTATGTAATTTCATTATTTTGTTTTTCCATATTCCAGTGATGTGATTTCCTGGCACTTTGATGACATTTTAAAAAATAATTAAATATAACTTCACATTACTAAAGTGTAAAAATGGCTAATGCGTTCCCAAGTTTTAACCATGAAGAGATTTACACTAAATCTCTTCAACATCAACAGAATAGACATCAACCTCTGGTTTTCCACTCAGTGCGTTGTGAAGAAGAAAAATAGATAGGCCTGAGATGAGCTGACAACAAGTATAACGTACACAGAGTTTTCACCATGACTGTTTCTGACATGTTGCCCAGCAACTGTGCAGAGGCGTCCTCCCAGACTGCAACTTTCAGGAAATACAACGTGGCTGGAATCAAGCGGCATAGTGTGAAGACAGGTTGACTTCCAATCTGACGAGTAGAGAAAGTTCTTTCTGTCATTACAATTCTTGGTAATAGAATGGCGATAACAAGAACAATTATTTTCAGAGTTTTAAAAATAAATTTGAAGTAGTTTTAGTGTATTAGAAAATACAATCCAATGTACAACAATAACTATCAATGTGTTCGTGTTAGTAACATCAATTCAATATGATCTCTTCACATTTATTTTTCAAACAAACGCAATAGTGACACAGTAGGCACATTGGAAAAGGACACAGTAAATAAAGATGAACGGAGTGGGTCTGCTTTGTCACGCTGTGAAGAATGATTAACGTGAAGTAGAGGAACTACATGAGCCACATGGCGTACAGGCTGCTACTGATTGATTCGTCTATCAGTATTCAATGAAAAAAGAAGAAATACATTAAACCACTAATGTAGAACATGTTCCTTTTCTTTTAATGGACAAAAGACCAAATACATCTTATTTTTTAGTTCTCCCTTGATGCTATCATTACAGATTGATTTTAATTTTACAGCTGCGACAAAATACACCAGCAAGCTTGCATGCACATATATAATTAATTATTTTTGCATAGGACACGACATATTTTTTTAAAACAGATAGTACTAAACATAAATATACAAACATGTTGCTTCAGTCTTTTGTTTTTTAATATTAATAAATGCAGAAACACGAACATTTCACTGGAAAATCGTAAATAATTCACTGTGTCTGCGTGATTGGAGTATTGAAATAATCTCACAATATTATTCAGACTGGCAACATATTTATTTAAACGATACCATCTGGCTTACTTATTGGAGAGAATACTAGTCAGAAAACCTACAATACCTACACAGATTGAAATAATAACTACACTCATGCTCCATTTTAGACTTTGTAAATATATTTCTTAATTCTCCACTTTTCATTTCCCATATTTTCACTTATTTAAATACCGCATTCTTCCTTCCTTTAACTTTAACAATATCCGGCTGCAAATGGCGATCTTTTTAACGCCTGACTTTATTCTAGAAACATTCTTTTCTAGACCATATGTCTGTTTAGAAAAAATTAAATTAATTTCCATACAGACGATGTCCCTTACCTCCCTGACTCTCCACTCTGCTGTATTTGCCAGGTATGCCCCTTCGCTCATAAGAAGTACGTATTCATAAAGGTAACCCTCAGGTGAAAAATCAGACCAGGCCAAGGTGACATTTTTCTGCCCCACTGACGTCACGCGCAGATTGAATCGTCCTGTAATGTACAGATTGATAAATACAGATTTTCTGGTTTAACATTACCAATGATAACGGGCTGTATAGGGCAGGTGAAACGATGGGAAATAAAGCTATATAAAAAGGCTGTAAAGCAGTGGTCTTGTAGAGACTAAATAATGGAAGAATCGCTCTTTCACTTCAGTACAACTTCCTCCAATAACAATACATTAAATTCAAACAATGTACAGGTTTACATCGTGATAACTAGAAGGAACTTTTTCTATGAAAAGAATAAACACAAGAGCAAGTCTAGTTTCTATAAACATCAATTCTTTCCAAGAAACAAGTTTATCGACAAAATTAGTTCGCGTAAACATAAAATCTGTGATTCAAACTTAATAACTAAGTTCATCATCATCAGATCGCTTGACCTTGATAGAACGCTGCATTCATCACAGTCCATCTGAAAGAATCTCAGTCTCTAGCCAGATCTCCACTTCTTCTGTTGTCATGTTCAAGATCTCTTTGATGTCTTACAACCACCTTCTGTTTGGTATGCCCTGTCTCATCGTTCTGGAACCATGCCTTCCATGATTGTTATTTGAAGCCTGCTATGTCTTTTGACGTGGACATAGTTTTCTAATTTTCTCTGAAGAATGTTATTTTTAAGCCATTTCTTTTTAATGGTAAATCTTTGTATATGTATTCATTGCTCTCTTTCATTTTCCAAGGTATCTTAAGGACTTTGTTTCGAATAAGTCGATTTTCTTCTTTTGCTGTTTGCGAGAATGTCCATGATTCACAACAACATGTTTCTATAGGGAAGAAACATACCCTCAGTAATTTTGATATTACCGCCTTGCTTGTACAGTGCCAAACGTTCTTCGCGGCGCCTATTTGTATCTTTTTCTGGCATTCTTCATTGCTAGTTTTTACACATCCAGATGTTTAGAATTTGTTATATTCAAGATCTTCACTCATGATACTGTTATGGGGTTGTCTTTTTGCTTTGTCAATGATCACTATCTTTGTTTTCTGCATATTTAGATATAGGTTTTGCACTTCACTGTATTTTTAGCACACGCAATTATCTCTTTTAATCCGTTTGCATTGCATGGGAGGTGGACTGTGTCATGTTGTCATTGATTGTGAACGGGTCGAACTTTACAAATCTGCCATCGTTTCTGACATTTTCATGACTTTGTTGATGCTGCGCAGGTATTGAGAGAGGATGCCTGAGATCTTGAGGCAGGGGCCTCACCCCTATTGTTACATGAAACTAATTTCAGGTTTCGCCCGCTATTCTGATAGGTACTCGTTTGTAATATAGTCAATTGGTAGGTTGTATTCTGATGTGTTCGAAAGCCAATGATGTTCCATATTTTCTGATGTTGTACGCAGTCAAATGTCTTGTTGCAATCTATTAAGCATGTGTGCAATTCTATGCTGTATTCCCTTCACTTCTCAAAGATGTTTCTCATGTTAAAGATGTGATCCCGGGTACCTCTACTATTTCTGAAGCCTGCTTGAACTACATGAAGTCTCTGTTCTAGCTTCCTTTCTATCCTCTCCATGATAATCTGTAAGAGTATTTTGCTGGCATGGCTTATTAGAACAATAGTTCTGTAGTTAGCACACAACATCCCATTTCTTTTCTTTGGAATGCGGATGATCTTATCCAGACTTTTGGCCAATCTGTATTTTCCCAGATCTTTACATACAGGGCGTGGTAAATACGAACGCTGGCCTCTCCCCGCCCCCCCCTCCTCCAAGCCTGGATGAGATCAGCTGGAATATTATCACTTCCTCGCCCGTGCGATATCGCCGGGGTCCGAAAGGGGTGTAAAGAATAGTGGCGCTGTACCCTACCAGGCATGTTTGTATGAGGATACAAATAATAATACATAAATATTATTATATGGGGAACTTCCGAGGCGATAATAGGGAATAATAGAACAAAGAACGAACGCTTGGCACAATGCCACGCAACCAACTAAAAAATTGGCTGTAGTAGCAGTGTCTTACACGAAGGCGTACTCAATGACTATAGCATAGGGTAACGATCACAGACCGGAAATAAATTGTATATTTGTACCTTCCTATTAATACAAGTATCTCCCAGTAGGGCTGAATATTTGTGGAAACTACTATTCGTGCTGTTTCGTCCAATAAATGTTTGTCTACAACACAAGTATTCAGCCCTACTGGGAGATACTTGTATTAATAGGAAGGTACACATATACAATTTATTTCCGGTCTGTGATCGTTACCCTATGCTATAGTCATTGAGTACGCCTTCGTGTAAGACACTGCTACTATAGCCAATTTTTTAGTTGGCTGCGTGGCAGTGTGCCAAGCGTTCGGCTTCTCGTGGCAAGGCGCGGTGCCACTGAGTACGGGTTCGATCCCGCTTCGGACCATATATTGTTCTTCGTTTTTTTCTATTGTTGTTTGTCTGTTAATTTTTCCGAGTGCTAACACATACTACTTTGTTCTATTATTCTCCACGTTTGTATGAGGCAAGAAAGGAGGGCTGGGCATGGGACTGGCTATCCCATACTGTAAAAATATAAGCCGAAAAAAACTTCACAAACATGGACAAGTCAAATTGAATAAAAGTAAATACGTCATCCAAGAAAGATAAAGGCTATATGTCTAAAAGATGTATAATTATAGGAGAAGACGGATAGAAGCAGAGATGAAGATGATGGGGAAGACATGGATTGATCTTAAAAGAATGGCACGAAACAGAACGACTTGGAAAGTGGTTGTTGAAGACCTATGCTCCACAGGGAGCTGAAAGGTAGAAGGAGAAGATCATCACACCCTGGTGACTTCCCTCTCTTCAGATTTTTGTTATCGCGGAACGAACTTTCTCATAGACTTTTTCTTTCCGCCAAAAAATTTGGCTGCAGAAAGTCAACAACAGAAATGATAAATAACTGTCGAGATCGAAAGCTGTGGAGAGACATGATCACCTACGCCAGCAAGCATGGTACTTGATGATGATGATATCAAACAATTTTAGAAACGAAACAAATTTGTGTAAGTTTCAACTCTATGAACTAACTAAACTCTATCATTAAAATTAGTTTATAAATAAAACTATATTTTAATTATTAATTCTATGAAGTAAACAACTTAAGGGGAAAAACACGGTTGTAAGTAAATATAAATTATATGAATGAAACAAACTTAGAAACAAAATTACTTAATGTAAAAATTAAATTAAATCATAAGATTAAAACCAGTTTAGGACGAACCAGGTTATGTAAATGTAAATTCTACAAATTATTTAAGTTATTGAATTTATTCATTGTACAGTTAATTATGCGTAGCACTTCACACAAACAGACAACTGTCTCAAACGAATTAAAATTGTAAGAACAATGAAAGAAAATTGGTCAATTTAAGACTGAGTGAAGCCAAAAGCTATAGGTCGGGGTCGAACCAGACCTTTGTTCTTGGTAGGCAAGTTAACCACAGATCTATATCGACCTCTATGTATTATAAGTCAATTCTTTAAATACAAAATAAAAATTGTAATTATGCTAAAGCAATTGAAATAGTACAGAAAGTGCAACACGTTGAGAAGGCTTTATCATCGACCTAGAACACGCAAAGAATATTCTAGAAATAAAATCCTACCCAGAAAGAATACTCACAACCAGGCTACTAGAAGACGACCGAAAAAAACTTACATACAAATCTATGCACCATGCAACAACAAAAGACAGTAAAGAATTATATGACATACTAAATGGTATTGTCAACAAGACTGATGAAAGCGACGACAAGTTAGTGATGTGAGATTTTAATGGAGGGCTTATGAAACGCAACAGTGATAGCAGAGATATCTTGGGACCCTTGGCGATAAGAGACAGCTGAAATCAATGGGAGCAGACTGCTGGTGTTATGTAATCAAAATTATTTGTTTATCACCAACACATTCTTCAAACACAGAGAGTCGCAATTGTACACATGGTACAAATGGAATGACACAACATGCAGAAGTCAGATACATTTTATACTAACAAGAAAACAGAACAAGAAAAGAGTAACAGACTGCACAGCAATTCCTAATATCAAAGATGACACGGACCACAAAATGGTTATGATTACACTCATACTGCCAAAAACAAAGAGAAGAAACGAAAACAAACAAAAGAAGAAAAAAATGAACACACAATATAAATAAAACAATTAAAAGATAAAAAATCAAGGAAAACCCTTGAAGAAAAACTAACATAGGAATTCAAGAAACTCCCTGACGAAGTAAGCACAGTAGAAGAAGAGTGGAAAGGGTTTAAGAAAACAGTATCAACATCTCAAAAACAATATGTGGAACGAAACTAAGGACAAAGGAAGAGAAAAAAGAGCACCCCGTGGTGCAACGAAACAATCAGAGAAGCAATTAAAGAAAAGAACCCGTTTAAAAATTGGAGGGAGAATAAGACATAAGAAAAGTATGGAAAATATGCTATAGTTAAAAAAGAATTACAATTTTGATGAAAGAAGCTAAGCAAAAGAACTGAACAGAGTTCGGACAAAATTTTAGCATAAACTTCAAGACAGCCACAAGAGATTTCTACAAAGCAATAAAAGCGACAAGAAGGAAAAGGGAAAACCACAATCCTACTAAGCTCATAAATGACAAAGACGGACAGCCAATATCAAATAACCAACATATGCAAGAGAGATGGAAATGATATTTTGAAGACCTATTAAACTTGGCACCAACTTTCAATAATACAATAAAACCCACGCAAGAATGCACAAACACTGAACCCAACATCATGAAAAAGAACATCGGAGAAGTAATCAAATATGCACGAAGACATAATGCATCGGGGATAGATAACACACCAGAACAAAAAATTGCAGCAGCAGAACAAACAGGAGGCTACACAGAATATTCAATGTAGCATGGCACCAACAAAAAGCACCAGCAGACTGGTCAACAGGCAATGAAATTGCCAAATCATCGTACCAAAATGGAAACAGAAAGGTAGCAAAAGTAACTGCAATCAATATAGAGGTAGATCTCTTCTCAGCCTTGTTGGATATATGTAATATATCTGAATACAGCATATTTTCTGGGTTTTTTTTATCCTTCATTCCTACTCGCTTAACTGAACTAGTTTTTCTGTCTCCACCTTGTCACGAGGATATGGGATAAGATTTTGATCAGCTTTGATTCACAAATCTAACACAAAAATAACGCGCACAATAAATTAGTGGTTCTGACTGATGCAGTCAGTACTATCAGCTCTAAAAAGCCCCAATAACAATGACGAACGCGCAGATAAATTAGCTAAAGAGGGAGGGAGATTCCCACAAGAGAACCATCCGCTCAGTTATGATGAAGCCAAATCCATTCTCAAAAGTCAGGTACATGAACAATGGAAACGAGAACACCCAAAGCATAACGAGAGTGACGGATACCACCAACTATCAAGAAGGGATCAAATCATCATACTTCGCCTACGCACTGACCACAATAGAATGAGAAATCACATGTTCACCAAATTCAAAATAGGTACAACCAGCCTATGCCACTGTATACTGGACAATATGACAACAAAACATGTTCTACAGGATTGCCCCCCCCCCCAGTACACAGACCTGAGAAGAGCAATGTGTTCCACGCCCACCTCCCTGGAAGAGAAACTATATAGGGCAATCGATTCGCTTAAACAGACAGCTGACTTCATGAGCGAGTCTGGAATCCTACTCTGATTGAGTCTTGGTCGCAGAGAGAGAGAGAGAGAGAGAGAGAGAGAGAGAGAGAGAGAGAGAGAGATTCACAGATCTTGACTCAGGACAAATAAAATGTTCAGGACACACGACGAGTCACAATAACCTAAAGAGAGTTATCTACCAGAGTAAAACATTGGAGAAAGAAAGTTCAGACTAACAAAAACTAAAGTGGACTGATTGCATTGAGTGATGGACTGGAGAACTAAGATGGCGTGCATCATCAAGGTAAGAGACAGGGCGAAATAGTGCTCCATGATAGTCAACATTCCATTCGGAGACTATACAACCGAGGTAGGCAACCAATGGCCCGAGGGCCAGAATCGGCCAGCAAAGCTATTGTGGTAGGCTCAAATGGTTGATTGAAAAAAGTACTATATACTACATTCCCTGAGCTCAAACTAAAATAAATAACAAGTAACACGCAGCAATTTAGTAAATACGCAGAAATTTAGAACTCGTTTAAACAAGAGTAATTTGATTAATGAATACGCCAAAACGAAATAGTTTTTATTATATCTTTGATATGTTAGTTTTTAAAGCCTAGACTGTGAAGTTCATTGTCTTTGATGATTTACACTACGCTGCCAGTCACTGACTAGTCAAGATCACATGAATGGTGTAGACTTTCTTGTTAGTGTCGCGATGGATAAAAAGATCGTGACTTGGGGATTATATGGCGTAGTATTGTAATAGGCTGACGTTAATAGTTAGATACCAGGACTTTTTCAAATAACAATCCTGCGTCAGATCAAAAAAGAATGTATATCTTTTTTCTGTAGCATCGGTTTTGTTAGAGGTTACGAATTGTGGTCGTTAACGGATGTTATGTGATCTTTATTTATATAGCAATGTATTTAATAAAATAACAGGCTATAAAAAATGGTACTGTCAAGAAAAAGGAGGAAAGTTGATCCATAATTTCGCATCATAATGTGCCATACTGGTTGGCGTAGGCGATCATGTCCTTCACAATCTTCTATCTACAGTACATCGGATCAATTTTGTTGTTAACCGTTTGCCATGCAATGACACCAAGCTATTCAGTATTGTCTCTCTTTGTCGTCCGCGATCTCTCTTTCCTTTTATTTTGCCACTTGTAACCAAGTATTCCAACTTTTCTCTTCTCATGATGTCCCCGAAAAATGTTGATTGTTTCTTTCTTATGTTTTTAGTAGCTCCCAATTTTTGTGTTGGCCTCTTTGAGAGTTTCCTCATTGATCTTTTTAGCTGTCCAGGGAACATTTTAATCTTTCTATTAATAATTTATTGTTGAATCTCCACCTCTCCCAACCTTTCCTGTTTCACCCCCCTCCTTTTCATTTCAATCTCCATCAACAATACGATTTTTACATGCAAATCGTTTGTGAATGCAACATTCGGTAATTTATATTATGGCTTCATTAGGGGGTGGTATCCTGTCCTCAGTGCCTCATAGTTTTCAGATCTGGCTCTCAGAAAATAAAAGGTTGTCCACCGCGGCTGTACAAGAGTCGCTGAGGCCGCTTTCAGCTCTACGCTGTCGTCAGCAACATTAATGATTACATTATATCTTAATAATTTACCGAAATAAACGCAACGATGAAGAGGTTTTCATATTCACAGAAGTAATGTCTCCATTATTATCTACTTTAGAGCATTTTGCTGAAATTGACATCGACTGTGAAATTTTCCAAAAGGAGAGAATGAGGTAGAATCTGAAATCATATTTGAAGGACACTCTATAGTTTTTCTCAACGGCAGTGTTGTGAAATAAAGAGGTTGGTGATGATGATGAGTTGTGTTTTCTAGGGACAAGAGCACGAGTTCGGTTCCTCAGGGAATGGTCAAGAAGACTTTTGTCTTACGAAAGAAAGACGTCCTGACTTAATACTTTCGACCTCACCCCAAAATGTGTCGAGACTTCAGAAAAAATAAGCAATAAAACCATATTTCTTAATATGTCACGTTCAGACGCGGCTCGATGCTTTCTTTAATTTCGTTATTTCTTTCTGTATTTCCAGGGTAAATATTTGTATTTTTTGTGTGAATTAAAACTCAGTCCTCTTCTGTGTCATCTTTAAATAGATGTGTCTACATACGTTACGTTGCATTTAATCTTATATCAACATTACATGAAGCATGAATGAATCTCCCAAATACGAGTCTATATTTACTTGTGACAAATACTGGTACGCGAATATAACAATATGCTAACTTTATGAGAATTCTGTGAATTGTAAGGAAATAACCGTTCATGATATACGTTCAGTCCTTGATGAAGTCAATGTTTGATGAGAGTTAATTTACATATAGTAGTTTATTCTCCGACGAGATTCTATAAACATCTAGTAGTATTAGCCCCCAAAGAATGTTTTCAGGAAATAATATATGAATGGCATGGTATATCGTCCTTGTATATTTTAGAGATTGCTGCGTATGCAGATTTGCAGTGTAAGATACGAGTGCATGTTCCGTCAGGTAGGAAATTACGAGAATAGAATGAGAGCTAAAATACAACAAGGAAGTAAAACTGTAATTGGTTAATAAACATTTTACAAATATTTTATGTGCCAGTTCAGTCATATCTGCTTTTACGTCTTCCTTATAGTTAATCGTCATCTTCTTGAAAATTCTAACGCATTTCTTTAAGTATTTGTCTGTGTGTGTGTTCATGTGAGTGTATGTTTTCTAGCTACCTGATATATTGTTTGTACTTCTTTCAATCCGCCCCTTTTAAGACGCTCACTTTCATTATCTTGAAAAAAGGCAATATTCAACTCAATGTCCTAAGCATCTCAATTACGCTTTTATCGCGATGCCATGTTGTAATTTTTACATAACAGAACGTTGTGCAGGTTTACAACAGGTGATGCTGTCTGTTGTTCTGGCTACTTGTAGAGGAAACGTCTTCGTTAACCTTATTGTGGTACTGATGTTGACTGTTGTTTCTATCAACAGTTGATGACTCGATCAGATAACACGTTAGTCTAGTAAGACTGCTCATCTAGAAAACAATTCTATCAACATCTATTTTTAAAAAAATAAAATAAAGTACCCCTGTCACGCCAAGTGGCGTATAGGGAATATGGTGTTAGTGGCAATACATTTTACAGACCTTCGGCACATGATTTTTAGAGTAATGTGGTCAGTATTACGCCCGTGCAGCTTTACTTTCCCAGAAAAAAATCCGGTACCCATTAAAGGCTGGGTGAACCAGAAGCCGTCGGTTGGGATCGAACCCTACCTCTTGTCTTTTGTAGTCCAGTTCACTAACCACTGAGCTATCGCGGCTCTCCAACATCTATTATTTGACATAAAAGTCAAAGAAAACCAAAAGATAAGGAAACAATTACAAACACATTTCTATTGAAGGCGAATACACTGTATCATAACGTGCGAAGAAACAATGCAGCATAGTTTTCTTATAAAAGTACAAATAAAAAGATAGATCTCAACAGCTGGCGAAGGCACCATTATTAACACTTTACATTTGGTTATGAAAGGCCCCGGTATCACTGCAAACGAATTAAAATCCATAATTGCTCAACCGCCCGTGCCAGCGTAATCATCCGAATTAATATCTCATCTCCCAAACAAAGAAAGGTAACTGTAGTCCCCATCGTAGCAGTCTCAGCACACGCCAAAAGACAAGGCAAAACCGCGCAGAAAGTGAACAGTGCCAACTGTTCCCTGTCATACAATATCATCATTCATCGTAAACAATTGGAATATCGAAACATGATCAAAACTGATTAGACACACAGCTTACGGTGTGCACAGAGCACTTAACTCAGTAGCTCCTGCAACAAGCCGGACTTGGAATATGAGGAAACTGCAACAAGGAACATTTTTCATGCATAGCCTTCAATTGTTCCCGCCGCCTATCAACCAAATACCGGAAGTTCACGTCCTCTTGAAAATGATGATCGTCGTATTATTTTTTTTTTTAATGTACAGCGCTTGATGATGTTAGGCCAGTTAGCCGTCAGATTATCCCCGCCGCACATCAAACAACTGAACGTAAGATTATCGTACGGCCGATCTAGGGATGTACGATGAGCCATTACGATGACGTAGCACACAAAAATGTCGTACACAAAACAATTTCGCTCCCTTTAGATTCATGATTACTCTATTGAAAGTAGCCTACGACGAACAAAACACGGTGCAAATTTTCTAAAGAGATAAAACTGCGGCTGACGAAGTAGTTTCCATTAATGTGTAACATGGAAATAACTTGCGTCAATGAATTCCAACAACAGTCATGAACAGCATCAATGTGACGTAAAGCGCAGATCAAGTCGAGACGTTGAAAGGTTGCACTCACAACACTTGATTTGTCAAAACTGGACTGTTGCCGGAGGACGACTTCGCTTTAGCGGCGCAGATGGAATAAGTAGATCACAATTTTTACTTTAACACAGAAAACTGCAACGGAGAACCGAAATTAATCAGATCCCGAATGCACTTTCTGCAGCGATTGAGAGAACGTGACCGAGATCCACCATCTTTAAAACGGAAGTCCTCACTCTTTACATGTAATTCTGGAAAAGGTTTGCCGCTTTCCTCTGAATTCTCTGACGTGTCTTGTGTCTTTCCTTGGTATTGTCTTGTTTTATTTAAAATGTGTCTTCTTTTTATTTTGTCTTGTCAATTCTTCTTTTTTTCCCTCCCAGTTTTGCTTATTAACCGTCGAGGGAAAAGAGGATTATTCATGACTGTTCTCTTTTGTTTCGCCCTCTACACAGTGCTTCGAGTGGCTTCAGATATTTCGTGGGTCAATTTCATGGGAGGTTTTCTTTTACCTTTCCTATTGTAGCATCTTCTTGCTAATGTTTGCTGTGGAATGCTGTTTACTGGTAACCGTTATAGAAGTCTAAACCATCTAATGTTTTGTTCCTAAAAGTAGCTTCCGGTATTACTTCAACTGTTTTGTTCTAGTTTTCTTTACTTCTAGTTTTATCTTTTATTGAAGCATAAAGTATTTTTCTGAGACATCTCATTACTGTAGATGTGATCTTCCATTTCTCCTTCGCTGTTAATGTATTATTTGCCTCTGGTAGGACAACGTCGGCACAAATAATGAGTTATCTACTGCTTTTGTCTTTATCCTCCTGCGTTTTACCCGGAAATCGTGAACTACTTCAATCAGCACGAAGTTTAAACTTTTATCTAAAAAATGTTTACAAGGAAACCTTGTCGGTCGGAAACATAATGTAACTATTGAGAAAATGTATGACAGACTGAAACTGCTAATAATAAGGAAAACTAAGTAAACATGCTACTTTCCAAATGCCAAAATCACAGGTTCGAAATTAAAGAGGTAAACATGACCTAATTTATTTTTTCCTTATTTTGAAAATATTTTTCTCCATTTAGGAGACAGTGAGAGGTGAACTGGACTTCTTATCTGACCACCTTCAACGTCTATACTAAAGGCAATATCATCATCAAGTACCGGACCCACTGGTGTAGGTGATCATGTCTCTCCACAACTTTCGATCACGACAGTCATTTATCATTTTTGTTATTGACTTTCTGCCAAGCCATTCTCTTAAGCTATCTCGTATCTTATCTCTTTGCTTCCCTCTATCTCTTCGTCCCTCAATTTTCCCAGTTGTTGCAACATATTCCAGTTGTTCTCATCTCATTACACGGCCAAAAAATTGATGATTGTTTCTTCCTAATATTGGAAATTAGCTCTCTTTTTGCTTTGGCCTCTTTCAGAACATTTTCATTACTCTTCATAGCTGTCCATGGTATTCTCAACATTCTTCTGTAAAACCACATTTCTACAGGCGCCAGTGGTTTTCTTGTCTGTTGTCCTATTGTCCATGATTCACATCCATATGTTAAGACTGGCTCTACATAACATTTAAGAACTCTTTTTCTTGTTTCTATTATCAAAAAATGGATTGCATAGTATCTTCCTCATTTTTTTGGAACGCTGCTTTTGCCTGAACCATTCTGCAAAGGTGATATAGCTATTGCATAAATGCATCACATTCTCTCAGAAACAATTTACAGTATCTGGTTCGCGTCTTAGATGTAGCATCAATATGTGTTTATTTTTAAACGCGCATCTGCACACTTCATAGATGTAAGCTCTCCTGCTGCGCTCGACTGCTACGGTAAATTCATCGGCTAATGTCTGTACCTTAAGAATAATAAAACGAGTTGGTCTGGGAAAACCGTGTTGAGTGTATGACGAGTGCGGACAAGGATGTTTGTTCTTGAGATCAAGTCAACACGAGGCAGAGACTGGTATACACGTACTAGTGAGAGAATGAGAGAGCAATCTGCACTTAAACAACCCCGTCCTTGTGGAAGAAATATGGAGCGATAGAACTAAGGGTTATCATCTCTTTTGTCTACATTCCCATTATTATACAATCTTTTCAAGAAATCTATCAGCGGTTTATTTTTTTTTTCAGTAATGTATAATTTACTATTTATCATAAATTATACATTATTTTATTTTAGTATTAATTTATGGTACTAATCTATTTTATTAATTTAATTTGTTGATTTATATTGTTTGTCTATTTTATATAACTCATTTGACTATGTATTAAGAGTCAGAGCAAAATAGATATTGCATGACTGCGAAACATCTATGAAACAGATGTGAGAATAATGGAACATCTACTCTGTTAATTCTCGCCTTGTGCAAAATATCGACGAAGACTTTTTCTTGGTAGGAATACGTGATCTTTTCTTCATAAATAATTTGTGACATTAAAATTGTGTTAATCTAACTTATTTAGAGATGTTTCTTTACTACTTTTGTCAAAGCATGCTTGGCTTTCTTCCAGCTTTTAATTTTTACATCGCCGGTTTGAAACCGGAGCTTCTCTTAGCCTCAAGCAGCCCAATCATCTAGTGGTGGGTGTTCATGCACCGGCCTGTCTAAGACCTTCCGTTCACAAAATGATCGTGGACAGTGGCCATGAAACTGGATGCATTCTGAAGATCTCCACGAAACACACAAGAAACTGTCATACCACGCAGTGAACATGGGAGAGAAGACAGAACAGACCAAGGACAACCTGAATGAGACCTGTGTAGACAGTAAATACGTTAAGGACAGAGCTTTGGAGTTTCTTGTGAAGGATACCCACGGTCTAAGCAATTGAAACGAGAGTATTATTGCCGTTAAAATATGTCAGAGTTTTGTAGACATCAGACTACTTTATCAGTCCTGAACAAAGCGAGCACAACTACGACGATGGAGAAAACGAGCATTTTATAACGGAGGTGTCATTGTAAAGTATATCGGGCACAAGTAATATTAGCTACAGCAGTTACTTTTATCAGGCAATAGACCATGTTGAACTAATCAAGTGTTGCACTTTTGTTTTTAATTCATAAATAAATAACACTTTCTTTTAAAATAAAACCTTACTAGGATTTAGTTTAAAATATACTAAAAGCAGACCGTATAACAAAAACCCGCATAGACAAGAGCACAAAAAATGTTACCAATGTCGTAAGCTTCAGGTGACATATACACCATTGTGTTCATGAAAACTAGAAGATTATTATTAAGAACATATTGTACAGGATAGATCTTTGTCAGAGAACTTAAAAAGATGATTGGGCACAAAGACTCAGCAATGCAAACAAAACAGTTTGGAGCTAAAATTTAGTTCTTCAGAAATGATCAAATTCTTCACGAGTACGTGTACAACTGTGTAATCATCAAGTTGTAGGAGCAGAATAGGAAGGAGAGAGCTACCAAAAAAAGAATATACACCGTGATAAATATTAATATTGTAACTTAGTAGACTGACCTAGCTACACTCTCCACAGTCTCAATGGCGAACTATCACTGTCAACACAAGAAATATAATGCGTTTTAGTGGCTCTAGTTTTTAAGGGCATCTATCTCGTTCGTCATCACCTTCTTCTCGTGACACGAGCATCGCGATCTGTGCACTGAGTATATAGTTGATAACAAAACGTCAGAACAACAAGTGTGCCTGTAACTCAATTCTCGAAAGATGCTTAGATAGTGACTCAGGTTGGGTGTGTGTTGATGACTAAATAAAACATGTCTCTGGTTCATTGTTTTGCTTGTCTTATTTGCTTTCATTCTCGTGAATCCTCATACTTTTCTCTCATAAACATTGATAACTGTCCTGTTCTTTCTTTATTTCCAGTATATGTCACACACCTCTTTAAACTCATTCCGAAAGTCATCATCATCATGTGCCTTACCGGTTGGCGTAGGTGATTATGTCCCTCCACAATCTTCTATCTACAGTGCATCGTATCAATTCTGTTGTTGACTGTTTTCCATGCCATGACACTAAGCTATCCAGTATTTTCTCTCTTTGTCGCCCGCGATCTCTCTTTCCTTTTATTTTGCCAGTTGTAACCAAGTATTCCAACTTTCCTCTTCTCATGATGTGCCCGAAAAATGTTGATTGCTTCTTTCTAATGTTTTTTAAGAGCTCCCTTTTTGTGTTGGCCTCTTTGATTCCCAGAGTAGTAATCATAAATAAAATACTGTTCTGATTAAAGCATGGCGTTCGCCGTCACATTTGTTCATCACTGCTCAGTTAAATATTGCACTTTTAAAAACCTCTGGGCTAAATTTCTTCTATTATATTTCTGTTGACGACTCTGCAATGAAATTCAGTGTTTATATCATACTATCTTAAATTACACTACGATTCGTTGTTAGTTCGTGTCGCTGAAAGGTTTCTGTAACACTATCTTACCTCACAGTTGTAACACTGACGTCTCTTTTGCTTTGCTCCACTGTGCTTAAAGAGCCGCGATAGCTCAGTGGTTAATGAACTGGACTACTATGGACAAGAGGTTGGGTTCGATCCCAACCAACGGCTTCCGGTTTACCCAGCCTTAAATGGGTACCGGATTTTTTCTGGGAAAGTAAAGCCGCACTGTTGTAATACCGACCACATTACCCCAAAATGCATGTGCCGAAGGTCTGTAAATTTATGGTCACTAACACCATATTCCCTATACGCCACTTGGCGTGACGGGAGCACTTTACCTTTTTTTTACTGTGCTTTAAAAC
The DNA here is from genome assembly GCA_032433765.1 of Megaustenia siamemsis. Classification (NCBI taxonomy): domain Eukaryota; kingdom Metazoa; phylum Mollusca; class Gastropoda; order Stylommatophora; family Ariophantidae; genus Megaustenia; species Megaustenia siamemsis. The sequence goes on along the minus strand of JAVIAB010000124.1, from coordinate 50,619,696 downwards.
TAACCGTCAGCAGTATTGGAAATTTAAGCTGCATGTTCGTTCGTTCGTTCGCTTTCGTCAGCTTTGACCTCTGACGAAGTCCCACCCACTCAATTTTGTGGGACTGAATTTTGCGTGTAAAGTCTGTTTTATCCCATTACAGGATGCCCCTCGCCATGCAGGCAGATTTACTCCGACTTCAGAGGTACTAATTTTTAGGGAATTAGTAAAACCCAGGTGTCCTCGCCAGGGTACGAACCCCGGCTGTTGCCGTGGTAAGCCAACCGCCTATCGATTGCGCTAACCGGACACCCAAGCTGCATGTTAATAATTCCATTTTCGTAAGATGACGGATTTACTTTATTACCTTTCTTAATGTATGTTTGATGAAATATGTCATTCTTGGAACTATGACATATTTCAAACACAGAGAAAGGCAAGACTCAACGTGGACAGCCTCATATAAATGTCAGGTATTTTATAATTAATCCTCTCTTATGATGTATACTTTAGTATGAAGATCAGTAAACATTAGTAAAATTAGCGAGTTAATAGATTTATTTTGCTTTAACACACCAGCAGAACGTTAAGTACGAACGTTACCACTAATATCTTCAGTAATAAAGAAAAGACGATGGTCATACGTTGGACATGTGATGAGAAGAGATAATAACCGAATAGCAAAGCAAGCCCTCATATGGGAAACAACAGGTAAAAGAAAAAGAGGAAGACCCAGGGAGACACTGAGAAGAACATTGATGAGAGAGGCAAGAGCAGCAGGAGTCGGCTCCCTCAATGAGATAGAACTGCTTGCACAGAACAGAGACAGATGGCGAGATTTGATAAAATATCTTTAAAAGAAAACTGCTAGAACAAAAAAATCCATATAGGAGAAGGTGTATCTTGGTCTACGCCCTATGGGCCGGTTACGGCTCGAAAGGTCAATAGATAGATAGAACGTTAAGCTGCTCTATTCTTCCCGTTTGTCTAAAAATATTTTTGGTTCTTTATTATGTGTTTTTCTCTCTTTGACATTTTATTTTTTGTTATCACTCTCAAGTTTTCATTCAGTTTTCTAAATAGCTGTCCTGTTATTCACTGCCATTTCACTCATAACCTTATTATCATTTTCTCCTCCTTTATCGCTCCATTAATGAAAATTGTTTTGGTATTTTTCCACCTGTGAGTTTCGTTTTAAAATGACACTTGATGTCATCCGACAGACGTGATCGCCACAAAGATCCAGTCTTGCTGACATTCCTCATGGCTGGACCAGGATTTGCCCTGAACCAACATGCCTAGGACTTCTCTGTTTAAAGTCATCTTTAGTGGTGATGTTGAAAACACTGTCTATGCCGTGAAGTTTGTCCTGGAGATAAAAATTGACCTGCTGTGAGAAAAACTAATCTGTCCAACTTGTTTAACGTGCCGACATGACATCGGAACGACTGGATTTTTATTGTTAGCTTTTTTTAAACATTATTTAGGAACGAGGGAAATCACAAGTAGATGTACGGATAATTAATTAGAAATTATAATCACTTATTCCTTTCTTCCAGTGATTATTTCTTTCTTTACCTATTATTTTCTTCCAACGAACGTAATGGAAACGTTCAGAGAGAGAGAGACCAAAGCAGGAAGAGAGCTAATATCCAATATTAGGAAGAAACAATCATCATTTTATGGCCATGTAATGAGAATGAAATAGTTAGAATATATAATAACAACTGGGAAAATTGAGGAACGAATAGATAGGGGGAAGCAAAGAGGTATGATATCAGACATCTTAAGTGAATGGATTGGCAGAAGGTCAACAACGGAAAGGATAAATTACTGTCGAGATCAAAAGCTGTGGAGATATGTTTCCTTTCTTCTCATCGCCACTATCCCATCTCATTCACATTAGGGTCTTCAAATTCAGTGATACCTCATATTTTTCATTCCAATTGCAATTTATTTCAAAAGTACGTTTTAACTCTGAATTGTGTGTAACTCGAATAGATTGTTCCCATTATATATAATGGAAAAGGAATTAATCCGTCCTCAGACTTTAACGGTATATATTTTCTATAAACATTAACAGCAAATCTACATAATTTAATGAAAAGATAACACAATATTAAATTATCTAAATAAATAAACTTAAATTGAAAACAAGAAATAAAATACTGAAATGCTATATTATAAAATAAAAATTGCTTTTTCTGTACCATCGTGGAATGGTGTACACGATGGAGAGGAAGATAAAGGTTGTGTTTGGAGGCTTCTATAAACAGTCTCTCTCTTTATCTCTCTCTCTCGCCTGCTTCTTAGCACAGATGTTTGATGGTGCTGGTTTACTCTCCTCCTTTACTAGATCTGTTACTCATGTACCACTTTCATGTTTTATGTGCCATTTTCACTTTAATCTCTTCGATGCTATAACCTTCTTCTCCGACTTTTGCTTGTTAATCTTTTTGGGTTAATAGATAGTAGTTATACATAACCAAACGTATCAAAAATAAACCCACAAAAGCACTGAATACACACGAGCAAGAGATACATTGTGAGCACACTATAATGCATTTACAGATATCAATTTTTCTCCCCACTCCTGATATAACGCAGTCCGCACATAGAAACATCGTCTAAACTCCAGATCTAAATTCTTTCAAATTTAGCATTCGAACTCTGAAAGATTGTTTGAAGTACGAGGCTGCGCTGTTTACAGGTTGCAGATGGACACTAAATAAGTCACTTTTACTCTATGCCTACGACCTTGATCTAAATATGTATTTATTTGTGTTCCAATTATTGTTCTTCAGTTATCTTCCGTTTATGCCTTTGTTTTCGATCACAATGAGGCGTTTATCTCCTCATGTTCGTTTTTTTACATATTTATTGCTGTTATTTTTATATTTCATGTCATGTTTTTAAACTTATTTTCATTCTTCTCTTCTTCCTTCTGTATTAATCTTTCTCCCCTCCCTTGATTGACAGAGTAGCAGTGGTCTGTATATATTTAAATGTATTTTGTTAGCAGGCAGCAAATTGTTCCATTATCTTGCACGTTATGTTGCCAGTTTTGTTCCAGAGCCCTACGTCTGGCCCACATGCCCATCTGTTTCCACTGTTCATCTCCTACTTATCTCTGGTCTACGACTTTTTGTTGTCCCTCTCAAGTTTATTGCATAACAGTTCACGTGGATGCTTCTGAATTACTTCTGCTTTGTTTCTGTATGCACTTGTCCAGTCCATCCTCTGTCTGATAACGATGTGTGTGTTTTTATCTTGAATGCACATCCTCAACTGTTCTTGATTGCTGATCTGGCCAAATATATTTTGAGAATTTGCTTCCGGCAGGTTACGAGGGAACGAAGGTAGCCATGCCTTTCCTGCTGTCATACGTTAACAGCAAGAAATGTCATGCTTCTAAGGCACATAATGTCACACTTCTACAGCAAGAAATGTCATGCTTCTAAGGCACATAATGTCACACTTCTACAGCAAGAAATGTCATGCTTCTAAGGCACATAATGTCACACTTCTACAGCAAGAAATGGCATGCTTCTAAGGCACATAATGTCACACTTCTACAGCAAGAAATGGCATGCTTCTAAGGCACATAATGTCACACTTCTACAGCAAGAAATGGCATGCTTCTAAGGCACATAATGTCACACTTCTACAGCAAGAAATGTCATGCTTCTAAGGCACATAATGTCACACTTCTACAGCAAGAAATGTCATGCTTCTAAGGCACATAATGTCACACTTCTACAGCAAGAAATGTCATGCTTCTAAGGCACATAATGTCACACTTCTACAGCAAGAAATGGCATGCTTCTAAGGCACATAATGTCACACTTCTACAGCAAGAAATGGCATGCTTCTAAGGCACGTAATGTCACACTTCTACAGCAAGAAATGGCATGCTTCTAAGGCACATAATGTCACACTTCTACAGCAAGAAATGTCATGCTTCTAAGGCACATAATGTCACACTTCTACAGCAAGAAATGTCATGCTTCTAAGGCACATAATGTCACACTTCTACAGCAAGAAATGGCATGCTTCTAAGGCACGTAATGTCACACTTCTACAGCAAGAAATGTCATGCTTCTAAGGCACGTAATGTCACACTTCTACAGCAAGAAATGTCATGCTTCTAAGGCACATAATGTCACACTTCTACAGCAAGAAATGTCATGCTTCTAAGGCACATAATGTCACACTTCTACAGCAAGAAATGTCATGCTTCTAAGGCACATAATGTCACACTTCTACAGCAAGAAATGTCATGCTTCTAAGGCACATAATGTCACACTTCTACAGCAAGAAATGGCATGCTTCTAAGGCACATAATGTCACACTTCTACAGCAAGAAATGTCATGCTTCTAAGGCACATAATGTCACACTTCTACAGCAAGAAATGTCATGCTTCTAAGGCACATAATGTCACACTTCTACAGCAAGAAATGTCATGCTTCTAAGGCACATAATGTCATACGTTTACAGCAAGAAATGTCATGCTTCTAAGGCACATAATGTCACACTTCTACAGCAAGAAATGTCATGCTTCTAAGGCACGTAATGTCACACTTCTACATCAAGAAATGTCATGCTTCTAAGGCACATAATGTCACACTTCTACAGCAAGAAATGTCATGCTTCTAAGGCACATAATGTCATACGTTTACAGCAAGAAATGGCATGCTTCTAAGGCACATAATGTCACACTTCTACAGCAAGAAATGTCATGCTTCTAAGGCACATAATGTCATACGTTTACAGCAAGAAATGTCATGCTTCTAAGGCACATAATGTCACACTTCTACAGCAAGAAATGTCATGCTTCTAAGGCACATAATGTCACACTTCTACAGCAAGAAATGTCATGCTTCTAAGGCACATAATGTCACACTTCTACAGCAAGAAATGTCATGCTTCTAAGGCACATAATGTCACACTTCTACAGCAAGAAATGGCATGCTTCTAAGGCACATAATGTCACACTTCTACAGCAAGAAATGTCATGCTTCTAAGGCACGTAATGTCACACTTCTACAGGAAGAAATGTCATGCTTCTAAGGCACATAATGTCATACTTTTACAGCAAGAAATGTCATGCTTCTAAGGCACATAATGTCACACTTCTACAGCAAGAAATGTCATGCTTCTAAGGCACATAATGTCACACTTCTACAGCAAGAAATGTCATGCTTCTAAGGCACATAATGTCACACTTCTACAGCAAGAAATGTCATGCTTCTAAGGCACATAATGTCACACTTCTACACCAAGAAATGTCATGCTTCTAAGGCACATAATGTCATACTTTTACAGCAAGAAATGTCATGCTTCTAAGGCACATAATGTCACACTTCTACAGCAAGAAATGTCATGCTTCTAAGGCACATAATGTCACACTTCTACAGCAAGAAATGTCATGCTTCTAAGGCACATAATGTCACACTTCTACAGCAAGAAATGTCATGCTTCTAAGGCACATAATGTCACACTTCTACAGCAAGAAATGACATGCTTCTAAGGCACATAATGTCACACTTCTACAGCAAGAAATGTCATGCTTCTAAGGCACGTAATGTCACACTTCTACAGGAAGAAATGTCATGCTTCTAAGGCACATAATGTCATACTTTTACAGCAAGAAATGTCATGCTTCTAAGGCACATAATGTCACACTTCTACAGCAAGAAATGTCATGCTTCTAAGGCACATAATGTCACACTTCTACAGCAAGAAATGTCATGCTTCTAAGGCACATAATGTCACACTTCTACAGCAAGAAATGTCATGCTTCTAAGGCACATAATGTCACACTTCTACAGCAAGAAATGTCATGCTTCTAAGGCACATAATGTCACACTTCTACAACAAGAAATGTCATGCTTCTAAGGCACATAATGTCACACTTCTACAACAAGAAATGGCATGCTTCTAAGGCACATAATGTCACACTTCTACAACAAGAAATGTCATACTTCTAAGGCACGTAATGTCACACTTCTACAGCAAGAAATGGCATGCTTCTAAGGCACGTAATGTCACACTTCTACAGCAAGAAATGGCATGCTTCTAAAGCACATAATGTCACACTTCTACAGCAAGAAATGTCATGCTTCTAAGGCACATAATGTCACACTTCTACAGCAAGAAATGTCATGCTTCTAAGGCACATAATGTCACACTTCTACAGCAAGAAATGTCATGCTTCTAAGGCACATAATGTCACACTTCCACAGCAAGAAATGGCATGCTTCTAAGGCACATAATGTCACACTTCTACAGCAAGAAATGTCATGCTTCTAAGGCACATAATGTCACACTTCTACAGCAAGAAATGTCATGCTTCTAAGGCACATAATGTCACACTTCTACAGCAAGAAATGTCATGCTTCTAAGGCACATAATGTCACACTTCTACAGCAAGAAATGTCATGCTTCTAAGGCACATAATGTCACACTTCTACAGCAAGAAATGGCATGCTTCTAAGGCACATAATGTCACACTTCTACAGCAAGAAATGTCATGCTTCTAAGGCACACAATGTCACACTTCTACAGCAAGAAATGGCATGCTTCTAAGGCACATAATGTCACACTTCTACAGCAAGAAATGTCATGCTTCTAAGGCACATAATGTCACACTTCTACAGCAAGAAATGTCATGCTTCTAAGGCACATAATGTCACACTTCTACAGCAAGAAATGTCATGCTTCTAAGGCACATAATGTCACACTTCTACAACAAGAAATGTCATGCTTCTAAGGCACATAATGTCACACTTCTACAACAAGAAATGGCATGCTTCTAAGGCACATAATGTCACACTTCTACAACAAGAAATGTCATACTTCTAAGGCACGTAATGTCACACTTCTACAGCAAGAAATGGCATGCTTCTAAGGCACGTAATGTCACACTTCTACAGCAAGAAATGGCATGCTTCTAAGGCACATAATGTCACACTTCTACAGCAAGAAATGTCATGCTTCTAAGGCACATAATGTCACACTTCTACAGCAAGAAATGTCATGCTTCTAAGGCACATAATGTCACACTTCTAGAGCAAGAAATGTCATGCTTCTAAGGCACATAATGTCACACTTCTACAGCAAGAAATGTCATGCTTCTAAGGCACATAATGCCACACTTCTACAGCAAGAAATGGCATGCTTCTAAGGCACGTAATGTCACACTTCTACAGCAAGAAATGCCATGCTTCTAAGGCACATATTGTCACACTTCTACAGCAAGAAATGTCATGCTTCTAAGGCACATAATGTCACACTTCTACAGCAAGAAATGTCATGCTTCTAAGGCACATGTCACACTTCTACAAAAAGGAATGTCATAGTTGTATAACAAGGAATATCATAATTTTACAGCAAGAAATGTCATACTTCTACAGCAAGGAATGTCACACTTCTACAAAAAAGAATGTCTTACTTTTACAACAAGAAATATCACAATTTCACAGCAAGGAATGGCAAAAGGTGTCTACCACAAGGAATACCATACCTCTACAGCAAATGTTATGTCACACTTCTACAGCAAGGATTTCCGTACTTCAGCAGTAAGGAATGCCATACTATTACAGCAAGAAATGGCATACTCATACAGCAAGGAATATCATACTTCTATTACAGCGAATGTAATACTTCTGCAACAAGAAATGTCATACTTCCATTGCAAGCAATGTCATACTTCTACAGAAATGAATATCCTACTTTTACAGTGAGGAATGTCATACTTCTACAGCAAAGAAGGTTCTACTACTGCAACAAGGAATGTCCTACTATTACAGCAAGAAATAACATACTTTTGCAACAAGGAATGTCCTACTATTACAGCAAGAAATAACATACTTCAGCAACAAAGAATGTCCTACTATTACATGAAAGAATGTCATACTACTACAGCAAGGAATGCTCTGCTACTACGGCACAAAATGCCCTACTGTTACAGGAAGGAATAATACATCAGCAATGATTATCATACTTCTGCAGCAAGGAATGTAATTATTCTACAGCAAGGAATGTTATTCTTCTACAGCATGAAATGTCATACTTTAACAATAAAGAAAGTTATACTTCGACAACAAGGGATGTTACTTTTCGACAATAAGAAAACAGCAAGGGGTGTCATATTTCTACAGCAAGGAATATCATACTGCTACTGAAGGTGTTGATAATACGTTGACATGCAAGGTAAAGGGAGGCTGAGGCGCCTCTCAGCAACAGAAATGAAAGCTGTAAGCGACTCACAGCTAATGACTTGTGCCAGGATCCGTGAACTATAACTATCCAGAGCCTACTCCACTTCCTAGCGGTGCTTCACCAAACTACTGACTTATCATGATTGCTTGCTACCAACCGTCTGTCAAGACGCCAAATGCCATATTTATATACAAACATTGTACCAGTAAAGAGCTTGTGAGAACTAGCGGATAAAGTAAAGGTAAAGTACGAGACTTGAATTGGCGTCTTAGCACCCGAGTTATCACCCATATGTGCTCGGCCGACTATCCAGAAGTGTTCAGAGACTTCTGGGTAGTGTCTCTTCAAGCAGCGAAACTCATTATGTGAGGCGGCCTTCCTCACCTTCCCAGAGTAGTATCCTGTTACCTATTTCTGTCAGCAGCTGGGTCGACTGCGGGGTTTTTTTTTTTTAACCACGAGTACACTTAACACTGCTTCCAGCGGGAATCGAACACGGGTTGTTCAAACGCTGGTAGCCTAGTTGGGTGGTAGAACTAGCGGATGTTGACAACCTCTATGGAAAATTAAAATCAGTCCTCCGTGTATTTAGAGGTACAACTTCTGATTTTTGTGTTGTACTATCAATAAAATGAGGTGAGATGCAGAATGGCCCAGGCAAAAGCAGCTTTCCAAAAAATGAGGAAGATACTATGCAATCCATTTTTGACAATAGAAACAAGAAAAAGAGTTCTTAAAGGTTATGTAGAGCCAGTCTTAACATATGGATGCGAATCATGGACAATTGGACAACACACAAGAAAATCACTGGAGTCTGTAGAAATGTGGTTTTACAGAAGAATGTTGAGACTACCATGGACAGCTAAGAAGAGTAATGAAGATGTTCTGAGAGTGGTTAAAGCAAAAAGAGAGCTAATTTCCAATATTAGGAAGAAACAATCATCATTTTTTTGGCCATGTAATGAGAAGAGAACAACTGGAATATATTGTAACAACTGGAAAAATTTAAGGGACGAAGAGATAGAGTGAGGCAAAGAGAACAAATAACAGACAGCTTAAAAGAATGGCTTGGTAGAAGATCAACAGAAATTATAGATAGCTGTCGGGTTGTGGAGAGACATGATCACCTACGCCAGTAGGCCCAGTACTTGATGATGATGATGATGATGATGATCAATAAAATAATCGATAAGTGTTTAACAGTTTGGAAAATTAAGTTGTAGATAATTATGCTGTTTTCTATTTATACGATTTACAACTTTATGTTCTCTTACTCCGTTTTCTTATTTGAGGAAGAAAAAAAAAATAAAAAGTAAAATTTAAAAAGGAGGAATAAGAGGCCGAAGAAGAGGAAGAAGAAGAAGAAGAAGAAGAACTGTGGAAAGACGAAACCTTTTTTAAACTTGAGATGGGTCAAATAGAACTTAGTTATAAATACCAAAATTGAAGTCAAGTATGACAACTATGACCAGTTAATGCTTGTACGATATGCTACGTCACGAATAAGGGATTGGTGGGGAAAACTTTAATTATGTTAATCATAAGCGCCAAATCTCTTCTTGTAGTAGTCGCCATTGTAAATTTATTAGAAGTAACAATCTACCTTGTCTTGGATATTGTAAATACGTGCGAAATATGTAAGCCGAAGCATGTCTATGTAGATAAATATTTCGTCTACTTCCGTATTCTGCCCAAGACTATTCTTTCTTCTCTGTGCCTATTTAAAAGGTCGCTAAGTATGCTAGGTTTTGCTGTGCACACTTGAAAGGTCGTTAAGTTTACTACAACTAGTATTAGTATAACTATCAGTATTACTGCTACCTCAAGGGTGACTAAGTCGAAGAATGAAATAATGAGGTGGTTAATGTCGCTTCAGTAAGGCTGTAATGTATCAAAATGTATTTGATTAGGGGGGCTTTGGTACCCTCCCTTGTGTGCACCGCCTACAAGACGATTAAATTTAACAATCGTGACAGGTCGGAAGCCACAAATATGTAGAACTTTGTGTTACACACTTTACGGTTCAGATACACAAGGCTATTTTCCGCCTCTCTGCCGATTGCTGAAAATATTCTGAAAGTACTTCGCTCAATTCTTTGTGCCTCCGTAGCTGTGTGTTCTGCTTGCCGGTCTCACTGCCCCGTCGAATCCGGCCGCCTGATGTACTCACTGTCGGCACTGACAGACTTTGCTTGCCCGTCTCACTGCCTCGTCCAATCCGGCCGCCTGATGTACTCACTGTCAGCACTGACAGGCTTTGCTTGACCGGACTCTGGACTTGCTTATTGACTTCTGCTTTCTACCGGACTGAGCCGGCAACCCGTGAATTACAAAGACTTTACTCCGCTTCCCTTCGTGATCTGTTTAAGTGGTGTACTTCGCGCTGATTTTCTGATGTAACGTCCCCGCAGTAATCTGAGGACTCAGTCTTCTCCGCGACCTGAATGTTCGTTCTTCACCACGCCGTTTACCAACCATAAACACTGACAAGAATGTACTGTTGAAAATGTCCACTCATAAAGTACGACTTAGTTTATTATCAGATAATTTGTCAAGTAACACAAAAGTTGAAAGGCAGCGACTTACTTTGCGCTCGGCTGCTCACACACGCAATGTACTGCAGGCATTGTTCATTACAATCGTGTCTCCCTCACTCTCGCACTCTAATTGTCCACACTACAAAATCCTTTTAATATGTAACTGAAATCTAATCTCTAGTCTAAACACAAGAATTGTCTCGCCTTTAAACACGAGACTTACTTCTGCACTATTATCGCTCTAGCTACTGTTGGACTAACTATTAGCCATTTTTTGCTTCCATGAGCCATTGGCTTACCGCCAAATCTAGTTAGGGTTTCTATAGCATGGCCGCCCTGGTCGTTCCTTGTGTGAATCTCCTACAGTCTCCCAGACTATCTCTAAGTCAAAAAGCTTCTGAAAAACTCTGAACTAAAACTGAATTCAGTGTCGAACTCTTTGCTCGAACATAACTAACATGAACATCTAACATTAACACTATGGAGGTTGGTAAGCCACAATGGCTACCGCCTCCCGGCAACACTGCTCTCAGGCCGTACGCATGAGTAAAATTTCCCCTATCTAGCCTAGTACTTTGACTATATCTTTCCCTCCAGCCAATTACAAATCCTCTTACATTCTCTGCCTCTTTCCAGCTGAACTCGCTCACTATTCAAGGGAAACCCGTTATACTGTCTGAGTTCATTTTCTCACTTTCTCCCCGTGAATTTGCTCACTCATTCACCTCATTGTTACCCATTTTCACCTCCACTGTTACAGTAAGAGAGTGTCGAAGTTGATGTCGATGTTGAAAAACGTTCAGCCTGACTGTAAATGAGTGGCTGACATAAATAAGTGAAGTTTTGAAATATTAATCGGTGTCATAACATCGGCAACAACACCCCAGCGTGTTCTGCCGACAACTGTTGGTCAGAAACACTTGACTTGTGGCCTCTTTAGAAAGAGCTCTGCAGCGGCGGCAACACTCATGGGTTTCTGCAGTGTGAACAATGAGTTGCTGATATATGAGGGCCAATGAAGGCACTTACCTCAAGAATAGGTTATGGAGACTCTAGTCATGCAATGATAAGGAAGAGGTGAGGGGGACGGGGGTGCATTTGCTGTGGGGCCGTTGGGCTGTGACTGTATTTGATGGGCTTATCCCCTCCTCCTAGTAGACTGCACACAAAAAAAATAAAAATAAAAACTAAAGGAGAAACGAGCCGCGATAGCTCAGTGGTTAGTGAACTGGACTACAAAGGACAATATATCGGGTTCGATCCTGACCGACGGCTTCCGGGTTCACCCAGCCTTAAATGGGTACCGGATTTTTTTTTCTTGTAAAGTAAAGAGATACGGGCGTAATACCAGCCATAGTTCCCACAAAATTATGTGCTGAAGGTCTATAAAAATTATTTTCACTAACACCATATTCCGTATACGCCACTTGGCGTGACGGGGCTCTTTACTCTATGTTTTTACATGTACAATCAGTGCACCATGCACACCTTTCAATATGTCCTCAGAGGGTTGAAAGTGGAGAGGAAAGAGTAGGCAGAGAACCTTTATATTTGACCAGAGTGCAGTAATGTGAAGTCTTAAACCTAATTACTCATCATAATTCTTGTAGATGGATTCAATGTCAATTACACGTCGTTCAATACATTCTCTAATTTATATCCAATTAACCAGACTGGACAATGAGAACTATCGAAGTTGAAGACGTGGGAGAGGTAAAAAAAAAATTAATGTGGAATCGAAAAATATCCTGAACCAAATCATAGAACACGACACGTTTTGTTTCTGTGGAATAGAATTATGTTTTCCTTATTTGTGACTTACTCCTTCTTCTTTGTTTTGAGTTGTAGAACACGAGTTCAAATTTATTTTTCTGAGAAATCTTTGACCACTCCTAGAATAATGGTCATATTTATACCTTTCTTGAAATACATCCGGCTACTTTAATTCTTGAAATGTTTAGGCCGACTAGGTTTGTTAAATAAAGAAGAAAAAAAATCTCACCCAGAAACAAGTAAATGTTAGGAGCGCAAGAGACATGCCAGGAGCAGATAAATGAACAAATGGATAAAAAAGAACCAGGGTTGCAAGAAAATATAAAATATATGGACTCAGGACTAAAAAAAAAAATCAACTTCGAATAGGCTATTATCAAATAATGTAATAAAGTATCATTGTTTAGCACGCTGAGGTTAAGAACATCTTATGCATGTGACTAGCATCGGGAAAATGTCTCACATCTGCAACGGAAGTGAAAAGCAGAAAAAAATTGAGAACACGCATGTGGAAATCGGCAGTACCGTTACAGAACGAGCCGTATGGTGATGTCAACAACCTTGATCTGACCAATGTTTATTTTCTTCACTAAGTGTCTGGCGTTAAAAAAAATTTTTTTGGAAAATGAAACTATTCTCGTTTTCCACGGGTTTAATCCACATAACTAATTTCAGAAAAGTTACATAAATGCACCAATCAATTAATTATAATATGATAACAATTATATGATGATATTGACAGTTTAAAAAGTACATTATGAGATTTTATAGGACCAATTATATATGACATGATTATAATTAATTTGTGATTTTGTGACAATTCTTTATATATTTTATTTTCGTAAAGCCCAATCAATAGGTTTAAAGACCAATTAAAAATGGCATCAATTACAATAACACAACAGCATAGGAGTGACATGGCTGCACAGAATATTCAATGCAGCATGGCACCAACAAAAAGTCACAGAAGACTGGCAAAAGACAGTCATCGTACCTATGTGGAAAAATAAGGGTAGCAAGATCGACTTCAATAAATTTGGAAGTATATCGCTTCTCACACATAGGAAAGTAATACGCCCCTTTGTGGAAAAAAATGGTCGGTACAAATAATATAACTACAGTTAAGCGATTCACAAATGGGATTCCGAAAAAAAAAACACAGGATGTACTGACACTCTATTCGCCTTAAAACAGCTTGCAGAAAAGACAACAGAACACAACCGAAATTTGTACATAGCTTTCATTGACCAGGAAAACCCATTCGATTGAGTAAACAGAGAACAACTGTGGGAGATACTAACAACATACGGAGAAAACCAACATCTAACAAAGAACAACTGTGGGAGCTACTAACAACATACGGAGTAAGCCAACATCTAACAGAGAACAACTGTGGGAGATACTAACAACATACGGAGTAAGCCAACATCTAACAGAGAACAACTGTGGGAGATACTAACAACATACGGAGTAAGCCAACATCTAACAGAGAACAACTGTTGGAGATACTAACAACATACGGAGTAAGCCAACATCTAACAGAGAACAACTGTGGGAGATACTAAAAACATACGGAGTAAGCCAACATCTAACAGAGAACAACTGTGGGAGATACTAACAACATACGGAGTAAGCCAACATCTAACAGAGAACAACTGTTGGAGATACTAACAACATACTGAGAAAACCAACATCTAACAGAGAACAACTGTGGGAGCTACTAACAACATACGGAGTAAGCCAACATCTAACAGAGAACAACAATGGGAGCTACTAACAACATACGGAGTAAGCCAACATCTAACAGAGAACAAATGTTGGAGATACTAACAACATACTGAGAAAACCAACATCTAACAAAGAACAACAATGGGAGCTACTAACAACATACGGAGTAAGCCAACATCTAACCAACCTAATTAAAAGTATCCACATCAACAACAGCTGCACAGTCAGAACAGCAGCAGGTTACACAAATCACTTCTAAGTTAGATCAGATGTAAGACACGGGTGCGTACTACTCCATCCCCTGACTGTTTATTACATACATGGACAAATAAAAGAACTACAAGAACACTCAAATAGACTCAATAGCACAGGCACAAAATACAACGTGAAAATCAACATCGACAAAACAGAAGTCATGATTATCGTAAAGAGAAAAAGAACATCAACATAACTATTTACGGCAGACAATTAAAACAAGTGGAGGAATTTAAATACCCAGGAAGTCTAGTGGCAAACGACAATTCACAAACAGCAGAAATAGACTCAAGATGCAACAAAGCTTGTCAAATCATTGGGCAGATATCACCACTATTGTCTAATAAAGAAATAACTCTGGAGGCAAAACAGGCAATCTACAATACAATCTTCATCCCAACGTTGTGCTCCCAATCCTAGTCCTAGACTTTAGATGCAAGAAAAATATTGTTAAAATTAACCTCTATTGAGATGTTATGTGTTAGACGAATGACAGGAAACAGCCAAGAGATTCAACAAGGTAAGAAATGAAGAAGTGAGAAAAAAGGCTATGAATAACCCCGGCCTTTGGATATATAAAGAAGCAACAGAAAATATGGTTTGGCCGCGTGACAAGACAGAAAGATCAAAACACAACACAGCGAGCCTTCAATAAACATTGCCAGAACACCAGAACCAAGGGTGGACAACGAAAAAAGATAGTTTATCGGAACATTAGAAACATTAGGAAACATAAGAGTAGCAGAGGCGAACAGAAGAGGAAAGGATCGCAAATTACACCTCTCCTCTATGCTGAAAGGCAAATGAGGAAGGAAAAAAAGATCTATAAATAGAGTATTCTGTCAGTGTTCATTATTGACAAAATGTCTTTTTCCTTTTTACATGGAATGATCTTAGCTTGGCGTACGAACTCCGTGGCACCGGTTTGAGTCTCTTTGGCAAATTCTTTGGATATGCTCCACGAAATGTAGCATGCTGTTTCTTGATCAGATTGTTTAATTCATTTGTGTGTGTGTGTGTGTAATAATGTTTATATTACTGTTATTTAAATAATGATTATGATTATATTCTGTTTACTTTAATACGTAAAATATTTTAAAAAAACTTACCTCGACACAGTCCGACACCATCTGCAATAGCATTGCCTTCAGCATCCACACAAGAAAATCCTAGCTCAGCATCACAAAGTGTGCCATTGGCTGGTTGACATATATGTCCTGCCTCTACAGGACAACAACCAGTAGAAAGCTTTGGACGGTTCCCATGACACACCACGTGATTGTCGCAGCTCTCCTGAGTGCTGGACAGAACCAATAAGAGTTCAAACATAAATAACACGTGGCACGCAAAGGTGGAGCCTATTTTCCTTGACATCCGTGTAAATGCAGTTATTGGTTCACTTGGGAATGGGAGGAGACTGTTATAGGCAATATGTGCTTTTCAGCAGTTCCCATAGATATGTACTTTTTCTAACTTATATGATTATAAAGGGATTTTTGGTTTGACAGTCAACTTTATTACTTCCTATTACTAACACAATTTATGTCATGTTTATTGAGCTTTAAAAGAATAATCTGTTTTTCAGAAGATATTTATTTCGTGCTGATGGCTAATAAATTCACAATTTTTAGTTAGCCCATAGTTGGAAACATGAACCTCAGCTACGAAGTACAAAGCACATATAGTGGATATAAAGAAAAATATAAATTCTATCCATATTTTTTATTTTAACAGAAAATCATACACAGTTTTTTCTTATTATTTAAAATATACAACACACATAGCTGATTATGGTCGTTTTTCCTGAAGAGGAAATCACAAGAAAATCTATCTATCTATCTATCTATCTATCTATCTATCTATCTATCTATATATCTACCTATCTATCTATCTATCTATCTATCTATCTATCTATCTATCTATCTATCTATCTATCTATCTATCTATCTATCTATCTATCTATCTATCTATCTATCTATCTATCTATCTATCTATCTATCTATCTATCTATCTACCTACCTACCTACCTACCTACCTATCTATCTATCTATCTATCTATCTATCTATCTATCTATCTATCTATCTATCTATCTATCTATCTACCTACCTATCTCTCTATCTATCTACCTATCTAACTACCTATCTATCTAGCTATCTATCTGCCTGCCTGTCTGCCTACCTGCCTGTCTGTCCGTCCGTCCGTCTGTATGCCCATCTGTCTGTCTGTCTATATGTCTGGCTGTCAATCTCTGTCTGTATGTCTGGCTGTCAATCTCTGTCTGTATGTCTGGCTGTCAATCTCTGTCTATATGTCTGGCTGTAAATCTCTGTCTATATGTCTGGCTGTCAATCTCTGTCTATATGTCTGGCTGTCAATCTCTGTCTATATGTCTGGCTGTCAATCTCTGTCTATATGTCTGGCTGTCAATCTCTGTCTATATGTCTGGCTGTCAATCTCTGTCTGTATGTCTGGCTGTCAATCTCTGTCTGTATGTCTGGCTGTCAATCTCTGTCTGTATGTCTGGCTGTCAATCTCTGTCTATATGTCTGGCTGTCAATCTCTGTCTGTATGTCTGGCTGTCAATCTCTGTCTGTATGTCTGGCTGTCAATCTCTGTCTGTATGTCTGGCTGTCAATCTCTGTCTATATGTCTGGCTGTCAATCTCTGTCTGTATGTCTGGCTGTCAATCTCTGTCTATATGTCTGGCTGTCAATCTCTGTCTGTATGTCTGGCTGTCAATCTCTGTCTGTATGTCTGGCTGTCAATCTCTGTCTGTATGTCTGGCTGTCAATCTCTGTCTATATGTCTGGCTGTCAATCTCTGTCTGTATGTCTGGCTGTCAATCTCTGTCTGTATGTCTGGCTGTCAATCTCTGTCTATATGTCTGGCTGTCAATCTCTGTCTGTATGTCTGGCTGTCAATCTCTGTCTGTATGTCTGGCTGTCATCTCTGTCTGTATGTCTGCGTTCATTACATTTTTGGTCACACAATATCTCTTCCCATGTAGCAAAACGAAGCTTTACAGCCCTCTCCAGATTCTCGCAATATCCCTACAGTTGTTGTCCTGTAGCTCGTCGTTGGCCACTGCTAATTCCTAGATCATAGACATATTGCTGTAAAACATATAAACAACTTTTATCAAATGTAAACTATGTGGATGGATACCTTAGCTTACATCGTTTATATTTAACCTATGCACACAAAGAAGCAGTTTCCCGCCTCACTTTTTGCTTTTGTACCGAATGTGAGCGCGATTATTTATCATTTGATTCCCTAGGTTTGTTTACTTTATATATATAAAGATACCTGATATGGTAGATGGTTTTGGGAAGATTGAGATTACGTGTATGGGAGAGGCAGGATTTATTGCTTCTTTTACAACAAGAATTATTTCTTTAAACTTAGTGTATATCTTTTAATCATTGTTTATACAGATGGTTTGTAAACACTTTTTTTTTTAACAAATAAGGAATTTATTTTTAAAAATTAGGATGAGGATCGGCTAGACGATAATGAGGAATTGAAATCACATGCTTAAGAATGCGGATGCGAGAATTGCAATGAGATAATAATTGTTGTTTTTCCGCGCATTGCAAAACCCATAAAAAATAGGTAATTTCAAGAATAATCATCATCCGCATCATATGCCATACCGGTTGACATGCGCGATCATGTCCTTCCACGTGTCCATGTCCTCACTGCATTGTATCTATAACAGGTTTAACGAGGTCAACACAAAAAGAGAGCTCCTAAAAAAAAAACAGAATGAAAAAATCGACATTTTTCAGGCACATCATGATATTAGAAAGTTGGAATTCTTAGTTGCAACTGGTCTTCTTCTACCTTTTTAGCTCCCAGTAGTGCCTGGGTCTTCAACAAACACTTTCCAAGTCGTTCTGTTTTTTTGCCATTCTATTAAGATAATTCCATGTCTTCCCCATCATCTCATCTCTGCTTCTATCTGTCTTCTCCAAGAATTCCTTGGTCTTCCTCTTTGTCTTTTCCCCTGGGGATTCCAAAAAAGGGCCTGTTGTGTAATACTCTCAGTTGGCTTCCGTAGTGTGTGTCCTATCCAGCGCCATCGTCTTCGCTGTATCTCTTTATCCACTGATGTTTGACTGGTACATTTCCACAATTCTATGTTAGTGATTTTGTCCTGGCATTTCCATCCTTTTATTCTGCGTAAGCATCCATTAATGAAAGTCTGTATCTTCATGATTGTCAATATTGTTGTTCTCCATGTTAGTTGCAACTGATAAATAAAGGTAAAGATAGATCGCTGACAATCACAATGTCTCACGCTGGTATCTGTAATTTGTTAAAGTCAAAACATGTCCATTCTTTTATGCACCCGTTTATTTGTCAGCCTTTGTGACCTATCTCTTTAACAACTCCTTTTTGTATGATGTTTTTGTCCTAATGAAGATGTTACATAGATGTGTGAACTCAGGTTCGAGTGTTCACGAGAACATCGTATGGAACTATGTTTTCGAGTATTGCCTCTTTTTGGTCTCTAAATAAATTTTAAAATACCCAGAATCTAACGAAAGCATTTAATCTATTTCGTGTTCTCACGAAACAAACCTGGGAGAATTACTTTTGAATCAGTAAGCGAGTCTGCACTTTTTGTTATCGCCTTTCTTGCTGAGTAAAAAATAAGTAAAGTGCCCCCGTCTCACCAAGTGGCGTATAGGGAATATGGTGTTAGTGACCATAAATTTTACAGACCTTCGGCACATGGTTTTTATGGGTAATGTGGTCGGTATTACGCCCGTGCTTTCTAGCTGAGTGCTACCTAAAATTGTTACAGGGGTATTAAACTATATGAACGTGTTCTCAATATTGGGTGAAGAAAGATTACCTCAACTCGTTTTGCGATCAACGTCCATGAATTCACGTTACGAGCATGAGCTAATTAGTCTAACGTTGCGTCTTATTCTAACGTATCGTGCCAGGATATCAACGGCGATGATAACACTCAGAAAATGAATAACAAAGCTCCGCGTTAACGGTCACTGAACTCATATGATGTGAACAAAATGTCAGCTTCGACAAAGACAAACGGCTTCTGCATCCATTCAATCTGACGTAAATTGTATTTGAAAGAAAAACTGTACTGACGTACTACTGACCATAATAAACCAACAACTTATGGTTTGCTATAAAAATATGAGCACTAGCTTAATATTCTTTTTACACTATACTCAATACGTGACGAGATTCTTTCTTTTTTTTTCTTTTTTTTTTTTGTCTTAATGACTAGGAGTTCTGGAACAAGACAAAAATAAGAAAAATAATAAATAATAGACATAAACTAGAAACGTTACGCTAGACTCGGTTGTTCTTTGATAAAGGCTCTAAACATTAAATCTTTTTGTCTCTTTCTCACTGATACCGAAAAGGTGTCATGATTATATTATTTGTCGTTCTTGAGCTGCTCGAACTGTCTGAATTAGTGATTTTCCTTTGTTGTTGCATGTCGCTATCGCTACATCTATCCATCGTCTTCTAGGTCTTCCTCTTGGTCTTTTTCCATGCATTCTCGAGAAAAATAGCTTTGATGTTGTTTGGTGACGATTCATTCTGACCAGGTGGCCCAACCATTTAAGTTGTTGTTCTATATATTCTTTATGGAATTCCTACCATTTTTCTTATGGTTTCATTTGGTATTCTATCTCTTCTTGTGTTGTTTGTTACTTTTCTCAAGCATCGCATCTCACATGTATTGATCTTTCTTAAATATAAATAGAAAGGGTCCATGTTTGACTTTCATAGCACAACGTTGGTATGAAAATGCTATTTATTATTTGTTGTTTAGCTGCTGTAGAAATGTGTGGATGTCTTAACAATGGTGACTGACAGCTGGTATGTGACAGCATTTGCTTTTTGTATTCTCATGTCAATTTCTCTGTCTAGTTAAACATTATATAACAGATATCATTGTACAAGCCACACGTCTTGATGATAAAGCTAACGTCAATATGGAAGGATAGAGACATCAGATCAAAAATTATATTGAGACAATCCTTATTTACGTCCATCCTCTTCACGTTTATGAAACATTGACATTATCTATCTATCTATCTATCGTCCTTTTGAGCCAAAGACGGCACATAGGGCAGAACCACAATCTCAAAACAGAAACCTTGCGTGCCAGAATGGCACATATTGCAGAGATCGCTGCTTCCAAAACTTCTGGCTCTGTTTCCATAACAATACTTTTTACAATGACAGCTTGTCAAGCCATCGATCCAGCTCCTTAGTCGCCTCTTACGACATGCCTGGAAGGTCACAGTGTCACTATTCTTTACTTCCCTCATAATGAGGCCCCGGTAACACACAGGAGATAGACATTAACGCAAGATTAAATATTAACATTACTGGAACGTATCCTCCGGACTCCGTGCATGTTATTCTCTCTATTCCAGTGTTTGACGCCGTGTAAATTATTTCCTTTGTCTGACTCTGTATCTGTTATTCTCTCTGTCTTACCCCGTGCCTATTATTCTCTGTGTCTTACTCCTTGTCTGTTATTCTCTCTGTCTGGCCACGTGTCTGTTATTCTCTTTGTTCGACCTCGTGCCTATTATTCTCTTTTACTTACCCTGCATCTGTTATTCTCTCTGTCTTACCACTTGCCTGTTATTCTCTCAGTCTGACCACGTGTCTGTTATTCTCTCTGTTCGACCTCGTGCCTATTATTCTCTCTGTCTGACCTCATACCTGTTATTCTTTATGTCTGAACACGTGTCTGTTATTTTCTTTGTCTGATTATTCTCACTGTCTGACCTCGTGCGTATTATTCTCCCTGTCTGACCCCGTGTCTGTTATTCTCCCTGTCTGACCTCATACCTGTTATTCTCCCTGTCTAACCCCATGCTTGTTATTCTCTCTGTGTGACCCAGTATCTTTTATTCTCTCAGTCTGCCCCGTGTCAGCTAGTCTCTATGTCAGCTCTCTTGAAAATTATTATTGTATAACCGATGCAAGATTTCCCTGTCTTGACAGCAATGAGGAAAGCACAAGTGTGTTTATGAAAAAGAAATACCAATAAATTACCATCTTATCGCCCGAGCACATTAGAACTTATTAGTTGGTTTTCTGGGTGTAACCATAATCTTGTGAGCTAGTGTAACGTATTAAGCAGATATATGAAGAGAAGGAAGTAATCAAGGGAATGTTATAAAGTGAGTGAAAGAAAGAGAGAGAGAGAAAGAGAGAAATAGAAAATAAGTAGTTACAGACAAAGGAAACAAAACGTACTTAGAGAAAAGAGGCAGAGAGGGAAGTATATATATAAGAATGTGAAAATACCGAAGAGAAGGAGAGAGATTAAGCTAAAGAAAATATAAAAAGGAGTAATAGAGAGAAATATGAGATAAGAGGAGGACGTTTTATATCCTGTAAGTTGTTGAGGGTAGTGAGAAGAGATCTGTTATAATGAAATAATAAAGGCAATCTATATTGGCAGACAAGGAAAGCTCGACAACGGTAACTTAACCAAATACCCTATCCGGACTTTCGCGATGCCCCAGGTTATTGCGCCAGTTAAGGTGTAAACGATGCTAGGGCAAACCGCCTGCTGTGTAATTATCTAACTCAATCTGCCAGGCGAGATTTAACAAAAAAGTCAACCTAAAATACACACCTATATGTAATTTCTATGTTTAAAACCAGTTTCAGTTATTTTTTTGTTTTTGTTTCTTGGTGAGCAAGAAGACATTTTTGAACAGGTGATTCACTAACACGTGCAGAATACGATATCTGGCACGTGGAAAACGATAACATGCAAATGGCATACACCTTGGTGTTTAAGGAAAGAAAACCCACACAGGATTCGTTTTTCCTTAACTATATCTTGTTAATGGAGTATAAGAGTTTTCCGTTTCCGGTTGTTTCCAAAATGGAGGAATTATTTTTCTCCGGCTTGGTATAGAACCGTTGATCAGAGGTTTAACAAGCCGCTATCGTAAAAACGATGTTGTTAATGAAACGTAGACCTGATACAGAATGTGTAAATTAGCAGTAGATAGTAGTTATAGTTTTTTCGGCCCTAAAACAACAACAAAAATAGGATTCTGGAATGTGCGAACAATGGCCGCTCCGACGAAACATGCACAGGTCGCGAGCGAGATGGACAGATACGATCTAGATATTTTAGGATTAAGCGAAATGCGCTGGCCTGGAACAGGTAGGAGATCTATTGATAATAAAATAGTAGTTTTTTCTGGAAGGGAAGATGGAAAACACCGTGAAGGAGTAGGCATAATGATGACAGACAAAGCTGCAAGAAGTTTATTAGAATGGGAACCGGTAAATAGCCGTCTGATACGAACACGATACAAAACAAAACATGGAAGACTTTCAATTATTCAATGTTATGCGCCTACTAACGAAGCTGATGATGAAGTTAAGGATGATTTTTATAACCAACTGCAACAACTTATAAACAAAATACCAAAACACGATCTTTTAATTGTAATGGGAGACTTCAACGCCAAAGTAGGACAAGATAACGCAGGAGTGGAACATGTGATGGGGAGAGAAGGCTGTAATACAACAAGTCAGAATGGAGAAAGATTAATAGAATTATGTTTAATAGAAAATTTAGTTATAGGTGGGACATTATTTCCACATAAAAATATCCACAAAACAACATGGATATCTCCTGATGATAGAACATCAAATCAAATTGACCACCTATGTATTAAACAACAATTCAGATCATCATTAATAGATGTAAGAGCATACAGAGGTGCTGATGTTAATAGTGACCACAACCTGTGCATTGGGAAAATAAGATTAAAATTTAGAAACCAACAGAAGAGGTCAATTACACATAAAATTGATAGTCATAAACTGAAAGATGAAGCAATAAAGGAAAAGTTTAACATAGAGCTAAGTAATTGTTATTCAGCACTTGGTGAAATAGACTTAGATATCAATGAAATGTGGGACTCACAGAGCAAAATACTAATGACAGCAGCAGAAGCAAGTGCTGGACTGAAGAAAATGGAAAAACGAGCTTGGATCTCAGACACCACATGGAAATACATCAAAGAAAGAAGAGAAGCGAAGAGAGCCATGACTAATGTAAAGACAGATCTTGGAAAGGTTCTGGCAAAAGCAACATACAAAGAATTAGACAACAAAGTGAAAAGTTCGGCAAGAAGAGATACAAGAGCTTATATAGACAACTTGGCAGAGAAAGCAGAGACAGCTGCAATTACAGGAGACAGCAGAACTCTTTATACTGTACAAAAGATGCTGACAAACACCTATACATCCAGTGGAACACCAATTCTAGACAAATCTGGATTAATGCTAACAACAAGCGCAGACATAAAAGCCCGTTGGGCGGAACACTTCAAAGAAATTCTTAACCGTCCACTACCTCACAGTTTAATAGATTTTGAAGCTGAAACACCAGCAGCAGAATTAGATGTAAATTTAGATGACTTCACCTTGAGTGAAATAGAAACCACCTTAAAGCTAATGACCAATAACAAGGCTGCTGGAGAGGATAAGTTAACAGCTGAGATCCTCAAGGCAATTGATAGCCATAATTTAATACATCTCCAAAAAATGTTCAACATCATTTGGAAAACAGAGAAGACGCCTCATAAATGGAAAAAAGGAATCATTGTTAAGATCCCAAAAAAGGGCAATCTTAGAGATTGTAACAATTGGAGAGGCGTGACACTTTTGTCAGTTGCCTCAAAATTATTCTGTAAAATCATCCTAAATAGAATAAAGGATTCAATAGATACAGTAATGCGTGAAGAACAGGCTGGGTTTAGAAAAGGGAGAAGCTGTCTTGACCACATTTTCACTCTACGACTTATATTGGAGGAACTCATTGAAAAGCAAAAACCTTTTGTACTTAACTTCATCGACTTCAAAAAAGCATTTGATAGTATTCATAGAGATTCTTTGTGGAAAATTCTGAAGCAATATGGCTTACCATCAAAAATCATAAATATTATCAAAGACATGTATGATGGTTACACATGTGCAGTTCGAACAGAGGAAGGACTGAGCGAATGTTTCCCAATAGAAACTGGGGTTAAACAAGGATGTATTTTATCGCCCTTGTTATTTGGAATTGTTATGGACTTCATAATGAAGAAATGCTGCACTGGTAATAAAGGCATCGAATGGATACAAGGAGACCATTTGGAGGACCTGGACTTTGCTGATGACATAGTTCTCATCAGCAATCAGATAAAAACGATGCAGGAAAACACAAATGAACTATCATCAATAGCCAGCAAAATTGGGCTTGAGGTCAATCATGAAAAGACTAAAGTCATGAAAAGTTTAATTCCAACAAGTGACAAAATATACATGGAAAACAAACCAGTAGAAGAGATCGATCACTTCATCTATCTTGGAAGTCACATTGATCGAGAAGGGGATACGAGCAAAGAAATTAGAATCAGACTGGCTAAAGCAGCAATGTCTTTCAGAAGCCTTGAAAAGTTGTGGAAATCAAAACTCATTAGCACAAACACAAAACTTAGGCTATTCAAATCAAATGTACTATCAACCCTTACGTATGCGTGTGAAAGCTGGAAAACAACAAGAGATATAGAAACAAAGTTGAACGCATTCGAAAATAAATGTCTAAGGAAAATACTTGGTATAGAATGGAACGAATTCAAAACAAACGAGGAAATTAGAGAAATCGCCAATCAACCACTAATATCTTCAGTAATAAAGAAAAGACGATGGTCATACGTTGGACATGTGATGAGAAGAGATAATAATCGAATAGCAAAGCAAGCCCTCATATGGGAAACAACAGGTAAAAGAAAAAGAGGAAGACCCAGGGAGACACTGAGAAGAACATTGATGAGAGAGGCAAGAGCAGCAGGAATCGGCTCCCTCAATGAGATAGAACTGCTTGCACAGAACAGAGACAGATGGCGAGATTTGATAAAATATCTTTAAAAGAAAACTGCTAGAACAAAAATTCATATAGGAGAAGGTGTATCTTGGTCTACGCCCTATGGGCCGGTTACGGCTCGAAAGGTCAATAGATAGATAGATATCTTGTTTGTATATATGGTTGTTATCACTACATTTAGACTGTGTTCATTATAACTTCAATATCTATTCTGACCACATCGATCGTTTGTGTGTATATTCATTTCTAGTTATAACATCTAGATTTGATATAACAGCAACTAAACGGAAACTCTACAACACAATATAAAAAAATAACCACCATCGAAATGAAATGTGTTGAACACATGACAGGAAACATTGTGAGACATATCATCAGAAATGAAGAACTAATAAAATAAAAAGAAAAGTTAGAAATAATTCCCACTAATGAATACATAAAGAAACAACAGATAAAATTGTTACGTCACGTGACAGAATAGAAAGATCAAAAGCACAACACAAACGAGCCTTCAATAAAAGTTACGAAGATACAAAACGCAAGGGTCGACCAAGAAGAAAGATGGATTGATGGATTAAAAGAAACACTAAGGGACATAGCAGCTTCAGAGACCACCAGAAGAGTAAAAGACCTCAAATTTTATATAAATATCCTTTTGCTTTTGACACTGAAAAGCAGATGAGGAAGGAAAGAAAAGAAGTAACTAAATTAACAACAAACATTTTGACAACATGAAAGATAAAGTGTTGGATAATGTACTTGTTAGAAGTACGCAAAATGTAAAAAATGTAAACTGTGGCAACGATGGGTTAAGCTTTGAGCTTTGAATAAAATTATGTAACTCATGCACAGGGGTCAAGGCATAAAGATTCATCACAGAGCAGCTGTAAAGCTGATGATAATAGTAACAATTTGAAAAGGTAAAAGTGATATGGTAACAACTTTACATAGGTGAGAAACAAAACAAAAGTAGAACAACGTTTCGGCCTAAATAGGCTTTCAGCTGTGACAACAAATTACAGCACAAAAATATATAATAATATAATATAATATAATATAATATAATATAATATAATATAATATAATATAATATAATATAATATAATATAATATAATATAATATAATATAATATAATATAATATAATATAATATAATATAATATAATATAATATAATATAATATAATATAATATAATATAATATAATATAATATAATATAATATAATATAATATAATATAATATAATATAATATAATATAATATAATATAATATAATATAATATAATATAATATAATATAATATAATATAATATAATATAATATAATATAATATAATATAATATAATATAATATAATATAATATAATATAATATAATAAATATAATATAATATAATATAATATAATATAATAACTCATACAAGGTACGGTATTAAAAATTAAGTAAAATAAATAAGTAACTTTTCTTGAAAAGAGCAAAAGTTCTGGGGGAAAAAGCATGGCAACGAAAACATACATTAATGAGATTGTTTAAAGATAAAGAAAAAAAATATACCGGTGTCTACGTCATGCAAGGGGGCTTTCTCATGTATTGTCACACTCGACAGGAAAAGTGGGGAACAGAACTCAATCGTGGTTAATGCGGAGGTCAATGGTCTCATCTGTGATAACACCGATGAGAAAGATGCAGTCATCTATACAGATGGATCTGTAATACGACACCAAAGAAGTGCATGGGCATTTACAGCATGACGGCAGGCAGAATGGTCAAAGAAGACAGTGGTGCATACGTAATGACAGCGAGTAGCATGACAATGGAATTGATGGCAGTGACTAAGACATTTAACTCGTTAGAGTCACAAGACTACACCCACGCCTGTATACTGAGTGATTCGATGAGCATGATTTAAAAAAAGTGGAGACGGGCTCTGTATGCATGCAATAGTTAGAGTCATTGCAGAAGTCAAAAATACATAAGGCCACTTTTGTATATGTCCGTGGACATGCCGGAGTACGGGGAAATGAAAGAGCGGACAGGTTGGCTAGCTGCGCTGTCGTTGAGGACAGTCAATCAATGGATCGGGCAGACATCATCAATGCCCTCCGAGATGTGGGAAGAACACAGGACTTCGACAAACACAAATCCACGTCACTTCTTCGGATGATGGAAATGGGAGTTAAGATGGGCACAGCCAGAAATGAGAAACTTAGTGGGCGTGTAAGAAGACTTATTAACCAACACAGAACTGGAGTCGTCAGTCATCGGAGTGCAGTGATGATGACCCGCAAATAACTCAATAACTCAAAGAAAAAAAAAACGTTACATTTTTTGGGGACCATATTAGAAAGAAAATATTAGAAAGAAAATAGCTGAACGACAATAACTTACATAGACACGATTGTAGTATCAAGATATAGATACTCAACGTCAGAGCATATGTATTATCAAGAGATCATAGGAACGAGCAAAACCTTCTTAAAGTGGCCTTCTATATAAAGACACGGCCTGACATATTTAAATTTAGATTATACAGCATAATATCAAAGGTTGCAACATGTTTACTAACGTTACATATCGTGATATTATTCAATGCTTAATCTCTCCCATGGAAGGGTGTAGAGTTAAGTAAGGTATTTGAAGCACAGCGCAGTCGCTAAGTAATGTACAGGTTAGGGTATTTTGACCGCTTATAGAAAAAAATGTGAACCCTACTGAAAATCTGACCCCATGCCACCTCGCTGAAGATCGACTATCTAATTAACTGGGCAATAAATAATTACTATATCTCTTTGTTAACCAAGTATCTCCGTGTACTTAGTAATTTCTTGTGTAATGGGAGATCACAATGAAGATGTATTATATTTGACACATTTCCAGTGAAATATCACATAAGTGAGGAAATTAATCTGACTAGATGTACGAATATATCTATGATCATACCGATAATAGAAACAGCATCAACCTGACTAGCAAGCGACATGTTTTAGTCCACTCAAACACCCTCCCTTATAAAGCTTTATTAGTCTGTTACTAAAATACTAAAATAAAGATGAAGAAAATGCTTTAGAACACAAATTATAGCCTGTGGCTCAAAATTTGTTACAACTTCATAAAATGACATATCCGTAAGAAGAGGTAAAGGTCCTCAAAATTCCTGAACTTTTGTTCTTATTGTTTCATCGAAATCAAAAATTATTTAATGATCCTGCTACGTCTATATTTTTCTTCAGCGAAGACCGAAAAGGCAAACATTGACCCCTGTGCCATGTAGATCTTTTAGTTAGTTACCCTCTGGCAAACGATAGCGCTTAGAGTTGGCATCACAACTCTCCATGTCTGACGTCATGTAGAGCAATTTCAAAGCTTCTCCACCTCCTTCTGTCTGTTACAACTTTCGAAGGGTATCCAATGTCTTGTTCACATTAATCATCTCTAGTCACTGTACTATCATTCATTTATCCTTTGTCTGCGTCTCTTTCAGATCCACAGACAAGCGCTGAAAGTATCTGAGTTTTCGTTTGCGATCTTTTTTGTTGGTATCATGAGTTATTCCATCAAATGGTATTTTATTTATTCCACATCTATGAGTTCGCTGCTAAGAGCTCCTTGTATTTAAAAATAAAATTGTCTCGTACCGAATTCCTTATATTTAGGGCCATAAATGCTGTGTTCTATTATTTTAAAAAGATATTTATAAAGGGTTAATAAATAAATAAAAAGAAAAGCATGACATTTTATCCAAAAAAGGATTTTTCACACACATATATTATAATAGTATATGATAATGAAGCTTTTATTTTAATACTTTATTTAAAAGGTTCAGAATGATCGGATGCAGGACATGCATTGTAAAAGCAGGGCATGACCGGTGAAATCCTGACGGCTGGTAACACTATGTTTAAATACAACCCGACTTGTTTACTGCGTCTGTGATGTTTACGGCTGTTTATCTTGAACAGATCGTGAAATTGTAGAGCTTTAAAATAAGCAAAGTAAAGAAATACGAACTGTATCTATTTGCGCAGAGGTTTCAAACTGAAATACCAACAAAAACACAAATCTACTAAATTACTCTTTTAAACAATCCCTCAACCAGGAATTGTTTCAATAAAAATAAAGTAATCAAGTAAGAATGCATGGTGTCAGTCTATAGTGTTACTGGAAAAAGTGGGGAGAAACGAAGATAAAACGAGACACAAAAGAGAGACGTAGCTAGAGAGAGAGAGAGAGAGAGAGAGAGAGAGAGAGACAATCACGAGGTCTATCATCGTGGCACTATAGGATTAATGGAAATTGGTTGTGATTGTTAGCTCACGTAACTATGTGTGGAGATAAATCTCTGTTTTTTTTTCTTTATTCGGTCTCTCTTCCCGCCATCTCGCCGTTTTTTTCTTCCTCTCCAGTATCTTTCTCTATCTCGCTGGTGCTCTCTACCAACTTTCTCCACGCTTTCGATATCTCATTCACTCTTTACCTATTCATCCAGTCATGCACTCCCTTGGCTCTTACTTTCTCTATCAACCTCTCTTCTCGTACTTTCTATCTCTTTCTCTCATTCTATCGTTATTCATACTTTCTCTATCATCATCATCATCATCATCAAGTACCGGGCCTGCTGGCGTAGGTGATCATGTCTCTCCACAACTTTCGATCCGGACAGTTATTTATCATTTCGGTTGTAGACCCTCTGTCAAGCCATTCTCTTAAGCTGTCTGGTATTTTTTCAGTTTGCTTCCCTCTATCTCTTCGTCCCTCAATTTTTCCAGTTGTTACAATATATTCTAGTTGCTCTCTTCTCATTACATGGCCAAAAAATAATGATTGTTTCTTCCTAATATTGAAAATTAGCTATCATGAGATACACTAATATAAACATTAGATGAATAAGACACATCAAATACTCATGCACACAGATCACCCAAATATGCAAAACTAAGAGTCTATGAACATATTCCGACGATTGGAGTGACAAGTTTAGTTCTTAACACCAAAAGCTATTAAAATGTAAGATTCATTTGCCTCTAATCATCTTGAATGTAACACAAGAGGAATATTGCGCACATGTTGTGTTCGTGAAATAAACAAATGAGCAATGCAACAAAAATATTAATAATAAATAGACGCGGAGAAGAAACATCAAAGGAGCCTCACAACAACAAAATACATTAAAAAAAAAACATCTGCCTCAAAAAGAAACAACTGTAGCACAAATAAATAACTCTCTCACAAAGAAATAACTCTTTCACAAAGAAACAACTCTATCGCAAAGAAACAATTCTCTCACAAAGAAACAACTCTCTCACAAAGAAACAACTCTCTCACAAAGAAATAACTCTTTCACAAAGAAACAACTCTCTCACAAAGAAAAAATTCTCTCACAAAGAAATAGTTCTTTCACAAAGAAACAACTCTCTCACAAAGAAATAACTCTTTCACAAAGAAACAACTCTTTCAAAAAGAAATAACTCTCTCACAAAAAAAACAACTCTCTCACAAAGAAACAACTCTCTCACAAAGAAATAACTCTTTCACAAAGAAACAACTCTCTCACAAAGAAACAACTCTCTCACAAAGAAATAATTCTTTCACAAAGAAACAACTCTCTCACAAAGAAACAACTCTTTCACAAAGAAACAACTCTCTCACAAAGAAACAACTCTCTCACAAAGAAACAACTCTCTCACAAAGAAACAACTCTCTCACAAAGAAATATCTCTCTCACAAAGAAACAACTCTCTCACAAAAAGAAACAACTCTCTCACAAAGAAACAACTCTCTCACAAAGAAATAACTCTCTCACAAAGAAACAACTCTTTCAAAAAGAAATAACTCTCTCACAAAGAACTAATTCTTTCACAAAGAAATAACTCTCTCACAAAGAAATAACTCTCTCACAAAGAAATAACTCTCTCACAAAGAAACAAACTCTCTCACAAAGAAAAAACTCTCTCACAAAGAAACAACTCTCTCACAAAGAAACAACTCTCTCACAAAGAAATAACTCTCTCACAAAGAAACAGATATCTCACAAACTAAATCAGGCAACTGAGCTACTCCTTTATCTTACCGAATCAAAATATGGATAACCACATAGTCGTAGAAGATAATGAGCAGACGTAGAAGATAAGGAAAGGTTCCTCGCAGAAAACATGGTTAACTTTCCATAAAATAAAACAAAAAGTAAACCAATAAAAAAAAATATGACGCTGAAAACGGAGAGACATAAGAAAAGCAGCGAATTAAAAAGATAATTTAAAATAAATGTGTTTATACATGTAGTTTTATTATTTAAAGTGGCTAAATGTCCATGTGAAACATTTCTCCAACATTTATCTACTAGACCTGCATGCAAAATATGCTTGGAAACAGGATGCTACAAAGAGAGATAACCCGACACTGATGAAAGTCATGAAGAGAAATGATAAATACATGTACAAGCAGGATATTGTGTGTGTAAGAACACAGACGTCATAGGCATGGTAGGTGGAGTTGAGGATGGGAAAAAGATTAGTTTGATATAGTCTATACGTAATGAATAAATGAAACTGAATATCAACAGTTAACGACAAAAGAAAACACAGAACGGAATGTACAAACACGAATATGTTAGGTTATGATCGTCATTACTGCACACCGGACGACTCCATAGGTGCTCCAATTTTCCTCTCGAAACATCGAATTCAAATATGGTTAGCAAAGAAATAAGCTGAAGCGTACATATGAACAGAATAGAACAATTTGTAAACAGAAGCACAAGTGACCAGAGGCGTATAGGGAATATGTTGTTAGGGCTCATACTTGTGAAGATAATCGACACACTTTACAAAATAATGTCATGAGTTTACGACAGTTTCATTTTTATCCCCCCCCCCCAAAAAAAAAAAAAAAAAAACAACTTTAATTAAATAATTTTTAAAAAATCCGATATCCATTTAAGACTGGGTGAAATTAGAAACATTGATCTTAAACGAATTAGAGCTCTTGTATTTTGTAGACTACTAGTCTACCGGGCTTCTTTCTCTCACCGCCCAATTAGTTAGGTACTGTTTCTCTCACCGCCCAATTAGTTAGGTACTGTTTCTCTCACCGCCCAATTAGTTAGGTACTGTTTCTCTCACCGCCCAATTAGTTAGGTACTGTTTCTCTCACCGCCCAATTAGTTAGGTACTGTTTCTCTCACCGCCCAATTAGTTAGGTACTGTTTCTCTCACCGCCCAATTAGTTCTATATTGTTTCTCTCACCGCCCAATTAGTTAGGTACTGTTTCTCTCACCGCCCAATTAGTTCTATATTGTTTCTCTCACCGCCCAATTAGTTAGGTACTGTTTCTCTCACCGCCCAATTAGTTAGGTACTGTTTCTCTCACCGCCCAATTAGTTCTATATTGTTTCTCTCACCGCCCAATTAGTTAGGTACTGTTTCTCTCACCGCCCAATTAGTTCTATATTGTTTCTCTCACCGCCCAATTAGTTAGGTACTGTTTCTCTCACCGCCCAATTAGTTCTATACTGTTTCTCTCACCGCCCAATTAGTTCTATACTGTTTCTCTCACCGCCCAATTAGTTCTATACTGTTTCTCTCACCGCCCAATTAGTTAGGTACTGTTTCTCTCACCGCCCAATTAGTTCTATACTGTTTCTCTCACCGCCCAATTAGTTCTATACTGTTTCTCTCACCGCCCAATTAGTTCTATACTGTTTCTCTCACCGCCCAATTAGTTCTATATTGTTTCTCTCACCGCCCAATTAGTTAGGTACTGTTTCTCTCACCGCCCAATTAGTTAGGTATTGTTTCTCTCACCGCCCAATTAGTTAGGTACTGTTTCTCTCACCGCCCAATTAGTTAGGTACTGTTTCTCTCACCGCCCAATTAGTTCTATATTGTTTCTCTCACCGCCCAATTAGTTAGGTACTGTTTCTCTCACCGCCCAATTAGTTAGGTACTGTTTCTCTCACCGCCCAATTAGTTCTATATTGTTTCTCTCACCGCCCAATTAGTTAGGTACTGTTTCTCTCACCGCCCAATTAGTTCTATATTGTTTCTCTCACCGCCCAATTAGTTAGGTACTGTTTCTCTCACCGCCCAATTAGTTAGGTACTGTTTCTCTCACCGCCCAATTAGTTCTATACTGTTTCTCTCACCGCCCAATTAGTTCTATACTGTTTCTCTCACCGCCCAATTAGTTCTATACTGTTTCTCTCACCGCCTAATTAGTTCTATACTGTTTCTCTCACCGCCTAAGTAGTTCGATACTGTTTCTCTCACCGCCCAATTAGTTCAATACTGTTTCTCTCACCGCCCAATTAGTTCGGTACTGTTTCTCTCACAGCCCAATTAGTTCGGTACTGTTTCTCTCACCGTTCAATTAGTTCAGTACTGTTTCTCTCACCGCCCAATTAGTTCGGTACTGTTTCTCTCACCGCCTAATTAGTTCGATACTGTTTCTCTCACCGCCCAATTAGTTCGATACTGTTTCTCTCACCGTTCAATTAGTTCCAGATTGTTTCTTTCAAAGTCATATATTTAAAAAAGCTTCTTATTTCAGCATAAATTTTACCTAGTAAAGTAGTAGTTAGTAGTTTAAGAAAATCTTAAATCTTATTAATTTTACAAACTCATCTATGTTTTATATTTCCGATTGTCAGAGTTTTACTAGCACATATGTACTTTTATTCACAAAAGTTGGCTACAAAATAGCACCGTTATTATACTGTCGCATATTACTGTAATGATATAATTGTCTGGGACAAAACAGTACTAAATATTGGCTTACGGTAGAGTAACTGGTAGTGTTATTCCCATTTACTAAACACAATACATGTTATCCATACATTTACACTGGGTTATTCTGACTAAAATTGTAGCAAGTTAACAATGTGTAATTAATCTTAGAAAGAATAGACCCAATCGTTTTAGAAGTCCTGCGTTCTTAACCACCATTCAGTTTATTTTGATGCTAATGATGACAAGGGATTGTATGTATTGGTTATACTTGTATCTTGTACTGGGTATTGAATTCATGAATGAAGTCTACAACTTTGGGATTGGCGAATTCTACTTTCTCGAGACGGAGAGCAAATGAGACGGAAACCGAGGAAAAGCAAAGGAGGAGAAATTGAGATTAAATAGTCTTGATCACACAGCTAAATGTGGCAAGTGTCTTCAAGCTGTGTTGTTGTCATAAACAACGTTATAAGCCCGACAGACAAGTGTCTGCATTGTTTTTGTCTGTGAACAAGTAAGGGAAAAAAAAAACACAAAAAAGTATCATAGTGACAGCAACGGCAAAATGCGTTCTACATAAAATGTATATTACTTCTACAGTGCTAATGAACTTTGAAATTGTAAGTAAAGTAAAGTGCCCCGTCACGTCAAGTGGCGTATAGGGAATATGGTGTTAGTGACCATAAATTTTACAGACCTTCAGCACATGATTTTTAGGGTAATGTGGTCGGTATTACCGTGCCGCTTTACTTTCCCAGAAAAAAAATCCGGTACCCATTTAAGGCAAGGTGAACCCGGAAGCCGCAGGTTGAGATCGAACCCTACCTCTTGTCATTTGTAGTCCAGCTCACTCACCACTGAGCTATCACGGCTCCCTTTTAAAAATTGTACATAAAGTCAAATGTGACTATTAGTTGTGAATTGATCCCAAATTAAAGGTGTGAGATAACATTCTTAGTCGAGGAGCTCCGTCACGCCACGTGGCTTATGGGGAATACGCTCTTAGTGCCCATACTGATATTTATTTATAGATCATCATGTTATTTCTGGGGTGATGTGGTCAGTATGACGCAGTGCCGACGGTCTTTCCCAGAGAAATCCTTCAACCATTTATGGTAGGAAACCTGTGATCATATTCGAACTTGACCAGTTGTTCTTTGTAGTCCAGTTGTTCTTTGTAGTCCAGTTGTTCTTTGTAGTCCAGTTGTTCTTTGTAGTCCAGTTGTTCTTTGTAGTCCAGTTGTTCTTTGTAGTCCAGTTGTTCTTTGTAGTCCAGTTGTTCTTTGTAGTCCAGTTGTTCTTTGTAGTCCAGTTGTTCTTTGTAGTCCAGTTGTTCTTTGTAGTCCAGTTGTTCTTTGTAGTCCAGTTCACTAACCACTGAGCTATCGCGGCTCCCCATTGTTTTCATATGATTATCACTTAACAAAGTACTGCCTACATATCGCTTTTTTTCGTACACTATTTAATTTTTAATGAAGTGTCTATCTGTCCAACTTTTGAAAGGTTCACTACTGCAGCCAAACAAAAATATAATATGACCTACAAGACCTAACAGTGAATAGTCAGACATATGATTTCTGCCCACGTGCCATAGTGTTGGCCCTAGAAGAATTAGCTAACAGATGGGAAGGTGTAAAAAAAAAAAGAATATCTGCTTTACTTATTTTTGAGGATTTTCCCTGCGGAGAGCAATGGCCGCGTGCACAGACGAGAAGACACGTGGTGATCACGTCAAAGATTTTACTTCACCCATAATAGAAAAGTAAGAAACGGCTTTTTTTTTTAACCGACTGTTAACCCAGACAAAGCCCAGTTACTGGCAGACATCGACAGATAAATAAATATATCAGATGATAAATGCCGAGATAAGTAATATAAACTAAGTGAATGCACAAAAGTAGATGGGTAGATAAGTAACTAAGCAATAAATAATCATATAGGCAGATAAATAGTTAAACTGACGGATAAATTAATAGATAAGTACACAAATAAACAAAGAGATCGATGTGTTGGAACTTAGACTTAAGTTATTAACTTGAACACACAAATATTAGAAAGCGATTAAGTATGATGACTATTTGATAGACAGACAGACACACAGACCGACAGGCCGACAGGCAGGCAGGCAGACAGACAGGCAGGCAGGCAGGCAGACAGACACACAGACAGATAGATAGATAGATAGATAGATAGATAGATAGATAGATAGATAGATAGATAGATAGATAGATAGATAGATAGATAGATAGATAGATAGATAGATAGATAGATAGATAGATAGATAGATAGATAGATAGATAGATAGATTGATAGATAGATAGATAGAAAAATCTATGGTTATAAATAAATAGACGGATAGATAAATACAGACGGAATAAAAGTATTTATTCGTTTGTTTGTTAATTTATTTTTTATTTTTTTTTTTTTGCAATAACAACACCAATGACCATTATAAGTAAACATCGATCACTAGATAGGAGGTTGTACAGGAAAGACAATAATTCTAATAAAACGAATGGACTGATAAACAAACCGATCACATATCGATATCATATTCATATCCACTGACACAAAAAGTATTTAAAATCCCACATTCAAGAAATAATATTAACATTATACGAATTCATTAATACTTAATAAACACAGTACACACGTTTATCCATTTGTTCATATTTTCATTAGAAAGAAATAATTCAAGGTTACTTCGAGCACAGCCGGTTGCTTAAATAGATAAGTGGACATTAAGATTTAGAACTAGAAATGTGCCAAATTAACGATTCTATGAATGTACTAAGTTCCTTCATTCCTAAAATTGTTATTTTATGGGTGTTTATTTTATCTATACGACGCCACTGCACTACACTAGAAAGGTTACTTTTCTTATTTAATTAATTGTTATACGTGTGATATTTTGTCGATTAGCCAAGAGAAGAGACGTTTAAAACAAATTTGGCACTATCAGGTGTGAATTATTAAAATGTTCACCGCAAATATATAAAAGTATAAAAAAATTGCTATAATCAACTAAAAAGTACAATTTTAAAAAGTCACATACTACAGGTTATTATATGTATTTATCGATCAAATCAGCAATGTAACTTAAGTTTTAGCGACAAACAACTATGGCAGGAAATACCGCAAAAATAGGAATGAAACACATCTGGTCTTAGCAACACGAACAATAAAATCGACTCCAGTAACGGCATATCATCCACAGTTATGTCTGAAGCAGGCACCGCAGAGACTTTTCTTTATAAATTTTAACATTAAGAATGAATGATGAATGCAGACGCACGCTTTCTAGTTGGCGTCACTTGTACCTGTGGCTCAGTGGGTCGGTCTGGGAAGCCCATAAAAGTAAAGAGAAGCCTAACCTCTCAAGTGGCTGTCAGTGAGGAAAAGGAAAAGTCAGTGGGCTATGTTCCCTCTCCTTCTCCTCGGTTATATATTAACGACTGAATGGTAAAGAAAAACCAGTGGAAATTTAATGCTCTTTTCTAGCCTTGCGGTTCAGCAATGCAACAAAGCGTCTGGTTATGTATTTAGTGCTACGCCTGAACAGATGTTAACTGGTAAAAGTGAAATTCGTCAGTGGGGTCTAGAGGCGAAGGTAAAGCGATAGCAATGTAAAATGTTTAGTAAAAGGGTACGGATGAAAGAGAAAGGGAATGAATTTAAACATTAAATATAAGTTTGCAGGAGCTCTCTCTCTCTCTCTCTCTCTCTTTCTCTCTCTGTGTGTGTGTGTGTGTTTGTACGTATCTCCGATTCTTCATCATCCTCAAAATGGTCGTAGATTATGGTATAGGACAGAAAAATAAGAAATATCTAAATTGTGTTCTCTTTCAAAGCTCTCAATAAATGATACAGATTTTGAAATGTGGGATGTTGGATACTCGTTCAGGGGTAGGAAAAAAAATACACAACATTAAAAAAGTACAATCTACGGATCTTTTCTTCACTTAATAAAGTATTTTCTCTGCACTTTTCCTTCACTTAATAAAGTATTTTCTCTGGACTTTTCCTTCACTTAAAGAAGTATTTTCTCTGTAATGTTCCTTCACTTAAAGAAGTATTTTCTCTGTAATGTTCCTTCACTTAAAGAAGTATTTTCTCTGTAATGTTCCTTCACTTAAAGAAGTATTTTCTCTGTAATTTTCCTTCACTTAAAGAAGTATTTTCTCTGGACTTTTCCTTCACCTAAAGATTTTTTTTCAATTTTTGTGGACCTTCTTTTCACTCAGTAAAGTGCTTTCTATGGACCTTCTATTCAATTTAAAAAGTATTTACTTTGAACCCATTCATCACAAAATAAACTATTTTCTATGAACCTTCTCTTCACATAATAAAATACTATCTGTGTGGATAATTAATAACCTTCCCACTAAATAAAATACTCGGTTGCACATGTTATTCAGTTAACAAAATATAATTTACAGTTATTCATTTAATGAAATATTGTATACGAATCAATTCTTAGCCGAAGAGTATATTCTTAGTTACCTTTTAATGAAAAAAAATATTTATAATAAATGACAGACGTGTTCGAAATAATTATACTTTTAAGTAATGTCTGCGATCCTTAAGAAAACATATTATTTGAATCTGCCATCTTAATGTCTCAGCCATGCCTTTTGTGTGAGTAATTACATTATTATGTTTCTGGTCCACGGGTAATATATTGTACTTCATATGCATGTCATTTTCAAGAATTTTTCCTTAAAGATTTCCTCAGTTATTTTTTAAAGGAAATTTTATTTCATGTTTTTAATCTTTTAAAAACTCTTTTAGTTACCCAGGTTTCTTTGAAATGATTTCGTTTCATAACACTAGATGATATACAAGAATAAATAATGAAGAGTAAAAGTGATGAAAAGACTGCTTTTAACATTTCAGAAAAAAATGATAAATAGTTCCAGGATTCAATTTTTACCTATATTTTTTTTTCCTTTCCAGATTAATATATATATAAACTCTTCTATCATTTAGTTGAAAGCAAGGAAAATGCTCTTCCTTCATATATAAGCCTTTTTCCATTAAAAAAAATCGGCTTTGAAATTATAAGAACATTTTCAGATTTAACATATTTCATACCCTTTACATAACGTGCCAAAACGCTTAGTAATTTCGCGTGTAAAGGAAAGCAAGAGGTCTTTTGAAGTAAATGGTTATTTATCAAATCTAAGGCTGATTTTTTCCTTAAAATCCAAAAATGTAAACCTGGGCAGTGTTTTTTTTTTATAAACTCCGAAATCTAAATTTATTTTCAATGTTGTTTTTCAGTTATGAATTCTGATTTACCTATGCGTGTTTGTATGAATGAACGAATAAGTGTGAGTGAATGAGCGAGTGAATGAGTGTGTGATTGAATGCGTAAGTGAATGAGTCAGAAGGGTACAGGTAAATTCACGTATCAATATTCCTACCTGCAAAGTTATTGCCAGCCACTAAAAATAGCCGAACACGGATTGAGCACAGCCACCACAGCAACCACAAGAATGTAGAGACATGTAGTTGAGGTCGTTATAACGCTCATGTTAAAGCCTCAGTTTATTTTGGTCACAAAATGTCCACATATGTATGGGACAATATGTTTTACCTTTCACGACCTTTTAACTCAGCTATAGATGAACCTTGAACTTTTGTCCTACAAGAAGCGGAAGCTATAACTTAGATTCCTTATATTTCAAACATCCTTGCAAATGTGAAACCCTACAGATATAGATTTCATGTTGTTGTCCGTGGAAAATGGTACATTTGTACAGCGCGCAACATCTGTTTTGGAAAATAGATGTGTGTGGACATATAGTTTCCAAATTCCCTGTCAATCACTGCATTTTAATACATCTTAACTACGTCTAAGTGTTTCTAACGGTTATACAATATTCTGTCCAAAAATGTTTATATTTCATTAATAATATAGCCGTGCTTTGTAACCTGATATATTTCGTATAAAGTTTACTTTGGTAAATTATCATTAGCAACAAAGTTTCTATAAAAAGGACAAGTATCATTAAGATAAATTGCATAAAAGCACCGATTCTGAAACTATAAACTGTTATTAAATAAGCAAAAAAGTAATTAGAGTTGCACTATTTGTATTTACCTTATACAACAAACGCCAGACAGAAACAACATTTGTTAGACACAAATATAACATTACAGGAAGTAAAACGAGCTGCATAAGAATTGTTGCAAAATAAACCAAGTAAGATAGAGCAAAGACAAGTTGAAACTTAGACAACAGTAGAGACAATTAGAAAAAAAAAATTGAGTATTTCCAAATCAAATAATGAAATGTATTAGAAATCTTACCAGAGTGAGTCCAAAAATTATGGAAAAAACAGGCTGCAAATTAAATTAATTTAAAGCAAAAGTTCAAGCTAAATGGTTAGAAATGTCCATAAAGTTGTAAGAGATGTAGCCAAAAAGAGTCTAGATGGTTAAAAGAGATGCAGCCAAAAAGTGGTTAGAGATGTCTAGAGAGTTATAAGAGATGCAACCAAAAAGTGGTTAGAGATGTCCAGAGAGTTAAAAGAGATGCAGCCAAAAAGTGGTTAGAGATGTCCAGAAAGTTATAAGAGATGCAACCAAAAAGTGGTTAGAGATGTCCAGAAAGTTATAAGAGATGCAGCCAAAAAGTGGTTAGAGATGTACAGAAAGTTATAAGAGATGCAGCCAAAAAGTGGTTAGAGATGTCCAGAAAGTTATAAGAGATGCAACCAAAAAGTGGTTAGAGATGTCCAGAAAGTTATAAGAGATGCAACCAAAAAGTGGTTAGAGATGTCCAGAAAGTTATAAGAGATGCAGCCAAAAAGTGGTTAGAGATGTCCAGAAAGTTATAAGAGATGCAACCAAAAAGTAGTTAGAGATGTCCAGAAAGTTATAAGAGATGCAACCAAAAAGTGGTTAGAGATGTCCAGAAAGTTATAAGAGATGCAACCAAAAAGTGGTTAGAGATGTCCAGAAAGTTATAAGAGATGCAACCAAAAAGTGGTTAGAGATGTCCAGAAAGTTATAAGAGATGCAGCCAAAAAGTGGTTAGAGATGTCCAGAAAGTCATAAGAGATGCAACCAAAAAGTGGTTAGAGATGTCCAGAAAGTTATAAGAGATGCAGCCAAAAAGTGGTTAGAGATGTCCAGAAAGTTATAAGAGATGCAACCAAAAAGTGGTTAGAGATATCCAGGGAGTTATAAGAGATGCAACCAAAAAGTGGTTAGAGATGTCCAGAAAGTTATAAGAGATGGTTATAGCTATGGTTAGTCGAAGGCCCCGATATCACTGCAAACGAATTAAAATCCATAATTGCTCAACCGCCCATGCGAGTGTAATCATCCAAATTAAAACTCATCTCATTGAAGGATCCACACAAAGAAAGGCAACTACAGTCCACGTCATAAAAGCTACAGCACATCTCAAAAGATATAAGGTCAAGCGGCGCCGATAGTGAACGCAGCTGAACTGTCCTTCGTCATACGATATTATCATTCATCATAAGCAATCGGGATATCGAAACACGATATGGATGATAAACACAGCTCACGGTGTGCACAGAGCACTAAACTCACTAGCTCCAGCAGCAAGCCAGACTTGGGACATGAGAAAACTACAACAAGGAGCACTTTTCAGACTCAGCCTGAATGGTTCCTGCCGCATATCCGCCATACTGACCGAAAGTCTAGTTATAAGAGATGAAGGGTAAAAGATGCCCAGAAATTTATAAGAGATGCAGCCAAAAAGATGTCCAGAAAGTTATAAGAGATGCAGCCAAAAAGATGTCCAGAAAATTATAAGAGATGCAGCCAAAGAGATGTCCAGAAAATTATAAGAGATGCAGCCAAAAAGATGTCCAGAAAATTATAAGAGATGCAGCCAAAAAGATGTCCAGAAAATTATATAAGTAATGTTGCCAAAAAATACAGAAACTGAATTTGTTGTTTTTACGCTCAAATGGAGATGTTTATTTTTTCGCAGGCCCCAAATATCACAAACCCAATTGTATGAGTGAACAATATAATGAAAGCTAGCATTCAGAGTGTAAAGAAAATAATGAATTAACATTAACCAAACAAAGTAAACGTGTTAGGCGCCCTCTGCGATTTCAGATTTCAACGTGCAGCGCGATTCTCTCTCTGCGATCAAGACTCAATCAGAGTAGGATTCCAGACTCTCACATGAAGACAGCTGTCTGTTTAAGTGAATTGATCGACCCCACAGACTTAATATGATAATTAGAATCTGTTAGATCCATTCTGATTGAATACCTGTTAAAACGTTGCACTGTGTTCTGCGCCACTGACCAAGTGCATCCGATTTCAGCCAGCATTTTATTCGGGTTTGCTTTCCTTAGCCTTTGATTGTCCCCAATCTTCCTGCAAGGCAGCAGATTGTCTTTTCTTTAGGGGGATTCTGCCCTTAGATGGTCGGCCCTCCCAGGTTTACGAGAACCATCTGCCCGAGTCACTAGAGGTGACTAATACAGACATGTACACACAAAGATATGAGGCATGACTAACACTGACACACCAAAATATGAGATATGACTAACACAAACACACACACACACACACACTAAAATATGAATGTGACTAACACAGACACACTCAACACATATGCGATATGACTAACACAGATACACACACAAAGATAAGAGATATGACTAAACACAGCCATGCACACACAAAGATATGAGACCTGACTAACATAAACATGCACTCACAAAGATAGGAGATATGACTAAACACAAACACACAAAGATATGAGACATGACTAACGTAGACAGACATACATTAAGATATGAGATATGACTAACATAGACATGCACACAAAGATATGACTAACACAGACATGCACGCACAAAGATATGACTTATAACTAACACAGATACACACTAAGATATGAGATATGACTAAACACAGACACACACAAAATTATGAGACATGATTAACACGGACACACACGAAGATATGAGATATGACTAACATGACACACACCAAGATATGAACCATGACTAGCACTGAAACACATTAAGATATGAGCCATATCTCGCACGGAAATACATCAAGACATGAGCCATAGCCAGCACAGACAAACACCAAGATATGAACCTTGGCCAACACATACACCCACGAAGATATGAACCATGGCTAGCACGGATATACACTAAGATATGAATCATGGCCAGCACAGACACACACCAAGATATGAATCATGGTCAGCCCAGACACACACCAAGTTATGAGCAATGGCCAGCACATACACCCACCAAGATATCAGCCATGGCTATCACAGACTCCCACTAAGATATGAGCTACGACTAGCACAGATATACACCGAGAGTTGAGCCATGGCTCAAACACACTATCACAGACACCCACCAAGATAGGAAGCATGGCTATCACATACACACACAAAGATATGAGCCATGGTTAGCACAGACAACCACCAAGATATAAGCCACGACTAACATATACACTTGTTAACGCCCACTAACGTTTGTCTGAGGTTCTTGGTAAAGTTTTTACTGACGACCACGAAGATCCAAAACTTGCAGGCATGGTGGGCGTGGCTGATGTGCTGGAAGATCAGCCGGCTAAGACCTTCAGAAAATGTCAATTCCATGTCCCCTGAGTTTTGAGTCTGTATCAGATAGTACAGTCTGGCCACGTGGCTTGGTGCGTTCATGATGATGTGATACAGAGCGCGTAGGGAGTGGGGGCGTATCTTTAATAACGAGCAGACTAGTGTCCAACTGAAAGTCATAATGGTTGAGAGAGTGCGTCATATTTTACGACTAGATCGCAATTGAAGCATTTATGACGTCAGTTTCATAATGGGAATCAGTTACGGAAGTTGTCCCAGAATTTTCACGGAGAACTGATACGGTGCATCACATCACCATTTGTATCTTCTCTCCGAGCGCAGACTAAATCAGTAATGTTTTGACAAATGCTCTGACGCGTCTATGTGCTACCAGGTGATCTCAGCACGCTAAACTTTAAGCTTGCTGACGGTTTGTGTACATGTTGTGTATTAATATTTCCTTTACTTTGTATGATAACTGTTTAAACTCGTATGTTCAGTCAATTTGTTTACTTACATATATCGCTTGTTATGAACAATATGTTTAGGAACGTAGAAGAGAACATAACGGTCTAAAAAATAAAGATTATATCTTTCATAGGTTATATGAATGACAGATATTTGCTGTAAAAGCAACGTTTTCAGACTACCTTGGCATAAGAACAGATCTCCACGCAGACAAGTCAACTCTGCTCTGACTTTCTGAGATCCAATTCAATTATTGTTCTAGTCTCATATTTCAGGCTCTGAAAGTTTAAAGTATTAGACAACGGCACGGTTGGATAGATTATTTAGAAATTTATTTGCAGGACAATGTTTTGTGTGTGTGTGTGGATTTCCACTAATAGATCCACTTGTGGATTCCCACAAACCACTGAGATGTAAATGCCACAGGGATGTAAATAGTAACGTAAAGTAAACGCAACATATTATTAAGTAGTTAAACTAATTAGAAAGACGAGACAAACTGCGACGTTTCGTCAAACGCGTTCATCAGGTACAAAACAAATAAATAAACAAAGATCAACAAATACTATTGTAAATGAAACAAAGAAATATGAAAACTAAAGCCAAACAATTATCACAAAAATAGCAGCATGAAACGGTGGCCAGTATTTACGTAGTTGTTGGTCACATGATTTATAGACAATAGGGCAAGTAGCATTTAGTTGGACCAACAGAAGCCAATGAAAAAAAAGAAAGGAGGTCTCATGAGGATGGATGAAAGGTGGGGTCCCATAGAGTGGGACAAAAGAAAGAAAAAAGATGAAAAA
This sequence comes from Megaustenia siamemsis, assembly GCA_032433765.1. Taxonomy (NCBI): domain Eukaryota; kingdom Metazoa; phylum Mollusca; class Gastropoda; order Stylommatophora; family Ariophantidae; genus Megaustenia; species Megaustenia siamemsis. Next base: position 50,574,710 of record JAVIAB010000124.1, on the reverse strand, counting down.
AACAGAGAAGATAGGTGTGGTATGAGTTAAGAAGAGCAGGAGATGTAATAAGGATAGCGCAGGGAGGAATAAAAATAGACCCATGAAGAAATGGGAGAGGCGAGTAATATAGATATCTGATTTCTTTAGAAAAGAGTCAGAAGAGTTTAAACCTCTCGGGCGGAAATTGCAAAAACGAGATATGAGTCGGTTCTCAAAAGTGAACCGAATGTGGGCATCAGAAAAACAAATTACGATGCTGGCAACCAGAAGTCATTAGAGATATGATGGCCTTGAGATCTGAAATGGGAAGAGACTGGAGTGCCGGAATCGCGTTCGTTGTTATTTAGAAAACCTTTAATTGGAAAAGATCCAAATTTGATTTAACAGTATCTAAAGTGTAGACTTTAAAGGTTGACAATTTGTACATTTTGAGAGTTATTTACCCCTAATTTAAGGCTGGGCTGGTGCAAAAGCAGCTGACATCCCAAGACGAGATAACGTGGCCGCCCCTAATCACTGTGTGGATACAAGTAAAGAAATTAGAAGAATCAGAATAGCTAAAGCAGCAATGTCCTTCAAACACCTTGAGAAGATGTGGAAATCAAAACTCATCAGCACAAAAACAAAACTTAGACTATTCAATTAAACGTATTATCAACCCTTATGTATGTATGTGAGAGATGGGAAACAACAAAAGACATAGAAACAAAGTTGAACACATTCGAAAATATATGTTTAAGGAAAATACTTGGTATATCGTGGAACGAGTTAAAAACAAACGAGGAAATTAGAGAAATCACCAATCAACCACTAATATTTTCAGTAATCAAGAAAAGATGGTCATATGTTTGACTTGTGATGAGGAGAGATAATAACCGAATAACAAAGCAAGCCCTCATGTGGAAACAACAGGTAGGAGGAAAAGAGGCTAAACCAGAGAGACACTGAGGAGAACAGTGATCAAAGAGGCAAAAGCAGCAGGAATCGGTTACCCCAATAAGATTTAGATGATTGCACTGAACAGTGACAAATGGCGAGATTTGATGAACTATCTTTGCAAGGATTGAGACTCCTAGAAAGAAAATTTAGAAAACGAGAAAGAGTATCTGGGTCTAAGCCCTATGGGCGGTCGAAAGGTCAATAGATAGATAGATAGATAGATAGATAGATAGATAGATAGATAGATAGATAGATAGATAGATAGATAGATAGATAGATAGATAGATAGATAGATAGATAGATAGATAGATAGATAGATAGATAGATAGATAGATAGATAGATAGATAGATAGATAGATAGATAGATAGATAGATAGATAGATAGATAGATAGATAGATAGATAGATAGATAGATAGATAGATAGATAGATAGATAGATAGATAGATAGATAGATAGATAGATAGATAGATAGATAGATAGATAGATAGATAGATAGATAGATAGATAGATAGATAGATAGATAGATAGATAGATAGATAGATAGATAGATAGATAGATAGATAGATAGATAGATAGATAGATAGATAGATAGATAGATAGATAGATAGATAGATAGATAGATAGATAGATAGATAGATAGATAGATAGATAGATAGATAGATAGATAGATAGATAGATAGATAGATAGATAGATAGATAGATAGATAGATAGATAGATAGATAGATAGATAGATAGATAGATAGATAGATAGATAGATAGATAGATAGATAGATAGATAGATAGATAGATAGATAGATAGATAGATAGATAGATAGATAGATAGATAGATAGATAGATAGATAGATAGATAGATAGATAGATAGATAGATAGATAGATAGATAGATAGATAGATAGATAGATAGATAGATAGATAGATAGATAGATAGATAGATAGATAGATAGATAGATAGATAGATAGATAGATAGATAGATAGATAGATAGATAGATAGATAGATAGATAGATAGATAGATAGATAGATAGGTAGATAGATAGATAGATAGATAGATAGATAGATAGATAGATAGATAGATAGATAGATAGATAGATAGATAGATAGATAGATAGATAGATAGATAGATAGATAGATAGATAGATAGATAGATAGATAGATAGATAGATAGATAGATAGATAGATAGATAGATAGATAGATAGGTAGGTAGATAGATAGATAGATAGATAGATAGATAGATAGATAGGTAGATAGATAGATAGATAGATAGATAGATAGATAGATAGATAGATAGATAGATAGATAGATAGATAGATAGATAGATAGATAGATAGATAGATAGATAGATAGATAGATAGATAGATAGAAAGGTAGGTAGATAGATAGACAGGTGAGTTTCTAAACGTTGTACCTTGCTTTTTATTTGCCCGTTTTAATGTTGCAGCATCAAAGAGCGATGCGCTCTATACATGACATGCGTATAATTGAATTCTAGTCTGTGTCAGCGTGTACCATGTTCTTATTCTGATTTACATTGCAGGATCTTGAATAATATAATGTGGGAATCATATGTGCAAACATTATTGTCATAAATTGGAGTCTGTCATGGAATAGTCTCTCTTAATAATTCTTTAAATCCATAGCGTGCGGCCTGCTTTATTTTTCTTCAAATAAAACGTCTCTATAATCAGAGTCGAGAGTCGACGAGTCAAGTATCGTTAGAATCTATCTATCTATCTATCTATCTATCTATCTATCTATCTATCTATCTATCTATCTATCTATCTATCTATCTATCTATCTATCTATCTATCTATCTATCTATCTATCTATCTATCTATCTATCTATCTATCTATCTATCTATCTATCTATCTATCTATCTATCTATCTATCTATCTATCTATCTATCTATCTATCTATCTATCTATCTATCTATCTATCTATCTATCTATCTATCTATCTATCTATCTATCTATCTATCTATCTATCTATCTATCTATCTATCTATCTATCTATCTATCTATCTATCTATCTATCTATCTATCTATCTATCTATCTGCCTCTATGTCTCACTCTCTCTGCCTGTCTGTCTGCCTCTCTTCTTGTCTTCCTGTCTTTCTGTCTGTCTCTCTGCCTGTCTGTCTGTCTTTCTGAGTGTTTGTCTTTCTGTCTGTCTGCCTGTCTGTCTGTCTGCCTGTCTGTCTCTCTGTCTTTCTGCCTGTTTGTCTGTCTGCCTGTCTGTCTGTCTTTCTGTCTATGTATTATCTTTTTGAACCTACGAGGGCAACAATTCTAGACTCTCCATGTCCGAAGATCTTTGCTCAGGACCCACATCGTATCTCACCACAATTCCATGTTCTGTTCGAGACTCTCACCCCCGGCAAGAGAGCTGATGTCTGCTGTTGTTGCTACTCGCCTCTGTGTCATTTATGTAGGTAGGCCTCTTTATCTTTCATCCTTAGGGTTCCCATTTGAGGACTTGCTTTGAGATTAGTTTGTCGTCTCTTCTTATCACACGGCCAATGCATGTCAACCTTCTTCTCTTGATTATAGATATTTTTGGATACTCCCATTTCTTTTTTTTCTGTACTGGTCTTGAATTAATTCCGTAGTATAACAAGTATTTTTCTGAGGTATTTGTTTACAAGAGCATCCTAATTATTTTCTATTTCTTTGGTTGTTTTCCAGCCCTTGCATACATAAGTAATTGTGAATAATAGTCTCCCCTTAACAATAAATAAAAGAGGTTTTTTAAATTAAAGTATTTGACGTGTTGTCTTCACAGCAGTGATCGACTCCATTAAAAAGCAGATTAATTGCGAAAGAAAATTTAAGTGTTGCGTTATTTCGCGATTTTCGCGACAAGCCTCGGTGGCTGAGTGATTACTGCTCGCGCTTCCGATTAGAATGGTCCTAGTTCAATTCCCAGAAGTGACGAATTTTTTTGTTCGGATCGACAAGGCCATGGGGTCCACGCAGCCTCTAAAAATGGGTAGCAGATATGCTTCTGGGAAGTAAAGGCGGCCTGGCATGATACTGACCATATCACCCCAAAATGAGCTGTAGACATAGACAAATAGGGCTACTAATATCATATTCCCGTACGCATAGTGTCTAGCCCCCTCGGATCGATGCAATAAACATGAGGTACCGTGTACACTCGCGTACGTTACAGATCCCTTGGTAATTAAAATCGAAAAGAGTAAGCCATAAATATGGTCGCTGTTCGGGCTAAATTGACAGCAAGATCCTACCCACATCGTGGATCCCAGCCAGTACTACGGAGTTCGTGCGCGTGGGCTATGATTTTTCTCGGATTTTCTCGAGATTCTCGAGGGGGATATTAAAGCAACTATGGAATCGTTGAATGTGCAGTGATGATGAACCTAACAACAAACAAACAAACATCATTTAATGTATTTATCTATCTCCATCTTCTGTGTATTTCTCTGAGCATAAAACATTTATACCCTTACCGACCTGCTGAGTAAGTCGTAAATTAAGGGCCTAACTTAAGAAAAACACACGTTGGGGGTTTAGCACGGCTGAAGAACTGAGAAAAAAGCTAGGAATAGCCCCCCGCCATAGAATATGTAAAGAAACAACAGATAAAATGGTTTGGCTACGTGACAAGGCAGAAAAATCAAAACACAACACAAACAAGCCTTGAGAAAACGTTGTGAGAACACCAGACCCAAGGGTTGACCACGAAAAAGACGGCTCGATGGAATATTAGAAGAACTAGGAAACATAACAGCAGCAGAGGCGAACAGAAGAGCAAAAGACCGCAAATTATATCTTTCCTCGACGCTGAAAGGCAGTTGAGGAAGGAAAGAAGAGGAAGAAGAAGTAAATGTATAGGCGTTTGTCTAACGATACGTGGAGACAAATGCGTCTTTCTGACTTCTTTTCAGTTATATAAAATTATCTCCCATTTGCTCGTTAAATGCTTTACTAACTTTAATTAAATGTTCATTTTTCTAAAATTTCACATTACCAGTTTCGCTGCTTAGGTTTACATTTCTACTCTTATCTTTCTTTCACTACTTCTTCAATTTACGTGAGTAGTTCCTCGATCCTTATTCGCTCACTATATCTTACTACAACATCTGATATCTATATTATGTTTACATTAATTCTAGTCACACATTTTTCCAGAACACGTTAACAAATCTAACAATCATTGATTAGAGAGGAAAGTTTGGGCGTACTGAGAGTAGAAAATAAAAATTGAACTTGAACAAAAAATAAAACGCTTTGGTTCTGAAAGCAGAATACTTTGTGTTGACAAAAGATATCAAAGATGGAAGACAAACCAGGTCACATAAAATTCTTAAAAGAGAAGAAGAAAATGACAGCTCGCAATAAACTGCAAAACAGTACAAAAAGCGGTCATTCCACAGTTATACTTTCCTAGAATTACATTCATACTACTTTCATTTTAAAAGAATAATTGTAATACTTTCTTCCTACACTTATGATGTAATTATTTTTCACTTTAAAATCGAATTTTGTTATTTTCCTCTTAGAATTCGACTTACACGATTTTTTCTTTCCTAAACACACTGCTCTGCTCTTTAACTGTTAAACGTCTAACTATTGAATTTCCTTTAAAAATCATGTCTGTCAAAACAAATCAAAATGAATAAATACTTTTATTCCGTCTGTATTTATCTATCCGTCTATTTATTTATTTATAACCATAGATCTATCTATCTATCTATCTATCTATCTATCTATCTATCTATCTATCTATCTATCTATCTATCTATCTATCTATCTATCTATCTATCTATCTATCTATCTATCTATCTATCTATCTATCTATCTATCTATCTATCTATCTATCTATCTATCTATCTATCTATCTATCTATCTATCTATCTATCTATCTATCTATCTATCTATCTATCTATCTATCTATCTATCTATCTATCTATCTATCTATCTATCTGTCTGTCTGTCTGTCTGTCTGTCTGTCTGTCTGTCTGTCTGTCTGTCTGTCTGTCTGCTATGTATATTGTATTTTAGTGCATACATTCTAGACTATCCATGTCCGAGTATCTTTGTTTTTGTAGTGTCAGACCTTGTACAGGGTCCACATCGTATCTCACCACAAGTCCATGTTCTGTTCGAGACTTTCATCCTCGGCAAGAGAGCCGACTCCTGCTGTTGTTGCCTGTCGTGCAATTTCTTCAGCTAGGCCTCTTTTTCAATCCTATATGTCTAATTATGTGAATTCTTCTGAATGTATCAACCGCACAGCTTTCCTTTAAAACAAAATGTCAACTATCTTCAACATGTGTTGTTATGGTTCTCAACAAAAAAATGGCGTCTTCCACATTTAAACAAAACTATCTGCATATATATTTCCACGTGGGCCTACCGTGGGCCACTCGATGAGAGGAAATAAGAATAGAGCCACTGCTACATCAACGCAGGTGATAAGAGGCGACTGAGGTAAAAATAGCATCCAGTATTAGACACCAATATTTTACCAAACTGCTGATTAATAATGATTGCTTGCTACCAACTGCTCTGTGAAGACGCCAAATGTCATTCAATTATTGATTGAATGTATGAAGAACAAAACTTCCAAATGAAATTACTATTATTATTATTATTATTATTTGGCTACTGGCCACATGATGTCAGAGCATAAACGATTCTTTAATTAATTAATTAATATTTTATACTGATTCTAGAAAGTAAATTAATTCGGTACTGAATGTGCAGACTATTTGAACAAAATGTAATTCTTGAAATAAACAGAAGAATTTATGGAAGTATGGCATCTCTCTCTCTCTCTCTCTCTCTCTCTCTCTCTCTCTCTCTCTCATTCTCTCTCTCTCTCTCGATCAAAAAGATTTTGATAATGTTATGACTTCTCCCCCCCCTCCCCCCCCCCCCCCCCCCAAATAAAAAAATAAAAAAATCGACAGAACGAAGCTTACAGTCCTCTCCAGATGTTCGCATTTTCCCCACAGTTTTAACTGATGTCATTGAGCCAAGTATGACCTCACAGTTTTTGTACACCTGAAGGTACACCACAGTTTAGACACTTTATACACTAGTGGCATTCGTCAGTATCGGTCATTCCCCAGCAGTTAAAGTGGCTCAAGAGACCGTAGTGACCCTCCCGAAGACGTGAAACGAACGGCATGTCGCGGGTACCAGCTGCATAGTATCCTGCATGATGTTTATTTTCAGTTTTTTTTCTCCCAGTTTGTTCTGCATTTACTTCTTCTTGGCCTCTATTATTTATGGGATGGTTGTGTTGGGCTTTCTACTCTCAGTTTTGGAGAGTGTATCAGCTATGCCATTTTCTGAAATTCCTCAATGGGATATCCATTACAGTACCTTATTTTGTGGACTATTTTATTTAGTTCAGAGTGCTCTAGTGGCTGAGTATATATTTGTTCATTGTCAGTATCTCCAGAAGTGACTTACTGTGTGAAGAAGGCTGTTTAAGCTGGAGATTTAATGTTTTCCCTTTACTGCTCTAACAGCTTCGAGAAGTGCTATTGATAGAGCTCTGAAGTTGAATTTTTTTTGGGTCTGATGCAAGAGCATCATGTAACTAATATATAAATAATATTAATAAAATACAAATAATTAATAAACAATGGCTAGAAACATGAAAAAAATTAGTTAAACAAGATCAGAATCACTAAGACTAGTCAGATCTCCCTCTTTTCTGTTTTTCATTCTCATGGGTCACTCTGATGTCTTGACCTTCTTCTTGGTCTAGCCGTTGCCTCCTTCTGGAACCATGCCTTCAATTATTGTTCTTTCCAGCCCACTGTGTCTTTTGACGTAGCCATAGGTTGTTTTTTTTAATTGCATCTATAAGATGTTTATGTGTCAGTTCTTTTTTAATTGTTAACTCTTTTAATATGTCTTCATTACTTTTTCTTATTATCCTAAGGATTTTTCTGCAACATTTTATTTCGAATGAACCAATTTTCTAACTCTATTGCTTTATTGGTATTATGCCATATATGTTTTCCATGACATTTATATTGTATGTTGCAATTGTGATCTCCTTCAAGCAGTCTCTCTTGAGAGTTATTACAAATTAAATCCAAGATATTTATAGTTTGTTACAATTTCAAGATCTTTGTTGTTGATGATGATTTATTGTGTCTGTACTTTACAAGAGAAGAAACTACGAAAATTAAATTATTGAAACATTTTTTTTTTCAAATTGTGTTTTACTGACGACACGTAATTTGTCTACCGACTGTAGGTAGCATTGATCAACAACCAAAATGCTTCTGATGTGAATAAAGTCAATCTTAACGAATTTTTGGGATCCTGAAATCAAACATAAAATTTAAACAAATTCTAATTTGCACTAGCTTCAGAGATATACACGTTCAGATATATATATTTAGGGACTATAGATATGTGTACCTAATATAACTTTAGTGATCAATTACATAATGTATGCCACGTATCAATACCAACTGACCTGTATATAGATGGCGTAATCATACCTAAGCTTGCGTCACCTTTCTGTATAAACAGTCGAGCTTTCATAAATAAGCAGCGTTATTTTGAGACAGTTTTGTGTTTCTTTCCCCATTCAAATGTATTTCAGAAATGGCCAAGACAAGTTTGAGCGGTGTAGATAAATGCTGCCATATTTGTGGTGAACAAACGTTTGTATGACAAATACAATACATGACTGCAATGATTAAGAAAGTTTAAAATTATAATTTTGCTACAAAAAAGGAGATCAGGATTAGAGCTGAAAGCGGGGGACCGGGGGGGGGGGGGGGGCACATGTTGCAGTACATCATCATATAGTGCCATTTCCGCAATGAAGGTTTTCTACCATGGAGCACCATTCTGCTCTGTCTCTTGTTTTAATGGTGCAGGTTGTCATAGGCTGGTTTGCCATAGGCTGGTTTGTCCATCTTTTGATGTTACTCGTCCATGTTAGTCTTGGTCTGCCTCTGCCCCTTTTGCCTTGTATTTTCCCCTCCAGGATTACTTTTAGTAGGCTGTTGTGTCTTTTAACATGGCCTAAAAATCGCATTTATCTTGTTTGAATTGTGCTTAGTAGTTCTCTTTTCATTTTTAGTTGTTTATGACTTCATCATTTCCTTTATTTTCCTTCCATCCAATTCTACCTATTCTTCTATACATCCACATTTCATAGGCTTCAATTCTCTGTTCTGCTGTCTTGTCTAATGTCCATGTCTCTTCACAATATAGGAATGTTTAGAAGACATAACATTTTGCTATTCTTTGTATTTACCTTGGTGTTATTTGTTTTGATGTTAGTATTTTCTTCATGAAATTAAAATTACTTTTTGCCATTCCTGTATATGCAATACACGCGCAATAAATATGAACAAGGGTTGAGTGGTATATGGTACGTTATTCCTTTTTTTCAGTCTCAAAAATCTAGAGAGTGACGCACTTATCATATATGGAGTGTTATTTGTGTGTGTTCACTCAACATTGGAAAGGCGTCAAAGAAGAATATTTGGACTGATAAATATCCAAATATTTCGGCTGCAATATGTCCTATTCCATATTTCAAAGGTCTACCAGCTCACACATTGCAGAATAATTATAATATAATATAAAAGAATAATTTAAATAGATTTACATGAGGCAGAACAATTGTGGTCCTGAACTACCAATTTCATACGACACAGGTTTAATGTACAAACTCCACTAAAATTCACATTATAACTCCAAGTGAACTAATGACTTTGTCAGAGATCTGAATTTACCCAAAATAAGGACAGTGGAATATTCAGGCAAATGATTTCCGAATTTATGTTTCACCAGACCATCCTGAGCATTTTTTACGTTCTTTTTCTGGTTTAATAGCGACCCTCTAAACCAATTACAAACCAAATAAAAATAACTTTTCATTGATCCCTCCACGACGAGTCTTAAAGCTGCTCTGCTGCTTGATGGTAGTTTTACCTTCATTTCTAGTGGATCACAATATTGAAATTAAAAAAAAAAAAACTTATGAAGACATTAAATAGCTTTTGATATGTATAAACCATGATCAGCAAAGGTGATCACTCTCCGGCGACTTAAACTTGGTCGCTCTGTGGTGACTTAAAGTTGGTCACTCTGTAGTGACTTAAAATCGGTCACTTTGTGGTGACTTAAAAGTGGTCACTCTGTGGTGACTTAAAAGTGGTCGCTGTGTGGTGACTTAAAAGCGGTCACTCTGTGGTGACTTAAAAGTGGTCGCTGTGTGGTGACTTAAAAGTGCTCACTCTGTGGTGACTTATAAGTGGTCGCTCTGTGATGACTTATAAGTGGTCGCTCTGTGATGACTTATAAGTGATCGCTCTGTGGTGACTTAAAAGTGGTCGCTTTCTGGTGACTTAAAAGTGGTCACTCTGTGGTGACTTAAAAGTGGTCGCTCTGTGATGACTTATAAGTGGTCGCTCTGTGGTGACTTAAAAGTGATCGCTCTGTGGTGACTTAAAAGTGGTCACTTTTGGTGACTTAAAAGTGGTGGCTCTGTGGTGACTTAAAAGTGGTCACTCTGTGGTGACTTAAAAGTGGTCACTCTTTGGTGACTTAAAAGTGGTGGCACTGTGGTGACTTAAAAGTGGTCGCTCTGTGGTGACTTAAAAGTGGTCGCTCTGTGGTGACTTAAAAGTCGTCGCTCTGTGGTGACTTAAAAGTGGTCGCTCTCTGGTGACTTAAAAGTTGTCGCTCTGTGGTGACTTAAAAGTGATTTCTCTGTGGTGACTTAAAAGTTGTCGCTCTGTGGTGACTTAAAAGTGGTCGCTCTGTGGTGACTTAAAAGTTGTCGCTCTCTGGTGACTTAAAAGTGGTGGCTCTGTGGTGACTTAAAAGTGGTCGCTGTGTGGTGACTTAAAAGTGGTCGCTCTGTGGTGATTTACAAGTGGTGGCTCTGTGGTGACTTAAAAGTGGTCGCTCTGTGGTGACTTAAAAGTGGTCGCTTTGTGGTGACTTAAAAGTGGTCGCTCTCTGGTGACTTAAAAGTGGTGGCTCTGTGGTGACTTAAAAGTGGTCGCTCTCTGGTGACTTAAAAGTCGTCGCTCTCTGGTGACTTAAAAGTGGTGGCTCTGTGGTGACTCAAAAGTGATCACTCTGAGGTGACTTAAAAGTGATTTCTCTGTGGTAACATAAAAAAGGTCACTCTGAGGTGACTTAAAAGTGGTCGTTCTGTGGTGAATTAAAAGTGATTTCTCTGTGGTAACATAAAAAAGGTCACTCTGAGGTGACTTAAAAGTGGTAACTTTGTGGTGAATTAAAAGTGATTTCTCTGTGGTAACATAAAAAAGGTCACTCTGAGGTGACTTAAAAGTGGTCGTTCTGTGGTGAATTAAAAGTGATTTCTCTGTGGTAACATAAAAAAGGTCACTCTGAGGTGACTTAAAAGTGGTCACTTTGTGGTGAATTAAAAGTGATTTCTCTGTGGTAACATAAAAAAGGTCACTTTGTGGTAACATAAAAATGGTCGTTCTGTGGTGACCTAAAAGTGATTTCTCTGTGGTAACATAAAAGAAGTCTCTTTGTGGTAACATAAAAGTGGTCGCTCTGTGGTGATTTAAAAGTGGTGGCTCTGTGGTGACTTAAAAGTTGTCGCTCTGTGGTGACTTAAAAGTGGTCGCTTTGTGGTGACTTAAAAGTGGTCGCTCTCTGGTGACTTAAAAGTGGTGGCTCTGTGGTGACTTAAAAGTGGTCGCTCTCTGGTGACTTAAAAGTGGTCGCTCTGTGGTGACTTAAAAGTCGTCGCTCTGTGGTGACTTAAAAGTGATCGCTCTCTGGTGACTTAAAAGTGGTGGCTCTGTGGTGACTCAAAAGTGATCACTCCGAGGTGACTTAAAAGTGATTTCTCTGTGGTAACGTAAAAAGGTCACTCTGAGGTGACTTAAAAGTGGTCGTTCTGTGGTGAATTAAAAGTGATTTCTCTGTGGTAACATAAAAAAGGTCACTCTGAGGTGACTTAAAAGTGGTCACTTTGTGGTGAATTAAAAGTGATTTCTCTGTGGTAACATAAAAAGGTCACTTTGTGGTAACATAAAAGTGGTCGTTCTGTGGTGACTTAAAAGTGATTTCTCTGTGGTAACATAAAATAAGTCTCTTTGTGGTAACATAAAAATGGTCGCTCTGTGGTGACTTAAAAGTGGTCGCTCTGTGGTGACTTAAAAGTTGCCGCTGTGTGGTGACTTAAAAGTGGTCGCTCTGTGGTAACTTAAAAGTGGTCGCTCTGTGGCAACATAAAAGTGGTCGCTCTGTGGTGACTTAAAAGTGGTCGCTCTGTGGTGACTTAAAAGTGGTCACTCTGCGTGACTTAAAAAGTGATTTCTCTGTGGTAACATAGAAGTAGTCACTCTGTGGTGAGTTAGAAATGGTCGCTCTATGGTGACTTAAAAGTGGTCGCTCAGTGTTGACTTTAAAGTGGTCACTCTGTGGTGAGTTAGAAATAGTCGCTATGTGGTGACTTAAAAGTGGTCGCTCTGTGGTGACTTTAAAGTGGTCACTGTGCGGTGACTTAAAAGTGATTTCTCTGTGGTAACATAGAAGTAGTCACTCTGTGGTGAGTTAGTAATGGTCGCTCTGTGTTGACATAAAAGTGGTCGCTCGGTGTTGACTTGAAAGTGGTCACTTTGTGTAAACTCTGAAGTTGTCACTTTGTGGTGACTTATAAGAGGTCGCTCTGTGGAAGTCTTGAAGGATCTCACTCTTTTACTTGATCATCAGGGTGGACACACCAATCATTGTTGCTTTCCCTGTGAGTGGGAAAGTCGTACAAGATGTGATCTCTACTTCAACAAATATTCCCCAATCAGACAGTTTTTACAGCCATGCAATGCTAATGTTAATAATACAACACACGTAAACACCAGTACGATTTTGTTGCTTCCGTCACACGTATGTTGGGTCTCCAGAAAAGCGTTGTTACGGCTATTGACAAAACGTGACATTAAGACAAGAAACCATTACCGAAGTGAACTATTTTAGACCAATGGCAGGAAACAGTCTGAGAGATAAAATCAGAAATGAAAAACTGAGAAACTAAATTGGAATACCTTCCGTCAGTGCATATATAAAGGTACAACATTTAGCATGGCTTGACCACATAATTAATCAGAAAGATAAAAATACAACACAACGAGACTTTAACAACGATACGAGAACACCAGACTCAAAGGTCTATCACGAAAATGGTGGATTGATGGAATATTAGAAATTCTAGAAACACAACAGGAGAAATCAACAGAAAAGCAAATGATCGCGAGCCATATCTCAAACAACGCTTAGCCGGCAAGTTGGGAAGGAAAGAAGGACAGATAAAAACATATTATAGAAACATATATTAGAGTATATACATATTCTATGACATCATGAGCGTTCTCATACTTGGTATATAAAAGCATGTTTAGAAATTGCATTTACCAAACGATTTCCTGTTTCCTCAAGTGCTCAAAGATAATCGCGAGTTTCATTGCTGTAGTTGTGGTGTGTATTTTTTATCAATATTCTGTTTCCGGTAAAGAATTCACGTATCGGTAAAAGCGATAAATATGTAGTAATATACACCAATTAGAAATATTCTCTATAATTTTCATTTTATATTACATAATTTTTGCAATAATGTAATGACATTTATTTCACCATAACGACGTTTAGCTAGATCGATATGTTTATGTCGACAGTGAAAGCCACAGCACATAGAGAACCTCTGGGCATATTAATTAGATAAATGTCGTACAAATAGATAATATTATTCCAATGAAATATAATAGAAGATAAATGTAATTTAAGTGTCGGCTTGGGTAAAAAAATTGGAAAAACGATGTTGTGTCTGCTTTTAAACGACACTAGATGATAACGTTAAAGGTGTTCCGGAACATGAACTTGTTTGATAGAATTTTACTCGTTTCTCGTTGACAGAAAGAAGCTGACATTTATTTTGTCGTTGACAGATTTGTTAAATGTGCTAGTCGCATTACGGAAAACAGTATGAGAGATATGATCAGAAAGAAGAACTGAGAAAGAAAGCTAAAAGTAATTCCCACCATTGAATACAGAAAGAAACAAACAACAGAAACAACGGTTTGGCCACGCTATAAGACAGAAAGATCACAACTCAACGAGCCTTTAATAAACATTACTGGAACGTCAGACTCAATGACCTACCTCACAAAACATAGATTTGCCGAATACTAGAAATACTATGAAATATATCAGAACGATATCAACAGAGGATTAAAAAAAAACTGCAATCTTTTCTCGACGTTGAAAGGTAAATGAGGAAGGAAAGAAGAAGAAGAAAAAAATGTATATATTTTACAAACTATGCAAATATAATTTTGTTAACATAAATTAACTCCCAAATGGGAGGAATGGGGACTGGTTGGTCTCGAGACAGAAAGGTTGTGGGTTCAAATCCCGGCTACACCGGTTGGGATTCTTATTTATGATTTCTCTCTGCGGCAACCATCCATGGATTCAGCAGCGAGGCCCGGCTTGAAACATCAATTACTCATCGACGGAAAAAAATATGAGTACCTCCGAAGTCGGATATCTGCCTGTGTGGCGAGGGACCCTTGTGCACACGGCTGCCTGGGAAAAATGGATTAACACGCAAAATTCAGTTTCTAGTCTCTAGGGACTTCGTTGGAGGTAAAAGCTGGCGAACGAAAAAAAAAAAAAAAGAAGAAAAAAAAACTCCCAATTTGATTTGTTTGTAGGTGTTAACTTAGCTGCACATATAATAGTATAGAACAGTATTTTATTGTTATATTCATTAAAAAGAAAGCAATCACCATTTTTATGAACACAGTTTAGACGCGGGCATCGAATGAATTTATGGTTAATCTTGTTACAAATACAGATTCCGTTATGAAAAAAAAAACATAAATTTTTTATAATTTAATTTTAGTTATCAATCCAAAGTTATGTTTAATTTTAGTTATCAATCCAAAGTCATGTTTAATTTTAGTTATCAATCCAAAGTCATGTTTAATTTTAGTTATCAATCCAAAGTCATGTTTAATTTTAGTTATCAATCCAAAAAGTCATGTTTAATTTTGCAAAAATGAAAGGTTAAAGAATTAGTGACTTTCAATAACCTTTCAACATTTGGTTTTTATTAACGGCAGATCACAAGATATATATATATATATATATATATATATATATATATATATATATATATATTGATATATTATAATATTTGACTTATATATGTACCATTATTACATGCCATTTGACATTATCCGAATGAGACTGTTAATGAGGCTTAAATGCGAACACATTCTCATTCATTCGATTGATGGATTGCTTGCTGGAATGACTTGATTCTGTTAACTCTCTCCCCTCTACAAACAGGCCGCTGATAAACTCTTTATCCACTAGCAACACTTTAGTGATTGTTAACTTGCTCCCCTCTACAAACAGGCCGCTGATAAACTCTTTACCCACTAGCAACACTCTAGTGACTGTTAACTTGCTCCCCTCGACAAACAGGCCGCTGATAAACTCTTTATCCACTAGCAACCCTCTAGTGACTGTTAACTTGCTCCCCTCGACAAACAGGCCGCTGATAAACTCTTTATCCACTAGCAACCCTCTAGTGACTGTTAACTTGCTCCCCTCGACAAACAGGCCGCTGATAAACTCTTTATCCACAAGCAATATTCTAGTGACTGTTAACTTGCTCCCCTCGACAAACAGGTCGCTGATAAACTCTTTATCCACTAGCAACACTCTAGTGACTGTTAACTTGCTCCCCTCGACAAACAGGCCGCTGATAAACTCTTTATCCACTAGCAACCCTCTAGTGACTGTTAACTTGCTCCCCTCTACAAACAGGCCGCTGATAAACTCTTTATCCACTAGCAACACTCTAGTGACTGTTAACTTGCTCCCCTCGACAAACAGGCCGCTGATAAACTCTTTATCCACTAGCAACACTCTAGTGACTGTTAACTTGCTCCCCTCGACAAACAGGCCGCTGATCAACTCTTTATCCACTAGCAACACTGTAATGACTGTTAACTTGCTCCCCTCGACAAACAGGCCGCTGATCAACTCTTTATCCACTAGCAACACTCTAGTGACTGTTGACAAATCAATTTGTCTGTCACATGTCTTACATGTGCTGCAACGTAATGTTACAACGGTTGAACCGTGAATGGCCAGGACACGAATTTCACGCCCACACGTGATCTCTGAAAATAATGTACTTCGCGTTGATGTTTCTGCTGTTCCGGCTCCACTGAACTCTGAGGACCAGATCTTTCTTTGCCCACTGAGTATTCGTTCTTCGCTACGCCACAACCACTCAGACACTAACGAGGTTATAATGTTCAAGGAAGTCCATTCTTAAAACATGACTCGAGTTTATTCATGAATAGTTTGTAAATAAACACAACAGTTTAAAAATCAAGCACTACTTATTTCGCTGCTGCTCACATGCACTAATAAATTTCAGACACTGTGCTTCACAAACGTGCCTCGATTACTCTCGTTCTCTAATCGTCCATACTGGAAAATTCTTCTTAGTCTGGCTGAAATCGACTCCTTACGCTAACTCAAATCACTGTCTTGAGTTTACACTGGAGCCGTAGTTCTACACTTGAACAACTCTTAAACTAACACTATCAACATGGTCGACTCTTGGTTTCAGTGTTGGTTTGAGTTTACATTACTCACGGGAACAAATAACATTAAACACTGTGGAGACTTGGTAACTGCTCCCCCCCCCCCAACATTGCTCTCCGTTTAGCTGCAAGAGCATAATCTATTTACAACGCTTAACTGAAACACTGAAAAACATGTTCGAGCTCTCGCTCGACCTAATTATTCACATTCAACTAAAGAGGTTGGTAAGTCTGTCATGGCTACCGCCTCCTATGGCACGGCTCTCAAGCCGTCCGCCTGAGTAAGCTGCACTTCTCGTCTGACTGTACCTTCCCTGTATTTTTGACTACATCTTTTCTCTCTAGCCAATCATAAATCTTCTTACATTTTTCCCCTTCTCTGATTGACTCTCACTTATTCACGGGAAATTCGATGTTTTTGTCTGAGTTAAATTTCCACCTCCCCGTGACTTCATTCTCTCGCTCACCTATTGTTATGCATTCTCAACTCACTGCTACATGTATATATATAAAATAAAGTACCCTCGTCACGAGAAGTAGCGTATATGGAATATGGTGTTAGTGACCATAAATTTTACAGACCTTCAGCACATGATTTTTTTTAGGTAATGTGGTCGTTATTACGCCCGTGCCGTTTTACTTTCCCAGAAAAAAATCCGGTACCCATTTAAGGCTGGGTGAACGCGGAAGCCGTCGGTTGGGATCGAACCCTACCCCTTGTCCTTTGTAGTCCAGTTCACTAACCACTGAGCTATCGCGGCTCCCGATATATATATATATATATATATATATATATATATATATATATATATATATATATAATGTATATATATAATAGCCGGCGCTATTGTTGAGTACTGCCAATCAATGGATCGGGCGGACATCAGCAATGCCCTCCGAGATGTGGGAAGGGCACAGGACTACGACAACCAGGAGACCACGTCACTCCTACTGATGAAATAGATGGGAGTTAAGATGGGCACAGCCATAAATGAGAAACTTAGTGGGAGTGTAAGAAGACTTAATAACCAACATAGAACAGGAGTTGTCAGCCACTGGACACTGCGAGACTTGCTGAGGCGGGGATCTGAGCACCTATGTACATGTTATGGAGTGCAATGATGATGATTCACAAATAACTCAATAATTCTTTCTCTCTCTCTCTCTCTCTCTCTATATATATATATATATATATATATATATATATATATATGTGTGTGTGTGTGTGTCGAAGATTGGCTATCATGGAGGGCCCATTATACTCTGTCTCTTAACTTGATGATGCGCGCTGGCATAGGTTCACATAATCCATCTTTTGATGATATCAGTCCAATTTAGTCTTGGTCTGTCTCTATCTTATCTAACTTGCATCTTCCTATCCAAGATGAATCTTTTCACAGTCCCCAAAAATGTCATTTGCCTTTCTCGAATTGTGTTAAGTAGTTCCCTGTTCATTTTCAGCTGATTCAGAACTTCTTTGTTTGTCTTAATTTCCTTCCACCCAATTTCCTCGTTGGTCTATCGATCCACATTTCAAGGGCTTCAGTTATCTATTCTGATTTCGTATTTAGTGTCCATGTTTCTGGACTATACCATTTTACAATTCGTAGTTTTAGTTTAGATGTTATCTGCTTTGATGTGTTTATATTTTTCATGTTAAAGTTGTTTTTGTCGTTCCTATTCTGTTATTTATTTCTATTTACTTTCCATTATTTGGTATAAAAGTAAAGACATTAAGGTGAATGCAATAAATAAAAGCTATACGTTCATGTATGTCAATGGCACGCAAACTTTTATCGAACCGCGGAAGTTTTTTGTCATATTAAGAATTGAAAAGACTTCCGTTTCTAAGATGGCGGATCTAGTCCACGTTCTCTCGATCGCTGCAAACAGTGCAATCGATGTCTGATTAATTTAAGTTCTCCACCGCACTCCTTTGCGTTAAAGTCAAGATAATGATCTACTTATTACATCTGCGCTGATAAAACAATGTCGTACGCCGGCGATATTCCATTTTCGACAAATCAAGTGTTGCGAATGCGACCTTCCATCGTCTAGGCTTGTTCTGCGCTTAACGTCACATTGGTGCTGTTCATGACCGTTGTTGGATTTGCTTCACGCAAGTTATTTCCATGTTACTTATTAATGTGAAATGCTTCGCAAGCCGCAGTTTTATCACTTTAGGGAAATTGCACCGTGTTCTTTTCGTCGTAGGCTACATTCACTAGAGTAATCAAGAATCTAAAGGGCGCGTCATTGCTGTGCTTGCGCCATTGTTATGTGTGCTAAGTCATCGTGAAGGCTCATCGTAAATCCATAGACCGGCGTTACGCTAATCTTACGGTCTCTTGTTTGATTTGCGACGGGGATAATCTGACGACTAGCTATGTGTTTATATGTTCGAAATTGGAGTCAACAACGATAACCTAACATCATCAAGCGCTATACATTTTTAAAGAAATATGAAGATCATCACTTTCGGGAGGACGAGAACTTCTGCTGCATGGTGGAGAGGCGGCAGGAACCATTGCAGGCTATGCATGAAAAGTGTTCCTTGTTGCAGTTTCCTCATATTCCAAGTCCTTGGGGGACTTGTTGGTCTCGAGGAATGAGGCCGGCCTCTGGACATAGAGGTTGTGGGTTCAAATCTCGGCTCCACCGGTTGGGATTTTTATTTATGATTCCTCTCTGCGAGAACCACCCGTGAGTAGTATAGCAGGGTCCAATTGACCAGAATTTGTCCTGTGTATTAACAAAGATATAAATAGAGGCGCCTTTAGCGCCTAATGTACACGAAGGGCAGGGGGAGATAACCATGACCTCGCGTGTCGATAACTCCGGAAGTGACCTGTTTACTTCTGGTGTGTCCTGACTTTGGAACTATTGATGTACTTGATCGATAGTGATAGGTTAGTCGATTATACAACATCAATAAAAAATGATCAATATAAAACAGAAAACAAAAGATATATTTTATTCTTATATTGTCTCAGTAGATATATAGCATACAGCGGATATTATATAACATTACAAAAATATTTAGTACACTGAGTAAATATATAGGACAAGTATAACATTTATAGCTATGTAGTTGGATGTATGCTCAGCTATGTGTCATAAATGAATCATAAGGGGTGAAACTGTTAGAGATTCCTGGTTAGTCTAAGCTGGTAGTGTAAAGAGCTAAATATCTAGAGGCATAGTCGAAACGTTATCAGCGGCTACCTTTCTTTATATATAGGAAAAAGCATTTCTTGTTTGACTGTAGGAAAATAAGGAATTATTTAGGACTTTGAAACCTACATTTTTCCCACCCTTGGCCTTTTGCGTCTCGAGAAACTCTAAAAACATAGCGTTATCTTATTTGTTGTATTGTTTGCTTAACTCTTTACAACTGATTTTATCGTAATCGCCACTACAATGGTACGTCTTACTACATAAGCTAACAAGAGCTGTCCCTTCGTACTCTAGTTGATATGACTGGGCGTTCCTTTGGTGTTTGCTTTAACCCCCTTACATTTTATACAGTCTGTCTTGGTAAATATGCTCATCGCAAAACTCCCCGGGAAACCAGTCTTTATATAGGCTATTAAACTCATCCCGCAGACCTGACTTAACTATCTTCTATAACTTAGGTGCGCTTAAAGCTAAGTATAAACTATCAGTATCTGTTTCACATAACTGAAAGTTGGACCTATCTACAGACTTATCTAAGAACTCGAAATAAAAATCTAACATACGAAGTTTTTCATATTGATAGACGAAGAAACCGATTTATAGGGGTAAGTCCCAAACCATTTTCTTTTTCTTCATCTCAATTTCAAACAGATCCTCTCCTTTTTCAGTCATCTTTTTAAACCGGGAATTATTTATCATATTTCGATATCTCATCTCCCTGAACGTACGAGACAGCGCTATGATTGGCCTTATTAGTTAGAGTCTTCCCGTAGGCTGAGTTTCCTAAGAGCTTCATCATATTGCTTACTATAGTCTGATTTTCATCTAAATCTCCGACCCGCCTAGTGTCAGAAACCATTTCTCCAAACTTTTTAAAACAACTAGACGGATGATATTCTATCACTTGATAAATTTTAGTTACCACTAGACCATGATCTAAATACCATTTTAAACAGTGGTGTTGCCAACAAAAATTTTTCCCCGAAATAACTACCGATTAGCGTGCGAAGAGGGGTTGACAACAAGTTATGTTTGAGGGCATATTCACGCATAAACACCATATATCGTCAAGCGTGACGTCAATATTTTTTAAAATTGGATTCATCTCACTGAAATGTTCCTTTAACTCGTCAGGGACGTGAATGTCACATTCCACTAAACCAAAACACGCCCCATCTGTAATAGAAGTCAGGATCTGTTTATCACTGAGACGGAGCCCTTCTTGAGAGTAAGAGGGTCTAGCGACAGGGATGCCATTAGAAAGGAAAGCAGTAATGGTTGGGTCAAACTTTTTCAGAACCTGCCATTCATATTCTCACATAACTTCTATTTGGACTTTCACCTCATCGGTTAGGTAGGTGTGTATCTCACATGTTTTTTTTCAAACAGCTCGAACTAGGGTTTATTATTAACATGGTTTCTATCCTTATCTTTGATGAAGGGACAGTCTTAGTGGCCATGGTACAGACAACCATGAAAATTGTAGACTATTCTATTGGATTTATCCCACCCATCCACAGGAATGTTTCTAGCACCTAACCGAAACTCCCTCCCGTTAAACTGAGTTTTCAACTCCACCTCTTTTTGTTGAGCGACCCACATTAGCTACTTTCTACTTTGTTGGACATAGTTATCTTTTTGACCCTAAACCTGGTCTCTATTCTTCTAATAATTGGATAATCTGTTGGCATTGGGTTCATCAGAGCCCAGAGATAAAACGCGTTGGCATCTTAACCTTGGATGGATTGGACCAGCTTACCTCCCCTAATAAACGTTTTGCCTACCTCGTGATACCTATGAAAAATTATAGAGGGTCCCCCGACGATATTATCTCTAATCATTGTGTGTAGACTCGCCTGTTTGCTCGAACATAAACTAAACATTACACCCCTATCAACGGTCTTAAAAAGATACTTTAAACAAACACCCGAAACCGAAATGGCTTCTATAAAACAGTCCACACCTCCCTCCCCATATAAGCGAACCTGCTGCTCTAAGGCTTCTAAAAAGTGGACTTCGTCTTTGTTATTATACCAAACCAAAAAGTCCCTAAGGGTCGTCATCTTATTGTCCTTCCAGACCTTTTTGCACAGAGCGTACTCCTCTTCGGAGTTGTTGGAATTCTTTTACTTCGAATAAAGCGCTTCGTAGGGGGGTAACTCCCTCTCATTCAACTTGTTTAAATCGGTTACGTACTCGTAACAGAAACACCCTTGGTCTCCTCTACTTTATAAGCTACCAAATATTTACTAAAGCTAAGAATTTTAGATTCTGTGTTGCAATACACAAAAGTTATTGTTTCTTTTAACTATAAACGTAAACGGTTTTGCTACTTTGTAATCTTCTTCCATTTTATCTTCCTCTTCTGCGATAACCTCGGCTTCGTCTTCTTCTGCATCAGCAGATCATGTACCCTCTAAAGAGACCAGTGCTACCCCCAATATCTGCCACATCTGTCAACAAAGATTCACTGGGGCAAGCTATCTGAAAGTACATCTTGCTAGCCATGACACATCTGTGGACACCTCAACATAATCAACGCAAGCGGGTCCACTGGTATCGACAACCTCACGCAAACGTGCAGTAAAGAGTTCGACTCAAGGGGCGTCAAAGAGACCAAGACGTATTAATTAAGTTGACTCTATAAATAAGTTACCCCAAGATATTAGGAAGATATATAAGGACAACTGGTTAGCTATTAGAACACATGAACGTAGTAACAAATACATGGAAACGTATACTATATTCCATTAGCCTGATACTCCTTTAGATTGGAAGCCCCTTATAAACCCAATTTTCCAAGCCCAGAAAAAGCGTTTCAAGGTGAATTGTAGTCATCATCTAGTTTTAAGACATAGGGGAACACAGGGGCTGCGTTACTTTCACGCCAACTCAAATAACGCAACAGGAATAGACAAACCCTTGTTACTTAACAACATACATGATTTTGAAACATTTGTAGATATATTAAATCAAAGTGATATATTAGGGTATGCAGATAAAATCAGGGAGACCACCAAATATACCTTAGAAGCATTAGTCAGTACGAGTGTTTATATTTATAAACTTCAAGATTATTCTATAGGTGTCTGATAGATATCCCACCCTATATTGCATCGAACCACGGTATTAATACCCTTCAAACCGATTACCGTTCTAAAGTTTACAATGATAATCTCTGCTTCTTCCGTTATCTAGCTGTCCATCGAGGTGGCTCTGTTGAGGATGTTAGGAAGGCATCGAGACTACTTTTCAAACAGGTTAACCCATCTCTAACGTTAAGTAACTTTCCCGTTGTAACTCTGGCTGAAATGTCTCTCTTAGAAAATTGTTTTTCAATAAACATAGATATGTTTGAGTTTGATTCTGACAAATCCTTGTGTATCGTTATGAGAAGCGCCTGTAGTTATAGTGAAACTCTCCGTCTTTTACTTTACAGAAACCACCTCTTTTATATAAACGATCTTTCTATGGTTAGTAAAAGCTTTTCTTGTCGAAAATGTGGAAAACTGTGGGAAATGTTTGGGCGTATGGATAGGCACGAAAAAAACTTGTAATTGGGATAGGACAGTAGAGACATATAAGGGTGGTGTTTACTCTTCACCTGAAAGTATATGGGACGCGATCAGCGCTGAAGGGATAAGTACTACAGAGTCGTTTATTTACCCGTTCAGGGTGACATTCGATTATGAATGTTATTTTGGTAGTAGGAATGTTCCCCAAGAGACGCACTCGACTACCTTTGTAGCTAAACATGTGCCCCTCTCATGTTCTATAGCGTCAAATGTCCCTGGGTGGGAGACCCCTATATGCTTCATAACTAAGAGTGACCCACATATTTTAGTTAGTCAGATGGTTGATTACCTCACTGGTATAGCTGATAAGGCATACTCGTTGTTGCTATTTCGGTTTGAAAGTATTTTTACTCAACTCCATGATCTGAATAAAGACAAGATAATAGTTAGGTTTGATGAGTATTTAAAAGAGCTTCCAGTATTAGAGTTTAACTCGGGGAAGTATGTCTTCAAAGTTTTAAACCTTATTTAATAAGGCACTTCATTTTCACTACTGCACAAGTGGACGAAGAAGGAGATAGTATAGAAGAAGACGAAGCCGAGGTTAACGCAGAAGAGGAATATAAAATGGAAGAAGTTTACAAAGTAGCAAAACCGTTTATGTTTATAGTTAAAATAAACAATAACTTTATGTGTATTGCAACACAGAATCTAAAATTCTTAGATATTGTAAACTATCTAGCGCCAGGGTTTAGGTGTAGTAAATATCTGGAAGCTTATAAAGTAGAGGAGACCAAGGGTGTCTTCTCTTACGAGTACGTAACCGATTTAAACAAGTTGAATGAGAGGGAGTTACCCCCCTACGAAGCGTTTTATTCGAAGTAAAAAAATTCCAACAACTCCGAAGAGGAGTACGCTCTGTGCAAAAAGGTCTGGAAGGACAATAAGATGACGACCCTTAGGGACTTTTTGGTTTGGTATAATAACAAAGACGAAGTCCACTTTTTAGAAGCCTTAGAGCAGCAGGTTCGCTTTTATGGGGAGGGAGGTGTGGACTGTTTTATAGAAGCCATTTCGGTTCCGGGTGTTTGTTTAAAGTATCTTTTTAAGACCGTTGATAGGGGTGTAATGTTTAGTTTATGTTCGAGCAAACAGGCGAGTCTACACACAATGATTAGAGATAATGTCGTCGGGGAACCCTCTAAAATTTTTCATAGGTATCACGAGGTAGGTAAAACGTTTATTAGGGGAGGAAAGCGTGTCCAATCCATACAAGGTTACGATGCCAACGCGTTTTATCTCTGGGCTCTGATGAACCCAATGCCAACAGATTATCCAATATTAGAAGAATAGAGACCAGGTTTAGGGTCGAAAAAGATAACTATTATGTCCAACAAAGTAGAGAGTGGCTAATGTGGGTCGCTCACCAAAAAGGGGTGGAGTTGAAAACTCAGTTTAATGAAAGGGAGTTTCGGTTAGGTGCTAGAAACATTCCTGTGGATGGGTGGGATACATCCAATAGAATAGTCTACAATTTTCATGGTTGTCTGTACCATGGCCACAAAGACTGTCCTCTCACCAAAGATAAAGATAGAAACCATGTTAATAATAAACCCTTGTTCGAGCTGTTTAAAAAAACATGTGAGATACACACCTACCTAATCGATCAGGTAAAAGTCCCAGTAGAAGTTATGTGGGAATGTGAGTGGCAGGTTCTGAAAATGTCTGACCCAACCATTAGGGCTTTCCTTTCTAATGGCATCCCTGTCGCTAGACTCTCTTACTCTCAAGAAGGGCTCCGTCTCAGCGATAAACAGATCCTGACTTCTGTTACAGATGGGACGTGTTTTGGTTTAGTGGAATGTGACATTCACGCCCTTGACGAGTTAAAGGAACATTTCAGTGAGATGACTCTAATTTTAAAAAATATTGACGTCACGCGTGACGATATTGGGGGTATTTATGCGTGAATATGCCCTCAAACATAACTTGTTGTCAACCCCTCGTCGCACACTAATCGGTAGTTATGTCGGGGGAAAAAAATTTGTTGGCAACACCACTGTTAAAATGGTATTTAGATTATGGGTTAGAGGTAAATAAAATCTATCAAGTGATAGAATATTAACCGTCTAGTATCTTTAATTAGTTTGGAGAAATGGTTTCTGACGCTAGAAGGGCTGGTGACTTAGACGAAAATCAATCTATAGTAAGCGATACGATGAAGCTCTTAGGAAACTCAGCCTACGGGAAGACTCTAACCAATAAGGCCAATCATAGCGCTGTCTCGTACTTTCAGGGAGATGAGATATCGAAATTGATAAATAATTCCCGGTTTAAAAAGATGACTGAAATAGAAGAGGATCTGTTTGAAATTGAGATGAAGAAAAAGAAAATGGTTTGGGACTTACCCCTACAAATCGGTTTCTTCGACTATCAATATGAAAAACTTCGTATGTTAGATTTTTATTTCGAGTTCTTAGATAAGTCTGTAGATAGGACCAACTTTCAGTTATGTGAAACAGATACTGATAGTTTATACTTAGCTTTAAGCGCACCTAAGTTATAGAAGATAGTTAAGTCAGGTCTGCGGGATGAGTTTAATAGCCTATATAAAGACTGGTTTCCCGGGGAGTTTTGCGATGAGCATATTACCAAGACAGACTGCATAAAATGTAAGGGTGTTAAAGCATACTCCAAACGAACACCCAATCATTTAAATTAGAGTACGAAGGGACAGCTCTTGTTGGTTTATGTAGTAAGACGTACCATTGTAGTGGCGATTACGATAAAATCAGTTGTAAAGGGTTAAGCAAACAACACAACAACTAAGATAAGATATGTTTTTAGAGGTTCTCGAGTCTCAAAAGGCCAAGGGTGGGAAAAATGTAGGTTTCAAAGTCCTAAATAATTGCATATTTTCCTACAGACAAACAAGAAATGCTCTTTCCTATTTCTATATAAAAAGAAAGGTAGCAGGTGATAAAGTTTCGACTATGCCTCTAGATATTTATCTCTTTACACTACCAGCTTAGACTAACCAGGAATCTCTAACAGTTTCACCCCTTGTTATTCATTTATGACACATAGCGGAGCATACATCCAACTACATAGCTATAAATGTTATACTTGTCCTATATATTTACTCAGTGCACTAAATATTTTTGTAATGTTAAATAATATCCACTGTATGCTATATATCTACTGAGACAATAAGGAATAAAATATATCTTTTTTTTCTGTTTTGCATTGATCATTTTTCATTGATGTTGTATAATCGACTAACCTATCACTATCGATCATGTACATCAATAGCTCCAAAGTCAGGACACACCAGAAGTAAACAGGTCACTTCCGGAGTCATCGACACGCGAGGTCATGGTTAACTCCCCCTCCCCCTCGTGTACATTAGGCGCTAAAGGCGCCTCTATTTATATCTTTGTTAATATACGGGACATATTCGGGTCGAATGAACCCTACACTACTACTCCCGTGGTCTCAGTAGCGAGGCTCGGCTTGAAACGTCATTTACTCATCGACGGAAAAAAAAACATGAGTACCTCCGAAGTCGGAGTTATCTGCCTGTGCGTCGAAGGATCCCTGTGCACACGGCTGCGGGGAAAAATGGATTAACACGCAAAATTCAGTTACTAGTCTCTAGGGACTTTGTCAGAGTTGAAAGCTGGCGAACACAACAACAACAATATTATGAAGTCCGTTAAGTACAACAGGCATTTAGTATTTTGTAAATAGATGGACAGAATAAGAGACAAATGAAAGGACAGAAAGGGTTTGAATTGTCTTCTAAGATGAGAATGTTATCAATGATAGAGTGCGTCAAAAATTGAAAGTACTACATTTTGGTCATTTCTAAACGCGTGTGTTAAAATGATTAATTATCAAGAATATAGCCGATAATACTCGCTCTTGTGTGATACCAGAATTAACTTATTGATGTGAACAAAAGGGAAATCTACTTAAGCTCTAGATAAGAGACTTATTGTCTTGGAAAATAAACGTATCCGAAGACAGTTAAACAAGTGTTAGAGAGCCATTATACTAAATGAAACTGATTAGAGACGAAACAGATGAAAATGCATGTTAAGTTATATAAGTGCTCAGAATGGACGAAAGAAGACTCCCGCACCAAGTTTCCATGTGGACCCGGGTGGCAAAAGAAAACAGGAGAGACTAAAAAAAAAAACTCTACGAAGAACAATTAATAGAAAGGGCTCAAATACAGACCATGGACTAAAACAACACCCAGTAATTACTAGACATACATGAGCAGTTATGATTTGTCCCATATGTCCAAAAGAGCTACCTGACTACAATGGTGATTAGCAGTTCAAATTTAATCCAATCCAGGAAGTCGTTCGAACTCAGAATACAAAATACGATTCAGTTTCCCCATTTAGAAATAAACTGAAAGTTAATTAATCCGTTCCGATACAGTATACATTACCGATATCGTTAAACTTAACCAGCTAACGCACATATTTTATGTTAAAAATAGCACATTTGAAATCCCTAATTAATATATTAAAACAGGAGCACAATTAATTAAAGGGAGCCGTGATAGCTCAGTGGTTAGTGAACTGGACTACAAAGGACAAGAAGTAGGGTTCGATCCCAACCGACGGCTTCCTAACCAGCCTTTAATGGGTACGGGATTTTTAAGAAAAATATTCTATGTACAGTGCGACATCTAACTGTGTGGGAAGGATCACGAATCAAGGAGTTTAACTTTACATTCACTTTTGTTATAAGTTTACAAGAATTCGTTCTTGTATTTATTTAGTAGCAGTATTATATGAAATCGATTTAGACGAATCTTTAGGCGCCGTCATATGAGATGTATACCCCGAGGATACCCCAAAGTAAAACAACCCCACTGCCTTGTGGGTGAGACTTTTTAGTCAAAGGCTAGCGAAGCCAACCGTAAACAAACCGACTGTAGGCAACAGAAAACCACTGTCGTAACTTCTTTGTACAATCATGAATCGCCACAACAAAGAGGTGAGATGCAGAATGGCTCAGGCAAAAGCAGCTTTCCAAAAAATGAGGAAGATACTATGCAATCCATTTTTGACAATAGAAACAAGAAAAACAGTTCTTAAATGTTACGTAGAGGCAGTCTTAACATATGGATGCTAATCGTGGACAATAGGACAACAGACAAGAAAATTAATGGAGTCTATAGAAAAATGGTTTTACAAAAGAATGTTGAGAGTACATTGGACAGCTAAGAAGAGTAATGAAGATGTTCTGAGAGGGGTCAAAGCAAAAAGAGAGCTAATTTCCAATATTAGGAAGAAACAATCATCATTTTTTGGCCATATAATGAGAAGAGAACAACTGGAATACATTGTAACAACTGGAAAAATTGAGGGACGAAGAGATAGAGCGAAGAAACGAGAAAAAATAACAGACACCTTAAGAGAATGGATTGGCAGAAGGTCAACAACAGAAATGATAATTAGCTGCCGAGATCGAAAGTTGTGGAGAGACATGATCACCTACGCCAGCAGGCCGGTACTTGATGATGATGATGATGATATGAGTTGTACATATTGTGGCCTCTTACATTCATCAAATTCTTGTTGAATTCTTTTTTAATTTGAAATTAATAGATAATTAATAATTTTTCGCATTTACAATGTGACACTGAATAATATATATGTGTACAATTGGATGTATATTCTATCATATTTTTTTTTTTTCATAACGGGTAGAACATTGTGTGGCATTAGAAGTGATCTCAATTCAAAATGTTCACTAAATACTGTCAGGTTTTCATCACAGTTACAACGTGCACGTTATAAAAAAGCCTATGGCAATGTATTTGCTGCTCCGTCCATGTGACTGTCACGGCCTTGATCATGTGGAGGGGAGAAATGAATGAAGTCATCGTCAGGTGCCACGCGTGTCGAGCTGCGGACAAACTCTTCGCTGGTGCTATAGAGTTTCTTGAATCTGAGCTGAATCCGACAAAACTTGCAGCACGGAAGACATACTTTGCGGAAGCCATTGATTGAAGGTTCATTTAAAACGTTGAACTGATAGAGAGAGAAATTAAATACCGAGTGGCATTCAACCACAACCGAGGAGCACTCTGATTACTCAGCGAAGTGATTTCATAAAACGTTGTTTTAGTCCTAGGTCTGTTTCTTTTTTTTTAACAAACCTTTTAAGTTGCAATTGCATAATCTTGCAGCTCTAATTTTCCCGTGTACATATTTTGCCTTAGTATGATTCGTTCGTGATAACTCCCCAGACTTTCTATATGTGACATAATTTCTTTTAATCCTCTAGTCTTTTCAAGTTGATACAATACTACCAGTCTTCGTGAAATCGTCTTCTGTTCATGCTACAGAAAATATTATAAATAATCAAATGTGTCTGCCTCGTTAGCTATGCCTGAAAATTAGTGGTTTTGGTTGTTTTTTACGATTTCTTCTACCTCCTTAATTAATATATGTTTCCTTTTCCCAGTTCATTGTACATATGATGCTAAGTTAATTTTTACAGAACACTTGCTGTGTTGAGAAGTTCTTGGTCGTTGTACTCTCTCTTTCTGTCTAGTTTCTTATGTTTGTCCTGAAAATATAATTATCGCTAATGACCTGACATTTTTTGGCTGCAAAAATAAAAAAAACAAAGATTAATGGCAGACTGATTTTTCAGGAATGAACTCACAGTGACTCAGGGTAGAGTAACGTTCCATCGATATGACGTCTTCTGTAATAAGTCACATAATTACGCAATTTGAGCTCAATGATTGTGAAAATTACACAATCTTACATATAATAGCTTTTATTTTATCTTGAGCCTGACAGAAACGATTATTGTGTTTTTTTTTCAGTAGCAGTATCACATGACATCTAATTAGCTGCATCTTTAGCAAATTGCGGTGGTGATTTATGTAAATATGACGATCTTTAACATTCTTTAAATTATCTGTTATTTCTATATCTTTATAACACATGATCAGATCTGTTCTAATTTCCAAAATAATGTGTCTTGCAAAGTGTCATTTCAGTGTACCGACTTTAATACTTCCATATCCTGTTTAGTGAATGTTTTATGTTCTTGTCATCTTCTGTGCTACAGTTTGTGTCTGTGTCATTGTAAAGAACTATAACTTAGTGTTGTAACGAACTATAATTTTAGCCACAATGGCGACGTGTGTATCCACGATCAATGAGCTACTGAGATCTTCAGTGCCTGCGCACTTTCTTGTATCTACTAAAAGCTGATAATTCTGACCATCTATGTATGCATTTGCTTGAAGTGTTGAATTCTAACGACAAAGAAGAACAAAACATACATTTTCTGTTTTTCTAAGATTTGGTTTTTTTTTTGTCAAAGAACTTCATTGGTATATTACGTCCCTGTGATTCTCAGTTACAGAATGAAAAGTATTCTCGTCCAAACGTCAGAGCAGTCCACATGGACAGTTATGGTAGAGGAACTATCGTTCAGATACCAGAATCCAATAATTGACGATGACATGTTCCTGACCATCATGTTTATTCTCCTGGGAGTCATCAGCCAAACAATAGCTGTCTTCGGAGTTGTGGGTAATGTGGTCAACATCGTCGTGTTTGTCAAACAAGGTTTCACAGACAAAATCAATATTAGTCTTCTAGCCCTGTCAGTGTCAGACATGACGTCACTATTTCTTCTCATTTGGAACTGTCTGTGCTTTACTCCCGTTATGAATGACCCAACACTTCCCTTCGTTGCTCTTGAAATTCAGGTCATCAGTGGATACTGGTCTCATTTAATCTTCACTCGAACAACAGGATGGATAACAGCTTTCATCAGTTTGGAGAGATGCTTATGTGTTATCCAACCCTTAAAAGTCAAAACAATCTTCACCAAGCAAAGGCATATTGTTTCTATGTTAGCTATATTCATTGTCACTATCGGCTGTTCCATACTTGCATACTTTAATCTTGGACTTGGTTGGAAGTTCTATCCAGAGAGGAACGCTACCTTGATAGGCCTTGTTTTCTTGGTGGATGAATATAAAAAAAAAGTAATTGAATTTGTTGGTTATGCGATCTGTGGAGTGTTTATGCCAATGACGTGCTTTTTATCGGTGCTAGTTTTTACAATTGTCCTAGTAGTCAAACTGAACCAGCAAGCAATCTGGAGGAAATTAAGCTCTCACGCCACTGAGGATAAATCATTGAGTACAAGAGACCAGAGAGTAGCCAAAATGATTGTCTTTATTTCTGTTGTATTCATTATTTGTTATCTACCCGCAGTTGCCACCTTTGTAGCTGGGTACGTTGAACCACAGTTCACGTATGATGGCTTCTATAAAAATATTTTTATGGTGACTTTAGCCATTTCGTGTGCAACAGATGCCGTCAATTCAAGCATCAATATCATTATTTATTTGTTAATGAGCACGAAATATCGAGAGAAGTTTCTGACCTTAATACGGCTTATCAAGTGACTTTAAGTTACTGCAACATTTGTGCATTTGTTATAGATGAGTCAAGGTCATATGTAATGTATGATCAAGAGCTGTCCCAGAATACGCCATATGAACAACTTCACTGATGTTAGCAGTATGCCATTTCAAAGAGATTACTTTAAAAAATGAAAGAGATTTTGGCTTTGATAACGACCCTATATGTGCACATTGTTCTGTTAATTAAAAATGATCAATGACAGGGTCTGACACAGAGAAAATTAATCTTAAATGTTAACTAAATGTCCCAGTTTACTCTATACATTAGCATTGACATTAGTTTCTACATTAACTGGAATTGTAGTTAACATGAAATGAAATTAATAATAAATCTGTATCACTGCGATTCTTAATGGCAGCGTCTCATATATACCTCATCATTTTTTTGTCAAAATATGAACGGTTTGAGGTCATTCACAATGGAAGAAATATCTTTGATAGTTCATTGTTTTAACGCAATGGAAGAAATATATCTTTGATAGTTCATTGTTTTAACGCAATGGAAGAAATATACCTTTGATAGTTCATTGTTTTAACGCAATGGAAGAAATATACCTTTGATAGTTCATTGTTTTAACGCAATGGAAATAATAATGGCCAGGTA
The DNA here is from genome assembly GCA_032433765.1 of Megaustenia siamemsis. NCBI lineage: Eukaryota > Metazoa > Mollusca > Gastropoda > Stylommatophora > Ariophantidae > Megaustenia > Megaustenia siamemsis. The sequence goes on along the minus strand of JAVIAB010000124.1, from coordinate 50,542,383 downwards.
GCTATCGATAAATTACTGTTTGTATGTGATCTAAACTAAAATAAAAAAATAAAACAACATATCGGATCATTCTGAGGAAATATTCAATTATACAAATAGCATGGTACATGTCAATGGTCGTTGGAGCGCAATAGAGGACATGTTGACAATGTGCTTCCAATCGTCACTATTTATAGCAGATGTCGGTGATACGATAAAAGACATTCCAGTCTATTATCTGATGTTATCCATCCATCTTTTCTTTTGTCATCCCTGTCCTCTTTTGCTTGCTATTATGCCTTGTGGAATGGTTTTGTAAGACATGTGGACGATGTGACGCGTCCATACCAGATAATTCGCGTAGCTGGAAATGGAGACAGTATGTCCGACCCTTTCCTCGAAACATCACGTCGCTGAGCCACACATTAATTCCAGAATGATTATTTTCTGCCACCCGTTGTTTTAATGCTAGTTCTAGACTAGTGTTCTGCTTTGTATTAGCGGGGCAGGGGTAATCCCTACCAAAGTTGGAGTACGAAGTTTTCCTTCCACAACTGATCTACTGGACACCCTAAGGCAAAATTGGAATATCTAGTCACAACTTGTAAAATTCAGGTAAATAGGGATTGCGGACGACAAAAAGATAAGATACTAGATAGCATGGTGTCATGGAATGGTAAACAGCAAAAAAAAAAAAAATAACAGAACTGGTATTATGTATTGTTGACAGAATTGTGGAAGGACATATATTACCTTTACCAACCAGAATGGTAGAGGATGATGAGTGTTCTACTATAACGCCTGCACCTGTATCTTTGTTATAACGCATGAACCAGTGTCATTGTTATAACGCTTGCTCCTGTTTCATTGCTATAACGCATGCTCATGTCTCATTGCTATAAAGCATGCTCATGTCTCATTGTTGTAATGCCTGCTCCTGTTTTGTTGATGTAACGCCTGCACCTATTTCATTGCTATAACGCCTAATCCTGTCTCTTTGATATACCACCTGCTCCAGTCTCTTTGCTATAACGCCTGCTCCTGTCTGTTATTGCTGTAACACCTGCTCCAGTCTCTTTGCTATAACGCCTACTCCTGTCTGTTATTGCTGTAACACCTGCTCCAGTCTCTTTGCTATAACGCCTACTCCTGTCTGTAATTGCTGTAACACCTGCCCCTGTCTCTTTGGTATAACGCCTGCTCCAGTCTGTTTGCTATAACGCCTGCTCCTGTCTGTTATTGCTGTAACACCTGCTCCAGTCTCTATGCTATAACGCCTACTCCTGTCTGTAATTGCTGTAACACCTGCCCCTGTCTCTTTGCTATAACGCCTACTCCTGTCTGTTATTGCTGTAACACCTGCCCCTGTCTCTTTGCTATAACGCCTGCTCCTGTCTGTTATTGCTGTAACACCTGCTCCAGTCTCTTTGCTATAACGCCTACTCCTGTCTGTAATTGCTGTAACACCTGCACCTGTCTCTTTGCTATAACGCCTACTCCTGTCTGTTATTGCTGTAACACCTGCCCATGTCTCTTTGCTATAACGCCTACTCCTGTCTGTAATTGCTGTAACACCTGCACCTGTCTCTTTGCTATAACGCCTACTCCTGTCTGTTATTGCTGTAACACCTGCCCCTGTCTCTTTGCTATAACGCCTCCTCCTGTCTGTAATTGCTGTAACACCTGCCCCTGTCTCTTTGCTATAACGCCTCCTCCTGTCTGTAATTGCTGTAACACCTGCCCATGTCTCTTTGCTATAACGCCTACTCCTGTCTGTAATTGCTGTAAGACCTGCTCCAGTCTCTTTGGAATAACGCCTACTCATGTCTCTTTGCTATAACCCTTGCTCCTGTCTCTTTGCTATAACGCCTGCTCCAGTCTCTTTGCTATAACGTATGATCCTATCTCTTTGCTGTAACGCGCGCTTTTGTATCATTTCTATAACGCCTGCAGTTAAGATGGCATGAACATCTCCTTCATGGTATTATCCAAACTTTATGGATCATTTATTTCTTCAATAATTGTGGTTTTCAAGCATTTGAGAATCGAGTGAGCGATAATTTGCGTCTTGAAACCATCGCTAAATGTACGTTAAGTAACATAAACATAAATAAATTGTTGGAGATGGATACACTTAAAAACATAAGCTCGTTACAGCATGCTTTATTTATGCTAGAAAATATAAATGGCTAAAATAGTCTGTGTTTTCGAAACCACGTTGACCATGTGATAACAAATCCCGCAAAGGAATAGCCGACATGAAGGTCATGGTAGCTGCCTATATCGAGCAGAGGCTATTTACCCTTCTGTTCCAGAGACTAGTCCTCGCTCCAATCGAGAATGCCCTAAAATGCTTACTGTCAGTACCACGCAAATTGACAGGCTGAAGAAAATACAGAATGAAGCCATGCATATTATCTCGCGGTATACGAGGGACATTCCCTCTGTAGCAATGATATATCTTCTTGACTTTCCAAACATGGATGACAGGATCAAGATCTGGAGGACACGAGCATACCTGAAGATAAGTGCAGATAAAGAACATCCGTTGCACCATGAGCTCAACACAGGATAAGGTGCCAGTCTAAAAAGAGGCAAACCATGGGTGGGCCGAGCAGAAGATATCATCAAACAGGTCTGTGGGCTTACCAATATCAACGCTGGCGACGAGTGGATACCGATGCCTACGCCATTCAGGGGAACATTCTAGAGTATTGTCAGACTAGACAGGAAATGTAGGGAACATAACTCAGTCGTGGTCAAAGCGAAGGTCAACGGTTTCCTCTCTCTGTAATATTACCGATGAGAAAGGTGCAGTCATCTATACAGACGGATCTGTAATACGATACCAATGGAGTGCATGGGCCTTTACAGCTCGATCGGCAGGCAAAATAGCAAAGGAAGACCATGGTTATGACCACGAGTAGCATGACGATGGAGTTAATGGCAGTGACCAAGGCATTCATCTGGTTAGAGTCACAAGACTACACTCACGCCTGAAAATTCAGTGATTCGATGAGCATGATAACAATAAGTGGAGGCGGGCTCTGTACGCATGCAATTGAAAGAGTCATTGCAGCAGTAAAAACTTACGTAAGGTCACCTTTGTCTACGTCCAAAGACATGCGGGAGTACGGGGAAATGAAAGAGCGAACACGTTGGCTAGCTGCGCTATTGTTGAGGACGGTCAGCCAATGAATCGGGCAGACAGTCTAAAAAAATATGGCCAGCAAAACTTGTTCCCCCATATTTATTGCCTGTATAGTATCTATTATCATACATAGCTACAAGATAAATAGTATCAACAACAAAATATTCTTTTTTTCATAGTTCATTGAACAAAAAATAATAAACCACTTACAAAATAAACATATTTCTCAAGAAAAGGTTCTTACGGTGCTGTAAACAGCCGCATTGTTCGGAGGATCTAATCGTTGGAGGCAAGATCTATCGAGTACGTGGGAAATTAATGGATACACAAATGGCAGACCCTGTTGGGTTACAACAGTTACACGAAATCATTGTCATGTTACAGAATGGCGAGAGCCACTTCAGTCTGATTGTAGAGCAAAGATGATTCATTTAAAAAATCAAAGAAAATGGAAATGATGGCAGTGTCTCCTAGGCATGTAGTGATTCAAAATAACACAAGAGAGTAATTTTCACCTCGGATTGTTGTGTGTGGATCTTCTTTGTTGTTTTTTAAAAGATCAATGACGTCATTTCTAGCTCAATCTATCGGTTTCCTGTCGACGATGATTGGCCTAAAGTTTCATTGTGATATAGTGGCAAAGAGCTTTTCTATTTCAAAATTATTTTCATTGCGTGTCGTCTTCGTATCGAAAGTTGGGTACCATGCGCCATTCCGCTCTGTCTCTTGTTTTGATGGTGTAGGTTGTTCTAAGGTAAGGTAACCAGACGTCCCGATTTTTTCGGGACAGACCCGATATTTTACTATTTTTTAAACCTTTGTCCCGGATTTGTTACTGTCCCGAATTTGTCCCGATCTTGACAGATTTTTTAGCTTTTGTCCCGGATTTGTTAAAATACATTAAGGACACAAACGTTTACCAAATTTGCCAATATGTAAACGTCTCTTCGACTTAAACATTTTTCACATATATTTTTCATATTTCATATTCTTGTATATTCATTATGTTACTTTCCGATGAACTAATTCTTTTTATTGTGTTGTTTAGTGATAGAGGTTATTGCATTCATAGGATTTTATTTACACTGTGTAACTATAAGCTACCCTTTAAATTTGTTCAAATATTCTATATCACGTAACTTTGATAAAACGCAGAATGTGTAATAGGGAAAATGAGAGAGAGATGGAGAGGAGAGGAGATTCAACTTGACGAAGAATGATGTTTGGAACCTCCAATTTATTGATAAATTATTAACCAGACCTGTATAAAAGGAAAACACTTGAAGATAAAACATTTCCTCAATTCTATACAATTTATCACCATTTACACTGGACTAACTTTCCATTTACACTGGACTAACTTTTTTTAATAATTTATTTTTTTATTATTATTTTTTTATTATTGTTAATTTTTTAAAATGTTTTATTTATATTATTTATATGTTATTGCTATATTAATATTTTGTATTTATATATTTTTTATTTTTAAATATTTAAAATAATTTCTTTTATATATTTTTTTTATTTTTTATTTATTTATTTATTTATTTTTTTAATATAAAAAAATTATTATTTATTTATATCATATTTAAAAAATATTTTTAAAAATTAATATTATATATATATATAAGGCCAGCGACCCGTGCAGGTAGTTATGTTTGGCCCCCGGGTACTAACCTTCTAACCAAACTGAGCCAAAACTGCTGACATCGACCAGGTATCTGTTGTGGATGGAGCAGTTAGTTGAATCATCGCTGAGAAGTATGTCTCACTTCAGGACCAAATATCTGCTCTTCCAGTCTGTCATAAACACAAGACATGACACGTGTCACTGAGAGATCTTGACAGATTGGCTTTACAATCTAGGACCTGAAGATTTCATAGTTGCTGCCATGACTTCTTTTAGGCACAGATTTCACTTCACACGAGTCTCAGGCTTTTTTGGCGAGAAATAAATAGAGACAAGGAGAGATCAGGAGAGATAGAGAGATGATACTTATGCGGGAATATAAAAAAGTTAGAGAAACAGAAAAGAACAGAGGAAGAAACAGGGAGACAGAGCGAGTGAAACATAAGCGATGTGGGAGAAGAAGATAGACAAATCGAGTGAGAGAGAGAGAGATAGAGAGAGAGATAACACGATGAAGCTAGAGAAAGAGAGAAGATATGAAAAAGAAAAACATAGAAAAACTAAGAGAGAGAGAGAGAGAAAGTCGTAAGGCGTCGGTGTCCGGACAACACAATCCTGTGTTCGAATCGCGCCACAGACGGTGGTAATTCTTTACTTCAAGTACGTGTTTTTTTCGTTGCTTTATCCTCCCTGATCTCTGGGCAGTGAGAACCGAAGTCTAGCCTTCTCTGGGCAGTGAGATCCGGTGTCTAACTCTCTCTGGCTATTGAGATATGATATCTAGCTCTCTCTGGGTAGTGAAATCCTATGTCTAGCTCTCTCTGGGTAGTGAGATCCGTTGTCTAGCCATCTCCATTCAGTCACTTGACATTTTAATGTTTAAGAACTTATGCTATGTATTGTTTAGTCATAGAAAATTATTTAAACTATAGTTAGTTTGTAAAGTTTGTAATTGATGCAACAAATGGCATCAAAACGTAAATGCAGTTTCAATCAAGATTCTACAAAAGGAATACCCCTTTCTAAAAGAGTCTATATCAGACTTCACTGTAGGATGCAAGAGGCGAAGGCGCGCCTCACAGAACCAGAGCTGGAAGTTGTCAGCGACCCACAGCTGATAGCTTGCACCAGGATTGTTGAACCAGAACCATCCAGATACTACTCCACCTCTCCGTGGTCCCTCTATTACCAGACTAACCTGTCTAGTCGGGCTAAGCGAGTAGGGATGGAAGAGGGAAGACAAACCTGTACTCAGAAATGTCACGTGAAGTCGGATGTGTTGGACCGAAAGGCGCAAATATCACAGTTATACTGTAAACCACAACACAACGCAGATACACCCACTTAGCGTTCTTTTAAGGGCGGATGATGAAGAAGTACACTCCTTTGGTCATCGGGCGAACACAAGCAAGCAACGGTAGGACGCAGTATATGTGCCTCTGGATTTTCGATTAACCATAGTGGACGTGGTGATATTAAGAGTCACATAAATAGTGCAAGAGAGCCGTCGCTACAGCTGCATCAAGCTCGTCGTTAACAACATTTTTTTCGAGCTGAACAGATTAGTGATAAGGAAGAACAATTAGCTGCTACAGAAGGTGCATTTGCCTATCATGGCTCATTTAGGAGGCAGAATTCTGCTCCACCTTGGAGCTGAAAGGTACAATCATACATTTATATCTATGGATTGCACATCAAAATTACTTCAGGTTACTTTAGAATTAAAATTTGCTTGTGCGCGTACGAAAACTGAAGCTATTACTCGAAATGTGTTCACACCCCACGTTCAAAATGAGTTGAGATGTGACCTAGAAAACTCAACACTTATTTCCATACTGACAGATGCCTCCAACCACAAGGAAATGAAGATTTTTCCTATGCTTGTCATATACTTTGATCACAATAAGGGGCTGAAAGTTAAAATATTAGAACTGAAGTTATTGTCAGGAGAAACATCTCATATTGTTATTAGTTTTATTAATGACTGTCTAACGGAAAAAGGCTTATAAAGGAAAGTAGTTGCATTATGTGCAGACAACAGAAATTCTAATTTTGGGGGCGCTGAAAGGAAAGGAAAGAACAATGTTTTCATAAAGCTGAAAGAAAACATTGGATATGGTTTGATAGGTGTTGTTTGTGCATGTCATATTTTCCACAACACTGTTCGAGCAGCAGCAAACGTATTACCTATTGATGTTGAGATGATTATTGCTAAATTCTATCTACATTTAAAATCATACACAGTTAGAGTTGATAGTCTCAAGGATTTTTACCAGTTTGTGGACACAGACTTTTAGATGATTTTAGGTTATGCACAGATTAGGTGGCTTGTACTGGCACCAGCTGTTGAAAGGGTTCTTCGCATGTTCCTGCCTTTAAAATCCTATTTTCAGTCTCAATACAAATGCCCAGTCTTTATACAGAAATTCTTTGAAAACCCACTGTCTGAAGCATGTCTTATTTTTGTTCACAGTCAGGCATCCTCTTTCCACGAAGCAGTGCAGAAGGTAGAGGGACAAATGGTCACTGTTTTTTAAATAATTGACAACAATCAAATAATCATCTTGGAATCAAAACTGGAAGATATTTTTCGCCATCAAGAGTTAAGCTAATTCTTGACAAGCTGGAAATGGAAGGAATTCCACAGGATGATGTGAACAAATCTAAAGCCAGTGTTTCTTCATTCTATAAAACAGCTTTAAATTATTTAAAGAAACGGGCTACAAATAATTTTGAAAACCTTGAGGCATACGGCTGGGTAATGTTGAACAGAACACCAACTTTGGAAGACATTCAGAAATCTCCATCATTAGTGAGTCAAACTAACTTCTTTATAGTCGACTTTCCAGAAAATGAAATGTATGACGAATATGTTTACATGAAGCAGTTTGTTACTTCTCAGAAAATTAATGAGTGGAGTATTAATAAAACATTACCAGGACAGCGCTGAATTGAAATGGCTTCCCACTTCAAAAACAGGCATGTGCCAATTTCACATATTCTGAAGCTGGGAGAGTTCTTGTTGTGTCTACCGGAACAAATGCTGCAACGGAAAGATTGTTTTCACTGATGAAGAGCTTGTGGACAAATGATAAAACACATCTAAGTGTGGACACTTTAAAGGACATGTTGATCACCAAAGTGAAGAATGAGCAAATATGTGTGGAAATTTTTATGATGCTCCAAACAAAGAAAGATCTTTTTAAAAAAAATCTACCTATCAGAAAAGTACAGCGACTCTGCTTCACCTTCCATTAAAGTGAGTATCACTGATGTGTTTGTTTATCTCCTGATAACGTTTTGTAAGGCTATATTGTTAGGTGTTTTAATTAGTTTTAAAATATATGAACTACTCACTTGAAAAAGACGGAAGAAATTTCATTTTATTGATGGAAAATTTATGTCAAATTAATCAGTT